>CM067842.1:826196779-827400350 GCA_034509565.1 Triticum monococcum
GAGATAACGGAGGGATTTGAGGACCTCCAGCTTGACCACCCTACCGGTGAAGGGGAGACTCGGCTGGGGTCTGCTCTGAAGACTCCATGCCTATGGCGGAAGGACCTCATCAACCTTCCGAACTGGACGCCTCCGCCTCCTCCTCCTCCTCCGGCGAGTCAGGGCACTCCGCTCCTCCACCGCCTCCTCCTCCGGCGAGTGACGATCAGGGCCCTCGGCCGGCTCCTTCTCCGGCGCGTGGCGGCACTCCGCCTCCGTCTCCGCCTGCGCCGACGCGCCCGAGCAGCCAACCTCCTCCTTCTCCGCCTCGTCAGCAAGGGCAGAAGAGACCTGCCGCCGCTCCAGCTGCTCCGGCGGGTCGTAGTCCTTCTCCTCCGCCTCTTAAGCAAGTAAAGAAGACAACCGCTTCGTCTGCTCGGTCGACGTCTAGTAGTACAACCAGAGGCGGGAGGACATACAGATTCGGTCCTTCTCTGAAGACTCCAGAGAAGTTACCATACGAGAGGAACCAGGAGGAGAACGCCGAGATCGCGCAATAAGAAGTGAGGAAATTCTTTGAAGGGGTGAAAGCAAAGAAACATCCACCTCCGGAGGAGAAGGTAGATGGGGTGAAAGTGAAGCGCAGTCTGGCTGCCCTGACAAAACCACCAAAGTCTGATCCGCCGAAAGGAAACTATGACCGCATTATTGGAAAGGAATTTGGCGAAGTGGAGCGGTCGGGAACTACTGTCAGTGATGAAAGGCTGAAAAAACGACGAGCTGGGAAACAAATTGCCCAGCTCGGCAAACAAGCGAAGCAATCATGCCCCCCGCTCAAGGTGCCTAGCCACAACGTCGCTAATGATCCGAGGATGGTGCCCGGTTATAATAATCTTGCAGATTACCTGCCCGACGAAGTACATTATGAACCCATGGACATGCGGATGCAAAGATACGAGTACGGGAAGCCTCTCGTCAAAGATGAAAGATCTCTATCAACGATGATGCGAAGATTGCATGATTGGTACTTGAAAATCTGCAGAGACTCTGGGGGGAGGAGTACTTTGTATGTGAGAGTTAAAAAGGAGCATGACCTCGTTGGAATTGATCTGTGCCTGTTCCATTTGAGGAGTTCTAGTTTTTCAATCAATTGGCCCTCGATAAAACAACGATCGCCTGCTACTGTCTGTAAGTAGTACTACTTCTGTCATTAAGTTTCTCTATATAGCTTAGCTCTTTCATTGCATGTATTTATAATCATCCTCACTATATTATGCAGATTGAAGATCGTCGAATTGAAGAAAAGACAAGTCGGTGATATTGGGTTCATTAACACATATCTCATAGATGCAACTGAGGTTAAACTTCATGCCGTAGCTACCGAGGCCAACATGCTACAATCGTTCGTAATAAATCAAAACAAAGATATAATACTCTTTCCTTACAACTTCAAGTGAGTGTTACTGTCTTGTGCGTATTCGGTTTCCCATATATATTAGTCAAGGTTATAGTAATGTAATTCATGAGTTATGCATGCGTGTGCAGTTTCCACTATATTCTCCTAGAGATTAAGCTTGAGCAGGGACTAGTAACCGTCTTAGACTCAAGACGAAAAGATCCCCAGGACTATGCAGACATGACTGAAATCCTCAAGAAGTAAGTTAAATCGATCATTATCCACCATATCAGCAACTTTGTTCATTTCCTGATATCAAGTAATTGTGTTCTTTGTCCGGCAGGGTTTGAAGAAAATTCACCAAAAAAGTTCCGGGACTGCCGAAGGAGCTGGAATTTAGACACCCGAAAGTAAGTACTATAGTAGCATGTTCCGCACATCTCCTAGTGATTCAAGCGCTAATTTCATTAATACCATTTAGCATTCTTGCTTATCAGTTTGATTGACCTCTATTTCTTGTAAAGTGGTTGTGGCAGGAACAAGGGAATGATTTCTGTGGATACTACATCTGCGAGTCCATCCGCCACACGACGTGTGAGCGGGGCGGGTACTCTAACGAACAATATGAAGTACGTAAATAACAAGATTCACAATTTTATTTTATTACCATCATTTGTGTTGAGTTTCATTCATTCATATATATATATATATATATATATATATATATATATATATATATATATATATATATATATATATATATATGTATTGACCCCCTTCTTCAAATTAGATGTTTCGGAAGCGGGATGAACTCCTAGCACCAGCTCGCATGCGAGCAATTCAAGAGGAATTGGCGGCATTCTTTCTTGACCATGTGATCCCTGAAGACGGAGAATTCTATGTTAAACCTGAGTCCGTATGATTATATTTGTAAGAGATAATTACTGTATATATGTAGCCGGTACTGTCAGATAGATATACGAGAACTTGTTGTTCGACCAATCTCTCGGAGAAGGAGAGGTGGTCGATATCACTTCTCTCTGTATGCATATATGTTCATGACGATCTTCTGTTTCCTTCGTTTGCTTTACTAGCTAGCCAGCGTGTCTAGTCCTCTCTATACGTATGTATATTACGTAGCGTCGACCAAGCACGGACATAAGAGAGGACACTTCTCTATATTAATTATAGCTAGCTAACACAATATATGAAACACCTAAATTAACCCCCCAAAACCCCAAACCCCCCCCCCCTTTAAAAAAAAAACAAAAACCCTAGCCACAGAAATGCCGACGCGTGGATGCCTATTGGTCCCGGTTGGTGCCACCAACCGGGACCAAAGGGTTTCTTGACTGGGCTCTGCACACTGCCCACGTGGATGGGCTTTAGTCCCGGTTCTGGATTGAAACGGGACTAAAGATGGGAGGTATTAGTACCGACATTTTAGTCCCGGTTCAGGAACCGGGACTAAAGGCCCTTACGAACCGGGACTATAGGCCCTTTTTTTACCAGTGAAGGGTAGTAATTTAGGTTTGTTTCCATTATGTTTGCTGAGTTTTCTTATGCACAACGCGACTAGAAATTATTCAGCCTCCGGCTTCCTTTGACGGGGCACGACACGACTAGAAATTACTCATCCTCCGGCTTCCTGTTTTTGTTCTTACGTCGATGCGGCCCCAGGCTCATGTTCTTTTGGGAGGTCGGTAATGATGAAGTAGCCCCATGTCCAGATCAAATGAAGGAACATATACCATGTAGCCTTTTTGCTGAGCTGCAGGGAAGTCCGCTTCGCGCGATGCAGCCCCTGAGTCCGACAAGCAAAGAGATGCGTTTGTTGCGCCTCATCGTCTATCCCGAGGTGTTCATTGAAATTTATAGCATATGAAATAGCAAATCACAAATGGGAAAGTGGAAATTTTCTTTATTGTTTTGTTTTATAAAGCGCGGAGCGCAGCTCACCCGCTAGGTGTGGGTGTGAGTAGAAATCAAGCGGTGCTCAGATGACTTGGAAAATAAGAAACACATTGTAGAGTAAAATCTGATGCGTAAGCATCGAGATGACTTAGCTTTATATGCTTGGGCATTATTAGCATTGTTCGAGCAAGCGAAAATTATGAGTTCGCAAACTGGTCTTGGTGAGGCAAAGCCCTCGAACCGGGCGCGGCGTGGCAGAGGCGGACGTCTGGGTTGGCGTAGACAGGGGAAACTATCAGGGGCTCCCAGCCTTGGGGTACTCCCGATACTCCAATGTCAAAAATCATATTTTTAATGTTTCAAAAAATTCTGGAAAAATTTGTGAATGTTCACAATGAATGTGGCTACAAGCCAGATCCAAACTCGAAACACACATTGAGAAACAAAAATGTGAAATCTAGCATGAATGGTGTAAAGAAGAGACAAAAGCAACATCGACACTATTCAGATATGGATTTCTCTTTTTTATTTCTCAATCTACATTTTGATTTTGAACCTGAAATTTTTAAGGGGCATGTAGTGACGTTCCTTGTGAACATTCTCAATTTTTTCCAGAATTTTTTGAAACATTAAAAATATATATTTTTACATTGGAGTACCGGGAGTACCCAAAGTTGGAAGCATTGGATACTTTCCCGCGTAGACGGGACAGTGCGATAATGTCCGTGTTGGCGAGGTCGGCTCGCAAGGTGACAGCGGGAAGCGGTCATCGATTTTTCTGCATAAATGAAGTAGTATGGGTAGAAGAAATAAATTCTCATAGGAATTAATATGTTTGAGCAAAATGAATATATATACTGCACTCCAGGTAGTAAGTGGTGAGTTGGAGCCCCTGTGACAGATGCGAGGCACCTCGTGTCGAGTTATATCGTTGGTTCACATAGGCAAAAGGCACAAGTTTGACCTCGAGGTGAAACTATTTTACAAAGTAAACTATTTTTGAAAGTATTTCACCCAGTTGATCTTTAATGTGTAGCGTCTGACAGCAAGGCGATGCACTCTACTATGCAGTGCCTAACACTCAGGCGCCACACCTTGCAACGCTTGACAGCTAGGCACTGCACTACACCGTGCAGCGCCTATCTCTAAGGAACTGCATAGTAAAGTGCAGCGCCTACCAGTAAAGAGCCGCACAAAAGGGTCAGAAGTGTGAAATATTTTCAGAAACAGTTTAATTTATGAAATACTTTTGCTTTGAAGTCAAATTTGTCAATTTTTCCGTTCAAACAACGTTGCTATAACTTGATGCCATATAGAATGAGTCGATCTGAACTCCCTGCAATGCTGCAAAGGCCCTGATAGGTAGACGGTAGTCGGATTGAACCATCACTAATATAGAACCAGGCTTTACCATCGATTTGTAAGGCCCTTTAGTGTCGGTTCTGCAACCGGCATTAAGGGAAAAAACAGCTCACCTACTGAGCTAGCACGGCCTGCATATAACTAGAAACTCAATCTCTAGTTGGGTCAGGATGCAGGCCCGTGCGGCCTAGTGGGCCTCACAGGGCAGAAGACTTGCAATAGACCCACAAAGGCCTGCTTAGAGAGGGGCTCGACACGGTAGCCGCGGCAAGCCTTATAAACCGGTGCGAGCTCCTCTCAACTAGCGAGGTGGGACTAAACACTGTTCACTGCGGGTGACAGCGCACCCCTTTAGTACCGCTTGGTGGCACGAACCCGTACTAGGGGGGGGGGGAGGTCTTTAGTACCGGTTGGAGCCATCAACCCGTACTAAAGGCCACCACACCACTTTAGTACCGGTTCGTGGCACAAACCGGAACTAAAGGTTCGCCATGAACCGGTACTAATGAGCGTCATCCGCCTAGCCATCCGAACCGGCACTAATGTGTGACCATTAGTGCCGATTCAATTACAAACCGGGACTAATGAACTTTAATTAGGTCCTTTTTCTACTAGTGCATCAATGGCCCTGTTTGGATGATGGGGTTAAAGCTAGTTTGGGTTAGTTGGGGACTCAAATAACCCAAAAATGTCCAAACAAAAAGGGTTAAAGTGGGTTAGTTCCATCTAACCCAACTATCCGGATGAAGAGGTGCTTATTTGGGTTAGAGTGGGTTAGAAAATAACTCTAACTCTAACCGTGTTAGAGTATCCAAACAGGGCCAATGATTCACATGCATTGTAGGCAAGAAAGCAGTAGCTAGGATTAGCCAATACCATGGCGCCATCCATGCATTTTTCCGGTGCCGGTGCCAGTGCGTACGTTGGGCCTTGGCAGGATGTGTCAACTCGACTTGATGTCCGGGACAAGGACACTGCATTTGTCTTTGTATTTTTGTTGGCAAGGATGGCGATTGTATTACTGCTGCTGCTCACATGCATGCGCTTGATTATTGATGATCACTCGAGACATGCATGCATGTAGCAACTCCGGCTAGCAACAGAGATTGACACTGACTAGTTGTGAAATGACAATCCGCCCGGTGCTGTGTGTGCCGTGTCGGTCGTTTGGTGGCTACTGAAGAGATTGATCAATTCATCCACCATGGATGCAACTGTAGCAGCGCCCCCTGGCGTGGCCGTCATGTGGGCTAGGCTAGCTAGCTCTAGCAAGTGGAGGGGCTCATCAGCTAGCCATGGATGCACTTTTTCTCTTACTTTTTCTTCTCCCTATGTAGTAGGCTAGTAGCTTAAATTAGTTACGTGTTGTGCTTCTTCCTTTTTTGGCTGTGAAAACAATAGCTAGCCATGTCTGACTGATGATCCACCGGCCGTTTGTGAGTGCGTCACGCTTGACCTGAGCACACGTACGAGATCAACACCTACGTGCGTCCTACGGCGGTTCGGCTACCTATATATAAGGTGCATCACGCACCACGTCCACCGAGGCGCGCGGTGCAACTTTTGCCTCTCCACTAGAAGATTCCTCTCATGACCTCTCATGGCGCAAAGTTTTATATTCTTGCAGGCTTTCAAATAAGCATCTTTTTTTGGTCCCCGAGATTACAACCCCTTTTCATCGGAAAAAAGGTCACGACCTCTTTTCCCCTTTACATTGCCTCCTCATATCTATGTGTCGTCACTTTAAACAACGAGCATCAAGTTATAATTTACCAAAATTTATACCCGTGAAATTGTTCGAATGAAGTTTCTAATGATGTATTTTTCATGACGTATAACTTGATGTTCGTTGGTAAAATTAACGACCTTGGAATATACACCCGAATTATAAACCCAGAGGGAGAGGACCTCTGAACTAGTTTGCATTAACCTCGGGGTTATTTTTTGTGACCAGGAACACTTGATTTAGGTGGTTCCAAACATACTGCATGCGTCGCTTTGGGGGTGGGAGAGGGTGTGGCTCTGGTAAACCTTAGATATCGTCGCCTCCTTTCTGTGTCCCTCCCGCTGTGGCCGAAGGACGGGAGCGAAGGAGCTACCTTCTCACTTGGTTGTCTCTTGTGGGAGAGATCATGGCATACGCAACGGAGCTTCGATGGCGGGACGGCTCAGGCAAACCCTAGCCGCTGCCGCTTCTTTTTCATGCCTGCCTCCCCCACTGCCACCAGAGAACGACGATGGCGGGGCTACCTTCTTGTGTCCTTGCCTCTCCCAAGCGGATAGCGCTCCTATCACGCAGCATGGTGACCCGAAATGGCGTAACGTACACAATGGAGCTTGGATGTTGTGACGGCGGCATGGACTCTTTAGGTGATGTCAATGCTGTGTGGCAGCGGCCGGGTCGCCGTTTGAGGCGGAGTTGGCTCTCCAGCACCCGATCTAGTAGGCGCCTGTTGGCGGCGGCTTTTCCTGGTCGACGGACTAGTCTGTACAACGGCGGGGACGCGAAATGGTGCAGCGGTGGTGCAACAGCGGGGACACGGAGTGACTGATCGATGAATTTTTGTTAGTGTGATCGGAGAATTAAAAGGTTGGACTGAATATATACTCTGAACATTCAGAAGTCTCCTCGACAAAAATTAAAGAATTCAGTTGGAAAGAAGAGAACAAAGCAGCAGATACGACTTTTTTTAATCGTTCTACTACATACCAATATCATACACGGCGGTACAGTGTGCATTATTCCACACTTACTTTTATGACCATAGTTTATTTTGTCTTCGCCTTTATCAGTTTGCAAACACGTTGAGGTATCATGTAAATATCTACCCAACACTTTATTCTTCTATCTGTAGCACCCACACATGACATGTAAAATAGACCGAATCCATCAGCATAATTTTCAACAAATGTATACATGGATAATCCTGAGATATTACTTTAATAATTCTTTTTAATTGCGGTAGAGATGTGTAAATTTGCTTTTGATGAACTTTATATTATCAGCATTCTCAGTCTTATTGTAGCAGTTCATTGTGTCTATCTATGAGCCCGACCCCGGCTTATATAGCACACCCGGGGCCCTAGGGTACATGGATCCTAGTCGGCTATATAGGAGGAGGCTGAATCGTCCACGATCCCAGCTTCTTGTCTTGCACGCCAAGCCTTTTGAAATCTTCTTGTCATTTGCCATGGGCCCCTCAAAGTGGCATAGGACGAAACCGACAAAGGGCTCCTCAGCCCGGCCCGCCAGGCTGGGAGTCATTGTGACCAGAGGCCCCTAAGTTAGGACACCATTAATGTTCACTTTTGTTTAATGAAACATGCAAAAAGTCATGGATGTGGTCCAATTTAAATGAAAATCACCCGGTTCGTTCCAATTCCATTTAAAATATGTTTGGGCGTTTGAGGGACACGGTTGGATGGCCCGCTTCCGTATCACTGTCCGTGGATAGATGTTGTGCTCGTTTTAGAGGTCTACATTGGAGATTCCCTAAAGTTAGGAGGTGCCCATGGGAATCTCAGTGAAACCAAAGAGGAAGAAAGACATCACACTAAAAGATGCCCATGAAAATATTAATGAATTCTATTTGTTATTTAAGATTATTTTAATGCCATGCAACCTATTTTTGAAATGCAGGAAATTTTGTAATGCCATATTTTGTTTTGATTGGGATTTTTTTCCTTTCGCCTATATTGTACATCGCTTACTGCGAGATGAAACTCGCCCTCGCCTACATAGATCATTGAAAGTGGACCAGCCCAATAATTGGTATCGAGTGGTTTTTGTGAAGCTTCTGAGGACGCGTTCTTGGAACCTTCCGTCCGGTTTTGGGGAGGTTCTATGTGATTTTGCTAAAGAAAACTTCATTTTTTTCCCGTGTCAGATTTCCATTTTTTCTGCTTTCTTTTTCCATAATTTTACGTTCATTTTTATTTTTTTGAAGTATATTTCAACTCTTTTAGAACATGTTGAATATTTTCCGTATATAAATCAATATGTTTAAGGTACAACCTGATTTTTATGAGTAGTTAAATACTTATCTAAATATATTTTGAACACATTTCGAAAATGCACAATGAACATTTTTATATACACAACGAATATTTCTAAAGACACATTGAACATATTAAAAATGTCATGCATATTTTTCTAAAATGTGCAAACATTTGGTAAGTGTTATAACATTTTTTTAAACATCAAAATATTTTTATAGTGTGAAGCTTTTAATAAAATTATACAACAAAGTTTAGATTTTAAGAATATTTTCTGAAAATGTTGCAAATTATATTTTTAAATGCGCGAACATTTCTAATTGCATGAGAAATGTTTCGACTACTACAAAGATTATTTATGTTTTACACGAACATAGTTTAATATTTTCATGAAAAATTAATGAATGACGTTGAGTCAGCCGACGGACTCGACGGATTATGACAGCGCAAGACAGCTTCCATATTCGCCGCCTCCCCCACTCATTGTGCTAGTCAACACATTTAAAACTATTATCGCTCACTGCAACCGAAAATAAATCAAAGAGTTCAATAACAATTAAGTCACATAAGTCTTGCTGAATTTAAATCTAATAAAATTTGTACTAAAATTTTCTATTTTTTAAAATATGTTTATAACTTATTATTCTGAGTAGTATATTTATTTAATAATTTGGTTAGCATAATTTTTCATAACAATATTTTCATCAACTTATGGTGTTCCTAGTTAGAGTGCTCTAACTCGTATGATGAGAAATAATTTTTTGTGTAGCCAAATTCAAAATGTATAATCAGGACTTGCGTAAACAATACCATATACATTTGGATACAAATATGAGAAAAATATCTATAAAAAATTGCATGTCTCTGAGGATTAATCTGTGACTTGCGTAAACAATACCATATACATTTGGATAGTTTTTTATTATTAAAGGTCTTAATATGATTTCTAATATTTAAGGTGTAAGAAATATCTTGATGCGTGTCTTCTAGTGTATTTAGTGACCAAAGAAAAATTATAGATGTTCTATGGGGTTTTGAAGAAGTTTTTTATCCATGTTAGCACTTCATTTTACTGTGAACTAATGTCTTACTTGTTATAGTGGTTTCATTAATATTATTGTATACAACAAGCCTAACCCAGTGTGTACGAAAGACAAAGTAATCGCGACGTGTCATACACGCGACTAGACACTAGTAGAAAAGGGGGCAATGGTCCAGGCTGGGTCAGCCCATTAGTCCCGGTTCAGTCCAGAACCGGGACCAATGGGGGCATTGGACCCGGTTCGTGAGCCTAGGGGGGCGGTCGGGCCACGTGGGCCATTGGTCCCGGTTCGTCTGGACCTTTTGGTCCCGGTTGGTGGGACGAACCGGGACCAATGTGCCTGGCTCCTGGCCCACCACCATTGGTCCCGGTTGGTGGCCTGAACCGGGACCAAAGGCTGCCCTTTAGTCCCGGTTCATGCCACGAACCGGGACCAATGAGGTGCCTATATATATCCTCGCCCGCGAGCAGAGCACTCCAGTGCTCTGTTTTTCTCTGGCCGGCGAGGGAAGGGGTTTGTGTGGTGCTCTAGCTCACCTCCTATGCACATGAGGTGTTCGATGAAATGCCCGAGCCACACTAGTTAAGCTTTCTCCTCTCGAAGCTCGACCTCAAAACTCCATTTTCCTCGAGATTTGTCTAGATTTAGCGGTCCATCACGCCCCACCCCCGTCTTCATCGCCGTCGATCACCCGCGCCGATCTCATCACCGACACCACCATGGTGAGCCTCTTGTTCTTATCTTCTTTCTGAAAGGAAAAATATTCTTACTTGTATGTTTAGATAGATACTTGTATCATTTTCTTACTTTTATTATTGCATCTTATATAGTGCGATGGTTTTGGTATCCGCCCCCGTCGGCCCTCGTCCTGTCTATGATTCGGAAGTGGTATATATATTATCTTTATAACTATTGGTTCATTTATTGTTTATGAAAATTATGCGGACCAACGTGACATAGATTTTTTTATCTAGGATGTATGTGAACCGGAAATTCCAACCGACCATATTGTCGAGAGGTTAAATTTAGTTGAAGAAGAAAACAATTTCTTGAAGGAAAAAAATAAAAAAATTGAGGAGGAGAAGATGATATTGGAGTGGCATGTTGCGGATGTCGTCGATGATCACAAGATCAAGATGGATGCAATGTGCTTGAAGATTAGAAAGATTAGAAAATATGCCATTCATACCGAGGCTTGGTATCATTATGCCGTTTGATCATTTGTTACCTTTGTTGCGATTATGATCGCCTTTGTTTTCGCATTTAAATGTTTTACATAGTTTCAATGTATGGTTTAATTAATTAGATGCTCTGGAGAGCTATATGTTGTTAGATGAGAACTATGTATGTACTTTGGTTTTAATGTGATGATGAACTTCTATTAATTTGGACACTTAATTATATATAATGCACGCAGATGAATTGGCAATGGATGTACGGTGACAGACACACCTCCGAGTACATTAAGGGCGTGCATGACTTTCTTGATGCGGCTGAGGCAAACAAGCAGAATGGTTTTATATATTGTCCATGCACTAAATGTGGGAATACGGTGTCTTACTCTAACCGGAAAATCCTTCACACCCACCTGCTTTACAAGGGTTTCATGCCACACTATAATGTTTGGACGAGGCACGGAGAAATAGGGGTTATGATGGAAGACGACGAAGAAGAAGAGTACGATGACAACTATGTGCCCCCTGAATACCGTGATGCTGCAACGGGGGGAGCTGGTGAAGATCAAGAGGAACCAGACGATGTGCCCAATGATGCTGCAACGGGTGAAGCTGCTGAAGATCAAGAGGAACCAGACGATGTGCCCGATGATGATGATCTCCGCCGGGTCATTGTCGATGCAAGGACGCAATGCGAAAGTCAAAAGGAGAAGCTGAAGTTCGATCGCATGTTAGAGGATCACAAAAAAGGGTTGTACCCCAATTGCGAAGATGGCAACACAAAACTCGTTATCGTACTGGAATTGCTGCAGTGGAAGGCAGAGAATGCTATGCCTGACAAAGGATTTGAGAAGCTACTGGAAATATTGAAGAAGAAGATTCCAAAGGATAACGAATTGCCCGACAGTACATACACAGCAAAGAAGGTCGTATGCCCTCTAGGATTGGAGGTGGAGAAGATACATGCATGCCCTAATGACTGCATCCTATATCGCGGTGCATACAAGGATCTGACCGCATGCCCGGTATGCGGTGCATTGTGGTATAAGATCAGACGAGATGACCCTGGTGATGTTCACGGAGAGCCCCACAGGAAGAGGGTTCCTGCGAAGGTGATGTGGTATGCTCCTATAATACCATGGTTGAAACGTCTGTTCAGAGACGGAAAGCATGCCAAGTCGATGCGATGGCACAGTGAGGACCGTAAGAAAGACGGGAAGTTGAGAGCACCCGCTGACGGGTCGTAGTGGAGAAAAATCGTGAGAAAGTACTGGGATGAGTTTGCAAAGGACCCAAGGAACGTATGGTTTGCTTTAAGCGCGGAGGGCATTAATCCTTTCGGGGAGCAGAGCAGCAATCGCAGCATCTGGCCTGTGACTGTATGTATGTATAACCTTCCTCCTTGGATGTGCATGAAGCGGAAGTTCATTATGATGCCAGTTCTCATCCAAGGCCCTAAGCCACCCGGCAACGACATTGATGTGTACCTAAGGCCATTAGTTGAAGAACTTTTACAGCTATGGAATGGATACGGTGTACATACGTGGGATAAGCACAGACAAGAGGAATTTAACCTAAAGGCGTTGCTGTTCGTGACCATCAACTATTGGCCCGCTCACACTAACCTTTCAGGACAGACAAACAAAGGATACCACGCATGCACACACTGTTTAGATGACACTGAAAGTATATACCTGGACAAATGCAAGAAGAATGTGTACCTGGGCCATCGTTGATTTCTTCCAACCAACCATCAATGTCGAAAGAAAGGCAAGCATTTCAAAGGCGAGGCAGATCACCGGAAGAAGCCCGCCATGCGTACCGGTGATCACGTACTTGCTATGGTCAATGATTTACACATAATCTTTGGAAAGGGTCCCGGCGCACTAGCTGTTCCGAATGACGCTGAGGGACACGCACCCATGTGGAAGAAGAAATCTATATTTTGGGACCTACCATACTGGAAAGACCTAGAGGTCCGCTCTTCAATCGACGTGATGCACATGACGAAGAACCTTTGCGTGAACGTGCTAGGCTTCTTGGGCGTGTATGGAAAGACAAAAGATACACCTGAGGCACGGGAGGACCTGCAACGTTTGCATGAAAAAAGACGGCATGCCTCCGAAGCAGTATGAAGGTCCTGCCAGCTACGCTCTTGCGAAAGAAGAGAAAGAAATCTTCTTTGAATGCCTGCTCATTATGAAGGTCCCGACTGGCTTCTCGTGGAATATAAAGGGAATAATAAATATGCCAGAGAAAAAGTTCCAGAACCTAAAGTCTCATGACTACCACATGATTATGACACAACAGCTTCCGGTTGCATTGAGGGGGCTTCTACCAGAAAACGTCGGATTAGCCATTGTGAAGCTATGTGCATTCCTCAATGCAATCTCTTAGAAGGTGATCGATCCAGAAATCGTACCAAGGCTAAGGAGTGATGTAAAGAGACGAGGCCCGAAGGAATGCACAACTGAGGTAAAGAGACGAGGCCCGAAGAAAAAGTTGAGCTCGGATGAAAGGTTTGAGATCATAGCAATCACGCCCGACGGCCAACCGATTGAACCCATCCGAACAAAGAACGCATTTGTTGCTCAGTGTGGGGTTCTGGTTAGGGACAAGATCCCGATCAGGATCCAGCAATTGTTAAAGCCGGCTACAGAAGACCCTGAGGTGTCTTACGTCAATGATATGCAGAAAAATGATCTTTGGACTGAGCTGAAGTCAAATTTCACCCTACCGCCAGAGGATGATCCGGAGAAGCCAGTTAAAGAGCAATTAATCAAGTCTTTTGCTCTTAAGAGGATGGCAGACCTATTCAGGAGGTGGAAGAAAGAGCTGAATAGGTTTGTTGATAAAAAAGAGACACCAGAATTCAAGGGCAGATATGAGAAGATCAGAGATCACTGGCCCGCATTTGTGGCCAACAAGACATCGGAAAAGAGTAAGAAGATGTCGGCGACAAACAAGAAAAATGCTGCGAAGAAGAAGCTTCACCATCGCACGGGGTCAGGTGGCTACCTCGTAGCCCGGCCTAAGTGGGCCAAGGTTGAGAATGATCTGGTTGAAAAAGGGATCGAACCAGAGACAATGAACTGGCCAGACCGTTGCCGGACTTGGTTCTTCGGGGCTGGCGAAACCTTGGACCCTGTAACAGGGAAGTGCATTTGGACGGACGAGCAACTTGACATACCCTTGAAGAAGCTTCGGTACTATATCGCTGCAGCGCAGAAAGGGACGTTCCTTCCAGACAGAGAGAACGACGAGCTCACAAAGGCCCTCGGAAATCCTGAGCACCCTGGACGGACACGAGGCACGCCAGGCTCCATTCCGTGGAAGGCTAGGTTTCCGGACGCAGGCGGTTACAAAAGCCATGAGAGGAGGAAAAAATTGTAGCAGACCGGACTGCAGGCGCTGCACGCAAGGGTACAAGCGATAGAGGAACGAGAAGCAAATCGCAGCCAATGACTTGCCGAAGATTCCCCTGAAGCTACCCCGCCATCTCAGCGGAGAAGCAGCGTGGCTTCCACCGAGCTTCTTCAGCCGGAGCTTGTCTTGACGGCTCCTGCCAGCTATCCCGTGGATGCTATCATGGAGGCTCAAAATTGCCACCTTATGATGCAATGGATTAATATGAAGGTCAAGGCGGCTGTTGGCTCTGTTTTTCCTAATGAACCCGGCGGAACTTTTCACTGCCAGCCGATTCCAGAAGGATATGCTAAGGTGATGGTGGATGAAATAACGGAGGGATTTGAGGATCTCCCGCTTGACCACCCTACCGGAGAAGGGGAGACTCGGCTGGGTTCTTCTCTGAAGACTCCATGCCTATGGCGGAAGGAGCTCATCAACCTTCCGAACTGGACACCTCCGCCTCCTCCTCCTCCTCCGGCGAGTCAGGGCACTCCGCCTCCTCCACCGCCTCCTCCTCCGGCAAGTGACGATCAGGGCCCTCGGCCGGCTCCTTCTCCGGTGCGTGGCGGCACTCCGCCTCCTTCTCCGCCTGCGCCGGCGCGCCTGAGCAGCCAGCCTCCTCCTTCTGCGCCTCGTCAGCAAGGGCGGAAGAGACCCGCCGCCGCTCCGGCAGCTGCTCTGGCGCGTCATAGTCCTTCTCCTCCACCTCGTAAGCAAGTAAAGAAGACTGCCGCTCCGTCTGCTCCGCCGGCGTCTAGCAGTACAGCCAGAGGCGGGAGGACATACAGATTCGGTCCTTCTCTGAAGACTCCAGAGAAGTTACCATACGAGATTACCCCGGAGGAGAACGCGAAGATCGCACGAACTGAGGTGAAGGACTGGTTTCAAGGGTTGAAAGCACAGAGACATCCACCTCCGGAGGAGAAGGTAGATCCGGTGAAAGTGAAGCACACTCTGGCTGCCCTGGCAAAACCACCCAAGTCTCTGCCGAAAGGCAACTATGAGCGCATTATTGCAAAGACATGGGCCGAAGCGGAGCGGTCGGGAAGTACAGTCAGTGATCAAAGGCTGAAAGAACGACGAGCAGCTGGGAAACAAATTGCCCAGCTCGGCGAACAAGCGAAGCAATCGTGCCCCCCCGCTCAAGGTGCCTAGCGACATCGTCGATCCGAGGATGGTGCCCGGTTATAGAAATCTTGACGATTACCTGCCCGACGATGTACATTATGATCCCATGGAGGTGCAGATACACAGATACGAGTACGGGAAGCCTCTCATCAAAGATGAAAAATCTTTAACAACGATGACGCGAAGATTGCATGATTGGTACTTTAAAATCTGCAGAGAGTCTGGGGGAGGAGTACTTTGTATGCGAGAGTTAAACCGGAGCATGACCTCGTTGGAATTGAATTGTTGCCTATTCCATTTAAGGAGTTCTATCAATTTTTCAATCAATTGGCCCTCGATAAAACAACGGTCACCTGCTACTATCTGTAAGTACTACTACTTCTGTCATTAAGTCTCTCTATATAGCTCATCTCTTTCATTGCATGTATTTATAATTATCCTCACTATATTATGCAGATTGAAGATCGCCGAATTGAAGAAAAGACAAATCGGTGATATTGGGTTCGTTAACACATATCTCATAGATGCAACTGAGGTTGAACATCGTCCCGAAGATACCGAGGCCAACTTGCTACGATCATTCAAAATAAATGAAAACAAAGATATAATACTCTTTACTTACAACTTCAAGTGAGTGTTACTGTCTTGTGCATATTCGGTTTCCCTTATATATTAGTCCGGGTTATAGTAATGTAATTGATGAGTTATGCATGCGTGCACAGGTACCACTATATTCTCCTAGAGATTAGGCTTGAGCAGGGAGTAGTAACTGTCTTGGACTCTAAACGAAAAGATCCCCAGGAGTATGCGGACATCACTGAAATCCTCAAGAAGTAAGTTAAATCGATCATTATCCACCATATCAGCAATTTTGTTCATTTCCTGATATCAAGTAATTGTTTTCTTTGTCTGGCAGGGTTTGGAGAAAATTCACCAGAAAAGTTCCGAGACTGCCGAAGGAGCTGGAATTTAGACACCCGAAAGTAAGTACTATAGTAATATGTTCCGCGCATCTCCTAGTGATCGACCATTTAGCATTCTTGCTTATCAGTGTGATTGACCTCTATTTCTTGTAAAGTGGTTGTGGCAGGAACAAGGGAATGATTTATGTGGATACTACGTCTGCGAGTCCATCCGCCACATGACCTGTGAGCGGGGCGGGTACTCTGACGAACAATATGAAGTGCGTAAATAACAATATTCACAATTTTATTTTATTACCATCATTTGTGTTGAGTTTCATTCATTCATATATATATATATATATATATATATATATATGTATTGACCCCCTTCTTCAAATTAGATGTTTCGGAAGCGGGATGAACTCCTAGCACCAGCTCGCATGCGAGCAATTCAAGAGGAATTGGCGGCATTCTTTCTTGACCACGTGATCGCTGAAGACGGAGAATACTATGTGGACCATGCGTCTGTATGATTATATTTGTGAGCGATAATTATTGTATATATGTAGTCGGTAGTGTCGGATAGATATACGAGAACTTGTTGTTCGACCAATCTCTCGGAGAAGGAGAGGTGGTCGATATCACTTCTCTCTGTATGCATATATGTTCATGCATGACGATCTTTTGTTTCCTTCGTTTTCTTACTAGCTAGCTAGCGTGTCTAGTCCTCTCTATACGTATGTATAGTACGTAGCGTCGATCAAGCACGGACATAAGAGAGGACACTTCTCTCTATTAATTATAGCTAGCTAACACAATATATGAAACACCTAAATTAACCCCCAAAACCCCCAACCCCCCCCCCCCCCCCCGTTCAAAAAAAACAAAAACCCCAACCACAGAAATACCAACCGGGACCAAAGGCCCTCCTGCCTGGGATCAGCACGCAGGCCACGTGGAGGCCCATCTGTCCCGGTTCTGGTTAGAACCGGGACTAAAGGGTCAGGGCGTTAGTAACGACCCTTAGTTCCAGTTCTGAACCGGGACAAAAGGCCCTTATGAATCGGGACAATAGGCCCGTTTTCTACTAGTGAGATGCGGTCCTGCAAAGCTGATCATCCTCAACGACAATGCACCAGGGTGGGTGTAGCCCCCAAGCCTCCTGCCGACTCTTGGACTTGGATGGAGGGTCTTGTATGGCAGCTACATAAAGCTGGTCGTGGTGAGACTGGGCCCTCAAGCCGGCCAACATGGTGAGGAGAAGCCCCCAGAGCCTAATGGAACAAGGAGGGAAGTGAAGCCCCCGAGCATGGAAACAGTGAGAAGCCTGATGGAGCAAAGTGAAGCCCCCGAGACCAGAAGCGGCGAGGCCGGAGCTGAGGGAGTCCTGGATTAAGGGGTCCTCGGATGTCCGACCTGTTGATGTGGGTCGGACTGTTGGGCTGTGAAGGTACAAGACCGAAGACTCACCCGTGTCCAGATGGGACTCTCCTTGGCGTGGGAGGCAAGCTTGGCGTCCAGATAGGAAGATTCCTTTCTCTGTAACCGACTTTGTATAACCCTAGTCCCCTCCGGTGTCTATATAAACCAGAGGGCTTAGTCCGTAGTGGCAACAATCATAATCATACAGGCTAGACTTCTAGGGTTTAACCATTACGATCTCGTGGTAGATCAAATCTTGTAATACTCATATTCATCAAGATCAATCAAGCAGGAAGTAGGGTATTACCTCCATAGAGAGGGCCCAAACCTGGGTAAACATCGTGTCCCCTGTCTCCTATTACCATCAACCTTAGACGCACAGTTCGGGACCCCTACCCGAGATCCGCCGATTTTGACACCGACATTGGTGCTTTCATTGAGAGTTCCATTGCATCGTCACGAAAAGGTTTGATGGCTCTGTCGATCATCTGCAATAATGCAGTCCAGGGGGAGGTCTTCCTCCCTGGACAGATCTTTGTATTCGGCGGCTTCGCACTGCGGGCCAACTCGTTTGGCCATCTAGAGCAGATCGACAGCTATGCCCCTGGCCATCAGGTCAGGTTTGGAAGCTTGAATTACGTTGCCGATATCCGCGGAGATTTGATCTTCGATGGATTCGAGCCCATGGCTGCCGCTCCCTGCCACCACGATGGACATGACCTAAATCTATCATCGAATCGTGCCCAGGAGATAGCGCCTGTAACCGCTCTGGCCCTAGATCCAGAGCAGAATGCGCCATCCGAAGACGGGAAACTCAACCCCGTCGCGGAGGCCATGCACTCAGCGGCGTTAGAGCCGCACACAGATCCAACCTCAAACGGGGCCTGTGTTACCGGAACCTCGGATTCGTCTCCGGCCATAGGCTCCGGACCGCGTACATCCGCACTCATCGAACCCAACTAGGCGCCGATCATCGAGTTCAGCTCCGCGGACATCTTCCGGCACTCACCTTTGGGCGATGTGCTAAACTCATTAAAAGCCCTCTCCTTAGCGGGGTACTCTCAGCCGAACTATATATGGTTTGAATTGGAAGCTGATAACGGAGAATTCCTCTTCCCACCCACCACCCACTTCATAGCCACTGTCGAAAACTTAACCGATGAGCTTGATTATGGCTCCGAAGACATCGACGGTATGGACGACGATGCCGGAGAGAGGAGCAGGCACAAAAACCACCGCTCACAGGGCGCTGGACGGCCACCTCCTCGTATGACATATAAATGGTGGATACACCCAAAGAGAACAACAGCAACAATGAGAAGTATTCAGTCGAGAATAAACCTCCTGAGATACAGCGAAAGCGCCGACATCAGCGGCGCCGCTCTAAACCACGCCATGGAAAAAACAGCAATACCGGCACAGGGGAAAACAATATTCCGGACAATGCCGAAGACAACGAAGACCCCATTGAACCAACTTCTGAACAGGATGAAGAGAAGGATGGGCAAGTCGGCCCTAATGAACAGGCCATTAACGAAGACTCGGAGGACATCAACTATCTTCCAACCTCTGAGGATGAGGTGAGCCTCGGCGACGAAGACTTTATCGTGCCTGAGGAACCCGATGAGCAGGAGCGCCTTAAGCGCCGGCTAATTGCCACTGCGAGGAGCCTGAAAAAGAAGCTGCAGTAGCTTCAAGCTGACCAAGATCTGCTTAATGACAGATGGACTGATGTCCTGGCAGCCGAGGAATACGGCCTCGAGCGACCAACCAAAAGTAACCCGAAGCGCAAATTGTTACCCAATTCGACGACGAGGCGCTGGAGCCCGTCCTCCCAGCGCGCAATGCGGCTGACCGACCACCACGCGGTCGGGACAAAGCGGCAACTCAAGCTGAACACTAGCCCGCACTACCTCGCCGTAAAAACAGAGACACAACAGCTCAGGGATACACATATGACTTGCGGCATGACCTGAAGAGCAGAGCAGACCAGACCAGATCGATCTACGGATCACAGGAGCGTGCCTCGATGCGCGATGATGGCCATCCGACCGGACGTGACAAACATTACCACGCCCGGGCCGAGTACTGCCGACGAACTCCATCCGAACTACGCCGCGACGTGGCCCGACATAGAGGTGCCGCACACCCCCTCTGCTTCACTAATGAAGTAATGGACCATGAATTCTCGGAAGGGTTTAAACCCGTGAACATCGAATCATATGACGGGACCACGGACCCAGCGGTATGGATTGAGGATTTTCTTCTCCATATCCATATGGCCCGTGGTGATGATCTTCATGCCATCAAATACCTCCCGCTAAAACTCAAGGGACCAGCTAGGTACTGGTTGAACAGTCTACCCGAAAATTCAATTGGCACCTGGGAGGACTTGGAAGACGCTTTCCTCGACAACTTCCAAGGTACATATGTCCGACCTCTGGATGTCGACGACTTAAGTCACATAGTTCAACAGCCTGGAGAGCGAGCGAGGAAATTCTGGACTAGCTTTTTCACATAAGCATCGCAACCCCAAACTTTCACAAACAACAACTTTGGTTTCTTTCCAAACCATAGTTCATAAGGCGTCGTCTCAACGGATTTTGATGGTGCCCTATTTAACGTGAATGCGGCCGTCTCCAAAGCATAACCCCAAAATGATAGCGGTAAATCAGTAAGAGACATCATAGATCGCACCATATCTAGTAAAGTACGATTACGACATTCGGACACACCATTACGCTGTGGTGTTCCGGGTGGCGTGAGTTGCGAAACTATTCCGCATGTTTCAAATGTACACCAAACTCGTAACTCAAATATTCGCCTCCACGATCAGAACGTAGAAACTTTATTTTCTTGTTACGATGATTTTCAACTTCACTCTGAAATTCTTTGAACTTCTCAAACGTTTCAAACTTATGTTTCATTAAGCAGATATACCCATATCTGCTTAAGTTGTCTGTGAAGGTGAGAAAATAACGATATCTGCCACGAGCCTCAATATTCATCGGACCACATACATCTGTATGTATGATTTCCAACAAATCTTTTGCTCTCTCCATAGTACCGGAGAACGGCATTTTAGTCATCTTGCCCATGAGGCATGGTTCGCAAGTACCAAGTGATTCATAATCAAGTGGTTCCAAAAGTCCATCAGTATGGAGTTTCTTCATGCGCTTTACACCGATATGACCTAAACGGCAGTGCCACAAATAAGTTGCACTATCATTATCAACTCTGCATCTTTTGGCTTCAACATTATGAATATTGTGTTACTACTATCGAGATTCAATAAGAATAGACCACTCTTCAAGGGTGCATGACCATAAAAGATATTACTCATATAAATAGAACAACCATTATTCTCTGATTTAAATGAATAACCGTCTCGCATCAAACAAGATCCAGATATAATGTTCATGCTTAACGCTGGCACCAAATAACAATTATTTAGGTCTAATATTAATCCCGAAGGTAGATGTAGAGGTAGCGTGCCGACCGCGATCACATCGACTTTGGAACCGTTTCCCACGCGCATCGTCACCTCGTCCTTAGCCAATCTTCGCTTAATTCGTAGCCCCTGTTTCGAGTTGCAAATATTAGCAACAGAACCAGTATCAAATACCCAGGTGCTACTGCGAGCATTAGTAAGGTACACATCAATAACATGTATATCACATATACCTTTTTTCACCTTGCCATCCTTCTTATCCGCCAAATACTTGGGGTAGTTCCGCTTCCAGTGACCAGTCTGCTTGCAGTAGAAGCACTCAGTTTCAGGCTTAGGTCCAGACTTGGGTTTCTTCTCTTGAGCAGCAACTTGTTTGCTGTTCTTCTTCAAGTTCCCCTTCTTTTTCCCTTTGCCCTTTTTCTTGAAACTAGTGGTCTTGTTGATCATCAACACTTGATGCTCCTTTTTGATTTCTACCCCCGCAGCTTTCAGCATTGCGAAGAGCTCGGGAATAGTCTTATTCATCCGTTGCATATTATAGTTCATCACAAAGCTCTTGTAGCTTGGTGGCAGTGATTGGAGAATTCTGTCAATGATGCAATCGCTGGAAGATTAACTCCCATCTGAATCAAGTGATTATTATACCCAGACATTTTGAGTATATGCTCACTGACAGAACTGTTCTCCTCCATCTTGCAGCTATAGAACTTATTGGAGACTTCATATCTCTCAATCCGGGCATTTGCTTGAAATATTAACTTCAACTCCTGGAACATCTCATATGCTCCATGACGTTCAAAACGTCGTTGAAGTCCCGGTTCTAAGCCGTAAAGCATGGCACATTGAACTATCGAGTAGTCATCAGCTTTGCTCTGCCAGACGTTCACAACATCTGGTGTTGCTCCAGCAGCAGGCCTGGCACCCAGCGGTGCTTCTAGGACGTAATTCTTCTGTGCAGCAATGAGGATAATCCTGAAGTTACGGACCCAGTCCGTGTAATTGCTACCACCATCTTTCAACTTTGCTTTCTCAAGGAACGCATTAAAATTCAACGGAACAACAACACGGGCCATTTATCTACAATCATACATAAACAAGCAAGATACTATTAGGTACTAAGTTCATGATAAATTTAGGTTCAATTAATCATATTACTTAAAGAACTCCTACTTAGATAGACATCCCTCTAATCCTCTAAGTGATTACGTGATCCAAATCAACTAAACCATGTCCGATCATCACGTGAGATGTGGTAGTTTCATTGGTGAACATCACTATGTTGATCATATCTACTATATGATTCACGCTCGACCTTTCGGTCTCTGTGTTCCGAGGCCATATCTGTATATGCTTGGCTCGTCAAGTATAACCTGAGTATTCCGCGTGTGCAACTGTTTTGCACCTGTTGTATTTGAACGTAGAGCCTATCACACCCGATCATCACGTGGTGTCTCAGCACGAAGAACTTTCGCAACGGTGCATACTCAGGGAGAACACTCCTTGATAATTTAGTGAGAGATCATCTTATAATGCTACCGTCAATCAAAGCAGGATAAGATGCATAAAAGATAAACATCACATGCAATCAATATAAGTGATATGATATGGCCATCATCATCTTGTGCTTGTGATCTCCATCTCCGAAGCACCGTCATGATCACCATCGTCACCGGCACGACACCTTGATCTCCATCGTAGCATCGTTGTCGTCTCGCCAATCTTATGCTTCCATGACTATCGCTACTTCTTAGTGATAAAGTAAAGCATTACAGCGCGATTGCATTGCATACAATAAAGCGACAACCATATGGCTCCTTCCAGTTGCCGATAACTCGGTTACAAAACATGATCATCTCATACAATAAAATTTAGCATCATGTCTTGACCATATCACATCACAACATGCTCTGCAAAAACAAGTTAGACGTCCTCTACTTTGTTGTTGCAAGTTTTACGTGGCTGCTACGGGCTTAAGCAAGAACCAATCTTACCTACGCATCAAAACCACAACGATAGTTTGTCAAGTTGGTGCTGTTTTAACCTTCGCAAGGACCGGGCATAGCCACACTTGGTTCAACTAAATTTGGAGAAACTGTCACCCGCAAGCCACCTATGTGCAAAGCACGTCGAGAGAACCGGTCTCGCGTAAGCGTACGCGTAATGTTGGTCCGGGCCGCTTCGTCCAACAATACCGCCGAACCAAAGTATGACATGCTGGTAAGCAGTATGACTTATATCGCCCACAACTCACTTGTGTTCTACTCGTGCATATAACATCAACATATAAAACCTAGGCTCGGATGCCACTGTTGGGGAACGTAGTAATTTCAAAAAAATTCCTACGCACACGCAAGATCATGATGATGCATAGCAACGAGAGGGGGAGAGTGTGATCTACGTACCCTTGTAGATCGACAACGGAAGCGTTAACTTGGTTGATGTAGTCGTACGTCTCCACGGCCCGACCGATCAAGCACCGAAACTACGGCACCTCCGAGTTCTAGCACACGTTCAGCTCGATGACGATCCCCGGACTCCGATCCAGCAAAGTGTCCGGGAAGAGTTCCATCAGCACGACAATGTGGTGACGATCTTGATGTACTACCGTCGCAGGGCTTTGCCTAAGCACCGCTACAATATTATCGAGGACTATGGTGGAAGGGGGCACCGCACACGGCTAAGAATATGATCACGTGGATCAACTTGTGTCTCTAGGGGGTGCCCCTACCTCCGTATATAAAGGTTCAAGGGAGGGGGCCGGCCGTCCAGGAGAGGCGCGCCAGGAGGAGTCCTACTCCTTCTGGGAGTGGGACTCCCCCCTTTCCTAATTGGAATAGGATTCACGAGGTGGGAAAAGAGAGAGAGAGAGAGAAGGAGGGGGGCGCTGGCCCCCTCTCTCCTTGTCCTATTCGGACTAGGGGGGAGGGGCGCGCGGCCCAGCCCAGGCTGCCTCTCCTCTTCTTCCACTAGGGCCCATTAAGGCCCATATAGCTCCCCGGGGGTTCCGGTAACCTCCTGGTACTCCGGTAAAATCCCGATTTCATCCGGAACACTTCCGATATCCAAACATAGGTTTCCAATATATCAATCTTTATGTCTCGACCATTTCGAGACTCCTCGTCATGTCCGTGATCACATCCGGGACTCCGAACAACCTTCGGTACATCAAAATGCATAAACTCATAATATAACTGTCATCGTAACCTTAAGCGTGCGGACCCTACGGGTTCGAGAATAATGTAGACATGACCGAGACACGTCTCCGGTCAATAACCAATAGCGGAACCTGGATGCTCATATTGGCTCCTACATAATCTACGAAGATCTTTTATCGGTCAGACCGCATAACAACATACGTTGTTCCCTTTGTCATTGGTATGTTACTTGCCCGAGATTCGATCGTCGGTATCCTATACCTAGTTCAATCTCGTTACCGGCAAGTCTCTTTACTTGTTCTGTAATACATCATCCCGCAACTAACTTATTAGTCGCAATGCTTGCAAGGCTTAGGTGATGTGCATTACCGAGAGGGCCCAGAGATACCTCTTCGACATTCGGAGTGACAAATCCTAATCTCGAAATACGCCAACCCAACATGTACCTTTGGAGACACCTGTAGAGCTCCTTTATAATCACCAAGTTACGTTGTGATGTTTGGTAGCACACAAAGTTTTCCTCTGGCAAACGGGAGTTGCATAATCTCATAGTCATAGGAACATGTATAAGTCATGAAGAAAGCAATAGCAACATACTAAACGATCGGGTGCTAAGCTAATGGAATGGGTCATGTCAATCAGATCATTCAACTAATGATGTGATCTCGTTAATCAAATAACAACTCTTTGTCCATGGTTAGGAAACATAACCATCTTTGATTAACGAGCTAGTCAAGTAGAGGCATACTAGTGACACTCTGTTTGTCTATGTATTCACACATGTATTATGTTTCCGGTTAATACAATTCTAGCATGAATAATAAACTTTTATCATGATATAAGGAAATAAATAATAACTTTATTATTGCCTCTAGGGCATATTTCCTTCATCAAATCCACGGCACTCCTGATAAACCAGCCAATCATACCAACAAAGACTATTGAGTTTTCAAACAAGCCGTCAAGTTAAATGACGAGAATAAGGAGAAGGGGTCGCAGAGCGAGGACGATGACGAGGAGCCCCAACCACCGAACACAGGGGGACAAAAGAAGTCCCCCCGAAGTTAAAACAGTGAACATGATATACGCCACCCATATTCCCAAGAGGGAGCACAAGGCGCACTCAGGACGTTTACGCAATGGAGCCAGTCGCCCCAAAGTTCAACCCATGGTCGTCCTGTCCAATCACTTTCGATCGCAAGGACCATCCGACCAGTATCCGTCATGGCGATTCAGTCGCACTGGTCCTCGACCCAATCATTGATGGATTCCATCTTACGCGAGTCCTCATGGATGGTGGTAGCAGTCTGAACCTGCTCTATCAGGATACAGTGCGCAAAATGGGAATCGAACCCATCATTGAAGCCTGGTTCGGGGGCTACTGAGGGAGTCCTGGATTAGGTGGTGTCCGGATAGCCGGACTATAAACTTTGACCGGACTCTCGGACTATGAAGATACAAGATTGAAGACTTCGTCCCGTGTCCGGATGGGACTTTCCTTGGCGTGGAAGGCAAGCTTGGCAATACGGATATGTAGATCTCCTCCCATTGTAACCGACTCTTTGTAACCCTATCCCTCTCTGGTGTCTATATAAACCGGAGGGTTTTAGTCCGTAGGACAACGACAATCATACCATAGGCTAGCTTCTAGGGTTTAGCCTCTCTGATCTCGTGGTAGATCTACTCTTGTACTACCCATATCATCAATATTAATCAAGCAGGAGTAGGGTTTTACCTCCATCGAGAGGGCCCGAACCTGGGTAAAAACATCGAGTCCCTTGTCTCCTATTACCATCCGCCTAGACGCACAGTTCGTGACCCCCTACTTGAGATCCGCCGGTTTTGACACCGACAACCACCTTTAAGGGAGTCATACCAGGTGTAGAGGCCCGATGTACGGGCTCAATCACACTGGAGGTGGTCTTCGGATCCCGGGAAAACTTCCGAAGCAAAGAATTGATCTTCTATATCGTCCCCTTCCGTAGCGGCTATCACGCACTGCTCGGACAAACCGCATTTGCTCGATTCAATGCGGTGCAACACTGTGCTTATCTGAAGCTCAAGATGCCTGGACCACGCGGTGTCATAGCAGTTAATGGAAATACGGAGCGCTCCCTCCATACTTAGGAGCACACCGCGGCCCTAGCGGTAGAAGTACAGAGCGGCCTTTTCAAACAGAACCTTAATTCGGCGGCCAAGCTCCCGTACACTGTCAAATGAGTCCGGACTACTCTGTAGCAGGAAAGTCCAGCTCGTCAAGAGCTCAACTAGCAATTCGGCCTCCGTCCCAGTCCCGATCAAACGGCGGCGTTTGTACCGCACGTACATAATTACGCACTTAAATTACCATGGGCGTAGACGGAGGCATAACTAGATTGTGGTCCATAATACGGCTAAACCTCCCCTGGAACCACATACTTTCACTCTTTCTTTTTCATCCTTTTCAGGTTTCCTTTTGCAGGCCTTTCCTGGTGGCCTGATTGTCGAACCTATCAAGGTACGGATACACCAAGACACCAAGAAGCATTGACGTATAAGGGAATTTCCAGGTGGTCTATTTAAACGATCGTTATGCCTGTTTTCAGGACCCACACGCAGCTCTCTCTTGGTCGTGGCATGTTAAATAGCCCTGTTGCTTATCACACTATTTTTATAAATACGCTTTGACGTATTAATCAAACTATAATGGAAAAAGTTTGGGGCCCAATTTCTGCGGCATTGGCCTGTTGCTACATTCTTTCTTGATATTCTTATCAATTGCACCCGTACACTTTGGTACGCCTTAATTCGTCAAGGGCTTCATTACGCCGCATAACACGGCGACAAAAGTCCGAACACTTTTTTACAGTATAGTTCGGCACCCCGAACTTTAGCATTATATGTATCGGCTCTGAATCATGTCTTGGGTCAATAGTTGGGTTGCCCGGCTCCTGTGCTTACTACCTTACGTTCCGCTATATCGGCTAGGGTAGTAAAGGGAGAACTACTGCGATTGTGTCCTGGTTTATCTGGATGAGCACCTTAGTAGAGAAAGCCAAAAACTGACTGTCATGATGCGGCGTGAGCCGGTCAGTTGTTCGAGAGGTTACAAATCTTTTGCGATTTTTTCTGCATTATGCGATGAATCGATTTTTTATCCGATCAGGTGTTTACAGCACCCGAAGTTCGGACTTACGAATACTAGGGGCTGCGCCTAAATTTCTATTGTCAAACTCCTATGGCTAAGTGAGGGTGATAAAGCCACATAGTCCGATTGCCTGGTTCGTTGCGCTAAACACCTCCTTCAAGGACCAAAACTTTGGATCAAGAGTGTTTAGATTCCATCCCGAACACCCCCGTACTACTTATGTGGGGGCTGAAGCCAAGGACTGGCCAACTCTCAGATTTAATGAAAATGGTCACACAGGAGGTAAATTTTCAAATAACAAGCAAGCATTATATTACACAACGGCTTTGTCTCATGATACAGGACGGGATAACATGAATGTATTCATTCAAAAATAATATCCTTGGCACATTACTCCGCTACAATGTGGGATCCCTCCAGGACATCACAAAAATACCGCTTGGGCATGCGGTGCTCCTTACCAGCGGGCGGTCCCTTAGTCACGAGCTTGACGGCATCCATCTTTGCCCACTGCACCTTGACACGGGCAAAGGCCATCCGCGCACCTTCGATGCTGACCGATCGCTTGACGGCTTCCAGTTGGGGACAGACATTGACCAGCCGCTTCACGAGCTCGGAGTAGCTGCTTGGTATGGCTTCGGTAGGCCACAGCCGGACTATCAAGTCCTTCATGGCCAGTTCGGCCACCCTATGCAGTTCGACCAGTTGTTTTAGCTGATCGCTAAAAGGCACCGGATGATCTGGCGCAAGGTATTGCAACCAGAACAGCTTCTCCGTTGAGCTCCCCTCTTCGGCTCGAAAGAATTCCGCAGCGTCAGAAATACTACGCGGCAGATCTGCCAACGCCACTGGAGAGCTCCAAATCCGGGCCAGTAATAAGTACCTTTTCTTCACATACTTGCTTTGCATAATAAAAGCCTTACCCACCGTGATTTTCATGGCCTCCTGGATTTCCGGGAGGGCGCCTTGGGCTTCAACCCGGGCATTTTGCATGCTTTGGCGAGCCTTGGCTAGTTCGATCTCTTGATCTGCAATGTCACGCTCCAAGGACTCGCATTTCTTCACGGTGTCCTGGAGCTCTTGTTGGACCTCATTAACCCTGGCCTCGTGTTTTTCATGGGCGGCTTGCTCCTTCGTCGCTTTCTTCTTGGCCTCGGCCAGTGCCTTTTTAAGGGCCTCCACCTCGGTCGCCGCTCCTACAAATATCATGACAATATAGTCATTGCAAATCATTTCTCCTTTCTGATGTACAGAAGGTCTGGGCATACATTGCTTATCTTCCAACTACTTTTTACATGGCCGAGCTCTTCCTCTGTCCGCTCCAGACTCCACTTCGGTCCGGAGACTTCAGTAGCATGGGAGGTCGTAGCTAGCAATGATGCCTGCTTTTTCACATAGACACATATGGTTAGTCTCCTGCAAAAATTATTTGATCCTCTGTCCAGTTTTCTTTTCGAACACCGGACAGTGTCTCAGGGGCTACTGTGTATACTGTGACTTTCTTTTTACATAATTGTGTTTGCTTACCTCAAAGCCTGTTAGAAGGCTTGTGCAGGCTTCGGTCAGTCTGCTCTTCGCGGACTCGATCTTGTCAATCACCGCACCCATAAGGGTATGGTGTTCCTCCACAATGGAAGCACCTCGCAGCGCTTCCAGGAGAGCATCCCGTGCCTCTGGTTGGACAGAGGTCACTGGCAGAATGGGCACACCTCCTTATTCCAAAAGAGGCTGTCTGCCGGATTCCGGAGCTGTACTGGTCTCCGGGATCGTATTCGGCTGGGGGACAAACTGAATGTGGTCCCCATCGCCAGTCTCCATGGGGATTTGCTCCCCCATATGTCCGGCGGCCGAGGTTTACCCTCTGGCGCCGCCCTGGCGCCCTCCTGAGTCTCCCCCTGGCCTGGGATCCTTCGGGACAACACCTCAGTGTCGTCCATGGCCTTGGGAGAGGGGGCCTCCGGGTGGGACCCACTATCCATCGCCTTCGAGTCTAGCGAATTCCCCGTAGATGAGGATCACTCAAGGATGGAGCGAGCCGGACTTCAAGCGCAAGATTCAACATGTTAAAACTATAAGGTAGAGAGGCCGGATATATGAATGCGTCTAGGTCTTTGAGTACTCATGATTCGGCCAGGGTCTTATCTCGGGGGCGCCGCTCTGGGCTGCTGTCAATGTCCCACGCGGAGTTATCTGCGAGGGAGACCTTCCCCTTCTTGGACGCCTTCACCACCAGATTCGGGGAGGCTGCCCTCTTCTTCCTTCTCCCCGCAGGGGGGGAGTTGCTTTCTTCCTCCTCCTCGTCATCCTCGATGGCAGAGGAGTGAGTCTCAGTATCTTCGGACGTCATGTCTGAAGCGCCCTTGCGGTGGGGGCCACTCTTGACCCCCTTGGCCTTCTTCTTGGCATTCTTCTCCGGCGCCTGGTAGGGCGCCGGAACCAGCATCTTCGTCAGAAGCAGGATGGCTGGTTCCTCGGGCAGCGGAGCCAGACACCTAATCCGCTCCGCCCTCTTTGTCCAACCCTGAAAAATAAATAGGGAAGCTTAGGCATTTTCTTTGAATAAGCAAGTAAAGGATACACCTTGAAATGCGAAAGACTTACTGAACTGGCGGGATGAGCCAGGTCGTGCCCACGGTCATCGGTCGTCTTCGGCCATATCTCCTTCGCCTTAAAGAGCACCTTCCAGATGTCTTCGTGCGTAGTTTCGAAGAATCGTTGCAGGGTCTGGTGCTCGGCCAGATTGAACTCCCATAGATGGCAAGTCCGGTTCTAGCATGGAAGGATTCGGCGAACTAGCATCACCTGGATCACATCGATAAGCTTGATGTTCTTGTCGACTATGCTCTTGATGCGCGTCTAAAGCACTGTCACTTCGTCCGACGAAGACCAGCCCAGGCCCTTCTCTAGCCATGAGGTGAGCTGCATCGGGGTGCCAGACTGGAATTCGGGAGCCGTGGCCCAGTGGCATCGCGGGGCTCTGTGATATAGAACCACAGTTGCTGCCACCCATTAACGGTCTCCACAAAGGTACCTTTGGGCCATGCGACGTTGGGCATCTTGCTCACCATGGCGCCTCCGTACTCTGCGTGTTGGCCATCCACCACCTTCTGCTTCACATTGAAGACCTTGATGTTGGAAATATGCTCTAGAGGCAATAATAAATTGGTTATTATTATATTTCCTTGTTCATGATAATCGTTTATTATCCATGCTAGAATTGTATTGATAGGAAACTCAGATACATGTGTGGATACATAGACAACAACATGTCCCTACTAAGCCTCTAGTTGACTAGCTCGTTGATCAATAGATGGTTACGGTTTCCTGACCATGGACATTGGATGTCGTTGATAACGGGATCACATCACTAGGAGAATGATGTGATGGACAAGACCCAATCCTAAGCCTAGCACAAAGATCGTGTAGTTCGTATGCTAAAGCTTTTCTAATGTCAAGTATCATTTCCTTAGACCATGAGATTGTGCAACTCCCAGATACCATAGGAGTGCTTTGGGTGTGCCAAACGTCACAACGTAACTGGGTGGCTATAAAGGTACACTACAGGTATCTCCGAAAGTGTCTGTTGGGTTGGCACGAATCGAGACTGGGATTTGTCACTCCGTATAAACGGAGAGGTATCTCCGGGCCCACTCGGTAGGACATCATCATAATGTGCACAATCTGACCAAGGAGTTGATCATAGGATGATGTGTTACGGAACGAGTAAAGAGACTTGCCGGTAACGAGATAGAACAAGGTATCAGGATACTGACGATCTATTCTTGGGCAAGTATCGTACCGATGGACAAAGGGAATTGCATATGGGATTGATTGAATCCTTGACATCGTGGTTCATCTGATGAGATCATCGTGGAACATGTGGGATCCAACATGGGTATCCAGATCCCACTGTTGGTTATTGACCGGAGAGTTATCTCGGTCATGTCTGCATGGTTCCCGAACCCGTAGGGTCTACACACTTAAGGTTTGATGACGCTAGGGTTATAGGGAATAGATATACGTGGTTACCGAATGTTGTTCGGAGTTCCAAATGAGATCCCGGATGTCACGAGGAGTTCCGGAATGGTCCGGAGGTAAAGATTTATATATGGGAAGTCCTGTTTTGGTCGCCGGAAAAGTTTCGGGTTTTATCGGTAATGTACCGGGACCACCGGGAGGGTCCCGGTGGTCCACCAAGTGGGGCCACCAGCCCCGGAGGGCTGCATGGGCCAAGTGTGGGAGGGGACCAGCCCCAGGTGGGCTGGTGCGCCCCCCCCCCCCCACCAAGGCCCAAGGCGCAAGGGAGAGTGGAAGGGGGCAAACCCTTGGCTCAGATGGGCCTAAGGCCCACCTAGTGGTGCGCCCCCCTCTCTCCCCCCTTGGCCGCCCCCCTAGATGGGATCTAGGGCTGGCCGCCACCCCTAGGGGTGGAAACCTAGGTGGGGGCGCAGCCCCTCCCCTCCCCCTATATATACTTGTGGTTTTGGGCAGCCCAACACACGATTCAATCTCCCTGTTGGCGCAGCCCTACCCCTCTCCCTCCTCGTCTCTTGTAGTGCTTGGCGAAGCCCTGCTGGAGTCCCGCGCTCCTCCAGCACCACCACGCCGTCATGCTGCTGCTGGATGGAGTCTTCCCCAACCTCTCCTTCTCCCCTTGCTGGATCAAGGTGTAGGAGACGTCACCGGGCTGTACGTGTGTTGAACACGGAGGTGCCGTCCGTTCGGCACTAGGATCATCGGTGATTTGGATCACGACGAGTACGACTCCATCAACCCCGTTCACTTGAATGCTTCCGCTTAGCGATCTACAAGGGTATGTAGATGCACTCTCCTTCCTCTCGTTGGTAGATTACTCCATAGATTGATCTTGGTGATGCGTAGAAAATTTTGAATTTCTGCTACGTTCCCCAACAGTGGCATCATGAGCTAGGTCTATGCATAGTTTCTATGCACGAGTAGAACACAAGTTGTTGTGGGCGTCGATTTTGCCAATTTACTTGCGGTTACTAGTCTTATCTTGATTCGGCGGCATCGTGGGATGAAGCGGCCCGGACCGACCTTACACGTACTCTTACGTGAGACTGGTTCCACCGACTGACATGCACTAGTTGCATAAGGTGGCTAGCGGGTGTCTGTCTCTCCCACTTTAGTCGGATCGGATTCGATGAAAAGGGTCCTTATGAAGGGTAAATAGAAATTGGCATATCACGTTGTGGTTTTCGCGTAGGTAAGAAACGTTCTTGCTAGAAACCTATAGCAGCCACGTAAAAACTTGCAACAACAATTAGAGGACGTCTAACTTGTTTTTGCAGCAAGTGTTTTGTGATGTGATATGACCAAAGGATGTGATGAATGATATATGTGATGTATGAGATGATCATGTTCTTGTAATAGGAATCACGACTTGCATGTCGATGAGTATGACAACCGGCAGGAGCCATAGGAGTTGTCTTTATTTATTTATGACCTACGTGTCAACATAAATGTCATGTAATTACTTTACTTTATTGCTAAAGCGTTAGCCATAGTAGTAGAAGTAATAGATGACGTGACAACTTCAAGAAGACACGACGATGGAGATCATGATGATGGAGATCATGGTGTCATGCCGGTGACAACGATGATCATGGAGCCCCGAAGCTGGAGATCAAAAGGAGCAAAATGATATTGGCCATATCATGTCACTATTTGATTGCATGTGATGTTTATCATGTTTTACATCTTATTTGCTTAGAACGACAGAAGCTTAATAAGATGATCCCTCATTAAAATTTCAAGAAAAGTGTTCCCCCTAACTATGCACCGTTGCGAAGGTTTGTTGTTTCGAAGCACCACGTGATGATCGGGTGTGATAGATTCTAACGTTCGAGTGCAACGGGTGTTGACGAGCCTAGCATGTACAGACATGGCCTCGGAACACGGAAGACCGAAAGGTCGAGCATGAGTCGTATAGAGGATACGATCAACATGAAGATGTTCACCGATGTTGACTAGTCCGTCTCACGTGACGATCGGACACGGCCTAGTTGACTCGGATCATGTTTCACTTAGATGACTAGAGGGATGTCTATCTGAGTGGGAGTTCATTAAATGAACTCAGTTATCATAAACATAGTCTAAATTGTCTTTGCAAATATGTTGTAGATAAATAGCTCACGTTGTAGCTCCCTGTTTCAAATACGTTCCTAGAGAAAGATTAAGTTGAAAGATATTGTAAGCATTGATGCAGACTAGGTCCATAGTCTGAGGAGTGTCCTCACTGCTGCACAGAAGGCTTACGTCGTTGATGCACCGCTTGATGTGCAAACCCCTACAACGTCGTCTGTGGATGTTGTGAACACCTGACAGACACATCCTGATGACTACTTGATAGTTTAGTGCACCATATTTTACGGCTTAGAATCGGGATTCCAATGATGTTTTGAACGCCATAGAACATATGAGATGTTCCAAGAGCTGAAATTGGGATTTCAGGCTCATGCCCGTGTTGAGAGGTGTGAGACCTCTGACAAGTTCTTTTGCCAACAAGATAGAGGAGAATAGCTCAGCTAGTGAGCATGTGCTCAGAATGTCTGGGTGCTACAATCACTTAAATCAACTGGGAGTTAAACTTCCAGATAAGATAGTGATTGATAGAGTTCTCTAGCCACTATCACTAAGCTACTAGATCTTCGTGATGAACTATGACATGCAAGGGATGGAGTTGATCCCGGAGCTGTTCGCGGTGCTTAAGACCGAAAAAGGTAGAAATCAAGAAGGAGCATCAAGTGTTGATGGTTTAACAAGACCACTGGTTTCAAGAAGGGAAAGGGCTAGAAGGGAAACTTCATGGATGGAAAACCAGTTGCCGCTCCAGTGAAGGAACCCAAGGTTGAACCCAAACCCGAGACTAAGTGCTTCTATTGTAAGGGGAACGGTCACTGGTAGCGGAATTACCCTAAATGCATGGTAGATAAGAAGGCTGGCAACTTCAACAAAGTATATATGTGTTATTAATGTGTACGTCACTAGTACTCCTGGTAGCACCTGGGTATTGGATACCGGTTCAGTTGCTATTATTGGTGACTTGAAGCTAAAGCTACGGACTAAACGGAGACTGGCTAAGGGCGAGGTGATGATGTGTGTTGGAAGTGTTTCCAAAATTGATGAGATCACCATCGCACGCTCCATCTGCCTTCGGGATTAGTATTGAACCTAGATAAATGTTATCAGGTGTCTACGTTGAGCATGAATATGATTAGATCATGTTCATTGCAATACGCTCATTCATTTAAGAATAATGGTTATTCTGTTTACATGAATGATACCTTTCATGGTCTTGCACCCTCTGTGAATGGTTCATTGAATCTCGGTCGTGGTAATACACATGTTCACGCCAAAAGATGTAGAGTTAATAATGATAGTACCACTTTCTTGTGGAACTGCCGCTTAGGTCATATTGGCGTAGGATGCATGAAGAAACTCCATATCAATGGATGTTTGGAGTCACTTGATTTTGAATCGCTTGACACATGCGAGCCATGCCTCATGGGCAGCATGACTAAGACCCCGTTTTTAGGTACAATGAAACGAGAAGTGACTTGTTGGAAATCATGCATGTTGATGCGTGTGATCCAATGAGAATTGAAGCGTGCGGTGGATATCACTATTTTCTCATCTTCACTGACGATTTGAGTAGATATAGGTATATTTACTTAATGAAGCACAAGTCTGAAACGTTTGAAAAGTTCAAGCGATTTCAGAGTGAAGTTAAGAATCATCATAACAAGAAGATCAAATTCCTACGATCTGATCAATTAGAATATCTGAGTTATGAGTTTGGTAAACACTTAAGACGTTGTTGAATTGTTTCACAGTTGAAGCCACCTGGAACACCACTAGGTTATGGTGTGTCCGGACATCATAATCAAACCCTATGAGATATGGTGCGATCTATGATGTCTCTTACCGATCTACCGTTTTCATTTTGAGGATATGCGTTAAAGACAGCTGCATTCACTTTAGATTGGACACCATCTAAGTCTGTTGAGACGACGTCGTATGAACATTGGTTTGGCAAGAAACCAAAGTTGTCGTTTCTTAATGTTTGGGGCTGCAATGCTTAAGGCTTCAGCCGGAGAAGCTCGAACCCAAAGCAGACAAACACATCTTCATAGAATACCCAAAGGTGACAATTGGGTATACCTTCTATCTCAGATCCGAGGGCAAAAATTGTTTGTCTCTAAGAACGGGTCCTTTCTCGAGAAGGAGTTTCTCTCGAAAGAATTGAGTGGGAGGAAGATAGAACTTGATGAGGTTGTTGAACCTTTATTTCAACAAAAAGTGATGCAACACAGAAAGATGTTTTCCGTGGCGCCCACATCTATTGAATAGGGAGTTAATAATAGTGATCATGAAGCTTCGGATCAAGTTGCAATCGAACCTCATAGGTCGACTAGGATATGTACTACTCCTGAGTGGTACGGTAATTCTGTCTTAGATATCATGTTGTTAGACAACAATGAACCTGCGAACTATGGAGAAGCGATGGTGGGCCCGTATTCCGACAAATGGTTAGAAGCCATGAAATCCGAGATAGGATCCATGTATTATAACAAAGTATGGACTTTGGTGGACTTGCCCGATGATCGGCAAGCCATTGAGATAAATGGATCTTTAAGAAGAAGACGGACGTGGGCGGTAATGTTACCGTCTATGAAGCTCGACATGTGGGAAAGAGTCTTTTCACAAGTTCAAGGAGTTGACTACGATGAGAATTTCTCACCCGTAGAGATGCTTAAGTCCGCCGGAATCATGTTAGCACTAGCTGTACTTTTCGATTATGAAATCTTACAGATGGATGTCAAAACAAGTTTTCTTACCAAGTTTTCGTAAGAAAAAGTTGTATGTGATACAATAAAAGGTTTTGTCGATCCTAAGGATGCTAAAAGGTATGCTGACTCCAGCAATCCTTCTATGGACTAGAGCAAGCATCTCAGAATCGGAATATATGTTTTGATGGAGTGATCAAAGCTTTTAGGTTTATACAATGTTTGCTAGAAACTTGTATTTACAAGAAAGTGAGTGGGAGCACTACAACATTTCTGATAAGTATATGTGGATGACATATTGTTGATCCGAAATGATGTAGAATTTCTGGAAAGCATAAACACTTGTTTGAAGAGTGTTTTTCAAAGGAAGACCTGGATAAAGTTGCTTACATATTGGGCATCAAGATCTATAGAGATAGATCAAAACGCCTGATGATACTTTCAAAGAACGCACACCTTGACATGTTTTTGAAGGAGTTCAAAATAGATCAGTCAAAGAAGGGGTTCTTACCTGAATTGTAAGGAGTAAGACTCGAAGATTGACCACGGCAGAAGAAAGAGGAAGGACAAAGGTCGTCCCCTATGCTTTTGTCATAGGCTCTATATGGTATGCCATGCTGAGTACCGCACCAGATGTGTGCCTTGCCACATGTCTGGCTAGAGGGTACAAAGGTGATCTAGGAGTAGATCACCAGATAGTGGTCAAAATTATCATTAAGAGGAATAAGGAAATGTTTCTCGGTTATGGAGGTGATAAAGAATTTGACATAAACAGTTATGTCGATGCAAGCTTAACACCTATCCGGATAGCTCTGAGTAGAGATACCGGATACGTATAATGGAGCAATAATTTGGAATAGCTCCAAGTGGAACGTGGTAGCAGCATCTACGATATAAAGTTTTGCGAAATACATAGGGATCTGAATATGGCAAGACCCGTTGACTACGACCTCTCTCACAAGCATAACATGATCAAACCTAGAACTCTTTGAGTGTTTATCACATAGTGATGTGAACTAGATCACTGAGTCTAGTAGACTCTTGGATGTTGGTCACATGGCAATGTGACCTGTGAGTGTTAATCACATGGTGATGTGAACTAGATTATTGACTCTAGTGCAAGTGGGAGACTGTTGGAAATATGCCCTAGAGGCAATAATAAATTGGTTATTATTATATTTCCTTGTTCATGATAATCGTTTATTATCCATGCTAGAATTGTATTGATAGGAAACTCAGATACATGTGTGGATACATAGACAACACCATGTCCCTAGTAAGCCTCTAGTTGACTAGCTCGTTGATCAATAGATGGTTACGGTTTCCTGACCATGGACATTGGATGTCGTTGATAACGGGATCACATCATTAGGAGAATGATGTGATGGACAAGACCCAATCCTAAGCCTAGCACAAAGATCGTGTAGTTCGTATGCTAAAACTTTTCTAATGTCAAGTATCATTTCCTTAGACCATGAGATTGTGCAACTCCCGGATACCGTAGGAGTGCTTTGGGTGTGCCAAACGTCACAACGTAACTGGGTGTCTATAAAGGTACACTACATGTATCTCCGAAAGTGTCTGTTGGGTTGGCACTAATCGAGACTGGGATTTGCCACTCCATGTAAACGGAGAGGTATCTCTGGGCCCACTCAGTAGGACATCATCATAATGTGCACAATGTGACCAAGGAGTTGATCATGGGATGATGTGTTACGGAAGGAGTAAAGAGACTTGCCGGTAACGAGATAGAACAAGGTATCGGGATACCGACGATCGAATCTCGGGCAAGTATCGTACCGATGGACAAAGGGAATTGCATACGGGATTGATTGAATCCTTGACATCGTGGTTCATCTGATGAGATTATCGTGGAACATGTGGGAGCCAACATGGATATCCAGATCCCGTTGTTGGTTATTGACCGGAGAGTTATCTCGGTCATGTCTGCATGGTTCCCGAACCCGTAGGGTCTACACACTTAAGGTTCGATGACGCTAGGGTTATAGGGAATAGATATACGTGGTTACCGAATGTTGTTCAGAGTCCCGGATGAGATCCCGGACGTCACGAGGAGTTCTGGAATGGTCCGGAGGTAAAGATTTATATATGGGAAGTCCTGTTTTGGTCGCCGGAAAAGTTTCGGGTTTTATCGGTAATGTACCGGGACCACCGGGAGGGTCCCGGTGGTCCACCAAGTGGGGCCACCAGCCCCGAAGGGCTGCATGGGCCAAGTGTGGGAGGGGACCAGCCCCAGGTGGGCTGGTGCACCCCCCACCAAGGCCCAAGGCGCAAGGGAGAGTGGAAGGGGGCAAACCCTATGCTCAGATGGGCCTAAGGCCCACCTTGTGGTGCGTCCCCCTCTCTCCCCCCTTGGACGCCCCCTAGATGGGATCTAGGGCTGGCCACCACCCCTAGGGGTGGAAACCTAGGTGGGGGCGCAGCCCCTCCCCTCCCCCTATATATACTTGAGGTTTTGGGCAGCCCAACACACGATTCAATCTCCCTGTTGGCGCAGCCCTACCCCTCTCCCTCCTCGTCTCTTGTAGTGCTTGGCGAAGCCCTGCTGGAGTCCCGTGCTCCTCCACCACCACCACGCCATCGTGCTGCTGCTGGATGGAGTCTTCCCCAACCTCTCCTTCTCCCCTTGCTGGATCAAGGCATAGGAGACGTCACCGGGCTGTACGTGTGTTGAACACGGAGGTGCCGTCCGTTCGGCACTAGGATCATCGGTGATTTGGATCACGACGAGTACGACTCCATCAACCCCGTTCACTTGAACGATTCCGCTTAGCGATCTACAAGGGTATGTAGATGCACTCTCCTTCCCCTTGTTGCTAGATTACTCCATAGATTGATCTTGGTGATGCGTAGAAAATTTTGAATTTCTGCTACGTTCCCCAACACTTGAGCCATAGTCCGAAGTGAGGTGGGATGCGGAGGAAGGCCTCGCACACGACAATGAATGCTGAGATGTTGAGGAAGGAATTTGGGGCCAGATCATGGAAATCTAGCCCGTAGTAGAATATGAGTCTGCGGACGAAAGGGTGGAGAGGAAACCCTAGAAGGAAATATGCCCTAGAGGCAATAATAAAGTTATTATTTATTTCCTTATATCATGATAAATGTTTATTATTCATGCTAGAATTGTATTAACCGGAAACATAATACATGTGTGAATACACAGACAAACAGAGTGTCACTAGTATGCCTCTACTTGACTAGCTCGTTAATCGAAGATGGTTATGTTTCCTAACCATAGACATGAGTTGTCATTTGATTAACGGGATCACATCATTAGGAGAATGATGTGATTGACTTGACCCATTCCGTTAGCTTAGTACTCGATCATTTAGTATGTTGCTATTGCTTTCTTCATGACTTATACATGTTCCCATGACTATGAGATTATGCAACTCGCGTTTACCGGAGGAACACTTTGTGTGCTACCAAACGTCACAACGTAACTGGGTGATTATAAAGGTACTCTACAGGTGTCTTCAAAGGTACTTGTATGGTTGGCATATTTTGAGATTAGGATTTGTCACTCCGATTGTCGGAGAGGTATCTCTGGGTCCTCTCGGTAATGCACATCACTTAAGCCTTGCAAACATTGCAGCTAATGAGTTAGTTGCGGGATGATGTATTACGGAACGAGTAAAGAGACTTGCCGGTAACGAGATTGAACTAGGTATTGAGATACCGACGATCGAATCTCGGGCAAGTAACATACCGATGACAAAGGGAACAACATATGTTGTTATGCGGTTTGACCGATAAAGATCTTTGTAGAATATGTGGGAGCCAATATGAGCATCCAGGTTCCGCTATTGATTATTGACCGGAGACGTGTCTCGGTCATGTCTACATAGTTCTCTAACCCATAGGGTCTGCACGCTTAAAGTTTCGATGAGGGTAATATTATGAGTTTATGAGTTTTTATGTACCGAAGGTAGTTCGGAGTCCCGGATGAGATCGGGGACATGACGAGGAGTCTCAAAATGGTTGAGCGTAAAGATCGATATATTGGATGACTATATTCGGACATCGGAAAGGTTCCGAGTGATTCTGGTATTTTTCGGAGTACCAGGGAGTTACGGGAATACGGGAAAGAAGTATTGGACCTTAATGGGCCTTAGTGGGAAGGAGAGGCAGCAGCCAGGAGGTTGCGCGTGCCCCTCCCAAGCCCAGTCCGAATTGGACAAAGGGTTTGGGGCGCGGGCCCCCTCTCCCTTCCTTCTCCTCTTCCCCCCTTTCCCCCCTTCTCCTAGTTGGACTAGGAAAGGAGGAAACCTACTCCAACTAGGAGTAGGAATCCTACTCCCTTGGCGCGCCCCTCCTAAGGCCGGCCTCCTCCTCCCTTCCTCCTTTATATACGGGGGCAGGGGGCACCCCTTGGAGACACAACAATTGATCATTGATCTTTTAGCCGTGTGCGGTGCCCCCCTCCACCATAATCCACCTCGATAATATCGTAGCGGTGCTTAGGCGAAGCCCTGCGTCGGTAGAACATCATCATCGTCACCATGCTGTTGTGCTGACAAAACTCTCCCTCAACACTCGGCTGGATCAGAGTTCGAGGGACGTCATTGAGCTGAACGTGTGCTAAATTCGGAGGTGCCATGCGTTCGGTACTTGATCGGTCGGATCGTGAAGACGTACAACTACATAAACCGCGTTGTGCTAACGCTTCCGCTTTCGGTCTATGAGGGTACGTGGACACACTCTCCCCAACAGTGGCATCCGAGCCTGGTTTTATGTGTAGATGTTATATGCATGAGTAGAACACAAGTGAATTGTGGGCGATACAAGTCATACTGCTTACCAGCATGTCATACTTTGGTTCGGCAGTATTTTTGGATGAAGCGGCCTGAATCGACATTACGCGTACGCTTACGCGAGACTAGTTTTACCGCCGTGCTTTGCACATAGGTGACTAGCGGGTGTCAGTTTCTCCAACTTTAGTTGAACCGTGTGTGGCTACGCCCGGTCCTTGCGAAGGTTAAAACAACACCAACTTGACAAACTATCGTTGTGGTTTTGATAGGTAAGAACGGTTCTTGCTCAGCCCGTAGCAGCCACGTAAAACTTGCAACAACAAAGTAGAGGACGTCTAACTTGTTTTTGCAGGGCATGTTGTGATGTGATATGGTCAAGACGTGATGAGATATAAGTTGTTGTATAAGATGATCATGTTTTGTTGAACTTATCGGCAACCGACAAAAAGCCTTATGGTTATCTCTTTATTGCATAAGATGCAAGCGCCAAATAATTGCTTTACTTTATCGCTATGCGATAGCAATAGTTGCAAGAGCAATAGTTGGCGAGACGACCATGTGACGACACATTGATATAGATCAAGATGATGGAGATCATGGTGTCATGCCGGTGACGATGGAAATCATGACGATGCTTTGGGGATGGAGATCAAAGGCACAAGATGATGATGGCCATATCATGTCACATATTTTGATTGCATGTGATGTTTATCTTTTATGCATCTTATCTTGCTTTGATTGACAGTAGCGTTATACAATGATCTCTCACTAAATTTCAAGATAAAAGTGTTCTTCCTGAGTATGCACCATTGCCAAAGTTTGTCGTGCCCAGACACCACGTGATGATCGGGTGCGATAAGCTCTACGTCCATCTACAATGGGTGCAAGCCAGTTTTGCACGCGCAGAATACTCAGGTTAAACTTGACGAGCCTAGCATATGCAGATATGGCCTCGGAACACTGAGACCGAAAGGTCGAGCGTGAATCATATAGTAGATATGATCAACATAGTGATGTTCACCATTGAAAACTACTCCATTTCACGTGATGATCGGTTATGGTTTAGTTGATATGGATCACGTGATCACTTAGAAGATTAGAGAGATGTTTATCTAAGTGGGAGTTCTTAAGTATTATGATTAATTGAACTTAAATTTATCATGAACTTAGTCCTGGTTGTATTAGCATATCTATGTGGTAGATCAATAGCTCACGTTTAGCTCCGCTGTTTTATTTTTGATATGTTCCTAGAGAAAAACTGTATTGAAATATGTTAGTAGCAATGATACGGATTAGATCCGTGATCTGAGGATTATCCTCATTGTTGCACAGAAGAATTATGTCCTTGATGCACCGCTAGGTGATGGACCTATTGTAGGAGCATATGCAAACATTATGAATGTTTGACAAAAGCTCGGTATGATGACTACTTGATAGTTAAGTGCACCATGCTTTACAGCTTAGAATCGGGACTTCAAAAGATTTTGAATGCCACGGAGCATATAAGATGTTCCAAGAGTTGAAATTGGTATTTCATACTCATGCCCGTGTCGAGAGGTATGAGACCTCTGACAGTACTTTGCCTACAAGATGGAGGAGAATAGCTCAACCAGTGAGCATGTGCTCAGATTGTCTGGGTACTACGATTGCTTGAATCAAGTGGGAGTTAATCTTCCAGATAAGATAGTAATTGACAGAATTCTCTAGTCACTATCACCAAGTTACTAGAACTTCGTGATGAACTATAATATGCAAGGGATGACGAAAGTAATTCCCGAGCTCTTCACAATGCTGAAATCGACAAAGGTAGAAATCAAGAAAGAGCATCAAAGTGTTGATGATTAACAAGACCACTACTTTCAGGTAAAGGGACAAAGGGAAGAAAGGGGAACATCAAAAAGAACGGCAAGCAAGTTGCTGCTCAAGTGAAGAAGCCCAAGTCTGGACCTAAGCCTGAGACTAAGTGCTTCTACTTCAAAGGGACTAGTCATTGGAAGCTGAACTGCCCCAAGTATTTGGCGGATAAGAAGGATGGCAACGTAAACAAAGGTATATTTGATATACAGATTATTGATGTGTATTTTACTAGTGTTCGTATAAACCTCTTGGTATTTGATACTGGTTCAGTTGCTAAGAGTAGTAACTCGAAACGGGAGTTGCAGAATGAACAAGAACTAGTTAAGGGCGAGGTGACTATGTGTGTTGGAAGTAGTTCCAAGATTGATATGATCATCATAGCACACTCCCTATATTTTCGGGATTAGTGTTGAACCTAAATAAGTGTTATTTAGTGTTTGCATTGAGCATGAATATGATTGGATCATCTTTATTGCAATACGGTTATTCATGTAAGCTAGAGAATAATTGTTGTTCTATTTACATGAATAAAACCTTCTATGGTCATACACCCAATGAAAATGGTTTGTTGGATCTCGATCGTGGTGATACATATTTTCATAATATTGAAACCAAAAGATGCAAAGTTAATAATGATAGTGCAACTTATTTGTGGCACTGTCGTTTAGGTCATATTGGTGTAAAGCGCATGAAGACACTCCATGCTGATGGGCTTTTGGAATCACTTGATTATGAATCACTTGATGCTTGCGAACCATGCCTCATGGGCAAGATGACTAAAACGCCGTTCTCCGGAACAATGGACTGAGCAACTGACTTATTGGAAATAATACATACTGATGTATACAGTCCGATGAGTATTAAGGCTCACGACAAGTATCGTTATTTTCTGACCTTCACAGATGATTTTAGCAGATATGGATATATCTACTTGATAAAACATGAGTCTGAAACGTTTGAAAAGTTCAAAAGAATTCCAGAGTGAAGTAGAAAATCATCATAACAAGAAAATAAAAGATTCTATGATATGATTGCAGAGGTAAAATATTTGAGTTACGAGTTTGGTCTTTAGTTAAAACAACGTGAAATAGTTTCGCTACTCACGCCACCTGGAACACCACAGTGTAATGGTGTGTCCGAACATCGTAACCGTACTTTATTAGATATGGTGCGATCTCTGATGTCTCTTACCGATCTACCACCATCATTTTGGGGTTATGCATTAGAGACAGCTGCATTCACGTTAAATAGGGCACCATCAAAATCCATTGAGACGACGCCTTATGAACTGTTGTATGGCAAGAAACCAAAGTTGTCGTTTCTTAAATTTGGGGCTACGATGCTTATGTGAAAAAGTTTCATCCTGATAAGCTCAAACCCAAATCATAGAAATGTGTCTTCATAGGATACCCAAAGGAGACAGTTGGGTACACCTTCTATCACAGATCCGAAAGGCAAGACATTCGTTGCTAAGAATGGATCCTTTCTAGAGAAGGAGTTTCTCTCGAAAGATGTGAGTGAGAGGAAAGTAGAACTTGATGAGGTAACCGTACCTGCTCCCTTATTGGAAAGTAGCTCATCACAGAAACCGGTTCCTGTGACGTCTATACCAATTAGTGAGGAAGTTAATGATGATGATCATGAAACTTCAGATCAAGTTGTTACTGAACCTCGTAGGTCAACCAGAGTAAGATCCGCACTAGAGTGGTACGGTAGTCCTGTTCTGGTAGTCATGTTACTAGACCATGACGAACTTGCGAACTATGAGGAAGCGATGATGAGCCCAGATTCCGCAAAATGGCTTGAGGCCATGAAATCTGAGATGGGATCCACGTATGAGAACAAAGTGTGGACTTTGGTTGACTTGCCCGATGATCGGCCAGCCATAGAAAATAAATGGATTTTCAAGAGGAAGATAGACGCTGATAGTAGTGTTATTATCTACAAAGCTAGACTTGTCGAAAAAGGTTTTTGACAAAGTTCAAGGTGTTCACTGACGATGAGATTTTCTCACTCGTAGCGATGCTTAAAGTCTGTCCGAATCAAGTTAGCAAATTGCCACATTTTATGAAAATTGGCAAATGGATGTAAAGACTGCATTCCTGAATGGATTTCTGGAAGATGAGTTGTATATGATGCAACCTGAAGGTTTTATCGATCCAAAGGATGCTAACACAGTGTGCAAGCTCTAGCGATCCATCTATGGACTGGTGCAAGCATCTCGGAGTTGGAATATACGCTTTGATGAGTTGATCAAAGCATATAGTTTCATACAGACTTGCGGTGAAGCCTGTATTTACAAGAAAGTGAGTGGGAGCACTACAACCTTTCTGATAAGTATATGTGAGTGACATATTGTTGATCGGAAATAATGTATAATTATTTTGCAAAGCATAAAGGAGTATTTGAACGGAGTTTTTGTCGGTGTACAAAAAGAGGGGTACACTTTTTGTACCCCTATAACTGTGCACGGGCAGTCTGAGCCACGGGCACCACCACACCAAGCACGGCAAGGGAGGTGAGCCAGGGTAAGACCGAAGCTCAAGAGAACTGGAACGACGCCAAGGCCAAGACCACGAAGAGCAAAGGGAACGAAGCGGACTCCCCCGGCAAGATCCTTGCCGGGAGACAGTTCTAGCAACCCTGGCAAGACCCTTGCCGCGGCAACTCGCCCCACGCCTACGGAGGAAATCACCCTTGAGTCCACTGCCCTCATGGGGCAAGGATTCGGGAGACATCCCCGTGGTGGCATGCAGATCTTTGGGAAGACATTAGAGATCAGATACACACTATAGAAGATGACGACCCTTGGCGGGATCCCAGCCGAGGAAGACCACAAGGCCCCTGGCAAGCGCCTTGCCGGGGATGACAGCAGGCACCTCGGCAAGACCCTTGCTGAGGCCCCGGCAAGGCCCTTGCCGAGGACGCCCACAGGGCCACCAGCAGGCCCACGCCAACTAAACCTCCACCGCCGTACGCATGCAGCTGCCGACCCAACCAGCTGGGCAGGCACCTGCATGGCGGCATGCAAATCTTCGTGAAAGACCCACTACTGCGCCACCTCAGCTGCCTGCCTACCTACATGGCATCTCAGGCATCGCTGGCCAAGGCGCGTGTCGACACAAGAAGGAGCGGCGACGGACAAGACAGATCTCTCCCCCGTCCCCGATAAAGCAAGGACACCTAAGCAAGGCGCATTAAATGCACCTTGTCATGTAATGCGAGGGATAACCTCGCATCACTGTACCCTTTCCACCTCCTGTGTGCCACTGTGGCAACCCCTTTTTCTATAAAAGGAGGCCCGAGGTGACCAGGAGGAGGATTCGGACTTTTGGAGCTCTTCACGCCCCATAGCTAGCTCAAGAACACAGATATACAATCCACCAAAGCAGGAGTCGGGTTTTACGCATCCTCGCGGCCCGAACCTGGATAAACGAACTGTGTGCTATTTGTTTGATCCGCTCTTCTCACGACCCCGCGCCCTGCAACTGTAGTAGGGATTCTTGTGATCCCATAGGTGTCGTTCCCACCGACATCTTTGGCGCGCCAAGTAGGGGGCGCAGTTGTGAGAATCGGCTCTAGCAGTTAGTCCAGTGCTTCTTCATCATCATGGCGCCCTAGAAGAAGACGACGGTGGCGGTTGGCCAGTCGGAAGCCGGACAGCCCGTCCCGGCGCGGGCAAACAGCGGACCGGTCGCAGAAAGGACCCGGGGAGCTGCTCGCGAACACCAACACCATCCCAGCAGCCGGAGTTTGGGAGGCGGCGATGTTTGTGCGCCTGGTAACGGGCCACACGTCGCCAAATCCAAAGGCGGAGCCAGGCCCTCCGCGGATGGAGCGGGGCCTTCCAAGGTCATCGTCGCCCCGCCCGAAGGCGACGCAAGGGCCTCCAAGACTCCCACGCCAGCGCCAAGAGCGCGCTCCTCTCAGGCAGCGCACAACGAATGGCGTAATCACGCCAAAGATCCCGGGCGTCGCCGCGGGAAGAGCCCCGAACGCCACTCCCGGGACGTGGAAGACCTGCCCGCTCGTCGAGGCGCTGGTGAAAACGGCATGCGACCGCGGAGTCGTGATAGAGCTCCTTCTGACATGGTCAGAAGTCGAAGCGCATCGTGATCCATGCAGGTTTAGCTGCCGCCGACGCCATTAGAGGCCCTGGCGCGCACGCAGTTGCTCCTCGACTTTCCTCCCACTACGGGGAAACTCGACGAATGGAGGGCCACTATCCGAAGCCTTGTTGCGGTGGCCAACAAAGACTAACCGAGTCCGGTGGAGCCCCCGGGTCGACGCTCCGATGGAGTTCCACCCGCCAGTGGTGGAAAAGCCGGCGGTGCCGCGACCGCGGTGCATTTCCCTCCTCCTCGCCCGGTACCGCGGACGCCAGCTCATCGTGACGTTACGGGCGACGACATCTCCATAGCGTCGTCTAACCCGTGGACCCACTGTGACCAGCGCCATGTTCTTCGGGAACGAGTCCATGAAGACGCCCGAACCACTATCGAGCGCTGGCGCAGAGCGCGCCACCAGTCCGACAGGCGAGTAGGGCCGGCTGCGAACCACCCGGCCCCGGAGAACCCTGGAGGCCTACCTTACAAGGTAGGCTGTCGGGCTTTTACCTGTGAGCTGCGGCAGTTCCAGTGGCCCACACCGCACCTTCAAACCTGACGTTGGCGAAAAGTACAGCGGCAAGACCCACCCGTCTGAATTCCTCAGCATCTACACCATCGCGATGCAAGCTGCCGGAGCCCGCGACGATAAGGTGCTTGCGAATTACTTTCCATTGGCTCTTAAACCCAACGCCATGTCATGGTTGATGCACTTGCCGGTAGACTCTCTTTCCTACTGGTCGGATTTGTGCCATGAGTTTGTGGGCGCCTTTACTGGAGGTCACCAAGCCCATGGCCAAGCAAGCGACCTACACATCATTCCCCAGAAGGGAGGCGAGAGTCTGCGCAAGTATATACAGAGGTTCAGCCGGATACAGTACAATATCCCTGATGTTCACCCTGCCGCCATCATCAGCGCGTTCCATCAGAACGTGGGTAACTGCAAGATGCGCGAAGAGCTGGCAATGAACAAGGTGAAAGATGTGGCAGAACTCTATGTTCTTGCTGACAGATGTGCCCGAGCTGAAGAGGGAAGGAAGTACCCCGGCAAAGATGCCGGCGTGGAAACCGACTCCTCAGATGAGGATACTGCCGCCCCGGCGAAGAAAGGCCGGCGCCGCAACAGGAAGCGCAAAGGTAAAGCCGTGCTTGCCGTCGAGGGATCTGATGACACCGGCTCCGCCAAGAAAACCAAGGCAGATGACCCCGACAAGGAAATTGCCGGATGTGTCGCCTGTCGGGCCTTGGCGGCTGCCGAGAAGCCAGGAAACTCCGACAAGCAATACTGCAAGATCCATCGCACCAAAGGCCATGATCTCCAGAACTGCCGACAGGTTGAGCTCCTTGCTGAGAAGCAGAGGGCTGAATATGAGAGGCGAGACAAAGAGAAGGGCCAGGACGGTGCTGAGGGGTCCGGCAAGAAGCGTGATGGCCAGGCAGGCCGTCGCGGCAAGGATAAATAGCAGGAGAGGCCCGCTCGGGGCCATGACAGAAAGCCAGAAGACGACGATCACGAAGAGGATGACGAATCCGGCGACCAAGAGTTCCAGAAAGCTACGGAGACCATGTGCGTCGATGGTGGCGCCTCGCTGCATACTTCTCACCGCCAGCTTAAACAGTGGGCGCGTGAGATTACAGTGGCAGAGCCGTCGTTTGGTGCCCAAAAGCCATTGAAGTGGTCCAGCACGCCTATCATTTTTGACACTGAGGATCACCCCGATCGCACTACTGCGGTCGGGTGCTTGCCATTGTTGGTTTCACCAACAATACGCAACCTCAAGGTGACAAAGATGTTAGTCGACGGCGGGGCCGGTCTGAACTTAATCTCGCCTGCCGTGATCGAGAAACTGCAGATTCCTGATGAAGACCTCGATGAGACGGGCACATTTCAGGGGGTCAACCCAGGAAGGAGTCAACCAAAGGGGAAGGTCACGCTGCCCGTGACTTTTGGAAGTGACCTGAACTACAGGACAGAAAGGATCGTGTTCGATGTTGCCAAGATCCCCTTGCCCTACAACGGGATCCTTGGCCGCCCAGCGCTCGCCAAGTTCATGGCGGCGTCGCACTATGCCTGCAACACCCTGAAGATGCCAGGACCTGTGACAATCATCACCGTCCCCTCCGATAAGAAATATGCACTGATTTGCGCTGACCAACTCTACCAACAAGCAGTCGCAGCAGCCGCCAGCACTAGGGCACTTACTCCTGCCACTGGACCCCCGGGAGGGAAGAAGAAGAAGAAGACTGGTGCGACCTCGGACACCCACTCCGGCAAGCGCACCTCTTCAGAGTGTAGTGCTCCCATCGAGGACGTGCCAGAGAGCTCCACTGGTAGAAACAAGAAGTCCAGGGCCACGCCGCCGGGAACCAAGAATGTTTCTGTCAAGGAGGACGGCACAGGAGGGGCTTTCACCATAAGCTCCACCCTTGACGACAAATAGGAAGATGCGCTCGTCACCTTCTTGCGGGCGAATGTCGATGTGTTTGCATGGAAAGCATCCGACATCCCCGGCATTCCTAGGGAGGTGATTGAGCACCACCCTGCTGTATGTCCTCATGCGCGACCCGTCAAGCAGAAGGTCAGAAAGCAAGCTTTGGAACGACAAGAGTTCATCACAGAGGAGATCCGAAAGCTGGAAGCAGCGGGTTTGGTAAGAGGAGTGCTCCACCCAACGTGGTTGGCCAATCCAGTGGTAGTGCGCAAGGCAAATGGGAAGTGGATTCTGTGTATTGATTACACAGATATCAATAAGGCTTGTCCCAAAGACCCCTTCCTGTTGTCGCGCATCGACCAGATTGTTGACTCCACAGCTGGGTGTGATCTGTTATCATTCCTCGATGCCTACTCCGGCTACCACCAGATTTTCATGACAACAGAAGACGAAGAGAAAACGGCATTCATCACCCCATGTGGTAGGTATTGTTTCATACGGATGCCTTTCGGGTTGAAGAGTGCTGGTTCAACGTTTGTGAGGGCGGTCCAGATTGGTTTTGAACCCCAGTTCCATAGAAATATGGAAGCTTATATGGATGATATAGTGGTCAAAACCAAGAACAGGGAAACCCTTATACCGGATTTACAAGAAACATTTGTAAACCTACGCAAGATCAATCTCAAGCTGAACCCTGAGAAGTGCATCTTCAGCGTCCCGTCCGGCAAGCTTCTCGGGTTCTTTGTGTCACAGCATGGGATAGAGGCCAATCCGGACAAGATCAAAGATATAGAGCAGATTGAAGCACCCAAGCGAGTCAAGGATGTGCGTTGGCTTGCTGGTTGCGTTGCCGCCATGAGCAGGTTCATTTCCAAGTCCGCCGAGTGCGCCCTTCCCTTTTTCAAGATTTTGAAAAAGGCGGGCCCGATGTAGTGGACGCCTGAAGCCAAAGCAGCATTGCAAGATTTGAAGAGGTACCTCTCCTCCGCGCCAATACTAGTTGCGCCTAGGGCACAGGAACCGTTGCTGCTATACCTGGCGGCAACGAACCAGGTGGTCAGCGCCGCACTAGTGGCGCAGAGAGAAATTGATGACGAGGTAATAGCAGCGACGGAGCCCGATGCCACCGATGCGGAGACGACACAGCCAGTTGGAGTGCCGCCGAAGAAGAAAATGATGCAGCACCCGGTCAACTTTGTTAGTTCCCTCCTGCAGGGGGCTAGATCAAGGTACTCCGCTATGCAGAAACTGCTCTTCGGCCTTCTTATGGCCTCGAGGAAGCTGCGTCAGTACTTCCAGGCACACGAAATCACTGTCGTCACTCGCCTCCCTCTGCAACGGATATTGCACAATCCAGACGCAACGGGAAGGATCGTAGATTGGCACTGGAACTGTCCAGCTTTGGCCTCAAGTTTGAGAGTACCTCGATGATTCACAGCCGAGTCCTGGCGGAGTTCATTGCAGAATGGACCGCGACGCCTGACGAAGAAGCCTAAGAGACTGCTCTCCCCGGCAAGGAGGCAAGTTGCGACTGGATCATGTACTTTGATGGAGCTTTCTCCTTACAGGGCGCCGGGGCTGGCGTACTGCTTGTCGCGCCCACCAGAGAGCACCTCAAGTACGTGATCCCGATGCACTTCCCCAGGGAGGTGTCAACAAACAATACGGCTGAGTACGAAGGACTACTTGCCGGTCTTAGGATCGCGGCAGACCTCGGAATCAAGAAACTCGTCGTCAGAGGCGACTCGCAACTTGTCGTCAAGCAAGTGAACAAGGATTACCAGAGCTCGTTGATGAAGGCCTACGTCGATGAAGTGAGAAAGCTGGAAGAGCGTTTTGATGGTATACAGGATGAGCACGTTCCTCGAGCAGAGAACGACATCGCCGATTACCAGTCAAAGCGCGCTGCCCTCAAGCTACCTATGGAACCAGGTACCATTGTGCTTCAGCTAACTCAGCCATCCATTGATCCATCAACAGAGCAAAACAAGAGGAGGAAATCAGGGCCCGGCAAGTACTTTACCGCCGAGCTCCCCGGAGCCGCCGGCAAGGATGTTGCCGGGAACACTGAGCCCGCCACGGAACGGCTAGCTCCGGCGGAGCTCAAGCTCTTGCCGTCGAGACAACCGCTCCTATAGCAGAGGAAATGCCTTTAGTCCTTGCCGTCGAGCCCCAGGCTCCAGCATGGGCACAGCATACCGTCCGATTCCTCCAAACTGGGGAACTTCCTGAGGAGCCGGAAGAAGCGGAAAAAGTAGCCCGTCGCTCTACTATGTACCAGTTCGTCGATGACGTCCTGTACTGGAAGAGGCCGAACGACGTGAAATTGAAGTGTATCCCTTGAGAGGAAGGACTGGGGCTGTTGGCAGAGATACATGGAGGCATATGTGGATCCCACATCGGGTCAAGGGCCCTTGCCGGAAAAGCATTTCGGCAAGGCTTCTTCTGGCCCACTGCCCTCCAGGATGCGACGACACTAGTCACCAGGTGTGAAGCGTGTCAGTTCCATTCAAAGAAGCTTCATCAGCCAGCTCAAGCCCTTCAAACCATTCCTCTCTCCTGTCCTTTCTCGGTCTGGGGGCTCGACATACCGGGCCCTTTCCCCCGCGCTGTCGGGGGCTTTGAGTACTTGTACATTGCAATCGACAACTTCACAAAGTGGCCAGAAGTGGAAGCAGTGAGGAAGGTCACAACATAGTCATCCGTCAAGTTCTTCAAAGGACTGGTGTGCCGTTTCGGTGTACCCAACAGGGTCATCACCGACAACGGCACGTAGTTCACAAGCCGCACCTTCATGCAATATACCCAAGACCTCAGCAGCAAAGTCTGTTTCGCTTCCATTGCTCACCCACGAAGCAATGGTCAAGTTGAAAGAGCAAACGACAAAGTACTGTGAGGCTTAAGGACAAAGACCTTTGACAGGCTGCACAAGAGTGGAAGGCGCTGGATTGATGAGTTGTCGACGGTACTTTGGTCGATCAGAACGACGCCAAATCGAGCCCCCGGCCAGACACCCTTTGCCCTAGTATACGGGGCAGAAGCAGTTCTCCCCATTGAACTCATATACGGGTCACCTCGAGTGCTCGCTTATGATGAGCTTGAGCAAGAGCAACTGGGGCAAGATGACGCAACGCTCCTTGAGGAAGATCGTCTTCGGGCGGCTGTGAGAGCAGCGCGCTACCAGCAAGCCTTGCGCCGCTACCATAGCCGCAAGGTTCGTGCCCGAAGCTTTGGGGAGGGCAACCTTGTTCTTCGGCGCGTTCAATCGTCCAAGAATTCCAACAAGTTGACGCCAAACTGGGAAGGCCCTTATCGGGTAATACGAGTCACCAGGCCCGGCGCAGTCCGCCTGGAGACCGAAGATGCCGTTCCAGTGAGTAACTCCTAGAACATTGAGCATCTTCGCAAGTTTTACCCATGAGGCGCGGCTTGCCAGGCCTCCCGGCAAGCCACCTTTTGTACGAGCCTTGCCGATGATGCATGTAACCCTCTGTACAAAGCCAGGCGCAGACCCTGAGCATAAATAAATGAAGCGCTGGCGCCCTAAGTTATAGCATGCATGCAAGGTCGAGTCTCGTCGTTGGTTAGGGTTGATAGTGCTTAGCGGCGACTAACCCCTAGCTTAGAGGTCGAGTGTGCGTCTCTTTGTCTTTCTTTTGTCTTCTTTGGTTCACAGGACACACAGATATCCTGTTGGGGAACGCAGTAATTTCGAAAATTTTCCTACGCACACGCAAGATCATGGTGATGCACAGCAACGAGTGGGGAGAGTGTTGTCTACGTACCAACGCAGACCGACTGCGGAAGCGATCACGCAACGTAGAGGAAGTAGTCGTACGTCTTCTTCCCGATCCGACCGATCCAAGCACCGTTACTCCGGCACCTCCGAGTTCTTAGCACACGTTCAGCTCGATGACGTTCCTCGGGCTCCGATCCAGCAAAGCGTCGAGGAAGAGTTCCGTCAGCACGACGGCGTGATGACGATCTTGATGTACTACCGACGCAGGGCTTCGCCTAAGCACTACAACGGTACGATCGAGGTGGAATTTGGTGGCAGGGGGCACCGCACACGGCTAAGGAACGATCTCAAGGATCAAGTTGTGTGTCTTGGGGTGCCCCCTGCCCCCATATATAAAGGTTGGAGGAGGGGGAGCCGGCCGGCCAGGGAGAGGAGGCGCAGGGGAGTCCTACTCCCACCGGGAGTAGGACTCCTCCCCCCAATCCTAATCCTATTAGGACTCCCGGGGGGAAAAAGAGAGAGAAGGGGGGCCGGCCCCTATCCTAGTCCTACTAGGACTTGGGGAATGGGGGCGCCGGCCAGCTTGTGGGTTTTTCCCTTTTTCTCTTTTTCCACTAAGGCCCAATAGGCCCATTAGTCTCCCGGGGGGTTCCGGTAACCCTCCCAGTATTCCGGTAAAATCCCGATTTCACCCGGAACACTTCCTATGTCCAAACATAGGCTTCCAATATATCAATCTTTATGTCTCGACCATTTCGAGACTCCTCGTCATGTCCGTGATCTCATCCGGGACTCCGAACAACCTTCGGTACATCAAAATGCATAAACTCATAATAACTGTCATCGTAACGTTAAGCATGCGGACCCTACGGTTCGAGAAGAATGTAGACATGACCGAGACACGTCTCCGGTCAATAACCAATAGCGGGACCTGGATGCCCATATTGGCTCCTACATATTCTACGAAGATCTTTATCGGTCAGACCGCATAACAACATACGTTGTTCCCTTTGTCATCGGTATGTTACTTGCCCGAGATTCGATCGTCGGTATCCAATACCTAGTTTAATCTCGTTACCGGCAAGTCTCTTTACTCGTTCCGTAATACATCATCTCACAACTAACATATTAGTTGCAGTGCTTGCAAGGCTTATGTGATGTGCATTACCGAGAGGGCCCAGAGATACCTCTCCGACAATCGGAATGACAAACCCTAATCTCGAAATACGCCAGCCCAACATCTACCATTGGAGACACCTGTAGTACTCCTTTATAATCACCCAGTTACGTTGTGACGTTTGGTAGTACCCAAAGTGTTCCTCCGGTAAACGGGAGTTGCATAATCTCATAGTTATAGGAACATGTATAAGTCATGAAGAAAGCAATAGCAATATACTAAACGATCGGATGCTAAGCTAATGGAATGGGTCATGTCAATCAGATCATTCTACTAATGATGTGACCTCGTTAATCAAATAACAACTCTTTGTTCATGGTCAGGAAACATAACCATCTTTGATTAACGAGCTAGTCAAGTAGAGGCATACTAGTGACATTCTGTTGGTCTATGTATTCACACATGTATTATGTTTCCGGTTAATACAATTCTAGCATGAATAATAAACATTTATCATGACATAAGGAAATAAATAATAACTTTATTATTGCCTCTAGGGCATATTTCCTTCAGTCTCCCACTTGCACTAGAGTCAATAATCTAGATTACACAGTAATGATTCTAACACCCATGGAGCCTTGGTGCTGATCATGTTTTGCTCGTGGAAGAGGCTTAGTCAACGGGTCTGCAACATTCAGATCCGTATGTATCTTGCAAATCTCTATGTCTCCCACCTGGACTAAATCCCGGATGGAGTTGAAGCGTCTCTTGATGTGTTTGGTCCTCTTGTGAAATCTGGATTCCTTTGCCAAGGCAATTGCACCAGTATTGTCACAGAAGATTTTCATTGGACCCGATGCACTAGGTATGACACCTAGATCGGATATGAACTCCTTCATCCAGACTCCTTCGTTTGCTGCTTCCGAAGCAGCTATGTACTCCGCTTCACATGTAGATCCCGCTACGACGCTTTGTTTAGAACTGCACCAACTGACAGCTCCACTGTTTAAAGTAAACACGTATCCGGTTTGCGATTTAGAATCGTCCGGATCAGTGTCAAAGCTTGCATCAACGTAACCTCTTACGGTGAGCTCTTTGTCACCTCCATATACGAGAAACATATCCTTAGTCCTTTTCAGGTATTTTAGGATGTTCTTGACCGCTGTCCAGTGATCCATTCCTGGATTACTTTGGTACCTCCCTGCTAAACTTATAGCAAGGCACACATCAGGTCTGGTACACAGCATTGCATACATGATAGAGCCTATGGCTGATGCATAGGGAACATCTTTCATTTTCTCTCTATCCTCTGCAGTGGTCGGGCATTGAGTCTTACTCAATTTCATACCCTATAACACAGGCAAGAACCCTTTCTTTGCTTGATCCATTTTGAACTTCTTCAAAATCTTGTCAAGGTATGTGCTTTGTGAAAGTCCAATTAGGCGTCTTGATCTATCTCTATAGATCTTTATGCCTAATAAGTAAGCAGCTTCCCCGAGGTGTTTCATCGAAAAACTTTTATTCAAGTATCCCTTTATGCTATCCAGAAATTCTATATCATTTCCAATCAGCAATATGTCATCCACATATAATATTAGAAATGCTACAGAGCTCCCACTCACTTTCTTGTAAATACAGGCTTCTCCACAAGTCTGTATAAAGCCAAATGCTTTGATCACACTGTCAAAGTGTTTATTCCAACTCCGAGATGCTTGCACCAGTCCATAAATGGATCGCTGGAGTTTGCATACTTTGTTAGCTCCCTTTGGATCGACAAAACCTTCTGGTTGTATCATATACAACTCTTCTTCCAGAAATCCATTCAGGAATGCAGTTTTGACATCCATCTGCCATATTTCATAATCATAAAATGCGGCAATTGCTAACATTATTCTGACGGACTTAAGCATCGCTACGGGTGAGAAGGTCTCATCGTAGTCAACTCCTTGAACTTGCCGAAAACCTTTCGCGACAAGTCGAGCTTTATAGACAGTAATATTACCGTCAGCGTCAGTCTTTTTCTTGAAGATCCATTTGTTCTCAATTGCTTGCCGATCATCGGGCAAGTCAACCAAAGTCCATACTTTGTTTTCATACATGGATCCCATCTCAGATTTCATGGCCTCAAGCCACTTTGCGGAATCTGGGCTCACCATCGCTTCTTCATAGTTCGTAGGTTCATCATGATCTAGCATCATGACTTCCAGAACTGGATTACCGTACCACTCTGGTGCGGATCTCACTCTGGTTGATCTACGTGGTTCAGTAGTATCTTGTTCTGAAGCTTCATGATCATCATCATTAGCTTCCTCACTGATTGGTATAGGTGTCGTAGAAACAGTTTTCTGTGATGTACTATTTTCCAATAAGGGAGTAGGTACAGTTACCTCGTCAAGTTCTACTTTCCTCCCACTCACTTCTTTCGAGACAAACTCCTTCTCTAGAAAGTTTCCGAACTTAGCAACAAAAGTCTTGCCTTCGGATCTGTGATAGAAGGTGTATCCAATAGTTTCCTTTGGATATCCTATGAAGACACACTTCTCCGATTTGGGTTCGAGCTTATCAGGTTGAAGCTTTTTCACATAAGCATCGCAGCCCCAAACTTTAAGAAACGACAACTTTGGTTTCTTGCCAAACCATAGTTCATAAGGTGTCGTCTCAACGGATTTTGATGGTGCCCTGTTTAACGTGAATGCGGCCGTCTCTAAAGCATAACCCCAAAACGATAGCGGTAAATCAGTAAGAGACATCATAGATCGCACCATATCTAGTAAAGTACGATTACGACGTTCGGACACACCATTACGTTGTGGTGTTCCGGGTGGCGTGAGTTGCGAAACTATTCCACAATTTTTCAAATGTACACCAAACTCGTAACTCAAATATTCTCCTCCACGATCAGATCGTAGAAACTTTATTTTCTTGTTACGATGATTTTCAACTTCACTCTGAAATTCTTTGAACTTTTCAAATGTTTCAGACTTATGTTTCATTAAGTAGATATACCCATATCTGCTTAAATCATCTGTGAAGGTGAGAAAATAACGATATCCGCCACGAGCCTCAATATTCATCGGACCACATACATCGGTATGTATGATTTCCAATAAATCTGTTGCTCTCTCCATAGTACCGGAGAACGGTGTTTTAGTCATCTTGCCTATGAGGCACGGTTCGCAAGTACCAAGTGATTCATAATCAAGTGGTTCCAAAAGCCCATCAGTATGGAGTTTCTTCATGCGCTTTACACCGATATGACCTAAACGGCAGTGCCACAAGTAAGTTGCACTATCATTATTAACTTTGCATCTTTTGGCTTCTACATTATGAATATGTGTATCACTATCTTCGAGATTCAACAAGAATAGACCACTCTTCAAAGGTGCATGACCATAAAAGATATTATTCATATAAATAGAACAACCATTATTCTCTGATTTAAATGAATAACCGTCTCGCATTAAACAAGATCCAGATATAATGTTCATGCTCAACGCTGGCACCAAATAACAATTATTTAGGTCTAATATTAATCCCGAAGGTAGATGTAGAGGTAGCGTGCCGACCGCGATCACATCGACTTTGGAACCGTTTCCCACGCGCATCGTCACCTCGTCCTTTGCTAGCGTCCGCTTATTCTGTAGTCCCTGTTTCAAGTTGCAAATATTAGCAACAGAACCAGTATCAAATACCCAGGTGCTACTGCGAGCTCTAGTAAGGTACACATCAATAACATGTATATCACATATACCTTTGCTCACTTTGCCATCCTTCTTATCCGCCAAATACTTGGGGCAGTTCCGCTTCCAGTGACCAGTCTGCTTGCAGTAGAAGCACTCAGTTTCAGGCTTAGGTCCAGACTTGGGTTTCTTCTCCTGAGCAGCAACTTGCTTGCTGTTCTTCTTGAAGTTTCCCTTCTTCTTCCCTTTGCCCTTTTTCTTGAAACTAGTGGTTTTGCTAACCATCAACACTTGATGCTCCTTCTTGATTTCTACCTCCGCAGCTTTCAGCATTGCGAAGAGCTCGGGAATAGTCTTGTTCATCCCTTGCATATTATAGTTCATCACGAAGCTCTTGTAGCTTGGTGGCAGTGATTGGAGAATTCTGTCAATGACGCAGTCATCTGGAAGATTAACTCCCATCTGAATCAAGTGATTATTATACCCAGACATCTTGTGTATATGCTCACTGACAGAACTGTTCTCCTCCATCTTACAGCTATAGAACTTATTGGAGACTTCATATCTCTCAATTCGGGCATTTGCTTGAAATATTAACTTCAACTCCTGGAACATCTCATATGCTCCATGACGTTCAAAACGTCGTTGAAGTCCCGATTCTAAGCCGTAAAGCATGGCACACTGAACTATCGAGTAGTCATCAGCTTTGCTCTGCCAGACGTTCATAACATCTGGCGTTGCTCCAGCAGCAGGCCTGTCACCCAGCGGTGCTTCCAGGACGTAATTCTTCTGTGCAGCAATGAGGATAATCCTCAGGTTACGGACCCAGTCCGTGTAGTTGCTACCATCATCTTTCAACTTTGCTTTCTCAAGGAACGCATTAAAATTCAACGGAACAATAGCACGAGCCATCTATCTACAATCAACATAAACAAGCAAGATACTATCAGGTACTAAGTTCATGATAAGTTTAAGTTCAGTTTAATCAAATTACTTGGGAACTCCCACTTAGATAGACATCCCTCTAATCTTCTAAGTGATCACGTGATCCAAATCAACTAAACCATAACCGATCATCACGTGAGATGGAGTAGTTTTCAATGGTGAACATCGTTATGTTGATCATATCTACTATATGATTCACGCTCGACCTTTCGGTCTCCGTGTTCCGAGGCCATATCTGTATATGCTTGGCTCGTCAAGTATAACCCGAGTATTCTGCGTGTGCAACTGTTTTGCACCCGTTTTATTTGGACGTAGAGCTTATCACACCCGATCATCACGTGGTGTCTGGGCACGACGAACTTTGGCAACGGTGCATACTCGGGGAGAACACTTCTTGATAATTTAGTGAGAGATCATCTTATAATGCTACCGTCAATCAAAGCAAGATAAGATGCATAAAAGGATAAACATCACATGCAATCAATATAAGTGATATGATATGGCCATCATCATCTTGTGCTTGTGATCTCCATCTCCGAAGCACCGTCATGATCACCATCGTCACCGGCGCGACACCTTGATCTCCATCGTAGCATCGTTGTCGTCTCGCCAATCTTATGCTTCCACGACTATCACTACTGTTTAGTAATAAAGTAAAGCATTACATCGCGATTGCATTGCATACAATAAAGCGACAACCATATGGCTCCTGCCAGTTGCCGATAACTCGGTTACAAAACATGATCATCTTATACAATAAAATCAGCATCATGCCTTGACCATATCACATCACAACATACCCTGCAAAAACAAGTTAGACGTCCTCTACTTTGTTGTTGCAAGTTTTACGTGGCTGCTACGGGCTTAAGTAAGAACTCATCTCACCTACGCATCAAAACCACAACGATAGTTCGTCAAATAGACTCCGTTTTAACCTTCTCAAGGACCGGGCGTAGTCACCCTTGGTTCAACTAAAGTTGGAGAGGCAGTCTTCCACAAGCCATCTGTGTGCAAAGCACGTCAAGGGAACCGGTCTCGCGTAAGAGTACGCGTAAGGTTGGTCCGGATCATCTCACCCAACAATACCTCCGAACCAAAGTATGACATGCTGGTAGGCAGTATGACTTGTATCGCCCACAACTCACTTGTGTTCTACTCGTGCATATAACATCAAACCATAAAACCTAGGCTCGGATGCCACTGTTGGGGAACGCAGTAATTTTGAAAATTTTCCTACGCACACGAAAGATCATGGTGATGCACAGCAACGAGAGGGGAGAGTGTTGTCTACGTACCAACGCAGACCGACTGCGGAAGCGATCACGCAACGTAGAGGAAGTAGTCGTACGTCTTCTTCCCGATCCGACCGATCCAAGCACCGTTACTCCGGCACCTCCGAGTTCTTAGCACACGTTCAGCTCGATGACGTTCCTCGGGCTCCGATCCAGCAAAGCGTCGAGGAAGAGTTCCGTCAGCACGACGGCGTGATGACGATCTTGATGTACTACCGACGCAGGGCTTCGCCTAAGCACTACAACGGTACGATCGAGGTGGAATTTGGTGGCAGGGGGCACCGCACACAGCTAAGGAACGATCTCAAGGATCAAGTTGTGTGTCTTGGGGTGCCCCCTGCCCCCGTATATAAAGGTTGGAGGAGGGGGAGCCGGCCGGCCAGGGAGAGGAGGCGCAGGGGAGTCCTACTCCCACCGGGAGTAGGACTCCTCCCCCCAATCCTAATCCTATTAGGACTCCCGGGGGGAAAAAGAGAGAGAAGGGGGGCCGGCCCCTATCCTAGTCCTACTAGGACTTGGGGAAGGGGGGCGCCGGCCATCTTGTGGGTTTTTCCCTTTTTCTCTTTTTCCACTAAGGCCCAATAGGCCCATTAGTCTCCAGGGGGTTTCTGGTAACCCTCCCGGTATTCCGGTAAAATCCCGATTTCACCCGGAACACTTCCTATGTCCAAACATAGGCTTCCAATATATCAATCTTTACGTCTCGACCATTTCGAGACTCCTCGTCATGTCCGTGATCTCATCCGGGACTCCGAACAACCTTCGGTACATCAAAATGCATAAACTCATAATAATTGTCATCGTAACGTTAAGCGTGCGGACCCTACGGTTCGAGAACAATGTAGACATGACCGAGACACGTCTCCGGTCAATAACCAATAGCGGGACCTGGATGCCCATATTGGCTCCTACATATTCTACGAAGATCTTTATCGGTCAGACCGCATAACAACATACGTTGTTCCCTTTGTCATCGGTATGTTACTTGCCCGAGATTCGATCGTCGGTATCCAATACCTAGTTTAATCTCGTTACCGGCAAGTCTCTTTACTCGTTCCGTAATACAGCATCTCACAACTAACATATTAGTTGCAGTGCTTGCAAGGCTTATGTGATGTGCATTACCGAGAGGGCCCAGAGATACCTCTCTGACAATCAGAGTGACAAACCCTAATCTCGAAATACGCCAACCCAACATCTACCATTGGAGACACCTGCAGTACTCCTTTATAATCACCCAGTTACGTTGTGACGTTTGGTAGTACCCAAAGTGTTCCTCCGGTAAACGGGAGTTGCATAATCTCATAGTTATAGGAACATGTATAAGTCATGAAGAAAGCAATAGCAACATACTAAACGATCGGATGCTAAGCTAATGGAATGGGTCATGTCAATCAGATCATTCTACTAATGATGTGACCTCGTTAATCAAATAACAACTCTTTGTTCATGGTCAGGAAACATAACCATCTTTGATTAACGAGCTAGTCAAGTAGAGGCATACTAGTGACATTCTGTTGGTCTATGTATTCACACATGTATTATGTTTCCGGTTAATACAATTCTAGCATGAATAATAAACATTTATCATGACATAAGGAAATAAATAATAACTTTATTATTGCCTCTAGGGCATATTTCCTTCATATCCGTGCCGAACCATTTGGGAAGAAAAAGAGAGGAAGAACAGACCAGCATCTAGGCCCCGGCAAGCCAGTATTGCCAGGGGCTGCAAGAGCAAAGATTCACCCACGGCAAACCAGGGTTGCCGGGGACTGCAGCTTCAGATAAGTTCTTCATCCCTTATCATGCATTCCATTATGGACTGAGGTATGTGAAACCTCTTTTTTTTCCTAAGCTACCATTCTCCCCTAATTCTAGGCCCTAGGGCTCGTTCCTGGGGCCAAGTTTGGTCGTAGTCGCGGCAGCGAAAGGATGAAACCAGGAGCCTGAACCCGCCTCATCCCTGCCTCCGCCAAAAGTGTGGGAAAGGTCGAGCGAAGTGGGGAGACGGCAAGGCCTGTTGCCGGGCGAGAGAATGTTTATCTTAGAGATATCAAGGATTTACTCCTTGTTGTGGGTTCCACCCGCAAACAAACAACCCGGCAAGCATCCCTTTTTCATTAAAAACATTCCACTCGGGTACAGTCCATAGGGAATGAAAAACATGAATGATGGGATTACAAGTTTTAAATTCAACAAAGGCCCGAAGGCTTACAAACTAAAAAGAGATAAGGTGCCCGTAATCCCTTTCTTGTCCCTCTCCTCAGGAGGCAGGTCAAGGAGGCGAGAAAGGCAAAAGGAGCGCCTAGGCAAGCTACGGGTGGCAGAAGACAGCAAGAGAACATCTCGGTGGTCGTCCGAAGGCTGGATGGTGATGGCGACGCCGGAAGCAGAGCTCGAAGACGAGGCGGCAGGACGTCAGCACGCGTCGAAGGCGTCGGTGCCCGCGTACTCCGACTTGACGGCCTTTCCGCCCGCCCTCTTCCTCTTCCGCAGCCTCCCAACGCCAGCCGCCCAAGGAGACGACCCCGAGAAGTTCAAGGAGCCGGCGACACGGATGATGGGGTCTCCGGTGCCGCACGGAGCGACGCCCGACACCTAGTCGGACCCGTCATCCTGCCGCCTACCGCCCTCGTCGTCGTTGCCGCTGTCCTCCTCGTCACTCCCGCCCGAGGAAGAGTCTTCACTATTAGAAGAGCTCTCCACGCAGCACCTTGCACGGGTCCCAAAGAGCACAAAGACCTTGACGGAGAGAAGGCCACCCTCCATCAGCTTAAAATGGAGAGTGAGCCCCTCCGGTGAGCGGTGGATGTGAGCAAACGTCTTCCATCCCCGACGAAGATACATCACGTGAGGAGCGGGGAAGTCGACGCGGACCCGCGTGCCACTGATCCCACAGCCCCTCATGTGCAGCCGCAATGACTCCGGTGGATCCAGCTCCATCTACCGCGCAAATGGAGTCGGGAGACGAAGGCGACAGCGCGGTGGCCGGTGTAGCCTGACGAAGAACTCACAAGGGTCATCCCCAACATGGCCCTCCATTGGAGGAGGAGCTGCTGGCGGAGGCGAGGCCGGCGCGCCACCCCGTCCTCCTCTTCCGCGAGCGTCGGCCTCGCCCACGGCCTCGCCCCCTCCCCCTTCCCCTCGCGGCTGGCTCTGCCACCGCAGGCGCAGGAGAAGGAGGGACGCGTTGTCGAGCGGCGACCCTCGCCGCCACCGTTGAAGGACCAGGATTCCCTCTCTCCATGACGAATGGAACGGAGGAGCAGAAGCTGAAGGAAGAAGAAGATGAGAGAATGCGGGACGCCATCCCCCCTCCCGCTCTTTATAAAGGAACGGGGTTCGGGCTCGGCTGCCCCGCTCGACCAATCAAGACGCAGAAGGCGCAGGGGACCGGGACCGACCCGCTGCCCCAGCCCGCGGTGGCCCGGTTTCCTGCCTCCACCGTTCGCCACCCCAAGCGCATGGGAGACACGTGGCGGACGTGCAGAACCGAGGGGATGGGTGAAGCGACCTCTCCCCACCCTGTGATCGTGGGGAGTGGACGCCTTGAGGACCGCACCTCAGCCCCATTCAGTAAATGGGCCGCGCCTCCACGCCTCCCTCCGTTTATGGGGAAGGCGCAAACCGTCCCTTTAGTACGACGTGACGCATGCGTGCATAGCTCAACCCCACGCATGTTGCCCACGTCACGCCCACCTCCCCATGCCGCGCCACGCGCGGGAGTCGTGGGGAGCGCAGTGCGCCAAGAAAACTCACCGCCGTAAAAACTGCCCCGCCTACCCACGCACCGTTTTTGGGCCTAGCCCAACAACGTGTTGCGCTTATGTGTGGCCCAGGCGCGGGGGCTCCTGTTGGTGTACAAAAAGAGGGGTACACATTTTGTACCCCTATAACTGTGCACGGGCAGTCTGAGCCACGGGCACCATCACACCAAGCACGGCAAGGGAGGTGAGCCAAGGTAAGACCGAAGCTCAAGAGAACTGGAACGACGCCAAGGCCAAGACCACGAAGAGCAAAGGGAACGAAGCGGACTCCCCGACAAGATCCTTGCCGGGAGACAGTTCTAGCAACCCCGGCAAGACCCTTGCCGCGGCAACTTGCCCCACACCTACGGAGGAAATCACCCTTGAGTCCACTGCCCCCATGGGGCAAGGATTCGGGAGACATCCCGTGGTGGCATGCAGATCTTTGTGAAGACATTCAAGATCAGATACGCACTATAGAAGATGACGACCCTTGGCGGGATCCCAGCCGAGGAAGACCACAAGGCCCCCGGCAAGCGCCTTGCCAGGGATGACAGCAGGCGCCTCGGCAAGACCCTTGCCGAGGCCCCGGCAAGGCCCTTGCCGAGGACGCCCACAGGGCCACCAATAGGCACACGCCGACTAAACCTCCACCGTCGTACGCATGCAGCTGCCGACCCAACCAGCTGGGCAGGCACCTGTGTGGCGGCATGCAAATCTTCATGAAAGACCCACTACTGCGCCACCTCAGCTACCTGCCTACCTACATGGAATCTCAGGCATCGTTGGACAGGGTGCGTGTCAACACAAGAAGGAGCGGCGACGGACAAGACAGATCTCTCCCCCGTCCCCGATAAAGCAAGGACACCTAAGCAAGGCGCATTAAATGCACCTTGTCATGTAATGCGAGGGATAACCTCGCATCACTGTACCCTTTCCACCTCCTGTGTGCCACTGTGGCAACCCCTTTTTCTATAAAAGGAGGCCCGAGGCGACCAGGAGGAGGATTCGGCTTTTTGGAGCTCTTCACGCCCCATAGCTAGCTCAAGAACACAGATATACAATCCACCAAAGCAGGAGTAGGGTTTTACGCATCCTCGCGGCCCGAACCTGGATAAACGAACCGTGTGCTATCTGTTTGATCCGCTCTTCTCACGACCCAGTGTCCTGCAACCGTAGTAGGGATTCTTGTGATCCCATAGGTGTCGTTCCCACCGATAGTTTTTCAAAGAAGGACCTCGGTGAAGCTGCTTACATATTGAGCATCAAGATCTATAGAGATAGATCAAGACGCTTGATAAGTTTTTTCAATAAGTACATACCTTGACAAGATTTTGAAGTAGTTCAAAATGGAATAGTCAAAGAAAGAGTTTCTTGCCCATGTTACAAGGTGTGAAATTGAGTAAGACTCAAGGCCCGACCACGGCAGAAGATAGAAAGAGAATGAAAGTCATTCCCTATGCCTCAGCCATAGGTTCTATAAAGTATGCCATGCTATGTACCAGATCTATTGCATACCCTACCACTGAGTTTGGCAAGGGAGTACAATAGTGATCTAGGAGTAGATCACTACACATCGGTCAAAATTATCCTTAGTGGAATAAGGATATGTTTCTCGATTATGGAAGTGACAAAAGGTTCATCGTAAAGGGTTACGTCGATGCAAGTTTTGACACTAATCTGGATGACTCTAAGTCTCGGTGTAGATACATATTGAAAGTGGGAGCAATTAGCTAGAGTAGCTCAGTGTAGAGCATTGTAGACATAGAAATTTGCAAAATACTTACGGATCTGAATGTGACAGACCCGTTGACTAAAATTATCTCACAATCACACCTTAGTACTCTTTGGGTGTTAATCACATAGCTATGTGAACTAGATTACTGACTCTAGTAAACCCTTTGGGTGTTGGTCACATGTCGATGTGAACTATGGGTGGTAACCACATAAAGATGTGAACTATTGATGTTAAATCACATGGCGATGTGAACTAGATTATTGACTCTAGTGCAAGTCGGAGACTGAAGGAAATATGCCCTAGAGGCAATAATAAAGTTATTATTAATTTCCTTATATCATGATAAATGTTTATTATTCATGCTAGAATTGTATTAACCGAAAACATAATACATGTGTGAATAGATAGACAAACAGAGTGTCACTAGTATGCCTCTACTTGACTAGCTCGTTAATTGAAGATGGTTATGTTTCCTAGACATAGACATGAATTGTCATTTGATTAACGGGATCACATCATTAGGAGAATGATGTGATTGACTTGACCCATTCTGTTAGCTTAGCACTCGATCATTTAGTATGTTGCTATTGCTTTCTTCGTGACTTATATATGTTCCCATGACTATGAGATTATGCAACTCCCGTTTATCGGAGGAACACTTTGTGTGCTACCAAACGTCGCAACGTAACTGGGTGATTATAAAGGTGCTCTACAGGTGTCTCCAAAGGTACTTGTTGGGTTGGCGTATTTCGAGATTAGGATTTGTCACTCCGATTGTCAAAGAGGTATCTCTGGGCCCTCTCAGTAATGCACATCACTTAAGCCTTGCAAGCATTGCAACTAATGAGTTAGTTGCGGGATGATGTATTACGGAATGAGTAAAGAGACTTGCCGGTAACGAGATTGAACTAGGTATTGAGATACCGACGATCGAATCTCGGGCAAGTAACATACCGATGACAAAGGGAACAACGTATGTTGTTATGCGGTTTGAACGATAAAGATCTTCGTAGAATATGTGAGAGCCAATATGAGCATCCAGGTTCCGCTATTGTTTATTGACCGGAGACGTGTCTCGGTCATGTCTACATAGTTCTCGGACCCGTAGGGTCTGCACGCTTAAAGTTTCGATGACGGTTATATTATGAGTTTATGAGTTTTGATGTACTGAAGGTAGTTCGGAGTCCGGGATGAGAACGGGGACATGACGAGGAGTCTCGAAATGGTCGAGGCGTAAAGATCGATATATTGGACGACTATATTCGGACATCGGAAAGGTTCCGAGTGATTCGGGTATTTTTCGGAGTACCGGCGAGTTATGGGAATACGGAAAGAAGTATTGGACCTTAATGGGCCTTAGTGGGAAGGAGAGGCAGCAGCCAGGAGGGGGCGCGCGCCCCTCCCAAGCCCAGTCCGAATTGGACAAAGGGTTTGGGGTGCGGCCCCCTCTCCCTTCCTTCTCCTCTTCCCCCCTTTCCCCCCTTCTCCTAGTTGGACTAGGAAAGGAGGAAACCTACTCCAACTAGGAGTAGGAATCCTACTCCCTTGGCGCGCCCGTCCTAGGGCCGGCCTCCTTCTCCCTAGCTCCTTTATATACGGGGGCAGGGGGCACCCTTGGAGACACAACAATTGATCATTGATCTCTTAGCCGTGTGCGGTGCCCCCCTCCACCACAATCCACCTCGATAATATCATAGCGGTGCTTAGGCGAAGCCCTGCGTCGGTAGAACATCATCATCGTCACCACGCCGTCGTGCTGACGAAACTCTCCCTCAACACTCGGCTGGATCGGAGTTCGAGGGACGTCATCGAGCTGAATGTGTGCTGAACTCGGAGGTGCCGTGCGTTCGGTACTTGATCGGTCGGATCATCAAGACGTCTGACTACATCAACCGCGTTGTGCTAACGCTTCCGCTTTCGGTCTATGAGGGTACGTGGACACACTCTCCCCTCTCGTTGCTATGCATCACCATGATCTTGCATGTGCGTAGGAATTTTATTTTATTTTGAAATTACTGCGTTCCCCAACAACCCTAACCCACGGACGAAGCGGGGGATGAACACCACCCTCCCATTGGGCTCCGGGGTAGAGACGGTTTGCCCCTTGGCCGGAAGCCGGTGGGCGATTTCCTTGGCCAAGTACCCGGCCTCCCGGAGCTTCGTAATGTCCTCCTTCTTGACGGAGGAGACCATCCACTTGCCCTGCGCTCCCGATCCGGACATGGTGGGAGTGCTTTTCTTGGGGCGAAAAAGATGGGAACTTGGGCGCTGGAGCTCGAGAATGGAGGAGGCAGAGAGAAAGAAGGCGTGGGTGAAAGGGGTGAATCCTTATCTCTTTATAAAGGCAGTGAATATCAAGCACCTCCCCACTCGCCCTAAAAAACTCGTCTATTCCCAAGAGCCATGCAGACGGCACGGTTGGATTACCCACGCCTGTATTGATGATAATCCCGTAATAAGGGGACACGGTCTCTGCTTTGACAAGACGTGCCAATGAAGTCGCATCTCGAAATATGGAACGGCGGGCTAAAAACGGTTCGAAATAATAGCCGGGCGGCAACGTGATGTCACGCTACAAAAAGTTGTCAGCAGATTGGACTCGTGGAATATTATACTCTCTGCGGTTGTGTGTGGAATTTGTTTTGCAGAGCCGGACACGATTCTTGTGTTCAAAGACTATTTTGGAGTATTCAGAGGAGGAACCCGCCTTGCAATGCTGAAGACTATCAGCGTGCCGGACACCTCATCATTGAAGCCTGGTTCAGGGGCTACTGAGGGAGTCCTGGATTAACGGTCCCTCGGACATCCGACATGTTGATGTGGGCCAGACTGTTGGGCTGTGAAGATACAAGACCGAAGACTCTCACCCATGTACGGATGGGACTCTCCTTGGCATGGGAGGCAAGCTTGGCATCCGGATAGGAAGATTCCTTTCTCTGTAACCGACTTTGTATAACCCTAGTCCCCTTCGGTGTCTATATAAACCGGAGGGCTTAGTCCGTAGAGGCAACAGTCATAATCATACATGCTAGACTTCTAGGGTTTAGCCATTACAATCTCGTGATAGATCAACTCTTATAATAGTCATATCCATCAAGATCAATCAAGCAGGAGTAGGGTATTACCTCCATAAAGAGAACCCGAATCTGGGTAAACATCGTATCCCCCGTCTTCTGTTACCATCAACCTTAGACGCACAGTTCGGGACCCCCTACCTGAGATCCGGCGGTTTTGACACCGACAAGAGCCTTGAAGCCGCCAAGGTGAAGTGGAGCCCCCAAGGCTCGATGCCGTGAGGTGCCTGATGGGGCGAAGTGAAACCCCCAAGCCCGAAAGAGGCGAGGCTAGAGTCTGGGAGACATTGAGGCGAAGTGGAGCCCTCGAGCCTGAATGCAGCTAGGGGCTTGAAAGGGTAAAGTGAAGCCTCTATGCCCGAAAGAGGCAAGGCCAAAGACTTGGAGCCACCGAGACGAACTTGCAATTACATTTGGTCAAACACGGGACACCAAGGGACATTTACATGCATAGTTAATTCAAAATAATATGAATCTACTTCCTCCGTTCCTAAATACTTGTCTTTCTAGGCATTTCAACAAGTGACTACATACAGAACAAAATAAGTGAATGTACACTCTAAAATATGTCTACATACATCCGTATTTAGTAGTCATTTGAAATGTTTAGAAAGACAAATATTTAGAAACGAAAGGAGTATTTAACCACGGTGCTAATAAGCAATAAAGGGAAACCATGAATGCCAGCTATATTTTTTATGTTGCGTCAGGTCAATGCGACAGGGTGGTCAGTTTTGATGCAGCCCCCAAACTTTCATAGCAAGGGTAGTAATTTTAGGTTTGTTTCCGTTATGTCTGCTGATTTTGCTACATCAATGCATGGCGCGACCAGAAATTACTCAGCGTCCGACTTCGTGTATGGCGAGGCACGACATGACGAGAAACTATTGTACGATAAAAGGTTCCCCCGCTTTATTATATATATTATATATATAAAGCAGACAACCGATACATCTAGTTTACTGGCCCACAGCATAGCAAAGCCCAAAAGAAAAAACATGACGAGAAACTATTCATCCTCTGGCTTCCCCTTTTTGTTCTTGCGTGGATGCAGCCCCAGGACAGCTTCGATGCCGGGACGGCTCAGGCAAACCCTGGCCGTTGCCGCCTCCTTTTCGTGCCCCCTCCCCCACTGCCACCAGAGAACGATGATGGCGGAGCTACCTTCTTGTGTGGTTGTCTCCTTGCGTTCATGTGGCGTGGTGGCCCCGCTGAATGGTGTGGCGTACACAATGAAGTTTGCATGCTAGGACGGTTCGAGCAATCAAGAAAAAAAGTGCTTAATCGTCTCATCCCAGTCACAGAAGTTACACCTAGTAGATACTGTCCAATTACGCTTAGTCAGGTTGTCTTTGGTTAATATAACTTGTTTATGAACAAACCACATAAACACTTTTATTTTTAAAAGTACTTTGACAGCCCAAACATGCTTAGAGGTAGGAATCAGGCTCGAGTTGATGACATCAATATACATTGATTTAACTGTGAATACTCCAGACCTAGTAAGCTTCCAGTGTAATTCATCGGGTTGTTGGGAAAGCTGAACCTCCATCAGTCTTCTAACTAGATGGAGCCATTCTTCCCAACGATTGCCCGCTAGCGACCGTCTAAATTGAATATTAAGGGGGATAAATTGAAAGATCGTTGCAACGAACACCTCACAACGTTGCACAATCCGATATAACGACGGATATTGAATGGCCAAGGGTGTACTTTTTCTTGTTGTGATCGGAGGATTAAAAAAAGGTTGCGCTTAATATATACTCTGAACATTCAGAAGGCTCCTCGTCAATAATTAAATATTCAGTTGGAAGGCAAGAGAACAAAGCAGCAGATACGACTTTTTTTCATCGCTCCACTACATACCATACACGGTGGTGCGGTGTGCATATTCCATTCTAACTTTTGTGACCACATCTACTATGTGCCCGATGTCGTAAATGGACATTCGTCTTCTTCTTTTCTCTTTTCGATGCGTGCAGCGTGCAGAATAAAGTTGCTCGATCAAGCTAATTAACAAGAATAAATAAAGCCTTCTTGTACTAGTGTATTCCATCTCCAAACTTTGCTGCAGATTGACAGTACTCGATAGATATTCATTCATATTCCCTTGTCTTATTCATAGAGTACTATTATCATCCTAAAAGTAGTTTTGTCCTAATCTTTGTGTGTGCACTGCAGGTTGCATTCTATTGATGAGATTAATTAGTAGCATGTATCTGGAAGGATCCAAACTCCATAGAGGCAGCTATTTAGTTTAATTAGGCGAAAAAAGTTAGGTGTGTTGTTTCCTAGTGATAGCGCATTCCGCTGTCATCTCACAGCATCTACAGTTGAACTGAACAAATCTGGCCCTTTAAACATCCACAGATGTGGCCAGACAGCGTCGGACGGCCCTCAAATGTCCTGTTGTACAGCCACACTCCTTGCACGTCGATCACACACATCAATATCACACGTAAATAACAAATGTTTGTATTGAAAATACATAGTGCGAACAAAAAATTTATTTGAAGTGCACAATTCAAACATTAAACTCATTGGTTTTCATTGTGGATCCACATATGCTTCACAAGATAATCTAGTAGTTGCATGTGCACCTGTTGATCTTGAAGGTCTCGATGCACCTCTAGAAAATTCAGAATATGAATATGGATCTCCATGGATGTGAACTATATGAATCCTGAGGGGCATGCCACGAGAAGTTTCTCGCATGTTCGTTTCACATGAGGGGACCATCTCATGTGCTCATAGATAGTTGAAATGGATGAGGATTCACTAACTGATCCATCAACTATGTAGCGTCAAAATGTTGGTTAGAACTCAATGATGATTCTGATGGAAGATGGTTTGCCAATGAGGCTACCATGTTAGTAAATAATTTTGACAGTCCCCAAGCTAGCTAGTAGGACAAAATATTACTCCCTCAAATATAAGAGCGTTTAGATCACTACTTAAGAGTGTTTAGATCACTAAAATAGTGATCTAAACGTTCTTATTTTTTTTACGAAGGGAGTACTTCTTTGTGCAACGTAGTAGTACCTTGTGTTGAGCGTGTATCATTCGTTCAGGCGTTATTTTACAACCTATAACATAACTAACACTGGCCGACAGCTTTGCCGAAACTTGTGGGTTTTATAATTTGGCTGAAAGTCGATGAGATAGGAACACATGCATTTGTTTTACAATGAAACGATCATGAGGTTGCTCTTGGTTTTGGCGATGCCCGATAATATCTTGATGTCATAACTGAATAGTACCATGGATCAATCTCACATCGTGCCAAGTCCCAAGTTATAGCATGATTGATAGTACTAGTAGTATTGACCTATAGTTATAGCATGATTGATAGTCCTTGTACGTGTATGTGGATATGGGACGGTTACTATCTAGTAAAACAAATTGCGATTGGGCTAGAGGGCAATGGCCCCCTCAGAGTTATACATAACTTTGCCCTAATCTTTGTGTGTGCAATGCAGGTTGCATTCCATAGATGAGATTAATTAGTAGCATGCATCCGGAAGGATCCAAACTCCATAGACGCAGCTAGTTAGTTTAATTAGGCAAAAAAATTGGGTGTGTTGTTTCCTAGTGATAGAGCATTCCACTGTCCTCTCAGAGCATTTACAGTTGAACTTGACAAATCCGGTCATTTAAACATCCACGGATGTTCTGGACACGACCTTAGACAGCATCAGACGACCTCTGTCACATTCCATGCACGTCAATCATACACATGAATATCACACATAAATAACAAATGTTCGTATTGAAAATACATAGTGCGAACATAAAATTTATTCGAAGTGCACAATTCAAACATTAAACTCATTGGTTTTCACTGTGGATCCACATATGCTCCACAAGATAATTGAGTAGCTCATGTGCACCTATTGATCTCGAAGGTTTCAATGCATCTCTAGAAAATTCAGAATATGTTCTGCATTTTGTTCCAGGATGTGGAATTGTATTCCGAAAATCGTGGGTTCGGGCTACACCTTCACCGCCGACCTCAACAATTATATTGTACAAAATGACACAACATGCCATCAGCTTTCACAAAGTCTTTGATTCTCACATCATTGTAGCTCCACCAACAATATCCCAACGTGCTTTGAGCACTCCAAATGCCCTCTCCTTATTCTTCCTAGCTTCTTCTTACATTGTTGCAAGGTGGCTTTGTTTGTTGCCATGTGGAACAGATATGGTCTTCACAAATGCCGCCCACTAAGGATAATACCATCGGCAATGTAGTACCCCATGTTGTGGTTGTGCTCATTGTTGGTGTAGTTGCACGGCGGCGCTTCCCCATCACAAAGTCTCTGGAAAACGGAGATCGTTGGAGCACACATTGATGTCGATGTGAAAACCAGACAAGTCAAAGAAAGCATGACAAATCCAGAAGAACCTTAATATCACTTCTTCTAGTATCATTGTGCCCTATTTGGTTTGACCTTGGTACATCCCACGCAAACTTTGGGGTACTTATTCCATTACCAATGCATGCAATCAACTGAACCGTGCATACCTGGAAAACCTCTTGCCACTTCAATAGACATCGACCATTCTATATCTTGCATAGTTGATTCTCTCAGATACTCCACTCCCAACATCTTCACCACGACACGGGGAAATCTCACAATGATGTCAAGGCATCTGCTCTTCCCCATCCAGACCATCTCACCAATGACATCGGCACCGGTACCGAATGCAAGCATCCTCAGTGCAACCGTACATTTATGCAAAGGAGAACATGAGACTTTTCCTCAACAATCCTCCTTCAGCCTGAAGTAGGGGTCATGTTCCTCCACTCCCTCAACCATGCGCTGGAACAAGGGTCTACGCATACTGAAGCATCAAAAAAAATTGTTCCAGGAAATGTTCGTATAGGGTGAAAGTAGCCCTAGTAGAGAAGCCATGCGCCAGTGATCCTATCCCGGTTGGAAACTCTCCGCCCTTTGATGAAATCGTTGAAGTTTAGAATGTGCCCCCACTTCCTCTCCATTTCCCCCTGGTTGCTCATCATCATCATGTCAACATCTTCATCGTCCGAATCCGATGAATCAAGGGATTCCTTTTGATCAATTCACCAAGATCCTTGTATTGATACTCCTCATCCGATGAACCCTCTGAGTTCATCATTTTTCCTACAAAACAATAAAAAAACTGCTCGGACAAATTTTCGAACACATAAGGGCACGGTGTAGTATGAGAATACCCGGACATACCGCATCGTTGTCTGGGCCGGCAATAGTGCTCAGGCCAGCGAGGCTGTCGGGGAGGAGTTTTTTGGCTGTGGTGGCGGCGCTGAGGGGTCGGAATGGCAGCGAAGCTAGGGTGGCAACATAGCTAGGGGAGGGTTGGCGCAGACGAGAGAGAAGATAGGAGAGGTAAATGGTTGATCCGTCTTGGTCGGGGTGGATTTGATGAAATTTGTGGTGGGTCATGTCTGTTGGAGCCAACATGGTGGGCGCGCTCGAGCGTGTCCGGGCCTCCCCTTATCCTCCCTAGATATAGTGTACCGGTCAGCCCGGATGTCCGGTTGGGTCATGATTTTGTGACTGATCACCGGGTCGGCCGTCCGGACGTATAGGGGGCATTTGAGGAGTGCTACTTCTTTATTATAAAGTAGAAGTAGACTATGCATATGAATCATCTATCAATTAGGTTGTCCATTGAACTTTCTAAAGTTTTAGCATACTCAATAAAGCTAGCTTTGTATTCCCTCTTTCCCATAATATAAGAGCGTTTTTGACAATTCACTAGTATAAAAAACACTCTTATATTATGTGACGAAGAGAGTAGATGGCAATCATGGATGAATGGGTCGTCTTTACTAATCGCACGGTTTAGTCATGCCCGCAGCATTGCATTGACAACCTTTTTTTCTCCCTGCCGCATAGCGTAGCACTCTTTTTTTTTGTTTGAAAAATCCAGCATTTGCTGGCATTTCATTGATCATTAGCGCAGAGCAGCGGCAGCTTGTGACAAGATGGTGACCTGTGGATCAAGGAACAAATCAAAAAGAATTATGAAAAGTAGGGTGGCACTGATCAGTAGCTGGTTGCAGTACAAGGGATGATAGGAAATGTTGTCCGATTGGGCAATAAATCAGTCGATCGGAATACATACTCGATGTTGGAAAAGCAGTGCGTGGTACACCATGCATCGTGCTACTACGTTTCTCGCATGCTCGTTTCACATGAGAGGACCATCTCCTCTGCTCATAGATAATTGAAATGGACACTAGTAGAATAAGGGCCTTTAGTCCCGGTTTATAAGGGTCTTTAGTCCCGTTGCTGAACCGGGACTAAAGGGTCGTTACTAAAGCCTCCTCCTTTAGTCTCGGTTCTTACACCAATCGGGACTAAAGACTCTCCACGTGGCCGTTGTCTAGAGGTCCACCTTTACCAACCGGGATTAAAGGAAATTTTATGGTTTTTTTTAAATAAATTTGATTTTTTTTCTTGATTTTCCAATTTCTGAATTATTTTAACCTCTAATCTCTAATCACCCTCATCACTGCTCAATTTAACTTCTAATCTCTAATCACCCCTCATCATTCCAAATCATCTAACTTCCCGGACAGTCACCCATCCTCTCACTACTCCAGCCTGAGCACACTTAACTTCCGGGTTTTATTCCCCCTCGTTTCCAAGTCTGCACTTGTTGTTTTCCTGACAATAGTAAGATGTCAATCGTATTAACCCTCAGGAGTTTAGCTTGAGCATGTAGTCACACGTTTCACTGTTTGAGTTTGAAACTATTGTTCTACAAAACACTAATATTTCTTGAATAAGTAGTTTGACCACAGTTTGACCAGATTTGACCAAAATTCAAAAAAATGAAATAATTATTTAGTAACACTAATATTCTTGAATAGTTATTTAGTAACACTAATACTTTTTGAATGAGTAGTTTGACCAGATTTAACCAAAATTCAAAAAACTGAAATTTGAGCATATCTTTTTTTCCTTTTGGAATTAATCGGATGCGGATTTTCGTTCTGAACATTTTGATATATTATACGTTTTTTTCCGACATCGTATGCAAAAGTTACAGCCGTTTTACATTTTCCCTACACTTTTTGCAAAACATGTCCAAATTTATGTTTTTAAATTTTCCTAACTAGTAGATGTAGTAACATAACTACATCTTAAAGGATTTTAATTTTTGAAGTTTTTATTATTTTTTTGGTTTTTACAAAACTGAAAAGGCGATGGGGAGGGGGGGGGGTAGAGTTTGAAAATGGGACCTTTAGTACTGGTTTGAGACACGAACCGGTACTAAAGGGCATTGCACCCTTTAGTACCGATTCGTGTCCCAAACCGGGACTAAAGGTCTAATCTTTAGTCCCGGTTTGAGATACGAACCGGGACTAAAGGGCTCATTTGAACCGGGACTAATGCCTTTAGCGCACGAACCGGGACCAATGCTCACATTAGTCCCGGTTCATGAATGAACCGGGACTAATGGGCTTATCTGGTCCGAACAAAAGCCCTGTTTTCTACTAGTGGGACAACGATGCAGAAACTGATCCATCAACCACGTAGCGTTAAAATGTTGATTAGAACTCGAAACGACTCTGATGGAAGATGGTTTGACCATGAGGCTACCATGTTAGTAAATAAATTTGACAGTCCCCTAGCTAGCGAACCAAAGAAATACTCCTTCTATAAAGAAATATAAGAGCATTTAGAGCACTGCTTAAGAGCTCTAAACCCTCTCATATTTCTTTACGGAGGGAGTACTTTTTTTGTGAAACGTAGTAGTACCTTCTGTTGAGCGTGTATCATTCGTTCAGGCGTCGTTTTACAACCTGTACCATAAGTAACACCGGCCGACAGCTTTGCCAAAACTTGTCGGTTTTGTAATTTGGCTGAAAGTCGATGAGATAGGAACACATGCATTTGTTTTGCAATGAAATGATCGCGAGGTGGCCCTTGGTTTTGGCGATGCTCCATAATATCTTGATGTCATAATTGAATAGTACCATGATCAATCTCACATCATGCCAAGTCCCAAGTTATAGCAAGATCGATAGTACTAGTAGTATCGACCATTCATTCACATGACACGCACCATTAGCTAGGGCTAGCCAATTCCATGGTGCCAGCCATGCGTTTTGCCGGTGGCTCGACTTGATGTCCGGGAGAAGGACAGAGTAACCAACACCAACACACACCCCAGTCCCAGTAGGGCGTGCCTCTGCATTTGTAGGCAATGACGATGCTAAGAAGAAGAGAAAGCATGGCCTGGCCGGCCAGTGCAGCGTACATATATATTAGAAGTGTTGGGCGTGCTTTGTTGTGTCATTGGTGTTGTTCGTTTTCTTTAAAAAAAATACTCAACCTATGTTAAAATATAAAGTGTATTAATTTTTTGAAAAGTCAAACATTTTAAGTTTAATCATGTTTGTAGAGAAATATATTAAAATCTATAATATCAAATTGGTATGATTAGATTCATCATGAATTGAATTTTCATACTTTTTTATTTAATATTGTGGATGTTAATATTTTTTGCTCTGAACTTGACCAAAGTAAAGAAATTTGATTTTCCTATAAATTAATACCCCTTATATTTTTTTAACTGATGGGATATTTAGTATGGCGGGCGGGGGAGATGATGGAGTGTGTTTTATATTTATTTATAATGCGGTGATTTGATGGACCTTTCGTGATGTGGTTTTGTGTTATCCGCTAACCAACATATATTTATGTGGGGAAATTTCTATCTCGATCGCTGCATATATTATATTGGTGCTACAATATCACATGCTGACGCTTTTTTTTTGAGGTGCTAGGGGGCACGCAGGATTGATATGTTTTTATAGGCCCGTTGCTGCTGATTGATTTGAAAAATTATTGTTGCGGTCAAATCGTAAATCAAATCCAAAATTGTATACATGAGCTGAATAAAAGACTTCAAAATTAAGGAACATGGGGAATGAGAAGAATCGAATGGGAGAGCTCCTTGAGAAAGTCTGACCTAGTCAGAATCGGGTGACCCAATTCAAAATCGAAGACCTCAATTAATTCTGAAGGTTTAAAAATTAGCAAACATAGTGTATAGTATAAAAGGATTGAATGAAAGAGCTTTAAGAAATCATTGGCCCGGTCAAAATCGGGTGATCCAATTCTAATTGAAGACCTCAATTGAATATGGGCTCCTCAAAACTAGGGAGCATAGCGTTATAGAGGATACATAAATCTAGTTAGGTTGCTAGCCTCGCGCATGCAAATTAATTACTATAAATTCACACATGCATGCATACCATGCAAATTAACCGGTACATCTATGGCTACAGATTAGGAGCTCTCGGGTGCTTAATACTAGTAAATTAAAAAATAATAGGAACAATAAGAAAATATGAAATTCGGGGCATCAAACCCCGTCGATCATTTTACTCCCGTGGGAAGTTTCGGGAAGAAATGACATTTGTGGTTTTCTCAACAAAAGAAAATAAAAATTTCAATTTTATAAAAAGAAGTGTTTGAATGAATCATAGGTCGGACTCTCTTCTTCACTAAGAATACACCTGAGCTTTGTTATCCACAAACCAGTGCACACCCCAACTCCTCACTGTGCTGGCCTGTTTACCTTTTTTCTTTTTCCTCCAAAAAAAAACATGCGGGCAAGGTGATTCAAACCGGCGACCTCCTTGTTCACTATAACTTGCAGTAACCAACCAGGACACCACATCTATTGCGACTACTTACTCCTTTCTCTCCATTCTTCTTTCTTGTTGTTAGCCAAATCCTAATTTATATTAAATTTTGTTTCTTTCTTTTTCAAACACGTTAAATTTTTTCAATTCGTTTTTTGTCAAATGCGTGAACTTTATTCAAGCCCTTCAACTTTTCAAATCCATGAACTGTTTTTTGAATCCGTGATTTTTTTTTAAATCCACGAACTCTCTTCAATTCTTTGGAACTTTTTTAAAAATCGGTGAACTTTATTAAAGTTGGTGAAGTTTTTTAAAAAATGATTTTCTTTCTAAAATTGATGATTTTTTTTCAAGTTTTTGAACTTTTCTTTCAAAATAGATGAAATCTTTTTCAAATTTTTGACCTTTTTTCAAAATAGATTAACCTTTTTTCCAAAAATCTATGAATTTTTTATATCCATGAACTTTTCTCCAATTTATTTTTTCTTTTTCCAAATCTCTGTTCCAAAGTTCGTGAAAATTTTCGAATTTTTTTAAATCTCGTGAACATTTTCAAAAAATTGATGAAAATTTTCAAATCTGTGACATTTTTTCATAATGAACGAACTTTTTTCAACTTCGGGAACTTGTTTTCCAAATTGAATAAAAAATTTACAATTTTACAATTTTTTCAAAATATTTGATTTTTTTTTAAATGAACTTTTTATGAACCTTTTGGATACATGAACTTTTTTGATTTGGTGAACTTTTTTTGTATACGCGAACTTTTCTTGCATGCTCATGAAATTCTTTTGAAATCTGTGATGTTTCAAATTGGGTTCAAATTTATTTTTAAATCAAGTTTTCTAAAATGTTTTCAAACAATAATTAAAAAATCTAAGCAATATAGTAAACAGTACATTTTATTGTGTAATACATAGTACGACTACAGTTCTTCTTCAATGGTACATTATTATGCAGGACATCGACGTTTGCGACATATCAGCTTGCCAATCATTTGACTTGCATGTGGCAACTCCGGCAATTAACCGAGACTGACACTGACCAGTACGTATGATCCAATCCACGCGTCCATGGACAAGGTATGAATGAGGTCCGACTCGCGTGGCACTCTGGTGGGTCTCCTCTGGCCCATCCTCAGTCAACGATCTTCATATTTTCTAGAAATAATTCAGTGACATCCCCGGTGTTTATGGACCTCTGGAAAATTGCTTTTTTCTTTTGTTGTAATTTTGATCCAGATTGCTAGATGTTCGACAATTTCCCTTTGTGTGTTTACCTTGCATTTTATGATCGCTAAACCATCACCCGCAAAGTCAATATATATCGGAAGTGAAGAACAAGGAGTAACACGGAAAAGCTTTCGTAGCGGGCGGCTGCCGGGTGCGCCACAACATTGTTTCCCGCCCATGGAGAACGACCGATGAGTTGTTGCCGAAGCTTATCAGTGCGGGGGTGCGACTGTGTGTGTGTGAGGGGGGGGGGGCACGAGAGAGATCTTGGACCGCCATGTGGCAAGTCGAATTCGAAAACTGGTGACACATCAGCATGATACTGCTCTCGATTTGATTTTGGACGATTTGTGTCTGGGTTTTTTTTTGCGGGGGTTTGTGTCTGGTTTGAAGGCATAAAGGACTAAGTGTCGCCAGAAAAGTGACGAGGGAATAACTGTGTTTGTGTGTGTACATAATCTTGTAGATATTTGTACACCCTCTGATCCATATTAATTTTCGCTGATTTAGTATTGTACTATATCAGCGACAATTTATATGGATCGGAGGTAGTATTTTTTTAATAGACAAAGTCAAAATTAGGACAAACCTAGAAATTCCAGTATTCTGTCAAGGAGGAAGCATGACACATTTCTCCATGATAGAAAATAGTAAAGAGGTCGTGCCAGCATGAACGACAAACTTCTCTTAAGCACTTCATATACTCTGGGTTCTTACATTTGTTGCACTTAATCATGCACTCGAAATTTCTATCAAGATATTTGTAAGACTTTATGGGTTCAAAATATCGAATAAGGCATGCATGCACCTACAAATATGTACACTATAGTTTATGGAAGTCACAAATTAATCTATATCTTGAGATACACAATTTTTTCCTGCTATATTTCTCATACTTAAGGGAATTTAGTTTAAGAATAATTTAGGACCCATTACCATCTTACAAATATATTACACAATATTAACAACATATGATTGAGACCTTCGGAATATACAAGAAAGAGAATCATGAATTAATAACAAAAATTGATGCTAACTAAATTGAGATAGATGTACATTAGTTAAGATAATGGATTGGTGAAAATAAGTTATAAGTAAATACAAAATTTTGATATAAATATTATAATACTTTAACTACGTATAGGTTGAAAAAAATGCTCCAAGTAAACCTGGGAAATATAAACTCTATTAATAAAAACTGAACATAATCAGGATCTCCAACACGGTATCAACATTCTTAAATGCACGAAGACATTTTTAACATAAATAAATAATTTTAAATATACATTTAAATAATTCAAAATAAAAATAAAAAATCTAGAAAAACAAGGACGAACTAAGAAATGAAGAAAAAATTAAACACGCTATTGGGGTTGCCTACTAAACATTATGCGTCGCTTGATGCATGGCTAGAAAAGCGAGATATAAACGCATTTTTTTCTTTTCTATTTCACTAAGATTTAGATCGTTGATAGTCAAAAAAAATAAGAATTGAGTTTTATTTCGAGGTGAGAAAAAACATTTAGATCTTCCGATGATATATTTAGGCTGAGCGAAATGGATCCATTCAAGCAAATAATAAATGCGCAGATAACATGTTTGTTTGGTTTAAAAAAATATTTAGATCATCCAATTATCTACCAAGGCCGGGAGACAGAGGGATCCGTCCAAGCAAACAATAAACGTGCATATAACAGGTTTTTTAGGAGGAAAAAGAGATTTAAATCATCTGATGATCCACTTAGGTCGGGAGACAAAGATCTGCCCAAGAAGACAATAGACGTGCAGATAATAATTGTTTTGAGGTGAAAATAAAAGTTTTAGATCGTTCGATGATCCATGTAGGCCGCGACAGGGACCCATCCAAGCAAAAAATAACACGCAGATAACAGGTTTTTGTAGGTGAAAATAAGATTTATATCGTCCGGTGATCAACCTAGGTTGGGAGGCAGGATCCGTCCAAGTAAACAATAAATGCGTAGATAATAGGATTATTTAGGTGGAAAAAAAGATTTAGGTAGTCCGACGATCCACCTAGGCCAGGAGACAGGGATCTGTCCAAGCAAACTATAAATGCGTGGTTAACAACTTTATTTAAGTGAAAAGGAAGATTTACATCATCCAACAATCCACATAGGCCAGAAGACAGAGATCTGTCAAACAATAAACGCGCAGATAATAAGTTTTTCAGGTGAAAAAGTAGATTTAGATCGCCCGGTGATCTTCTTTTTAGGGCAATCGTCCTATGATCTACCTAGGCTGAGAAGACAAGGATCTGTCCAAGCAAAAAATAAACACGCACATAACAGGTTTTGGGCCACTCAACAAATCCCACAACTTGGGTTGCATTCTTTAATTTTGGAAATCTCACCTCTTGGGCTGGTGTGTCAAAATCTATTCGTATTGAGCTGTGCATCTGATGGTGTTATGGTGTGCACAGAGTCGAACTCTTTCCGATGTCGCTTGTGTAGTGATTTTGTGGGCATTATTTTTGTACTACAACATAGAAGCCCATTTTCAAAGGCTACTTGCACAAAAACATAAACAAATAAAAGTAAGTACACGACCGGCAACATCATCTCGAGATAGATGCCAAAATTTTCACGTGGTTTGCAAAAAATGATTATCAAAATATTCTACACTTGACACTACTTGAAAAAAGGTCGTTGTTGAGTTCCATAACATGGGAACATGGCAAATGGGATGTAAGCCGAGTACGGGCCTCGGTAATCAATAGGAAACAACACAGATAAGGTGTTACTAAGGTCCTCACAAAGAGTAGTCAGCAAAGAAAGAAAATGATGATGATATCATAGTTGCAAGTTCTTCACAAAGTGCTACTAATGCTCTTCTGAATGATCTAGTTTCAGAATTTGCCTTGGAAGATCTTGGCGATCTACCCTTCTTCCTAGGCATTAAGTTAAGAATATTCAAAATGGCATAGTACTGAATCAAGCAAAATATGCTAATAAACTTCTAACTCGCATGGGGATGAAGGATTGTAAGCCTTCACCCACACCATTGTCTTCTTCAGAAAAACTTTCATCATTTGAAGGGGATCCACTTAAGAAAGAAGAAAGCACAAAAATACAGGAGTATTGTGGGAGCTCTACCATACTTGACACTGACAGGGCCAAGCATATCCTTTGTTGACCGTTTTGTCTTTTGGGCCGAAACTATTTATAAATCGCAGGTCAAAACCGATGAAATTAAGGGGCATTACTTGAATGCAACTGCGCATACATGTGAACAAATGATTAAGAGAGCTGTATTTGCAAGAGAATTAGGGATTCCTATTGTAATGCATGACTACTTACTCTTCATGCTTTAATCGAGAATGGATACAGGGTCGCCGAGCGAAACCTTTATTACGGGGTAGACCTACCTTGTTTTGTTGACTTATTGCATTCCAGCAAAGCGTGCCGTCCCTACCTCTAAAGCACCAAACTTCCATATTATTGTACTGCATGCACCTACCACTACACATTGGATAGTTGTTAAAAGGATTATACGATATGTAAAACATACTATGAGTTTGAGTCTTCAGTTCAGAGGTTCTAACTCTACTCTTGTGATTGCCTTTTCTGATGCTGACTGGGCAGGATATAGTGACGACGGAAAGTCAACTGAAGACTTGGCAGCGTTCTTTGATTCTAATCTCATTTCCTAGAGTGCCAGAAAGCATGCTGCAATATCAAGGTCGAGTATAGAAGCTGAGTCCAAGTCTTTAGCAAATGTCACTGGTAAAATCATTTGGTTGGAATCACTGCTTAATTAGTTAGGAATTAAGCAACAAAGTATCTCATGTTTTTGGTGTGATAATTTGGGAGCAACCTATCTTTCTACTAGCTCAGTCTTTCATGACAGAACCAAACACAATGAAACTGACTTTTATTTTGGACGAGAAAGGGTTGCAAAAAAAAGTTGGACATACGGTTCATTTCTTCAAAACATCAAGTAGTTGATGGTTTCACTAAAGTTTTGCCAGTCAAGTCATTTGAAAAATTCAAGAGAACTCTTAATTTAGAATAGTTCAGATTAAGGGAGGCTGTTAGACATATGATTGCAATAGTCTGTTGTAATCTCAACTGAATGTATATCTATCCTCTCCCTCGTAGCTGTCCATTGTAACGATCGGTCTATCTCCTTGTAAGCCACGACAAGGATCGATGTTTGGCGAGGCTTGCAGGGTGGAATGAACTCTGGAGCACAGACGTCCCGGGTAAGGCGAAGGTACATGTTTGGAGGGTGATAAAAAAACGGCCTTGCTGTGGGCACAGAACTGCACCGTCGAAGGATAAAGCCTGGAGTTTTCTGCCTAGCTTGTGGTCGTGAGGAATCCATTCTTCATCGGTTCTGGCATTGCCCTAGTGCCCAACACTACTGGGACTGCGTGAAGAACATCAGAGGTGATGCAGATGCTTTCAGGCCCCCGGAATGGGTTGATACACAGCAGCAGTTGGCTCTTGGCTGGGTGGCTCTTGGATTGGATGGGTAATACAAAGGAGACAGAAACGGCTATTATGATTATGAGTTTATACCATATGTGGCTTGTATGTAACAATGCAAGAGACTCCCAGATTTTTGAGCAAGCTTCGGTTGTGGTGCAAAGGGTCTTCAGGCTAATTGATGAATGGTGGATATTCATGCTCCTAAGAGGACAGCCCCGCATGTGCATAATGAAGTTCATTGGAAACCACCGAATGAGCACTGGCTAAAAATTAATGTGGACGGATCTTTGAAGAAGAATTGTAATGGTGGGTGGCGGTGCAGTAATCCGAGATCATCGAGGCACTTTCCTGGCTGGCGCTTGTCATGCGTTCAGTAATATTTCAGTCCCGGAGCATGTGGAGCTGCTTGCCTGCCGTCGGGGATTGCAGTTAGCGCATGAAGTGGGCGCCACAAAGCTGATTTTAGAAACTGATAATTTATCTGTGGCGCAGGTCCTCAGTTCAGGTGATCTCGACCGATCAAGGTTTGATCAACTCATTCAGGAGATTAAGGATTTGCTCGCAGGTGTCACTCTCACCGAGTCTCGTGTTGTTTGGGCCAGACGAGCGGCGAATAAAGTTGCTCACAATTTAGCTAGGGAAGGCTGTCTTTTTAGTCTATGTAAAACTTGGTTTTCTGTTTCCCGGCTTGTATTCATGATGCTATTGTGGCTGATGGTGCCGTAGACCAGCTATGTTTCCCCTCAAAAAAGGAGGATGTTTTGCCTAAGATAAATATACACTACATGGTTTTCTATGGAGTAGAAACACTTCCATCTAACAACGTCCATAGAGACACAGCACAGCCTCGTGCAGACAGTTAACATGGACATGCATGCATCAGATGATCAAAAGTAAAGTCTATTTTATACCTTGTATTTGTAGGCGTAGTCCGAATCAAACCCTGAACTCCAAATCCCTGAATTCGGCATCCTGTATTCAACGATCCCAGCCAATTTCGACCCTAGGCCTATTTGTCGCATCGGGAAAGTGACAATCCCGACCAGGATACCTAGCTTATCTCATTGATTATTCGGACCCACACGTCATATTCATCTTCTTCCCCTTTTCTCCCCCCTCTCTCACCTAACAACAAAATTCATCTAAAAATCTTTCTACATCAGGAACAACGTGTGCTGTGAGCACGCGTGCTCGAGGCCTTGGGTCTGGCGCAGTAGCTAGAGAGGTGGCTCAGCGGGAGCCGGTGTGCGGCTGTGACCTAGAAGGGTGCCGCCCGACCACGTCGCTCGGACAAGACGCACGTACAAGTCTGCTACAGTCATTTGCTTTCCGGCTGGATACGCTAGCGTTGAAGTTCAGCCGAGAGACAAATAGACGATACGCACGTACTCTCGCCGCCGCCTTTGCACAGGCACACGCTAGTTTTTTTTTTGGAAAAGGGGGAACTCCCTAGTGCCTAAGCACCTGGATGGATTTCCTAGCTACGAAACACAGGCACACGTATGTAGCTAGCTTCGCTCTAGCCGACTGCACATATACGCCTGGTGCAGATCGATTGATCATGTCGGAAAACACGCGACATGGGCAACACTGCTGCTACTTATCTCTCCCCCGTCGTTGGTGAAGATTGGTGTGGTGCGGTGCAGGGTCCTGTCTCCTGTCTCACCGCCGAGGCTTTAGCATGGCTGATGCAAGCGGACGGGCATGAAGACCGGCTACAGCCGCATCTTCATCATAGTTTTAAATAGCGGGCTATAGCCTTGCTATAGCTTTACTATAGCCTTTTCAGCACGGTGCCGCTACATGGTTTCATGTACAAACATCCCGTTATAGCTGATTTTGAGGTCCGCTGCTATTTGACATAGCCCGCTATTTAAAACATTGTTCCTTTCAGCCGCTGACGGAAGAAGATTGGTATGACAGGTGGGCCAACATAGTCAGTGAGCATAGCGTGGGATCCCGACCGGGACCGCCTTTTCCTGGTGTGGCAAACAACATCAAACAGATTTTGGGTTGAGATTGATCGGGATCACTTAATACAGGGTATCGATTTCAGGGATTCGGAGTTCAATATTTGATTACGGCCACCTCTACAAACTCAAGGTTAAAACAGACTTCACTCGATGATCGATCGCTCGAGCAGACAGTTAACTTAGGCATGCATGTGTGCGTGCCATGCACTGTTTGGACAGTCACTGTTTTGCATGTACCAGCTCCGGCAATTAACAGAGGCGGACACTTGACTTTTCATATATATGATCCGACCCACGCACGTCGTCCATGTACTACTGTACTTGTTGAGAAACGAATGACAGGCTGCCTGGTGCTTTTTTTTCTTGGGAAACCACATATTCATTTTTAAAAGTTTTAAAATATAACATATGGAGACCTCACTGAACAACACAAGTGAGGACAGCCATCTTGGCAAAATAGCAAAAAAAGACACCTCACATATTATTTTTAATAAATAGGACTTTAAGGGAGTCGATTGCTGAACCAAATTATCGCCGCCCACCATCCACCAGCCACGTTATTGACATTGCCATTGAAGAAAGAGGCAGGCAACACAAACCGAAAAACCGTCGAAACACCATCACATCAATGCTTTGTGAGCTGAAGAAAACACTGCCATATACGACATAGGGCGCGTCGGCCGGGGTTCAACCCCATGCTACTTGGGCCTTAGATCTGCCGTCTCCGGTCGTTGTAGTCCACGAAGACCATTAGATCCGCCTGCCTACAGTCTGTAACCCAGTGCCAAAACAACAACCACACTGAAGAAACCATCGTCGCCATATGAAGCAACATCCGATGGCAAACTCCTGCACAAGATGCTTTCCACACACTTCTCAGAGCCTCCCGGAGAAGAAGCCCTACAATGGGACCCAAGTGAGGAGCACATTATTCTCCACGGCGGCAGTGCCACCATCAAGACGCCACCGGCTAGAAAAACTGGACCTAGACTATTAACCAGCCAGACACAGAGCACCGGGATCCCAACCGCCGCTGCCAAAGCAGCGGGTAGATGGAGAAGGAATCCACGGATCCGGTCGGCTGAAGACGACGGTACTTGGTCGCCTCCTCTTCGCCTTGAAGAGGAACAAAAACTGGAAGGCTGCCTAGTGTTGTGTTGTATAAGTGTTTTTTAGTGTAATAGGATTCTTTATACAGTCAAAATGTTCAGCAGAATACAACAAATATCCGGGAGCGAACCCAACCATACATAACGGCCTACGTCAAAACATGACGCACCCTTAGCCAAGCTATGTGCTTCTGCTATGGTCTCCCTATTCTGGTGAGCTACTAACTCCATCAATACGATGACGCGCGGTGCTCCATCTCTCTCAAGATCACCGTATAGGAACACAAAACCTTCTTGTGATAACTTGTCACCTCCTGTAGACAGTTTGTTTCCATTTTTACCGCATCAATGTTGAGATCTTGAGAAAGTGCAAAACCCTCATTACATGTTGTAGCTTCAATGCAAGATGGATCAGTTTGGCCCTCAATCACAACCATGGAAGCTCCCAGAAACTGGCCAGATTTATCAAGACAGACAACCGATGCTGCACCCTTATTGCCATCTCTAGAGAATCCCCCATCAGCATTCACCTTAAACCATCTCACACTCAGGAGCAATCCATTTTCTCCTAGTCCTTGTTGTTCCTTGATTCACAATCAACTTCTTTGGCTTTGCATAGACTTGAATCTCATCGAAATACCATGTTATGAAACTCCAAGTGGACAAAGGGTCTTGGAACTTAATTTCCATCATGAATGGCTCTCCTCCTCGCCATCATAAGGCCCACATCATGACTAGCACTATAGCCAATTCATCCTGTTTCAGGGTATTAAATAACCAGAAAATCCATAGCCGTGCATGGTCAGTTCGGTTCATGATAACTTGTTCAACTAGTTCTTCGTCAGCCAGCGCCCACACCGCTCTAGACATATTGCAGTCCAAGAGTGTGTGCCTATAAGTATCAGGAGCGGCTTGACATATCGGGCATGTGGTATCCGTGGCCATATTATGTGTACACGAACCACCTCTGTAGGAATTGACATCATCATCAGCCACCATACAAACATTCGAACTTTAGCTGGAACTTGGATATGCCATAGTTTCACCCACGATTTTTTAATGTCCTCTGAATTCAAGTTACTAGCTCTATGTTCCCTTTGCCTTTTAATCCCAACAAGCATTCTATATGCTGACCAAACTGAAAAACTTCCATGCTTTTCGTAATGCCAAGCCCAAAAATCATCTTGTCTCCTAGAGCTAATAGGAATCCTCGCCAGTTGCAACTTAAGAGTGTCTCTTCCCTCAATGATAGCTCACCACACTGGGCTTGGTGCAGCACCCACTTCTGCCTCAAGGAAATTCCCATCCGGATAGTATACAGACCTTAAAATCTGATTGGTCAGGGAAGTCTGATCTTGTAATAGTCTCCTAGCTTGTTTCTCTAGCATCGCTAAATTAAATAGCTCAATATATCAAAAGCCAAGGCCTCCCATATTTTTTTTGTTGAGTCATTTCAGCCCAAGAGACCCATGCCACTTTCCGCTCCCTTCTTACTACCCCACCGAAACTTCCGTATCATCCCGTTTAAATGCTCACATAGGCCTGCGAAGAAGTTTAAAACATGACATCAAGAATGTCGGGATTGCTTGTGCAACAGACTTCATGAGGGCCTCTTTCCCTGAAGTAGACAAACACTTCTCGATCCATCCTTGCATTCGAGCCCATAATCTATCTTTTAAGAACTGGAAGGTTCCCTTTTTTGAGCACCCAACTTCCGTAGGCAAGCCCAAATACTTTTCTGACCAAGTCTCGTTAGGGACTTGCAACATTAATTTAATAGCTTCCCTAGTCTCTATTGGAACCCCCTTGCTAAAAAAGATGGAAGACTTGTCATTATTAATTTTTTGACCATAAGCCTCCCAATATACCTCTAATAACTTCTTCATCTGTTCGGCCTCCTCCCTTGTAGCACCAAAAAATAATAAGCTGTCGTCCGCAAACAATAGATGATTCACCTGGGGTGCTTGTGCTGCAACTTTCAGTCCCCTGATCAAATTACTTGCTTCATTTGCTTTCAACAAACAAGATAATCCTTCTGCTGCCAATAGAAACAGATATGATGATATAGGATCCCCTGCCCGAGACCCCGTGTAGGCCTGAAATCATCTAGCTTACCACCATTGAGCAATCTTGAAAAAGAAACAGACATAAGACACCTCATAATGGCAGCAATGAAACGATGTGAAATGCTAATCTTCTTCATCACCACTTCCAAATAAGACCATTCGACTTGGTTGTATGCCATCATCATGGGTCATGTTGTATAAGTGGTGGCCACTGAAAATGGAACCGATGGGCATGGGTCATGGATCGTGGAAGTGAATGTAGAGTCCCTTGACTGGCCCTCTTTTTTTAGGGAAGGTCATCATGGCTAGCTTTATTGATTAAAGAAAGGAATAACATCATCCACAAGTGCGGAAACAAGACAGCTCGGGGGCTCGTCCGTCCAAATAGAAGATAACTTATTACAATAATTAAACTTAGCTGGCACATGCGCTGCTTGGTTACAAGAGCGTGAACAATGTTTAAAATTGACCTTCTCGATCAGAAAGATAGATCCACACACTCGGCGAAGGTTATTGCTGCTTCATCCCACCATGTCCCCTGACCGGCCCTCTTGCTATGGAGGTAAATACACAGAAGCTACATCTAGAGACTGATAGTTCCAATATGGTGGCCATGCTTAACAACTCGGTGAGGAACCTCTCAACTGTAGGGCAAGTTGTGGAGGAGATCAAAGGTATGCTAATGAGTTTTCAGCGGTATAAAGTAACATGGGTTTGTCATGGTGCAAATGGTGCTGCTGATAGACTAGCTAAGGTGGTGGTTCCGACCTCTCCAACTAGGGCGACCTCTAGGGTTCTTCCCACCCTCCCCCCGCCGCTGCCGGCCGCCGACCGTCCCCGCCCCCACCCCCCCCCCCCCCTCTCACCCCTCCCGGATCCGCCCCCGTGCCGCCTCCCCGGGAGGTGGCCGGGGCGGCACGAGCCCCTCCCCTCTTCGGCCGCCCTTCTTTCCCCTTCCCTCCCTGCCGCCACCGGCGGTCGCCCCCGGCGCCTGGCCGGGTGGTGTTGGCAGCGGCGGGACAACCTATCCCCCCGTGCGCGGCTCCCTGCCCGGGGCATGGGGGCGGCGGCGGTGCTCCTCAGCTCGGCGACGGCCCGGCGGCGCGTGAGGTGGTGGCGTGGCCCCTTGGCGGCGAGACGGTGTGGTGGCGCAGGTTGGCCGGCGGTGCGCTCCCAGCCCAGATCTGGGCCCTGCTGGCCCCATTTGGGTCCTAGCGGGCTGGCCTCCCGGTGTGGCTTCGTCGTCGTCTATGTGGTGTGCAGGAGGAGCAGCTCGGATGGGCGGCGGCGACGTCGAGGGCGTGCCTGCTGCAGCGCGATGGCGGGAGCTTTACGGGCGTGGAGGTCCTGGCCGGGCCTGTGGGCCCACTGGCCTGGTATGCTCCTGCTACTGTGTCCGGTCGGCTACCGGTTGTGCCCTTCCGCGTGCCGACGGTACTGCGGCCCCTAGTCCTGGCTCCTATTCCCCATTGTGCAGGCCTCACTTCGTGGTGCCGTGGTGAGACGGTGTGGAGGCTTCATGACCGCGGTGGCGCAAGATGGTGGTTGGTTTGGTGGCAGGATCTGGAGCATCCGAGGTGAAGGTTGGGATCGGGGGAAACCCCTCTCGGCCTGTCCGACACCAACGCGGCGACGTCGGTGGGTGCCGCCGGACCGTCCTGGTGGGTGTTGGGGGCGACCCTTCCTCTCGCCTCGTCGCGTATCAGGGGAAACCCTTGGCAGCAGCGTCGTCATCGTCGTGGTCCTTCTTGGAGGTGTTGATTGGTACCGGTGCTTCGAAGCCTTGGAGCTTGGTGGGAGATCTTCGGTGGACGCAGTGATCATGAAGCTTCTTCGTTTCCGTCGACCCGCCGTTGTCAGCATTTTTTTCTTTTGTATTTTCTTTTTTGTTTCTTTTGGGTGTGATTGTGCTGCTTCCGTCCCAGCATCTATCATTGGCTGTATCGGTTGGTTGCTTTGTAATACAAAACGGGGAACCCTTTTTCTTCATAGACTAGCTAAGGTTGGGACGTGGGGATGAGCTTTGTAAAGTTTGGTTTTCCATTCCCCCATTGCATTCTGCAGTTTGTTGGGATGAAATTCCTGTTCACAATTAATAAATAAAGCGGCAACATTTACCTTAAAAAAATGTCCCCTGGCCTAGCTCTAGCATGCAAGTGGAGGGGTAGCCCAGCTAGCCATGTCCAAAGTATGCATGCAATGCATTTTTCTATTCGTTTTTCTTCTCGGATAGTAGCTAGCCATGTCATGTGTGACTGATCCATTCGCCCGTTTGTGCGCGCATCACAACTGACACACGAGATGGACACGTACGTGCATACTACGGCGGTCACCACGTCGACCGACACGCGCGGTGCCTTTTTGAGAACTAGATTCCTCACGGCTGCGCAACATTTTCTTCAAACACACCGATTAACGTTGATAGACGCACGGCACACTCAGGCGCCGAGGCGCCGCACTATCACACGCGACACACTCGTGCATCCCTACAATATTAACAAGTCCATAAGCTTTGGCTTCGTCTGCTAACATAAAAACATCCCTTTTCATGTCTTTCGGATACAATCCAAAAAGGCTTGCCTACTCTTAGTGAACCAAAGGATCGGTGGGGGCTCTCGCGTCGCTCCCACGGACGACTCGGGAGCAAACCCTAGCCGCTGCCAGCAGCAACCCACCCACCATCCCCTTCTCCTCTCGCCGCCGCCTGTAGCGGTCGCCAGGCAAAGCCCGCGCGGCTCGGCGGCGGCGGGGCCCCTTTCCCCTTCCGTCCAGAGGTGGCTGGCGCGGGCCGGTGGCCTCGGCGGGAGCCTGAGCTACTGCGCGCGCTCGGGCGGGGCGGCTGGCCGTCGGGGCGGCGCACGGAGGTGCGGGCGCGGATCCGGTGGCGGGGCGCATAGGTGGAGGCGCGGGCTGGGCACAGCGACCGCGCGAGGATGCGCGCGACGGGGCGCGAGGAGCCGCATGCGCGGCCATGGGTGTGGCGCGCTGGTCGCCGGCACAGATCTGGCAGGCGGCGACCGCGTGAGGATGCGCGCGGCGAGGCGCGAGGAGGCGTGCGGCTGGGCGCGGTGTGCGGCCATGGGTGCGGCGTGCTGGCCACCGGCTCAGATCTGGCATGCGGCGGCCGGTGGTCTTCGCTCGGCGGCCCAGCGGGCAGGTCTGGATGCCATGGATCCGGCCTTGGCAGCACAAGATGGGCAGTTTCTTTGCCCCGTTTTGCTGCTCTGGAGTCCAGGGGGCGGAAGGAGACGGTTGCTGGCCAGAGGTCCGTGGCTGGCGGCCTGGGAGGGGCACTGGCGGCTGCTGGTGGTGCCCGGTTGCCGCTTGTTGGAGCAGGGTGGCTCCGGCCGCGGATGGATGCGGGGTGCAGGACCTGATCTGGTCTCTGCAGGCCCGTCGATGAGGAGGTTTGCGGGCGGCCCTACACAGCAATGGCGTGCTCGTTGTGTGTGTGTGGGGGGGGGGGGGGGGGTGCGCGCGGTCTAATGGAGGTACGAGTCAACCTCAGCCTGCTGCGCAGGAGTGGCTGCAGCGGGTGATAGCCTGGCCGGTGCTGACCGGCCGGCGGCGACGGCACCTGTGGGCGTCGCTATTCTCCTTGGAGGCGTCGTCGGGAATCTTCACAGTCTTTACTTCCGGATCAAGTCCTTCAGGTGAAAGCCCAGATCCTGAAGCACAGTTTTACTTCCGGATCAAGTCCTTCAGGTGAAAGCCCAGATCCTGCTTCAGGATGGGGCGGTGGCGTCGTCTTCAACGTGAAAGCCCAGATCCTGCTTCAGGATGGGGCGGTGGCGTCGTCTTCAACGTCGCTGTTCTCTTTAGGGCGCCGTCTTGAAGAATTTGATCCCTTTGGTGCTTTCTATGATTGGACTTGCACGGTGGTTTTTGTGGCAACGATGACGATGGCGAGCAATGTTGGAGGCGCGGCTTTGGTCGTGGTAGTCGGCTCTTCTTCTCCGGTGTGTCCGTGGAATGCCTTGGCTGCCTGGTGCTGTGAAGTCGAAGCCGCGGTGGGAGGCCGCTGGTATATGATAACGCGTGTTAAGTGGCTCGTTCGGTGATCCCCGTGACACCAACCTTACCTTTTTTTTGTGGTTCATCGTCGTTGTCTAATATGAATTGTATAGAGTGTTCTGTTGTAGCCATTAAGGTTGTTTTTCTTTTTCTTTTGATCTTCGGATCTTCTGGTCTGATGCCCTTACCCGATAATAAGCACTAGCAGATTGGTGAAGCATATATTAAAAGACTGGATTGCAGAGCTCCAATATTAACGAAATTAACACCCCCCTTCAGGAGGTCTTTACCACCGGCTAGGCCCAAGTTCTCTGTCCCATTTCTTATTGAAGACAAAACGATGCCAAAGACAAGACCAATGGGAAATCATTCATCCATTAACATACTAGTACTTCTCGAGATTATTCGTCCAGGGCCCACGCTCTATGTAGTTACCGCCCGTCTTCACTGCGACGCGAGCCCAGCCGTGAGGCCACTGTTCAAGGGCCTCCGGTTGTAGCAGTCAAGTTTAATCCCGTGGCCGACGCCGAGGACGCCGCAGTAGCTCTTGTAGAACCCGGTTCGGCAGGCAGCGCCTGCCCCACGACGTCGTCGCGGCAGCCGCGGCACTGGCTCTGGCAGCTGCCTTCGCCGCAGTAGGCGTCGCCACTGCCGCAGAAGCCGTATTTACCGCAGCAGAGGCAGTTGGGGCACTTTGCACCGCGGGCCTGGTCGCCGCACTTCTGGTCGCCGTTCACGGCCGTGGCGAGCACCGCCGCCAGGACCACGGCCAGGAGGATGGCCGCCACCCTCGGGGCTCTCAGCGCCGTGGCGGACATGTCTGGCTTCATGAACTTGGTGCCTGATAAAATATGGCGCCGAGTGTCGTCATTTATAGAACCTTTGGATAGTAGCTAGCGGTGTCATGTCTGACTGAACCGTCGGCATGCGTCACACCTAACCTGGCACACGAGATGGACACGTCCATCCCTACTACGGCGGTGGGGTGCAACGTGGATGGACACGCGGTGCTTCTTTTTTGCGTTTGGATCCTTGTCGTTCTAATCTCGAGTTTTTTTTTAATGCACACAATCATCACATTTATATCACGATTAACGAAAAGACATCACTTAACGATTCATGGCCGAGTGCACCGCATAAAAAAATGACAATGGCAAGAAAATGACTCGCCTTCTTCTGCTGCAATTCAGAATCCATAATGATCAACTCTAAATTATTAATGCATCTTCATATTGTTTCTGGTTGATCGTAGGGCGATTTTTTTATTATGTTTCCCAACAGTCTGACACCCATCCTGAGAAGGCAAGCTCGCCGTGTGAATCCGTGGCGTACTCTTGATTGCCAAACCAGATGGTCTGGCCCGGGGGTGGAGTTCTCTACATGGCCGAGATAGCCAGTCGAGTCGATATGTGGTATGATGCTACCGATGGCGAAAGGCTGGCCGGGGGCGAAGATATCCCCATAACCGATATTATCATCGATCTGACGATTCGACATCGAGCTCTTGTGACTACACAGTGGGACCTGCATGGGCTGTCAATGTCGGTGCTAAAATCGACGGATCTTGGGTGGGGGTCCCGAGCTGATTATCTGAGCAAGGGGCAATGTTATTATTTTTTCATATTTGTGCTTCAAAGTAACAACATGTTTTTCATATAAAGAGTCTCTTATATAATTACTTTCATATAACTAGTGGAAATTTTTCATTATAGAATTTGACTTGTATATTTCGATGATGACTTTCTCAAATGACCGAGGTCTTAGAGCAAGCAAGTTGGATCAGCACCCACTAAAATTTTATTTTGAACTTTCATACAATTATAGATCTTAGTGCATTCATTGCATGTCAATCCCTATTTCTTGCATTTACATCAATTGATGGACATCTTCATAGCCCATTAATTAGGCTCGTCGATGTGACACCCACTATATATGTCATGGATATTTTTTAAACTGTGCATACTAAATTTTCTACTTATTAACATTTTTCAACGAACAAACATTTTTAAATACATGTTCAAAAAAATTAAACATATTTTAAATACACACTGAATATTTTATGAATTCTTGTTTGAACATTTTTACATTTATTCACAAACAATCTGATGGGTTACAAATTTTCTAAACGTTTTTTATATGTTATGATCATTTATTTAAACATGCAAATCTCTTTTAAATTTCAGGAACATTGTGTTTAATTGTACTAATGTTTTTAATATTTTGTGAATTTATTTTAAATTGCATGAAAAATTCAAAATGGTATGAAATATTTCCATAGAACTGAACAATTGTTAATGTCAAGAACCTTTTTCTGAATGGCGATACTTTTTAAAATTTACAAAAATTAAACCTTTATAACAGAACGTGCACTGGCACTTTGAGTGAAAGAACAAAAAACGCGCCAGCGACGAAACAACAGGAGCAACATGTGCTCGTGCTGCACTGGGCTGGACGTCAGCGCCTTTGCCACCATGGTCCATCACACTCGCGTTTTGGGCAAGGCACAATAGCGTGCCCTGCCCAAAACGCGAGTGCTTGCTGGCTCACGCGTTTGTTCGGTGTTGACTGGTTGCTTGGTTTGCTGCGGATTGGTTGTAATTGACCGGTCAACTGTTGATTTTTGAATAAATGGAAACATAAACAATTTGTGAATTCAAAAAAGATAATGAAATTTTAAAAATTTCAGAAATTTAAAAAGAAAATCATTGAATTCAAAAAAATTAATAAAATTCATTGATTTTGAAAAAAAGTTCACTGATTTAAAAAAACTTATATTTGATAAAAGTAATCGAATATCAAAATAAATTTCACCAATTTGGGAAATTATTCGTCAAATTTTCTAAAGTTCATGATTTTCAAAGAAAATTCATCAAATTTGAAAAAAGCTCATCAATTTTCAATAGAAGTTCAACGAAAAATGAAAGAAAGTTCATCGATTTTGAAAAAAAAGTTCAACAAAATTTAAAAAGTCCATCAATTTAAAAAATAGGAAAATAGAATTAAAAGAACCAAAAAGGAAAAGGAAAACAAAAAAGAAAAAGGAATAAGGAAAAAGAAAAGCAAAACAAAATCAAATGCAAAAAGATAAAACCACATAAGACGGGTCCAGAAAAACCTGAACAAAAAAACCGACCAGAAGATTCCAAAAGCTTCCCAAAACCCGATGGGGAAGCTTCTTGAAGCTTCCCAAATTCAGAAACAGATCTCTCCGTTAAATGTTATTTGGGCCGACCCTTTATATGGGTCGGTCCGTTTGCAAGAATGCCTATCGGGCGCTTAAAGTGCTGAATAGGAATCACCATCCCTCACTCTAGTCCCACTACCACTATATCTCGCTTCACTCGAGTGATCCTTCCATCTCGTCTAAAACTTTCTCGCTTAAAGTTGGGCCAGCCTTTTTTGTTTTTGTTATGGCCACTATGCGCCGGCGCGCCGGCCCAAAGTTGGGCCGGTTGACCCACAGCCGTCCGATACGCCTACTAATAACGATTCGATTAAGGTCTAATCTTGGTCTTTGTTCACTTCTTGCCCACATAGAAACAAAAAAAGTCAAACCAACACGACACGACGCCCTCTGCCTCGAAAAACCGCCCGTCCGTTCTCCGGTCGTCGCTGCCCTCGTCGCCAGTCGCCGTCGTCGTTGTTAGTCCGCGTCGCACTGCGAGTATGCCATGACTATGGCCGGAGGAGGACGAGAAGGAAAGTGGTGGACGACCATGGCGCCCGCCCAAGAAGCTCGTCGGTGTCGTCCTCCCGTTCATGCTACAAGGAGTCCGCCCCTAGGAACTTGCCGGTAACAACCATGGCACCCGCGCAAAGGAGCTCGCTGGGGACGACCATGGCGCCCGCACAAGGAACTCGCCGGCGATGCACAGAATTAGGAAAAGAAGAGAGAAGGTATGAGTGAGACGTTTGTATTTTTTTTAGGCTAGGGGAATGAATGGACTAGAGGAGACCAGAAGAGGATAAGGCATTGCAGGGGATAAATGTGCGTGTGAATGAGCAAGCGATGCGACCGGCCGAAAGTTTGGCCGACGCACCTTTTGTTATCTCTACTTCTAATGAAGTAGTTGGTAGCCTCGTACGGTTTATTTTCGTCCCATCTTTTATATTATTTTTTGGTACTCCTCCCATCTTTGCTGGGGTTTTTTCGTAGATTTTTTTCGTCCCCTTCCTCACTTCATCGGTTTATTTCCGCGTCACCCTCTCACACAACGAAAGAAATCTGAACAGATCAGAACTTTCCATACTGACGTAAGTTATTTAGTAATGTAGAATCAATCACGAACAATCTCTAAAGATCAAATCTAAATTAATTAACCTTACCTTAAATCATTCAATCACATTAATCAGAAAAATTGCTCAATCACATTAACCTTATCTTAACTCACGGATGGTAATCAACCTCCAAACAAAGGAAACAATACATCGAGGGAGAAGTAAATAAACTCCCTTCCTTATGACATGTATATGATCTTTCCCTTCCCTCTCCGTTGTCGAGCCTTCTTGATTCGTGAGGCCGATGCTTGGGTTGCCTCACCGAGTCGCGACGGTGCCGGAGGACGAGGACGTCGAGGTCGGGTGCCGCGGCACCGCATTGGCCGCGGCCAGTGAAGGGGGCGAAGAAGGGCGGCTTCCCTGGCCCTGGTCGTGGGCGTGGCCCTGAGAGTTGGTGCGGTGGAAGCGGCACTTGAAGGATCCGGCGTGGGTGGCCGGCACACATATGCACTTGGAAGCGGGCCCGTGGCCCGCGCCGGTCGGCGCCGACGCCGACCCGGGCCACCTCCTCCGCGTATTCTTGGAGCTGTGGCTGGTCGATTTATATGAAATTAATTCCCTCAGTTGTGGTGACAAATATAATACACATAATCCATATTGTTATGCACTAGCGTGTGTGTGTGAAATAGATGGATTATGGATTATGGTCCCGTACCCAATAAGATGGATATGTGTGTGTGTTAGAGAGAGATGAAGAGGGGGAGAGAGAGTGAGGAAGAGGGAGGAAGAGAGTATGTGTGTGTGAGGATTTGATAGTGAGAGAAGATCGCCAATTCACTTGATATGTATCAGAATATTAAGGCTCTGTTCGGCAACAGTCTGCTCCTTTGCCAAGGAGCGAAGCGCCCATCTGGCCGCTCGCAAAAAATTGCACTGAGTCCCGCTCCGCTCCGTAGCGGAGAGATTACGAACGGCCTATAATATTGAACTCTTAAAATTAATGTGGTCTCGTTGCAACGCATTGGTGTTTTTTTTTTTTGAATCACAGCGCACTTTATTGCTTAAGTTCAATGTTTACAGGGATACATAAATGAGCAGGTGGTGCATCAAGCCACACATGCCTACACATATCAAGAGACGTAGCCATACGTGCTAGTCTGTGAGGCTTCCCATTACATTCGCGCTGTTCATGACTAAAAAGACAAGTCCTAAATAAATTGCTTCGTTCTTTGATCTCATGAAACACCATACAATGTCCACCAAGGTTTTTTAGTGCTTCGATTTTCCGGACAACTCTCAGACAATCAGTAGCAATGTGTACTCTTTCCAGGTCCAGGTCCTCACTCAACGCTAGTGCTTCTCGACATGCAAGTGCTTCCAGGGTTTCTGACACCACTGCCGAGGCCCCTTGGAAACACCCTTGTTCATCCCAGCATACGGCCCCAACAGCCCTTCTTTTTTTAGAATCAGTACAAGCACAAGTGTTCATATACACAAAAGACTGAGCCCTGTTGGGCCAGCCCACTAACGCGCAACGCCAGCGGGAAATAATAACCCTAACGCCAGCGGAAAATTACCCTAAAAACAAAGAACATTGTTCCTCCTAGGAATCGAACCCAAGCCATAGGTTTCCTTTGCCCGCTCGGCTAACCAGCACGGCCACCTGACGATAGTGCTCTGAACTATCTCGACAACAATTAAGGACAATGCTGACTGCGCGGTTCCAAAAAACCGAAGTAGATAAACAGCATCATAGTGATGGCCTTCTGGTTTGAGCGCAGTGGTCACAACGGATGGGTAGCATGTTCGATTTTCCTTACTCGCGCACCTTTTTGTCCTTTGTAAAAAAAGGAAAAAAACTAGGATGGGCGCTGAAGCGCCAAATAGGAAAACCCCGGGTTTGGTCCAGTTTTTTATTATTACTTTATGTTTTCTTTTGGTTTTACTTTATTTGTTGTATTTCTAATTTTTTTGTTTTCCTTAATTTGTTTCATCGGTTTTGATCATTTTCTTTCTGGTTTTCACTGTTTTTTCCTACTTCATTTTTTTCTTGGTTTTCACTGGATTTTTGCTTTCTTTTCTTTGTTTATTTCTTGGTTTTCATCGGTTTCTTTGTTTCTTTCTCGCTTTTCTCTGTTCTCATTCTTTTGCATTGGCTTTCTTTGTTTCCATTTTTTGGGGTTTCTTGTTAACTATAATCATGTTTTTTTCAACACATTTCAACTTTTTTCAGTCCACATTCAACATTTTTTGTATACATCAAAAACATTTTTATACATGTTTAACATTTTCAAATATATTATTTACTTTTTTGAAAACTTATATTTTGTAATGTCTATTTTTCATAACACACTGTAAGTTTTGGTATATATTTATATATTTTTAATACATGTTTACCATTTTGCAAATACAAGGTTAACATTTTTTACCTACTCATCGTCTTCTAAGACGTCGATGACGTTGTCGTGGCCATACCCGCAGCCGGAGTCTTCCACGACGTATGGAGGAGCAGCTTCAAATGGACGAGCGGTGGTAGCAGTGACGCATGGGGGAGCAGCCGGCGGCTGGCTCCGCTCCATTAGGATATCATAACGCCTGCTGGGAGGAAGCGGCCTGAATATGTCACAAATGATAATGAGTGTGTTCGCCATCCACAATCCTCTGCCGATGGAGGGGCAGGCGGAGCAGGAGCCAGAGCAGGGGAAGTAGCCGGAGCCGGAGCTGGAGGAGGTTGCATCTCCTCCTTGCAGATCTCCTCCCTCTGCTCCTTGTCACACTGGAGGGTCTTGAAGGAGCATTCGACGGCGAGCTGCTCCTGAAAGAAATTTTGGTTGGCGCGGTAGACGGACATGAGGGCCTCGTCGGCATGGTGCGTCGCGATTTGCACCTCCGCGGCTAGATGCTTCCGCCACGCCACCTTGCCCACCAAGTCGATATCTGTCGATGGTGAGGGAGGCGGCGTCCGCATCGGTGACTCTGGTGGTGACCCAATCAGAGAAGGGGTCGGGGATAGATCCAGCGAGTTGTACGGCGACGCCGATTTTTTGTGTTGCGTTTGTAGTATGTTATAACGAAAAACATTTTCTATGATGTGGTTTTAATAATTTATGACAGACATTAACGAAGCCTGTAAAACTTGAATCTTTTACTGCTTGTATGACCTTCCTAAGATAATTAAGGTTACAACTTAATTTTTTTCCACACAAGTTTTCACATAGTTTACGTCCAAAATTTTGGCTAGTAGCCCACACAATTTTTTTTCCCAGGAACATGAGGAGCTTTATTGCTTTAATAATATTCAATTACAATATGCCCTTAGGCTGCTAATAAGAAACGAAGGGCACTCCTCTAGCCAATAGTCTGACACCGACATGGTGCAGGCCTGCTTAGCACAGAGATTAGCCAAATAATTACCATCCCTCGGGACATGCCTAATAGAAAAAAAGAGATAAAACTAGTCGACTTCTTCCCAATTTCATCTAAGATAGGTGCAAGAATTCTCAATTGTTGCGCGACAACCAAAGGTTCAACACCTCTATGCAATCCACCTCGAGCACCACGTGTGAGAAACCACAAAGTTGGGCAAAGATAACACCCTCCCTGAGTGCCAATGCTTCAGCGATTAATGGGTCAATTACTCCAGGGAAGGGTTTACTTCAAGCTCCCAGAAAGGATAGGTGAGACCGAGCCACATCACCTCCTCCAGCACAATGAGTGTCGCTGTTTATCGCCCCATTGGTGTTGATCTTCACCCAACCAACGTCGGGGGGACGCCATTGCACCCCCATGATACCATGTCCTGGCTTTGGAACATCCAACAGTAGTATATCATCTCGGACTATCTTCACATCATGAATTGGATCAAATGGTACCTTGTCATGAGTCCATCGATTTCTTGCAGACCATATGGCATGCATTATAGTCACAATTTTGCATCTATCTTGGCGTGCGATCATGTCATCCATCAGTATGTCCTTCGCGCAGGTCGTCGGGTATAATCTGGGAAGTTTGAGACCCAAAAGATCTCTCGCTGCCACCTAGTATTCCATGGCGTGTGATCAGGCCACATGTGCATGTCGCAGGTCTTCCACTGCCGCGTTGCATAAATCACACCTCGCCGTCCTCCTGATATGGCGGTGCTGCAAAGTGGCGTAGTCTGGTAGAATACCATGCAAGACTCGCCACCAAAATACGCGAACTCTTGGAATTACCTTGAGCTTCCACAAGGTTGTCCAAATATGTTTATTCGATGATGAAGTTTCCGCTATCGTTCCTTCCTCTTGAGCTGATTGCTCATTCCGGGTCATTAGAGTATGATATGCCGTTTTGACAAAATAAACACCTGACCTTTTCAAGGCCCAAGCATAGTAATCTTCATCACCGGAAGCTCTTAAAGGGATGTTTAAAATTGCATCTGCGTCCGGAGCAAGGATAATGCTGCGTACCTTCACTAGTGCAGAACCGGGCAATAGCACCGGTTCGTAAGGCCCTTTAGTGCTGGTTTGGTAACCGGCACTAAAGTGTGGGCACTAAAGGCCCCCCCCCCTTTAGTACCGGTTCAGCACGAACCGGTGCTAAAGGGCAACCACGTGGCATGAGCCAGCTCCGTGGGCGCGTAGGACATTAGTACCGGTTGGTAACACCAACCGGTACTAAATGTTTGGTTGTGTTTTGGTTTTATTTCTTTATTTTTACTTTAATTTTGTGTTTTCAATTTAATTTAGTGATTGTTTTACATTATAATGAGTTGTTAAATCATTTGGTGAATGTACCGCAGATTAGTTTGACTGGATGCATGTGGATCCTAGCTAAGTCATCAAGTATATGTCATATCCATATTATATATACTTGATCACCTAATTAAGTGATCGAGGTAATATGGATATGGCATATACTTGATCACTTAGCTAGAATCCATCCAGTTGAAACTAATCTGCGGTTTCTTTCATAAATGATATAATAACTCATCATCATATTAATATAAAAACTCTTGCATCATATATATCATTACCAACAACAGTTTTCATAGCTAACTAAAAATCATCATATAATAGTCGTCTCATTACCACTACTTAATCATCATATAGTCATTACCGCTATCTAATCACCACCAACATTAGCTTAAAGAAGAAACATTCACTTGTACCAGAAGCAAAGATATCATCGAGTTCAACATGGTAATGATATTATAAGCGTTCATAACACCACAAAAGCAAATCACTCTTTTAGATTAAGTTCAGGACGAAGAACACGGACATGAGAGGACAAGTACTAAGAGCATGAACTAGCTAATTAATCACTCCTGCTGCTCTCTCTAAGGTAAAATAGCATAGAACATATATAGCTTTCCTGATTCATCATATTGGAGCATGCAGATGAACATGTCTCCTAATCGTGGGTTGCGCTTATGATTGCTGCCCCCTAGTACTTCTCTGCGATCGTTCACAATTTTGCTCCAGTCTTTTACTATTAAGCATTCCTCGCTATTAGAAATCCTGAATGCACTAAAGTGCATTGTAGGATATCTTGGCCGTAAGCTAACAATATTCATGGTACCTTTAGTCTCGATCCAATCAGGCACAACATTCATCGGGAGTCCCTATTGAAGAACATCGTATAGTAACATACTTAGCAATGAAGTTTAGCTTAAAAAAATAATGTATGCAAAAGATGCACTGAGGAGAAATAGTAGAAATCTTACCATCTTTCCTAAATATATGTGAACATAGTTCAGTATGAACACTATTGGTCGCACGTTTTGAGTACCAACATTTCTAAGTGCAGGATTTTTTTTGTCTTGACAGCATCAAGATCCTCAAGCCATGAAACATAATGACTTGTCTCCTCGCAGTTTAGTTCAGCCCTGGGACAGTGGACGGTCCTGTCTACCAAGCGCCGGACATGTTTGCTTGATTGGAAATAAGCTGCCAATATAAATTGAGATCTATTAATTCAACTGGTTCAAATAATCTCATATCGAAGAGATAAATATGGTTGAGAAACTCACATAATGGTAGAACTGGAGGCGTCTGCACATCGACCCAGATGTCTCTATTACCTTCAATATCATCTTCCAGATGAATATTAAAGGTGATAACCATATCGGGCTCAAATGCATAAGCCTTGCATAGTGCTTGCCAAGTTTTGCATTCAAAATAGGTGTATGTGTCTGCATTGTATAATTTGACGTTGAAGGTATAACCATGCTCGGTCTTCAAATAAACTCTTTTTACCTCCATAGTTTCGTTAGGACCGAAACCTATCTTATCCAAGACAAAAATTCTTGCATGGCAGGGGATACGCTAGTAGAATAGTGAAAAATTAAAATTAAAAGTTGAAGCAAATGAAGCATAAGTCATGCTTAATTACGAAAAAAGACTTGTCGTTGTGACTTACTGTATCCACTTCGAAGTTCTCATCCAGCTTGATGTTGAAGCGTCTATCATCAACTAGAAAATTTCTGCCGCACAGGCCGCGCTGGTCTTCGCAGTATTCGCACATAATGAAATCGTGTTCGTCGTCAGACGACATTCCTATGTTCATAGGTGAAACATTAAACACTTATTAGTTCTATTAATTCAACTAATTCTGTTAATTCAACTAGTTCAACTAATTAATTCAACTAATTCAACTAAGCACTTACGAAAAATATACCTAAATAAAGTAGCTCAACTAATTCAACTAACTAGTTCAACTAATTAATTCAACTAAACTAGTTCTATTAATTTTCTTACTAAAAATAAGATAGCTAGTTCTATATGATAAAATGTTAATTAGATAATCAAATCTCATATAACTAAATTAAATATATATCTAACATATAATTTATATCTAATTAATGTAACATTTGACATTAATATCTAACATATGTTCATATATAGGTGAAACATATGTTCTTACTAAAATAAAGTAGGTAGTTCTATATAGTAATATTTTGATTAGATAATAAAATCTCATATACCTAAATTTTCTTACTAAAAATAACTAGTTCTATTAATTCAACTAAGAATTTACTAAAAATAAACTAGTTCTATTAATTTTCTTACTAAAATATATAAAGTAGCTATATATAGTAATATTTTAATTAGATCATCAAATCTCATATACCTACATTTTCTTACTAAAAATAAACTAGTACTAATTCAACTAGCTAGTTCAACTAAGCATTTACTAAAAATAAACTAGTTATATTAATTCAACTAGTTCAAATAATCTCATATACCTAAATTTTCTTACTAAAAATAAACTTGTTCTATTAATTTTCATACTAAAAATAAACTAGTTATATTAATTTAACTAGTCAAATCTCATATATATATACCTAATTAATATCTAGCTAATTCATCTAAAATTGACATTTATATTTAACATCTTTTCCATATAATTCGTCTAACATTAACATTCTAACATTCTTATCTACGTAATTTATCTAATATTAATCTAAACAACGGAAAACAGAAAATAAGTAAAAACAATGTGTGTGTGTGTGTGTGTGTGTGTGTGTGTGTGTGTGTGTGTGTGTGTACGAGCGGGGGGCAGCGGCGTACGGGCGGCGACGCGAGACGGCGATGCGACGACGAGCAGCGGGCCGGGGGCGATGGTGCGAACGAGACGACGACGTAGTACGGGGCGGCGGCGACGGGCGGCGGGGGCGACGGCGACGACGGGTGGCGGGGGCGACGGCGGTGACGGCGATGACGGGCGGCGGGGCGGCGGGGCCTGCGAGGGCGGCGCGCGATGGGCGACGGTGCGGCGACGGCGGCGATGTCGCGCGAAGAAGTTGGAGAAGAAGTGGTGGTCGATGAAACTGAATTTTTCGTAAGTGCCATACATATAGGAGGGGCCTTTAGTACCGGTTGGAGCTACCAACCAGTACTAAAGGCGAATTTTCGCCAGGCCCAATCATTAGTACCGGTTGGAGCCACCAACCGGTACTAATGGTTGTGCGTTGCCACCGGCGGTGCACAATGTTTAGTCCCACCTCACCGAGCGAAGGGCAGCCGCACTGGTTTATAAACCCAGCCGCGGCTGCTCCTTCGAACTTCTCTATATAGCAGGCTTCTGGGCCTAACTATGGCGCGCTGCCATGTGAGCCTGCTGGCCCTTCTGGGCCTGCATTTGCACACCCTAGGTCTGGCAGGCCCACTGGGCAGCGCCCCAACAAATTTTTTATATAGTTTTTTTTCTTTTCTGCATTATTTATTTTCTTCCATTTATTTTTAAGTAAATTTTTTATATAGTTTTTTTCTTTACTGCATTATTTATTTTCTTCTATTTATTTTGAGTAATTTTTTATATAGTTTTTATATTTTCTGCTTTATTTATTTTCTTCTATTTATTTCTGAGTAGTTTTTTTTTCTGTATTTAGTTTCTTTGTGACCCTCTCTACTCTTTCGCACATGCTATGCGGGTGAAATGATAATACCATTGCAAGTTTCAACATTTTCAGAGTTCATTTTGTAGTGATTTTCAATTTCACGGTAATTTAGCTCTTTAAACAATTAGGTAAATGACTGAAAAACAACAAATGATGTCAGAACATGTTGGAAATTGATGACATCGTTTTGAATGCTGCATACTGAACACAAAAGAAGTCCGGAGTTCAAATAAGTTTAAAAAACATTGAAGTGCCCATATAACAGATGAGTTCTCGTCCGAAACCCTGATACTCCGAAAAAGATTGTCCAGTTTGTACACGAAGTGCGTCCAGTTTTGCCGTGACCCTCTCTACTCTTTCGCACATGCTATGCGGGTGAAATGATGATACCATGCCAAGTTTCAACATTTTCACAGTTCATTTTGTAGTGATTTTCAATTTCACGATCATTTAGCTCTCTAAACAATTAGGTAAATGACTGAATGTTTTATATTATCAACCTTGGATGTTTTATATGCATTTATATGCTATTTTATATGATTTTTGGGACTAACCTATTAACTTAGAGCCCAGTGTCAGTTTCTGTTTTTTTCCTTGTTTTAGAGTTTCACAGAAAAGGAAAATCAAACAGAGTCAAATTGACCTGAAACTTCACGAAACTTATTTTTGGGCCAGAAGAAGGCCATGGAGTAAAAGAGTTGGGCCAGAAGAGTCTTGGGCTGCCCACGAGGGTGGGGGCGCGCCCACCCCCCTGGGCGCACCTCCCTACCTCGTGGACAGCCCGGAGACCCCCCCTGACTTGTTCTCGACGCCAAAACCTCTTAGATATACTGAAACTTCCAGAAAGAAACCTAGATCGGGAGTTCCACAGCCAGAAGCCTTTGTAGCCACCGAAAACCAATCTAGACCCGTTCCAGGACCCTGCCGGAGGGGGAAATCCCACTCCGGTGGCCATCTTCATCATCCCAGCGCTTTCCATGACGAGGAGGGAGTAGTTCACCCTCGGGGCTGAGGGTATGTACCAGTAGCTATGTGTTTGATCTCTCTCTCTCTCTCTTGTGTTCTTGAGTCGGCATGATCTTGATGTATCGCGAGCTTTTCTATTATATTTGGATCTTATGATGTTTCTCCCCCTCTACTCTCTTGTAATGGATTGAGTTTTCCCTTTGAAGTTATCTTATCGGATTGAGTCTTTAAGGATTTGAGAACACTTGATGTATTGTCTTGCATGTGCTTATCTGTGGTGACAATGGGATATCACGTGGTCCACTTGATGTATGTTTTGTTGATCAACTTGCGAGTTCCGTGACCTTGTGAACTTATGCATAGGGGTTGGAACACGTTTTCGTCTTGACTCTCCGGTAGAAACTTTGGGGCACTCTTTGAAGTTCTTTGTGTTGGTTGAATAGATGAATCTGAGATTGTGTGATGCATATCGTATAATCATACCCACGGATACTTGAGGTGACATTAGAGTATCTAGGTGACATTAGGGTTTTGGTTGATTTGTGTCTTAAGATCTTATTCTAGTACGAACTCTATGATAGATCGATCAGAAAGGATAACTTTGAGGTGGTTTCATACCCTACCACAATCTCTTCTTTTGTTCTTCGCTATTAGTGACTTTGGAGTGACTCTTTGTTGCATGTTGAGGGATAGTTATATGATCCAATTATGTTATTATTGTTGAGAGAACTTGCACTAGTGAAAGTATGAACCCTAGGCCTTATTTCCTAGCATTGCAATACCGTTTGTGCTCACTTTTACCACTTGCTACCTTGCTGTTTTTATATTTTCAGATTACAAAAACCATTATCTACTATCCATATTGCACTTGTATCACCATCTCTTCTCCGAACTAGTGCACCTATACAATTTACCATTGTATTGGGTATGTTGGGGGACACAAGAGACTCTTTGTTATTTGGTTGCAGGGTTGCTTGAGAGAGACCATCTTCATCCTACGCCTCCCACGGATTGATAAACCTTAGGTCATCCACTTGAGGGAAATTTGCTACTGTCCTACAAACCTCTGCACTTGGAGGCCCAACAACGTCTACAAGAAGAAGGTTGTGTAGTATACATCAAGCTCTTTTCTGGCGCCGTTGCCGGGGAGGTGAGTGCTTGAAGGTATATCTTTAGATCTTACAATCGAATCTTTTTGTTTCTTGTTTTATCACTAGTTTAGTCTATAAAAGAAAAGTACAAAAAAATGGAATTGAGGGTACCTCATATGCTTCATCTTTTTAATATCTTTCATGAAAATAAGGATTCCGATAATTGTGCCAAAGTGTTAGAAGAAGAATGCATTAGAATGTTTGGCACTAAATCTTTGTATGATGAGCATGATTGCAATGTTGTTAGTATGAATTCCTTGGATATCTATGATGCTAATGATATGCAAAGCCACAAGTTTGGGGATGCTATGTTTGATGAAGATGATATTTTTTGTCCCCCAAGTTTTGATGAGCAAATTTATTTTGATGATACACTACTAGGAAAAACGCTACCAGTAGCGTAGGTTTTTTGCATAGCAGTAGCGCGGGCACCTGCGCTACTGCTACGGCGCTACAGCTAACTTTTAGTAGTAGCGCGTTTTTTACCCCGCGCTACAGCTAAAAAGGTTACTAGTAGTGTGTTCCCCCCGCGCTATTGCTATCACGTACACACGCTATTAGTAATGAAATAGTAGTAGCGTTGGGTAAACTACCAACGCTACTAGTATCCTATATAGTAGTAGCGCCCAGTTTTTCCCCACGCTACTACTAACCTATTAGGAATTAAAAAAATAAAATCAACCAATTCCATTCCATCACACAGTTCCTCATTGTAGCGGCAACTCATGTATAATTCAAATCACACAGTGTTGTGCGTAGCAACTTGGTAACCAACTACCTAAGTAAGCGCTACTGCTATTACACATCGGGCAGCCTAAACAAGCCACACCTGACCGACGGCAGCCGCCATCCTGACTTGTGACGCCATCACGTCCCTCTCCCTGGCCCTCGGCTCCCGCTGGCCCCGGTCGATGTCGTCCTCATGCCTTGCCACTAGCGGGCGGATGAAGCCATGTACACATGGCCCGCACCCTGAAACCTGAACACCATTAAGATTCAGATTCAGAATTGGCCACATACCGAATCAAGTGTATCTGAATGTTGATCATCTCTCGGGCTCGGGGTGTTTGGTCGACTGCTTACCCGTGTGCTGGGGTGACAAAGGTAGAGGAGGAGGAGCAGCTTCGCCTCGCTGTACATCGGTAGCCACGCCACCGTCCAGTCCACGAACCTCTTGACGACCGTCGACGTCACCACCAAAACCCTGCAACATTACCAACAGAGGTTCAGAAACTTTAGATTCTTTGGGAAGAATGACACGGAAAACAATGCGATAATGTCGATGCCAATGTGCTACAAATTTTATATGTGCATATGAACCCTAGGCCTTGTTTCAACTCATTGCAATACCGTTTGTGCTCACTTTTATCATTAGTTACCTTGCTGTTTTTATATTTTCAGATTACAAAAACCATTATCCACTATCCATATTGCACTTGTATCATCATCTCTTAGCCGAACTAGTGCACCTATAAAATTTACCATTGTATTGGGTGTGTTGGGAACACAAGAGACTCTTTGTTATTTGGTTGCAGTGTTGTTTGAGAGGGACCATCTTCATCCTACGCCTCCCACGGATTGATAAACCTTAGGTCATCCACTTGAGGGAAATTTGCTACTCTCCTACAAACCTCTGCACTTGGAGGTCCAATAACGTCTACAAGAAGAAGGTTGTGTAGTAGACATCAAGCTCTTTTCCGGCGCCGTTGCCGGGGAGGTTAGCGCTTGAAGGTATATCTTTAGATCTTGCAATCGAATCTTTTTGTTTCTTGTTTTATCACTAGTTTACTCTATAAAAGAAAACTACAAAAAATGGAATTGAGGGTACCTCATATGCTTCATCTTTTTAATATATTTCATGAGAATAAGGATTCCGATAATTGTGCTCAAGTACTAGAAGAAGAATGCATTAGAATGTTTGGCACTAAATCTTTGTATGATGAGCATGATTGCAATGTTGTTAGTATGAATTCCTTGAATATCCATGATGCTAATGATATGCAAAGCCACAAGCTTGGGGAAGCTATGTTTGATGAAGATGATATTTTTTGTCCCCCAAGTTTTGATGAGCAAATTTATTTTGATGATAGCATGCCTCCTATTTATGATGATTATATTGATGAAAGTGGGTTTGGAAGAGTGTCAACTTTAGGAAGTAATGATCCCACTATTTTGGAGGGTGTTGAATCTTATTGTGATAATTATGAAAGTGGATTTGGAGAGGTCATGACTTTAGTTAATGCCAATCCCACTATTTTGGAAGAGTGTCAACTTTGCATACATGCGGATCATGTTAAGAATATGTTTTGTGATAGCTATATTGTTGAATTTGCTTCTGATACTACATGTAATTATTATGAGGGAGGAACATATGCTTGTAGGAATTGCAATAATATCAAGTTTCCTCTCTATGTGTTGAACATCTTGAAGATTTGCCTGTTTTACCTTCCTATGCAAGTTGATTCTTGTTCCCACAAGTTGTTTGCTCACAAAATCCCTATGCATAGGAAGTGGGTTAGACTTAAATGTGCTAGTCATATTCTTCATGATTCCCTCTTTATGTTTCAATTCTTATCTTTTATGTGGGCATCATTGAAATCATCATGCCTAGCTAGGGGCTTTAAACGATAGTGCTTGTTGGGAGGCAACCCAATTTTATTTTTGTTCCTTACCTTTTGCTCCTGTTTATTAATAAATAATTCATCTAGACTCTTTTAGATGTGGTTTTATGTTTTAATTAGTGTTTGTGTCAAGTATAACCTTTGGGAAGACTTGGGTGAAGTCTTTGTGATCTTGCTGTAAAAAACAGAAACTTTAGCGTTCACGAGATTAGCTGCCATGTTTTACTAGAAAGTGCGATTAGGTTGATTCTTTTTGCAAATTACTCAAGTCCATAAATTTATTTCAGAATTTTATGAGTTACAAAAGTATACGCTTGATACATATTACTACAGATTGTTCTGTTTTTTGACAGATTCTGTTTTCTATGTGTTGTTTGCTTATTTTGATGAATCTATGAGTAGTATCGGAGGGTATGAACCATAGAAAAGTTGGAATACAATAGATATTACACCAATATGAATTTAGAATGAGTTCACAACAGTACCTAAGTGGTGATTTATTTTCTTATACTAACGGAGCTTACAAGTTTTCTGTTAAGTTTTGTGTTGTCAAGTTTTGGGTAAAGATTCGATGGACTATGGAATAAGGAGTGGCAAGAGCCTAAGCTTGGGGATGCCCAAGGAACCCCAAGGTAATATTCAAGGACAACCAAGAGCCTAAGCTTGGGGATGCCCCGGATGGCATCCCCTCTTTCGTCTTCGTTCATCGGTAACTTTACTTGGAGCTATATTTTTATTCACCACATGATATGTGTTTGCTTGGAGCGTCATTTTATTTTCTTTTGCTTTGCTTGCTGTTCGAATAAAATACCAAGATCTGAAATTCTTAAATGTTAGAGAGTCTTCACATAGTTGCATAATTATTCGACTACTCATTGAGCTTCACTTATATTTTTCGGAGTAGTTTGTCGTTTGCTCTAGTGCTTCATGTATATCTTCTTAGAGCATGGCGGTGGTTTTATCTTATAGAAATAGATGAACTCTCATGCTTCACTTATATTATTGTGAGAGTCTTTTAGAACAACATGGTAATTTGCTTTGATTATGAATTTAATCGTAATATGATGGGCATCCAAGAGGGATATAATAAAAACTTTCATATAGAGTGCATTGAATACTATGAGAAGTTTGATACTTGATAATTGTTTTGAGATATAAAGATGGTGATATTAGAGTAATGCTAGCTGAGTAATTGTGAAATTGAGAAATACTTGTGTTGAGGTTTTGCAAGTCCCGTAGCATGCACGTATGGTAACCGTTGTGTGATAAATTTGAAGCATGAGGTGTTTCCTTGATTGTATTCCTTATGAGTGGCAGTCGGGGATGAGCGATGGTCTTTTCCTACCAATCTATCCCCCTAGGAGAATGCGCGTAGTGCTTGGTTTTTGATGATTGTAGATTTTTGCAATAAGTATGTGAGTTCTTTATGACTAATGTTGAGTCCATGGATTATACGCACTCTCACCCTTCCATCATTGCTAGCCTCTTCGGTACCGTGCATTGCCCTTTCTCACCTCGAGAGTTGGTGCAAACTTCGCCGGCGCATCTAAACCCCGTGGTATGATATGCTCTGTCACACATAAACCTCCTCATATCTTCCTTAAAACAGCCACCATACCTACCTATTATGGCATTTCCATAGCCATTCCGAGATATATTGCCATGCAACTTTCCACTGTTCCGTTCATCATGACACACATCATCATTGTCATATTGCCTTGCATGATCATGTAGTTGACATCGTACTTGTGGCAAGACCACCATGCATAATTTATCATACATGTCACTCTTGATTCATTGCCCTTCCCGGTACACCGCCGGAGGCATTCATATAGAGTCATGTTTTGTTCTAGTATCGAGTTGTAATCTTTGAGTTGTAAATAAATAGAAGTGTGATGATCATCATTAATAGAGCATTGTCCCAAAAAAAGAAAAAAAGAAAGGCAAAAAAGGAAAGGCCAAATAAAAAGATAGGCCAAATAAAAAAATAAAAGGGACAATGCTACTATCCCTTTTCTGCACTTGTGCTTCAAAGTAGCACCATGATCTTCATGATAGAGAGTCTCTTACTAGTGGGAATTTTTCATTATAGAACTTGGCTTGTTTATTCCAACAATGGGCTTCCTCAAATGCCCTAGGTCTTGAGCAAGCAAGTTGGATGCACACCCACTTAGTTTATTTTGTTGATCTTTCATACATTTATAGCTCTACACTACTAGGGAAAATCCTAGTAGTAGCGCGGGTTTTGAGGCTATCAGCAGTGCGGGCCGCCGCGCTACCAATAAGGCGCTACAGCTAACTGTTAGTAGTAGCGCGGTTTGCACCAGTGCTACTACTATTGACTATATCAGCATCGCTTTTCCAGAACACACTACTATTAGTTAGTTGTAGCGCTTTCCTAGCCACGCGCTACTGCTATGTGTTTCACCATTTTTCCCCGCTTCCTACCCAGTTTCAGTTTCAATAAACTGCAATTTCCATATACTAGGTACTACTAGATATCAATTTCATAAAGCATTATAGGTACTAGGTAGTACTACCTCCGTTCCAAATTACTCGTCGTGGTTTTAGTTCAAATGGAACGGAAGGAGTACTAGATAACAATTTCATATATAGTCAACATACATCCTCAAACAGTACAAGGTGATATCGATGAAGATCATCATATATAGTTCTAGATGATATCGACTACGATCATCATATGTAGTTCTACATGATATCGACGACGATCATCATATGTAGTTCTAGATGATATAGCCACACACACACATATGTAGTTCTAGATGATATCGACGATGATCATCATCCTGAAGCCTGGGCGGTGGGTGTTTCTGATAGTAATAGGATGGCCTGTCCAACACGAAGATTCTTGCCATCGAGGAATCTCTTCCACCCAACCGAGTTTAAGTGTGTGCGACAGTCTATGTCCATGCGGTAAGTACCGGTGGTGACGGAGCCCCTTGCGGTAAGGCGTAGTCCAACTGAGCCTTCTTCATCAGGCTCGATACCACAACTCACAGATAGGTTCTTTGGCAATTTCTGAATAATAAAAACATATCAATTAATAAATAGCCTCGCACATACTCTTGCAAATATATTTCTATTAAGTATAGATTTCTACACTATCAAATGACACAGTACTACGCATTTGTACTAATTAAGCATGAATTCTAGTAATAAGTATATATGGATTATCTACAGTATTAATAGTTCCTTGGATTGTACACTAATAAGCATGTGATCAGACTCTACACTAAAGCATATCATTGACTACATTCCACAAAGCATATCATTGGACTCTACACTAAGCATATCATCGGATAATTTGCATTTGTAAGTATAACAATAAAGCATATATATATATATATATATCATCAAATTACTACAGTCAGTATAACATACCATTTCATGCCGATCGACCATGGTACTTGTCAGGCGGGTCACGAATGGCACCCCGACAAAAGTCATCACATGGCGGAATTATGTCCCATAGGTTGCACACCTCCTCCTCGCTCAGCCTTATTCTTTGAGCTACGATGGCTTCATGAAGTGGGTTCTCATCATCTTCATCAACTGGGTCCTCATTATCTTGATCATCTTCGTCATCTCATCATCTTCGTCATCTTCATCATCTTTGTCATCTTCATCATCTTCCACCAGGTTGAGATAAATGACAGCTAGCTTGGGTCTTTCTGCTCTGAAGGAGAAGTTGATCAACTCACCACCAGTAAGATGCATGCGGGCGAGGTAACGGGCCCATCCATCTCCTCCAATCTGCGACATATTGCGTCCTTTCTCGACCTCCATAGTGTATGGCCCCCCAGGAGCCTCAAATGTCACAGTGTCTCCTGTCAGCTTGTTGAATTTCAACCTCACATTGCATGGGACAATCTGTGTAAAAAAAGCAAAATGACACAATGCAGTAATGCCAACACTAAAAATAAATTGTTGCTACATTTCATCTAATTTCTTACCGCTGCATGACGAAAACTCGGCTGGAACTAGATGTCGAACAACTTGCTAGTTGCAAGGCTGTTGGCGCACCTTGACTTGCACAGTCGACATGGTGGTGGTGGTGGTGGCGCCATTTTCCTAAAGCAATATGAGCAAAGGATTAACGATCCACTTCATAGGAAAGAAAAACAGTAGCATGTGATATTTTTGGTTCTTCTCAATTATATTTTCATAGTGGAACCCGGTCCCAAAAAGTAAACAACAAGCTCTCAATTAACTTACTAACACCTTCTATAATAGAACCAACAGCTAGCAGGCCAATGCCAAATCAGCCAACAAGACTCACAGACAACAAGTTCTCAGTTAGCTTACTAACACCTTCTAGAATATCTCTAGATGAAGATATTCTTCCGCGAGAAGCAATTTTAGGGGCACCTATTGCCAAAAAAACTATTTGGCCCCTACCAAAGGTATAATCCTAAGATCTGTAATAAGTTATCTACCAAATCAAGGTACCACCTACCAAGACACATTTCATCTAATTTGGCCCCTATTGCCTAAGATAACTGATTAAAAAACAAGTGGCAAATTTAATTGGGATTAACTTAGCACTTGCAAACTAAATACTTGTACCACCTACCAAAGCATTTCAACTAAATTGGCACCTACATTTTGCAAAAAAAAAAACTTATTACAGAAAAACAAAAGCATCTAGTTATCTATACGAAATTCGTAAGCCCTCGCAGCATCTAGGTATAGGGCAACCCTCCGGGGGTGCTGACGAGGAGGGGGGTGATACGTCTCCAACGTATCTATAATTTTTGATTGCTCCATGCTATATTATATACTGTTTTGGACATTATTGGGCTTTATTATCCACTTTTATATTATTTTTGGGACTAACCTATTAACCGGAGGCCCAACCCAGAATTGCTGTTTGTTTTACCTGTTTTAGGGTTTTGAAGAAAAGGAATATCAAACGGAGTCCAAACGGAATGAAACCTTCAGGAACGTGATTTTTAGGAAGATTATGATCCGGGAGACTTGGACCCTACGTCAAGAAAAGAAACAGGAGGCCACGAGGTAGGGGGCGCGCCTACCCCCCCCCCCCAGGCGTGCCCTCCACCCTCGTGGGCCCCCTGTTGCTCCACCGACGTACTCCTTCCTCCTATATATACCTACGTACCCCCAAACAATGAGATACGGAGCCAAAACCCTAATTCCACCGCCGCAGCTTTCTGTATCCACGAGATCCCATCTTGGGGCCTGTTCTGGAGCTCCGCCGGAGGGGGCATCGATCACGAAGGGCTTCTACATCAACACCATAGCCTCTCCGATGAAGTGTGAGTAGTTTACCTTAGACCTATGGGTCCATAGTTAGAATCTAGATGGCTTCTTCTCTCTTTTTGGATCTCAATACAATGTTCTCCCCCTCTCTTGTGGAGAACTATTCAATGTAATCTTCTTTTTGCGGTGTGTTTGTTGAGATCGATGAATTGTGGGTTTATGATCAAGTCTATCTATGAATAATATTTTGAATCTTCTCTGAATTCTTTTATGTATGATTGGTTATCTTTGCAAGTCTCTTCGAATCATCAGTTTGGTTTGGCCAACTAGATTGATCTTTCTTGCAATGGGAGAAGTGCTTAGCTTTGGGTTCAATCTTGCGGTGTCCTTTCCCAGTGACAGTAGGGGCAGCAAGGCACGTATTGTATTGTTGCCATCGAGGATAACAAGATGGGGTTTTCTTCATATTTCATGAGTCTATCCCTCTACTGAAGGAAATATGCCCTAGAGGCAATAATAAAGTTATTATTTATTTCCTTATATCATGATAAATGTTTATTATTCATGCTAGAATTGTATTAACTGGAAACATAATACATGTGTGAATACATAGACAAACAGAGTGTCACTAGTATGCCTCTACTTGACTAGCTCGTTAATCAAAGATGGTTATGTTTCCTAAGCATGGACAAAGAGTTGTTATTTGATTAACGGGATCACATCATTAGATGAATGATCTAATTGACATGACCCATTCCATTAGCTTAGCACCCGATCGTTTAGTATGTTGCTATTACTTTCTTCATGACTTATACATGTTCCTATGACTATGAGATTATGTAACTCCCGTGTGCCGGAGGAACACTTTGTGTGCTACCAAACGTCACAATGTAACTGGGTGATTATAAAGGTACTCTACAGGTGTCTCCAAAGGTACATGTTGGGTTGACGTATTTCGAGATTAGGATTTGTCACTCCGATTGTCGGAGAGGTATCTCTGGGCCCTCTCGGTAATGCACATCACTTAAGCCTTGCAAGCAATGCAACTAATGAGTTAGTTGCGAGATGATGTATTACAGAACGAGTAAAGAGACTTGCCGGTAACGAGATTGAACTAGGTATTGGATACCGACGATCGAATCTCGGGCAAGTAACATACCGATGACAAAGGGAACAACGTATGTTGTTATGCGGTCTGACCGATAAAGATCTTCGTGGAATATGTACGAGCCAATATGGGCATCCAGGTCCCGCTATTGGTTATTGACCGGAGACGTGTCTCGGTCATGTCTACATTGTTCTCGAACCCGTAGGGTCCGCACGCTTAAGGTTTCGATGACAGTTATATTATGAGTTTATGAGTTTTGATGTACCAAAGGAGTTCGGAGTCCCAGATGAGATCAGGGACATGACGAGGAGTCTCGAAATGGTCGAGACGTAAAGATCGATATATTGGATGACTATATTCGGACATCGGAAAGGTTCCGAGTGATTCGGGTATTTTTCGAAGTACCGGAGAGTTACGGGCATTCGCCGGGAGAAGTATTGGGCCTTGATGGGCTTTAGTGGGAAGAGGAGAAAGGGCCTGCTGCGCCCCCCCTCCCCTCTAGTCCGTATTGGACTAGGGAAAAGGGGGCCGGCCACCTTTCCTTCTCCTCCACTTCCTTCTCCCTTCCTCCCCTCTTGGTGGACTCCTACTAGGACTTGGAGTCCTAGTAGGACTCCACATCCTGGCCGCACCTAGCCTTGGCCGGCCTCCTCCTCCTCCATCCTTTATATACAGGGGCAGGGTGTAACGCCCCAGATATGACTTTCCCGATTTGTACTCCAACTCTTGCCGTTTCTGGCAGTAAGTTATATTTATTTCTCGGGTTCGGGTCTTTGTCTCCGTGTGTTGTTTTCGTTTTCATGCATCTCATATCATGTCATCACGTGCATAGCATTTGCATACATGTTCATCTCATGCATTCGAGCATTTTCCCCGTTGTCCGTTTTGCATTCCGGCGCTTCGTTCTCCTCCGGTGGCCATTTCTAGCTTTCTTTCGTGTGTGGGGCTTAAACATTTCCGGATTGGACCGAGACTTGCCATGTGGCCTTGGTTTACTACCGGTAGACCGCCTGTCAAGTTTCGGGTCATTTGGACTTCGTTTGATACTCCAACGGTTAACCGAGGGACCGAAAAGGCCTCGTGTGTGTTGCAGCCCAACACCCCTCCACTTTGGCCCAAAACCCACCAAACTCTGCTCCATCGTCTCGGTCGTTCGATCACGATCGCATGGCCGAAAACCGCACCTCATTTGGACTCTCCTAGCTCCACTTATGCCTATATATACCCCCTCCATTTCGGATCTCGTCTTCCCCGTCCAAAACCTACCCTGAAAAAAAAGCAGATCCGCACCGACGGACATGTCCGGACCCTAGCCGGACACGTCCGCCGCCGCCTCTCGTCCACTCCGTGCCCGCCACGTGGCACCACAGCTCGCCGCCGCGGCCGGCCCGCCGAGACCCATCACGGGCCCTCCTCACCGCCGCTCGGGCCCGAGGGAGTCGCCCTCGCCGCCGCACATCTTCTCCGGCTTCGGCCGCCAGAGTTCACCGCCCCGCCGACCGGATCTTCTCGCCGCACCGCCACCACCACCTCGCAGCTGCCGCCCAGCTCCCGAAGCGCCGCCTCCGCCACCGCGGGCGCCGCCCCGCCCGGATCCGCCGCCGCCCACCGCAGGCGCCGCCCCGCCCGCGACCGGCGCCGCCACCAAGCTCCTCCGCCGCCGCCACCAAGCTCCACCGGCGCCGCCCATCTTGCCCGTTCCGCCTCGGCCGCCTCCTCTCGCCGTCGCGGGCCTCCTCCACGGTGCCCCGGCCGGCCGGACTCGGCCACCCCCGCCGCCGTTCGCCTACTCCGGCCATCTTCCTCGTCTCCGGCGAGATCCCGCGGATCGGGATCAGATCCACCACACCCTCCATCCAAACGTCCCGTCTCAGATCTGCACCGCTCCGTCCTGGATCCCTCCGTCCCGCGTTGACTTTTCGCGCAGGTAAAATTCGTCTAAGTCCCCAGATTCCAAATCCATGGTGCCATGTTCGAGGTCTCATAACTTTGCATTCGTAAATCCGATTTGGGCATATATTATATCAAAATCTTCTTCTCGACGAGTATATCATTTTCATTCCATTGCATCATTTGAATTTGAGTTCATCTTGATGCCCAAAATGCTGTTAGAAGGAGGCATCGTGAGTTAAATTGCAGATCCGTTAGCTCATCATTGACTTTTGTCATTTTTGCCATGATTATTGTGTGCATGATATGCCTGTGCCCCTTTGGGATGAATTGTTAAGATTTTTGTCTTATTTCCAGAGGTGCCACCCATGCATTTTTAGGATGTGTGTGTTGTCTTGTGCAAGCTTGCAAAGAGGGGTACCTGAGATTGCTGATTTCAGGGACTTAGTGATTTTCACTAAGTCTGGGATGTTTTAGTTCATGATGCTATATGTCCAGCTTGTTTCCTAGTGATCCGTGCCTCTTTTGAGGATGATCAGTAAGAGTGTTTTGTTACGCTTGTTGTGCTTTATCCATCCATGTCTTTACTTGTTATGTTGGAGCACCCTAGGTTGACTCAATCGAGCTCAACTTTTGCATCATTGTTAATTTGGACAGATCGTGAACTCTTTTGCGATTTTGCCGATGCCATTGCTAGTGACTCGTGCATGCTATGCCATTGTTCTTGCCATGTCTAGCTAGCATTTTGTTCCTTCTTTATGGATATGTGCTTGCCTTGCCATGACCTGCACCGTAGTGAGTGCATCGAGCTCGTTTACATGCCTCCGTGAGTTATAATTTCAGCATGTCTCAGTTTTCACTAAGTCTAAAAACTGATTGTGTTTCATCTATGTTCGTGTGCTCGTTAGAGTATTTTGTGAACCCTTTTGGCCCAGGTCATTTTGGGTGTTTTGTTAAGCTTGTTGAGTAGCTCCATGCCATGCTCTTGGTTGTCATGTTCAGGTTATGTTTCATGTTGTTTTGCTGCTCCGAAGAGAGCATCGTGGTCTGAAATTCCAGACTAGCGTTAATTTCGCTAAGTATGAAATCTGTTTTGCTTATTCAGTTTTGCCATGCTTATTTGAACCCCTTAATGAATGAATTTGCGTATGGCTCAGTCCTAGTGATTGGTTAAGCATCTTGTGTACATCCCTGCCATGCATTTTGTTTTCATGTTTGGTGGTTGTAGCATGTTCATTTCATTGCATTTAGGAGCCTACTTGCCGTAAATCGTAGATCGGTTCGTTTTGTAAAACGTTTGCCATTTCCAAACCGTAGCTCCGATTCCTATGATCTTTATATCGTTTTCAGGTGATTTCTTCCCCTCTATCCAGTGGCACACTTGGTTTTCCAAGTTGAGGCCAGGTTCATGCATTTCATGTCACGTCTTGCATTTTGCATCCCGCATCGCATCCCGCATAGCATACCATCTTTGCATATTATTGGTTGCCCTTGCACGTGGTTGATTGTATCCTTGTTGCTTGTTTGTGTTGTTGGGTAGAGCCGGGAGACGAGTTCGCTAACGAGGAGCCCGTTGAGTTTGCTTTTGAGGATCCAGTCAACTCTGACAACTATGCAGGCAAGATGATCATACCCTCGAAATCACTACTATCTTTGCTATGCTAGTTTGCTCGCTCTTTTGCTCTGCCAATGCTACGATGCCTACCACTTGCTTGTCAGCCTCCCAAATTGCCATGATTGAGCCTCTAACCCACCTTTGTCCTAGCAAACTGTTGTTTGGCTATGTTGCCGCTTTGCTCAGCCCTTCTTATAGCGTTGTTAGTTGCAGGTGAAGATTGGAGCCGTTCCTTGTTGGAACATTTATTTACTTGTTGGGATATCATTATATTGCTATGTTATCTTAATGCATCTATATACTCGGTAAAGGGTGGAAGGCTCGGCCTCTCGCCTAGTGTTTTGTTCCACTCTTGCCGCCCTAGTTTCCGTCATATCGGTGTTATGTTCCCGGATTGTTGCGTCCCTTACGCGGTTGGGCTATAATGGGAACCCCTTGATAGTTCGCCTTGATTAAAGCTTTTCCAGCAATGCCCAACATTGGTTTTACCATTTTCCACCTAGCCTCCTTTTCCCTTGGGTTTCCGGAGCCCGAGGGTCATCTTATTTTAACCCCCCCCCCCCCGGGCCAGTGCTCCTCTTAGTGTTGGTCCCACCGAGCGATGTCCGGGGTTACCAGGGAAACTCTGGGCTGGCCTACCCGACGTCTGGCTCATCTGAGTGTGCCTTGAGAACGAGATATGTGCAGCTGCTATCGGGATTTGTCGGCACATTCGGGCGGTGTTGCTGGACTTGTTTTGACCTGTCGAATCATCTTGTTGTACCGAGATACAGAGTCTGATCGGTGTGTCTTGGGTGGAGGTCTATTCCTTCGTTGACCGTGAGAGCTTGTTATGGGCTAAGTTGGGACCCCCCTGCAGGGATTGATCTTTCGAAAGCCGTGCCCGCGGTTATGGGCAGATGGGAATTTGTTAATGTCCGGTTGTAGAAAACTTGAACCTTAATTAATTAAAATGAATCAACTGAGTGTGTTGCCGTGATGGCCTCTTCTCGGCGGAGTCCGGGAAGTGGACACGGCGTTGGAGTTATGTTTGCGCAGGTTGCTCTCTAGTTTCTCGCTCGTGCTTTGCCTCCTCTTCTCGCTCTCTTTTGCGAATAAGTTAGCCACCATATATGCTAGTCGCTTGCTGCAGCTCCACTTATACATTACCCTTTTCCTACCTATTAAGCTTAAATAGTCTTGATCGCGAGGGTGCGAGATTGCTGAGTCCCTGTGGCTCACAGATTACTATTACACCAGATGCAGGGACAGATGATACAGCTCCAGATGGCGTGCTCGAGCTCAAGTGGGAGTACGACGAGGACTCTCAGCGTTACTATGTGTGTTTTCCTGATGATCAGTAGTGGTGCCTATTCGGGGTTAGATTCAGGGCCTTGTCGCATGTTGGGGGTCTTTTCCATTTTGGCGCCGTAGTCGGGCCATGAGTGAATTGTGTGATGAATGTTATTTATGTACTTTGATGTGACGTGGCGAGTGTAAGCCAACTATGTTGTTCCCCTTTATATTATTTATGTACATGGGATGTGTAATGATTTCCCGACTTGCGACATATGCCTTCAATGCGATTATGCCTCTAAGTCGTGCCTCGACACGTGGGAGATATAGTCGCATCGAGGGTGTGACAAGTTGGTAATCAGAGCCTTCCCCGACCTTAGGAGCCCCCATTGCTTGATCGTTTTTAGCAGCCGAGTTGTGTCTAGAAAAATGTTTTGAGTCCTTAGGAATTATATATCGGAGAGCTCAGGAATTCTTTTTACTTCCTAGCCTCCTCATCGCTCTGGTAAGGCATCCTGACGTAGAGTTTTGACTCTTCTCTTCTCAAATTTCACTAAAAAAAATTTTAGGATCACGCGAGTATCTTGGTTTTGTTCTGATGGCTTATGATGAGAATACTGTCTTGGTGCCTCCTGTCAGGGGTTTAGTGGAAGTGTCCCGGGGAGTTGAGCTCTGAGGTGTTGTCATCATAATTCTATCGTTGCAATTCTGGTATACTTGAGATATGTGCGCGACATTGAAAATCTCCTTTATGCAGTTCGTTGGTGAGATAACCTCGACGCCACCCAGTACTGGGGCGGGAGTTCGGGAGTATCGCCATAACTTGTATAACGGATGCTTTTCGAAGGTTGAGGTAGATGGTTTCCGAAGGTTTCTTGGTTATGTGTTGAAGGATGGATGCAGCTGGATGTAGGATTTGCTAGCTTGGGTGAGATATTATGCTTCCCCTGTATCCCCAACACCTGATTGCATAACCGGAAAGTTTCAGGAGTTTCATAGGTGGGAATTCAAGTAGCTCTTAGGATATCTTTCCAATAGATGTGTGATATGAAATTGGGGTTCGACGTCTAGTGGTTCGCCTATTCACGGTCGATTTTACAGTGGTCTCATTGTGTCTTAAAGAGTCCTTGGCTATGCTGACTCGGGGACGCTTCGTATGTCATGTGCATTGCCTTGTACATGATGGTGCTGTACGATCGAGCCCGTGTAGGTCCCACCACGAAAACTTCGGACGAAATTTCTATCATATGTTTGTTCCGGCTTATTTTGCAAGCCAATCCTTGGTTTTATTTTCAGTCGTGGTATTCGGGTTGCTTCGACGTCATATGTTGATTCCATCCCTCGTTGATGTACCCCTTCTACCTGATTCTTCGTGGCTTCGCAATTTAGGAATATGTGACCACTTCAAGAGAAGTGCATTCGTTCATTTTGTTCGGATGCGAAGACTTTATGTTGCAATTTTCATTCCGTTGGATTCACCTTCAATATTTGTCTATTTGTGTGCTAATGGTGGTCAACCTCTTCAGGATGGCTCCTCCAATGCGCACGACTCCGAACCCTGATCCGCCACCACCTCCACCGCCTCCGGAGGCTTGGCAAGCTGTGATGGCCACAACTAATGCAAATACACAGTTGATCATGCAAATCCTCCAAGAGCAGAATCAAGGCAGTCAAGGGAATCAAGGCAACAACCAGAACCATTATGCTACTCTGAACCAGTTCCTCGCAAATGGTCCAAAGACGTTCAGCAACTGTGTTGAGGCTACCGATGCTGACGATTGATTAGTCGATCTGGGCAAGCATTTTGAATGCAGCAACGTCAGACCTGAAGATTTCGTCAAGTTCGCTTCATTCCAGCTCAAAGATCAGGCCGCAGAGTGGTTCCAGCAGTACCAGGATTCCAGAGGTGGACGTTTGATCACTTGGGATGATTTCCGTCGTGATTTCCGAGCTCATCACATCCCTCAGAGTGTGACTGAAAGCAAACGTGAGGAATTCCGCAATCTGAAGCAAGGCTCTTTGTCTGTCTATGACTACAACAAGTTGTTCCAGAAGCTCGCCCGTTTTGCCAAGCAGGATGTTCCTGATGAGAAGAGCATGATCTATCAGTTCAGGGGTGGTCTCCGTGAAGAAATTCAGCTCGCTCTTGTCCTCTTCGAGCCGTTGAGATACGATGAGTTCTACAACATGGCACTGAAGCAAGAGGCTACTCAGTTGAGGTGTGATGCTTCCAGGAAGCGAGTCAGAGACACTACGCCTTCTTCCTCTACTCAAGTGGCCAAGCAGCATAAGTATTGGCTTCCTCCTCCTCCGTTCCGTCAGCCGTATCAGCAGAAGAGCAAAGGTGGCAGTGTGTAACACCCTCGATGCGACTATATCTCCCACGTGTCGAGGCACGACTTAGAGGCATAATCGCATTGAAGGCATAAGTCGCAAGTGAGGCAATCTTCACACAACCCATGTACATATGAATATAAAGGGGAAATAAATATAATAGTTGGCTTACACTCGCCACGTCACATCAAGGAAAATAAATAGCATCCATCAGTCAAACACTCATGGCCCGACTACGGCGCCAAAATAGAAAAGACTCCCCAACATGCGACTAAACCCTGAATCGAACCCCGAGCAGGCACCACTACTGATCATCAGGAAAAGAAACATAGTATCGCTGAGAGTCCTCGTCGTACTCCCACTTCAGCTCGAACGCGCCATCCGGAGGAGTATCATCGGTCCCTGCATCTGGTGATATAGTAATCTGTGAGCCACAAGGACTCAGCAATCTCGCACCCTCGCGATCAAGACTATTTAAGCTTAATAGGTAGGAAAGGGGTAATGTAAGTGGAGCTGCAGCAAGCGACTAGCATGTATGGTGGCTAACTTATTCGCAAAAGAGAGCGAGAAGAGAAAGCAAAGCACGAGCGGTAACTAAGTAGAGCAGACTACGCAAGCATAACTCCAACGCCGTGTCCACTTCCCGGACTCCGCCGAGAAGAGGCCATCACGGCAACACACGCAGTTGATTCATTTTAATTAATTAAGTTCAAGTTGTCTACAACCGGACATTAACAAATTCCCATCTGCCCATAACCGCGGGCACGGCTTTCGAAAGATCAATCCCTGCAGGGGGGTCCCAACTTAGCACATAACAAGCTCTCACGGTCAACAAAGGAATAGACCTCCACCCAGGACCCACCGATCAGACTCGGTATCCCGGTACAACAAGATGATTCGACAGGTCAAAACTAGTCCAGCAACACCGCCCGAATGCGCCGACAAATCCCGATAGGAGCTGCACATATCTCTTTCTCAGGGCACACTCAGATTGTCCAAACTTCCGGTAGGCCAGCCCAGAGTTGCCCCTGGTGGCCACCGGCGGCTGACGTTCCGGACCAACACTCAGGGGAGCACTGGCCCGTGGGGGGGCTAAAATAAAGATGACCCTCGGGCTCCGGAAACCCAAGGGAAAGAAAAGGGTAGGTGGCAAATGGTAAAACCAATGTTGGGCATTGCTGGAAAAGCTTTAATCAAGGCGAACTATCAAGGGGTTCCCATTATAGCCCAACCGCGTAAGGGACGCAACAAACCGGGAACATAACACCGATATGACGGAAACTAGGGCGGCAAGAGTGGAACAAAACACTAGGCGAGAGGCCGAGCCTTCCACCCTTTACCAAGTATATAGATGAGTAAAGATAACATAGCAATATAGTGATATCCCAACAAGTAAATAAATGTTCCAACAAGGAACGGCTCCAATCTTCACCTGCAACTAACAACGCTATAAGAAGGGCTGAGCAAAGCGGTAACATAGCCAATCAATGGTTTGCTAGGACAAAGGTGGGTTAGAGGCTCAATCATGGCAATTGGGAGGCTGACAAGCAAATGGTAGGCATCGTAGCATTGGCAAAGCAAAAGAGCGAGCAAACTAGCATAGCAAAGATAGTAGTGATTTCAAGGGTGTGATCATCTTGCCTGCACAGTTGTCAGAATTGACTGGATCCTCAAAAGCAAACTCAACGGGCTCCTCGTTAGCGAACTCGTCTCCCGGCTCTACCCAACAACACAAACAAGCAACAAGGATACAATCAACCACGTGCAAGGGCAACCAATAATATGGAAAGATGATATGCTATGCGGGATGCGATGCGGGATGCAAGAATGCAACATATAACAGGAAATGCATGAACCTGGCCTCAACTTGGAAATCCAAGTGTGCCACTGGATAGAGGGGAAGAAATCCCCTGAAAACGATATAAAGATCATGGCAATCGGAGCTACGGTTAAGAAATGGCAAGCGTTTTACTAAACGAACCGATCTGCAATTTACAGCAACATGCCTCCTAAATGCAACAAAATGAACATGCTACAGCCACCCAACATGAAAACAAATTGCATGGCAGTGATGTACTCATCAAGCTTAACAAATCATCGTTACTGAGGCATGGGCAAATTCATTCATTAAGGGCTTCAAACAAGCATGGCAAAACTGAATAAGCAAAACAGATTTCAGACTTAGCGAAATTAACGCTAGCCTGAAATTTCAGACCACGATGCTCTCTTCGGAGCAGCAAAACAACATGAAGGAAAACCTGAACATGGCAAGTAAGAGCATGGCATGGAGCTACTCAACAAGCTTAACAAAACACCCAACATGACCTGGGGCCAAAAGGGTTCACAAAATACTCTACCGAGCACACGAACATTGAAGAAACACAATCAGTTTTCAGACTTAGTGAAAACTGGGACATGCTGAAATAATAACTCACGGAGGCTTGTAAACGAGCTCGATGCTCTCACTACGGTGCAAGTCATGGCAAGGCAAGCATATATCCATTAAGAAGGCACAAAATGCTAGCTAGACATGGCAAGAACAATGGCATAGCATGCATGGATCACTAGCAATCACTCCGGCAAAATCGCAAAAGAGTTAACGATCTGCCCAAAACAGCAACTATCCAAAAGTTGAGCTCGATTGAGTCAACCTAGGTTGCTTCAACATAACAAGTAAAGACATGGATGGATTAAGCACAACAATCATAACAAATCACTCTTACTGATCATCCTCAAAAGAGGCACGGATCGCTAGGAAACAAGCCGGACATATAGCATCGTGAACTAGAACGGCTCAGACTTAGTGAAATTCACTAAGTCCCTGAAATCTGTAATCTCAGGTAGCCCTCTTCGCAAGCTTGCACAAGACAACACACACATCCTAAAAATACATGGAAGGCACCTCTGGAAAGAAGACAACATGCTTAACAATTCATCCCAAAGGGGCACAGGCATATCATGCACGGATTAAATATGGCAAAAATGACAAAAGTGCATGTTGGACTAACGGATCTGCAATTTAACTCAACATGCCTCCTTCCAACAGCATTTTTGGCACCAAGATGACCTCAAATGCAAATGATGTACTCGTCGAGGCGAAGAATTTGACATATCATATGCCCAAAACGGATCTACAGATGCAAAGTTATGATGCTCCAAAGATTGCATAAAAAACGAAGGAATTAGGGTTTCGGGTAGAGGTCAACCCAAAACTCAGATCTAGATCCGGATTCGACCGGAGTTACTGTAGCAGCGCGGGATTCGAGGTTCGCCAGCCGGACTTGGGCTCGCCGGGGGTGAGGAGGACGAGGTCGGCCGAGGAGGTGGCGTCGGCGGGGCGGCGATGCCCGGCGAGGGCGGCGGCGCGGTGGACGGCGGCCGGCGATGGGCGCGGCGGCCGGGGACGGCGAACGGCGCCGCGGGGCGTCGGGCGGCGGGCTCCGGTGGGCGTCACGGTGGCGCGGGGCTGCTCCGGCCACCGGAGCGGAAGGAGGCGGCGGCGGGCGCTGGGAGGCGCGGTCGGCGGCGGACGGGCCCGCGGGGGCCGGTTGTGGGCTCCCCGGGCCGGCGGCGGTGGGAGGAGGCGCGGGCCACGTGGCGGCACGCCACTGGCTGCGGGCGGCGGCGGCGATGTGTCCGGTGCGGCCCGGACGTGTCCGGCGCGCCGGATCCAGGATTTCTTTTTTTTTTAGGGTTTCGAGGGGGAGAAGAAGAGATCCGAGATGGAGGGGTATAAATAGGCATAGAGGGAGCTAGGAGAGTCCAAATGAGGTGCGGTTTTCGCCCACACGATCGTGATCGAACGACCGAGATGATGGAGCTGAGTTTGGTGGGTTTTGGGCCAAAATGGAGGGGTGTTGGGCTGCACACACACGAGGCCTTTTCGGTCCCTCGGTTAACCGTTGGAGTATCAAACGAGGTCCAAATGACCCGAAACTTGACAGGCGGTCTACCGGTAGTAAACCAAGGCCGCATGGCAAGTCTCGGCCCAATCCGGAAATGTTTAATGCCCACACACGAAAGAAAGCTAGAAATGGCCACCGGAGGAGAACGAAGCGCCGGAATGCAAAACGGACAACGGGAAAAATGCTCGAATGCATGAGATGAACATGTATGCAAATGCGATGCACGTGACGACATGATAAGAAATGCACGAAAACAAAAACAACACACGGAGGCAAAGACCCGAACCCGAGAATTAAATATAACTTAATGCCGGAAACGGCAAGAGTCGGAGTACATTTGGGGAAGGTTACATATGGGGCGTTACAACACTCCACCAGTACGAAAAGATCTCGTCCCGAGATCTAGGACTGAAAGAACTCCGGGTACTCAGAACGGAGGTGATCCTCGCGTTCCCAGGTAGCTTCATGGTCGGAATGGTGTGACCACTTGACTTTGAGAAACTTGATTGAGTTGTTGCGAGTTTTGCGTTCAGTCTCTTCAAGGATTGCAACTGGGTGCTCACGGTAGGAGAGATCTTCTTGGAGCTCAATGTCCTCGAAGTTGACGGTGCGCTCAGGCGTCTTGAAGCACTTACGGAGTTGCGAGACGTGGAACACATCATGAACATTGGCAAAGGTTGCAGGAAGCTCGAGTTGATAGGCGAGGTCGCCTCTCTTGCTGACGATCTTGAAAGGCCCGACGTATCTTGGGGCAAGCTTCCCTTTGATACCGAAGCGACGAGTCCCTTTCATTGGAGAGACACGGAGGTAGACATGGTCTCCGATCTCGAAAGCCAAATCACGGTGCTTGCTGTCGTAGTAGCTCTTCTGACGAGACTGGGCTACTTTGAGGTTATCACGAATGACCTTGCACATTTCTTCTGCTTCTGTGATCAGGTCATTACCCAGCAGCTGACGTTCACCGGTTTCAGACCAGTTGAGAGGTGTACGGCACTTCCTACCATACAGAATTTCAAACGGGGCCTTGCCGGAGCTTGCTTGGAAACTGTTGTTGTACGAGAATTCAGCATAAGGAAGGCAATCCTCCCACTTCATGCCGAAGGAGATAACACAAGCCCTGAGCATATCTTCAAGAATCTGGTTGACACGCTCGACTTGACCGCTTGTTTGAGGATGGAAAGCAGTGCTGAAGCGAATGCTGGTGCCCATGGCCTTCTGAAAAGAATCCCAGAACTTGGAGGTAAAGATGCTGCCACGGTCTGAAGATATCACTTGAGGAATACCGTGCAGAGAGACAATGCGGGAGGTGTAGAGCTCCGCCAATTGAGCTGCAGTGATAGACTCTTTGATAGGCAAGAAATGAGCCACTTTGGTCAGCTTGTCGATGACAACGAATATAGCATCATTGCCACGCTTGGACTTAGGAAACCCAGTCACGAAGTCCATTTCAATGTGGTCAAACTTCCATTCTGGAATGGCGAGAGGTTGGAGGAGACCTGCTGGCCTTTGGTGTTCTGCTTTCACCTTTCTGCAGACATCACATTCATTCACGAATTGAGCGATCTCGCGCTTCATTCGAGTCCACCAATAAGTTTGCTTCAGGTCTTGATACATCTTCGTGCTCCCAGGGTGGATGGAGAGGAGAGAGTTGTGAGCCTCATTCATGATCACTTTACGAAGTTCTCCTTTGGGCACAACAATTCGATCCTCGAAGAAGAGAGTGTCCTTGTCATCAAGCCGGTAGCACTTGTACTTGGACTGACTCTTTGCAATACCGATCTTCACCTTTTTCACCGTAGCATCAAGAAGCTGGGCGTGGCGAATCTGGTCTTCCAAGGTAGGAGAAACTTGAAGGTTGGCAAGGAAACCTTGAGGAACAACTTGCAGATTAAGTTTGCGGAAGGCTTCACAAAGCTCAGGTTGATAAGGCTTGAGAATCAGACTGTTGCAATATGCTTTTCTGCTCAAAGCGTCAGCAATCACATTAGCCTTGCCTGGAGTATACTCGATACTCGAATTGTACTCTTGAATCATTTCGACCCATCGAGTCTGCCTGAGGTTGAGATTAGGCTGAGTGAAGATGTACTTGAGACTCTTGTGATCAGTGAAAATGTCCACTTTCCTACCCAAGAGAAGATGTCTCCAAGTCAACAATGCGTGCACAACTGCCGCCAACTCGAGATCATGAGTGGGGTAGTTCTTCTCATTTGGCTTCAACTGGCGAGAGGTATAAGCAACAACTTTCTTCTCTTGCATCAGTACTGCACCGAGACCTTGGAGAGAGGCATCACAAAAGACCTCGTACGGCTTGGTTTCATCAGGCGGAGTTAGAACTGGAGCAGTGATCAATTTCTCTTTCAAAGCGTTGAAAGCAACATCACACTCCAGAGACCAAACGTACTTGACGTGCTTCTGAAGAAGATTTGAGAGAGGCTTCGCGATCTTGGAGAAGTTTTCAACGAATCTTCGACAATAACTTGCAAGACCGAGGAAGCTACGGAGTTGCTTCACATTCTGAGGAGGTTCCCAATTAACAATTGCAGACACATTCTCAGGATCCACGGAAATGCCCTTGGCAGAGATAATATGACCAAGATAAAGAACCTCATCGAGCCAAAACTCACACTTGGAGAACTTGGCATAGAATTGATGTTCCCTTAGCTTGTCAAGAACCAAACGCAAGTGTTTGGCATGATCTTCCTTGTTCTTCGAGAAAACCAGGATGTCATCGAGATAGACCAAAACAAAGTCGTTGGTGTAGGGGTTGAAGATGAAGTTCATCATGCGAGAGAACGTCGGAGGAGCATTAGCGAGGCCAAAAGACATAACAGTGTATTCATATGACCCATAGCTTGTTCTGAACGCCGTCTTTGGAATATCTTGTTCACGAATGCGAATTTGATGATAACCCATACGGAGATCCAGCTTGGAGAATACTTGGGCACCCTTGAGTTGTTCGAATAGCTCATTAATGTTGGGAAGTGGATACTTGTTCTTGATGGTCTTCTTGTTCAATGGACGGTAATCAACACAAAGTCGGTCCGTTCCATCCTTCTTCTTCACAAAAAGAACACCACAACCCCACGGAGAAGTACTAGGCCGAATGAGACCCATCTTTTCTTGCACATCGAGCTGTTTCTTCAACTCCTTCAACTCTTTGGGGCCGAGCTTGTAAGGCCGTTTGGACACCGGTTCCGTACCGGGCTCAAGTTCAATAACGAATTCAACCGGCCGGTTTGGAGGCATGCCTGGGAGTTCTTCAGGGAAGACATCTTGATACTCACAAACAACCGGAATCTGCGAAATAGCAACCAATTCGCCCTTCTCATTGAGAGAGAATAACCGGATGGTATTATCCCGAGCAGCAAAGACAATCACTTCCTCAGACGAATGAGTCAGTTGAATCTGCTTGGCTGCGCAATCCAGCTGAGCTTTATGTTTAGAGAGCCAGTCCATCCCAAGAATGAGGTCGATATCGGAATTGCCAAGAACCATAGGAGAAGCCAAGAACTTGAATTCACCCAACATGATGGAAATATCCGGAATCTCCTGATTGGCGAGCAAACATTTAGCCGGAGATACCACTGCTAACGGACTATGCATCGCTTGGGAAAAGAACTCATGCTTAGATGCAAAAGGCTTCGATATGAAACAATGTGATGCACCTGTATCAAAATGTACTTTTGCAGGAACATCGTTAACAGGAAGGTTACCCATGATCACATCTGACGAATCCTCTGCTTGAGCTGCATTCACCATATTGACCTTGGCGTGCTTGGGATTGTGCTTGACCACAGCTGTACTTGCCGATCTGACAGGAGGAGGAGGAGGAAGACGCCTCTGGTTAAAACACTTGTTAGCGTAGTGACCCTTCTGTTGGCACTTGTTGCACGTGACCTCTGAGAGCGGACGGTGGTACGGAGCACTCGATCTTGGAGCTTGAGACGAAGTCTTGTTCTGAAAGCCTGGGTTGGGTGGGTGGGAAGAACCACTGCCACCTTTGCTCTTCTGCTGATACGGCTGACGGAACAGAGGAGGAGGAAGCCAATACTTCTGCTGCTTGGTCACTTGAGTAGAGGACGAAGACGAAGTGTCTCTGACTCGCTTCCTGGAAGCATCACACCTGAGCTGAGCAGCCTCTTGCTTCAGTGCCATGTTGTAGAACTCATCGTATCTCAGCGGCTCAAAGAGGACAAGAGCGAGCTGAATTTCTTCACGAAGACCACCCCTGAACTGATAGATCATGCTCTTCTCATCAGGAACATCCTGCTTGGCAAAACGGGCGAGCTTCTAGAACAACTTGTTGTAGTCATAGACAGACAAAGAGCCTTGCTTCAGATTGCGGAATTCTTCACGTTTGCTTTCAGTCACACTTTGAGGAATGTGATGAGTGCGGAAATCACGACGGAAATCATCCCAAGTGATCAAACGTCCACCTCTGGAATCCCGGTACTGCTGAAACCACTCTGCGGCCTGATCCTTGAGCTGGAAAGACGCGAACTTGACGAAATCTTCAGGTCTGACGTTGCTACATTCAAAATGCTTGCCCAGATCGACTAACCAATCATCAGCATCGGTAGCCTCAACGCAGTTACTGAACGTCTTTGGACCATTTGCGAGGAACTGATGCAGAGTTGCAAACTGGTTCTGGTTGCTGCCTTGGTTCGCTTGACTGCTTTGATTCCGCTCTTGGATGATTTGCATGATCAGCTGAGTATTTGCATTAGTAGCAGCCATCACAGCCTGCCATGCTTCCGGAGGAGGCGGAGGTGGCGGAGGATCTTGATTCTGGTTCTGACTGGTGCTCTTAGCGGGAGCCATCCTGAAGAGGTTGACCACCATTAGCACACAAATAGAGAAATATAGAAGGTGAATCCAACGGAATGAAAAATTGCAACATAAGTCTTCACACCCGAACAAAATGAACGAATGCACATCTCTTGAAGTGGTCACATATTCCTAAATTGCGAAGCCACGAAGAATCATGTAGAAGAGGTACATCAACGAGGGATGGAATCAACATATGACGTCGGAGAAGAACGAATACCACAACTCGAAATAAAACCAAGGGTTGGCTTGCGGAATAAGCCGGAACAAACACATGATAGAAATTTCGTCCGAAGTGTTCGTGGTAGGACCTACACGGGCTCGACCGTACAGCACCATCATGTACAAGGCAGTGCACATGACATACGAAGCGTCCCCGAGTCAGCATAGCCAAGGACTCTTTAAGACACAATGAGGCCACTGTAAAATCGACCGTGAATAGGCGAACCACTAGACGTCGAACCCCAATTTCATATCACACATCTGTTGGAAAGATATCCTAAGGCTACTTGAATTCCCACCTATGAAATTCCCGAAACTTTCCGGTTATGCAATCAGGTGTTGAGGATACAGGGGAAGCATAATATCTCACCCAAGCTAGCAAATCCTACATCCAGCTGCATCCATCCTTCAACACATAACCAAGAAACCTTCGGAAACCATCTATCTCAACCTTCGAAAAGCATCCGTTATACAAGTTATGGCGATACTCCCGAACTCCCGCCCCAGTACTGGGTGGCGTCGAGGTTATCTCACCAACGAACTGCATAAAGGAGATTTTCGATGTCGCGCACATATCTCAAGTATACCAGAATTGCAAAGATAGAATTATGATGACAACACCTCAGAGCTCAACTCCCCGGGACACTTCCACTAAACCCCTGACAGGAGGCACCAAGACAGTATTCTCATCATAAGCCATCGGAACAAAACTAAGATACTCGCGTGATCCTAAATTTTTTTTAGTGAAATTTGAGAAGAGAAGAGTCAAAACTCTACGTCAGGATGCCTTACCAGAGCGATGAGGAGACTGGGAAGTAAAAAGAATTCCTAAGCTCTCCGATATATAATTCCTAAGGACTCAAAACATTTTTTCTAGACACAACTCGGCTGCTAGAAACGATCAAGCAATGGGGCTCCTAAGGTCGGGGAAGGCTCTGATTACCAACTTCTAACACCCTCGATGCGACTATATCTCCCACGTGTCGAGGCACGACTTAGAGGCATAATCGCATTGAAGGCATAAGTCGCAAGTGAGGCAATCTTCACACAACCCATGTACATATGAATATAAAGGGGAAATAAATATAATAGTTGGCTTACACTCGCCACGTCACATCAAGGTACATAAATAGCATCCATCAGTCAAACACTCATGGCCCGACTACGGCGCCAAAATAGAAAAGACTCCCCAACATGCGACTAAACCCTGAATCGAACCCCGAGCAGGCACCACTACTGATCATCAGGAAAAGAAACATAGTATCGCTGAGAGTCCTCGTCGTACTCCCACTTCAGCTCGAACGCGCCATCCGGAGGAGTATCATCGGTCCCTGCATCTGGTGATATAGTAATCTGTGAGCCACAAGGACTCAGCAATCTCGCACCCTCGCGATCAAGACTATTTAAGCTTAATAGGTAGGAAAGGGGTAATGTGAGTGGAGCTGCAGCAAGCGACTAGCATGTATGGTGGCTAACTTATTCGCAAAAGAGAGCGAGAAGAGAAAGCAAAGCACGAGCGGTAACTAAGTAGAGCAGACTACGCAAGCATAACTCCAACGCCGTGTCCACTTCCCGGACTCCGCCGAGAAGAGGCCATCACGGCAACACACGCAGTTGATTCATTTTAATTAATTAAGTTCAAGTTGTCTACAACCGGACATTAACAAATTCCCATCTGCCCATAACCGCGGGCACGGCTTTCGAAAGATCAATCCCTGCAGGGGGGTCCCAACTTAGCACATAACAAGCTCTCACGGTCAACAAAGGAATAGACCTCCACCCAGGACCCACCGATCAGACTCGGTATCCCGGTACAACAAGATGATTCGACAGGTCAAAACTAGTCTAGCAACACCGCCCGAATGCGCCGACAAATCCCGATAGGAGCTGCACATATCTCTTTCTCAGGGCACACTCAGATTGTCCAAACTTCCGGTAGGCCAGCCCAGAGTTGCCCCTGGTGGCCACCGGCGGCTGACGTTCCGGACCAACACTCAGGGGAGCACTGGCCCGTGGGGGGGCTAAAATAAAGATGACCCTCGGGCTCCGGAAACCCAAGGGAAAGAAAAGGGTAGGTGGCAAATGGTAAAACCAATGTTGGGCATTGCTGGAAAAGCTTTAATCAAGGCGAACTATCAAGGGGTTCCCATTATAGCCCAACCGCGTAAGGGACGCAACAAACCGGGAACATAACACCGATATGACGGAAACTAGGGCGGCAAGAGTGGAACAAAACACTAGGCGAGAGGCCGAGCCTTCCACCCTTTACCAAGTATATAGATGAGTAAAGATAACATAGCAATATAGTGATATCCCAACAAGTAAATAAATGTTCCAACAAGGAACGGCTCCAATCTTCACCTGCAACTAACAACGCTATAAGAAGGGCTGAGCAAAGCGGTAACATAGCCAATCAATGGTTTGCTAGGACAAAGGTGGGTTAGAGGCTCAATCATGGCAATTGGGAGGCTGACAAGCAAATGGTAGGCATCGTAGCATTGGCAAAGCAAAAGAGCGAGCAAACTAGCATAGCAAAGATAGTAGTGATTTCAAGGGTGTGATCATCTTGCCTGCACAGTTGTCAGAATTGACTGGATCCTCAAAAGCAAACTCAACGGGCTCCTCGTTAGCGAACTCGTCTCCCGGCTCTACCCAACAACACAAACAAGCAACAAGGATACAATCAACCACGTGCAAGGGCAACCAATAATATGGAAAGATGATATGCTATGCGGGATGCGATGCGGGATGCAAGAATGCAACATATAACAGGAAATGCATGAACCTGGCCTCAACTTGGAAATCCAAGTGTGCCACTGGATAGAGGGGAAGAAATCCCCTGAAAACGATATAAAGATCATGGCAATCGGAGCTACGGTTAAGAAATGGCAAGCGTTTTACTAAACGAACCGATCTGCAATTTACAGCAACATGCCTCCTAAATGCAACAAAATGAACATGCTACAGCCACCCAACATGAAAACAAATTGCATGTCAGTGATGTACTCATCAAGCTTAACAAATCATCGTTACTGAGGCATGGGCAAATTCATTCATTAAGGGCTTCAAACAAGCATGGCAAAACTGAATAAGCAAAACAGATTTCAGACTTAGCGAAATTAACGCTAGCCTGAAATTTCAGACCACGATGCTCTCTTCGGAGCAGCAAAACAACATGAAGGAAAACCTGAACATGGCAAGTAAGAGCATGGCATGGAGCTACTCAACAAGCTTAACAAAACACCCAACATGACCTGGGGCCAAAAGGGTTCACAAAATACTCTACCGAGCACACGAACATTGAAGAAACACAATCAGTTTTCAGACTTAGTGAAAACTGGGACATGCTGAAATAATAACTCACGGAGGCTTGTAAACGAGCTCGATGCTCTCACTACGGTGCAAGTCATGGCAAGGCAAGCATATATCCATTAATAAGGCACAAAATGCTAGCTAGACATGGCAAGAACAATGGCATAGCATGCATGGATCACTAGCAATCACTCCGGCAAAATCGCAAAAGAGTTAACGATCTGCCCAAAACAGCAACTATCCAAAAGTTGAGCTCGATTGAGTCAACCTAGGCTGCTTCAACATAACAAGTAAAGACATGGATGGATTAAGCACAACAAGCATAACAAACCACTCTTACTGATCATCCTCAAAAGAGGCACGGATCGCTAGGAAACAAGCCGGACATATAGCATCGTGAACTAGAACGGCTCAGACTTTGTGAAATTCACTAAGTCCCTGAAATCTGTAATCTCAGGTAGCCCTCTTCGCAAGCTTGCACAAGACAACACACACATCCTAAAAATACATGGAAGGCACCTCTAGAAAGAAGACAACATGCTTAACAATTCATCCCAAAGGGGCACAGGCATATCATGCACGGATTAAATATGGCAAAAATGACAAAAGTGCATGTTGGACTAACGGATCTGCAATTTAACTCAACATGCCTCCTTCCAACAGCATTTTTGGCACCAAGATGACCTCAAATGCAAATGATGTACTCGTCGAGGCGAAGAATTTGACATATCATATGCCCAAAACGGATCTACAGATGCAAAGTTATGATGCTCCAAAGATTGCATAACAAACGAAGGAATTAGGGTTTCGGGTAGAGGTCAACCCAAAACTCAGATCTAGATCCGGATCCGACCGGAGTTACTGTAGCAGCGCGGGATTCGAGGTTCGCCGGCCGGACTTGGGCTCGCCGGGGGTGAGGAGGACGAGGTCGGCCGAGGAGGTGGCGTCGGCGGGGCGGCGATGCCCGGCGAGGGCGGCGGCGCGGTGGACGGCGGCCGGCGATGGGCGCGGCGGCCGGGGACGGCGAACGGCGCCGCGGGGCGTCGGGCGGCGGGCTCCGGTGGGCGTCACGGTGGCGCGGGGCTGCTCCGGCCACCGGAGCGGAAGGAGGCGGCGGCGGGCGCTGGGAGGCGCGGTCGGCGGCGGACGGGCCCGCGGGGGCCGGTTGTGGGCTCCCCGGGCCGGCGGCGGTGGGAGGAGGCGCGGGCCACGTGGCGGCACGCCACTGGCTGCGGGCGGCGGCGGCGATGTGTCCGGTGCGGCCCGGACGTGTCCGGCGCGCCGGATCCAGGATTTCTTTTTTTTTTAGGGTTTCGAGGGGGAGAAGAAGAGATCCGAGATGGAGGGGTATAAATAGGCATAGAGGGAGCTAGGAGAGTCCAAATGAGGTGCGGTTTTCGCCCACACGATCGTGATCGAACGACCGAGATGATGGAGCTGAGTTTGGTGGGTTTTGGGCCAAAATGGAGGGGTGTTGGGCTGCACACACACGAGGCCTTTTCGGTCCCTCGGTTAACCGTTGGAGTATCAAACGAGGTCCAAATGACCCGAAACTTGACAGGCGGTCTACCGGTAGTAAACCAAGGCCGCATGGCAAGTCTCGGCCCAATCCGGAAATGTTTAATGCCCACACACGAAAGAAAGCTAGAAATGGCCACCGGAGGAGAACGAAGCGCCGGAATGCAAAACGGACAACGGGAAAAATGCTCGAATGCATGAGATGAACATGTATGCAAATGCGATGCACGTGACAACATGATAAGAAATGCACGAAAACAAAAACAACACACGGAGGCAAAGACCCGAACCCGAGAATTAAATATAACTTAATGCCGGAAACGGCAAGAGTCGGAGTACATTTGGGGAAGGTTACATATGGGGCGTTACACAGTGGTTCATCCCACCCATCCAACCCAGGCTTTCAGAACAAGACTTCGTCTCAAGCTCCAAGATCGAGTGCTCCGTACCACCGTACGCTTTCTGAGGTCACGTGCAACAAGTGCCAACAGAAGGGTCACTACGCCAACAAGTGTTTCAACCAGAGGCGCCTTCCTCCTCCTCCTCCTGTCAGATCGGCAAGTACAGCTGTGGTCAAGCATAACCCCAAGTCCGCCAAAGTCAACTTGATGAACGTAGCTCAGGCAGAGGATTCGTCAGATGTCATCATGGGTAACCTTCCTGTTAATGATATTCCTGCAAAAGTTCTTTTTGATACGGGTGCATCGCATTGTTTCATCTTGAGGCCATTTGTTTCTAAGCATGAGTTGCCTTTGCAAGATTTGCCTAGACAGTTGTCTGTTGTTTCTCCGGGCAAATTCATGAATGCTAGCGCTATTGTTCCGGATATTTCTATCACATTGGGCGATTACAAGTTTCTCTCTTCTCCGGTGGTTCTTGGTAATTTTGATATGGATCTTATTCTTGGGATGGACTGGCTCTCTAAACACAAGGCTCACCTCGATTGTGCAGCCAGGCAGATTCAACTGACTCATTCGTCTGAGGATGTAATTGTCTTTGCTGCTCGGGATAATACCATCCGGCTGTTTTCTCTCAATGAGAAGGGTGAATTGGATGCTATTTCGCAGATTCCGATTGTTTGTGAGTATCAAGACGTCTTCCCAGAAGAACTCCCAGGAATGCCTCCGCACCGGCCGGTTGAATTTGTTATTGAACTTGAGCCCGGTACGGAACCTATGTGCAAACGTCCTTACAAGCTCGGCCCCGAAGAGTTGAAGGAGTTGAAGAAACAACTCGATGTTCAAGAAAGAATGGGTCTCATTCGGCCTAGTACTTCTCCGTGGGGTTGTGGTGTTCTTTTTGTGAAGAAGAAGGATGGAACGGACCGACTTTGTGTTGATTACCGTCCATTGAACAAGAAGACCATCAAGAACAAATACCCACTTCCCAACATTAATGAGCTGTTCGAACAACTCAAGGGTGCCCAAGTATTCTCCAAGCTTGACCTCCGTATGGGTTATCATCAAATTCGCATTCGTGAGCAAGATATTCCCAAGACGGCGTTCAGAACAAGCTATGGGTCATATGAATACACTGTCATGTCTTTTGGCCTCGCCAACGCTCCTCCGACGTTCTCCCGCATGATGAACTTCATCTTCAATCCCTACACCAATGACTTCGTTTTGGTCTATCTCGACGACATCCTGGTTTTCTCGAAGAACAGGGAAGATCATGCCAAGCACTTGCGTTTGGTTCTTGACAAGCTCAGGGAACATCAGTTCTACGCCAAGTTCTCCAAGTGTGAATTTTGGCTCGATGAGTTCCTTTATCTTGGTCATATCATCTCTGCCAAGGGCATTTCCGTGGATCTTGAGAAGGTGTCTGCAATTGTTAATTGGGAACCTCCTCAGAACGTGAAGCAACTCCGTAGCTTCCTCGGTCTTGCAAGCTACTGCCGAAGATTCGTTGAAAACTTTTCCAAGATCGCGAAGCCTCTCTCAAATCTTCTTCAGAAGCACGTCAAGTACGTTTGGTCTCCGGAGTGTGATATTGCTTTCAACGCTTTGAAAGAGAAGTTGATCACTGCTCCAGTTCTGACTCCGCCTGATGAAACCAAGCCGTATGAGGTCTTTTGTGATGCCTCTCTCCAAGGTCTAGGTGCTATACTGATGCAAGAGAAGAAAGTTGTTGCTTATACCTCTCGCCAGTTGAAGCCTAATGAGAAGAACTACCCCACTCATGATCTCGAGTTGGCGGCAGTTGTGCACGCTTTGTTGACTTGGAGACATCTTCTATTGGGAAGAAAAGTGGACATTTTCACTGATCACAAGAGTCTCAAGTACATCTTCACTCAGCCTAATCTCAACCTCAGGAAAACTCGATGGGTCGAAATGATTCAAGAGTACGATCCGAGTATCGAGTATACTCTAGGCAAGGCTAATGTGATTGCTGATGCTTTGAGCAGAAAAGCATATTGCAACAGTCTGATTCTCAAGCCTTATCAACCCGAGCTTTGTGAAGCTTTCCGCAAACTTAATCTGCAAATTGTTCCTCAAGGTTTCCTCGCCAACCTTCAAGTTTCTCCTACCTTGGAAGACCAAATTCGCCAAGCCCAGCTTCTTGATGCTATGGTGAAGAAGGTGAAGATTGGTATTGCAAAGAGTCAGTCCAAGTACAAGTGCTACCGACTTAATGACAAGGACACTCTCTTCTTCGAGGATCGAATTGTGGTGCCCAAAGGTGAACTTCGTAAAGTGATCATGAACGAGGCTCACAACTCTCTCCTCTCCATCCACCCTGGTAGCACGAAGATGTATCAAGACCTGAAGCAAACTTATTGGTGGACTCGAATGAAGCGCGAGATCGCTCAATTCGTGAATGAATGTGATGTCTGCAGAAGAGTGAAGGCAGAACACCAAAGGCCAGCAGGTCTCCTCCAAGCTCTTGCCATTCCAGAATGGAAGTTTGACCACATTGAAATGGACTTCGTGACTGGGTTTCCAAAGTCAAAGCGTGGCAATGATGCTATATTCGTTGTCATCGACAAGCTCACCAAAGTGGCTCACTTTCTGCCTATCAAAGAGTCAATCACTGCAGCTCAATTGGCGGAACTCTATACCTCTCGAATTGTCTCTCTGCACGGTATTCCTCAAGTGATATCTTCAGACCGTGGCAGCATCTTTACCTCCAAGTTTTGGGATTCTTTTCAGAAGGCCATGGGCACCAACATCCGCTTCAGCACTGCTTTCCATCCTCAAACAAGCGGTCAAGTCGAGCGTGTCAATCAAATTCTTGAAGATATGCTCAGGGCTTGTGTTATCTCCTTCGGCATGAAGTGGGAGGATTGTCTTCCTTATGCTGAATTCTCGTACAACAACAGTTTTGAAGCAAGTTCGGGCAAGGCCCCATTTGAAATTCTGTATGGTAGGAAGTGCCGTACACCTCTCAACTGGTCTGAAACCGGTGAACGTCAGCTCCTGGGTAATGACCTAATCACAGAGGCAGAAGAGATGTGCAAGGTCATTCGTGATAACCTCAAAGCAGCCCAATCCCGCCAGAAGAGCTACTATGACAGTAAGCACCGCGATTTGGCTTTCGAGATCGGAGATCATGTTTACCTCCGCGTCTCTCCTATGAAAGGGACTCGTCGCTTTGGTATCAAAGGGAAGCTTGCCCCAAGATACGTCGGACCTTTCAAGATTGTCAGCAAGAGAGGCGACCTCGCCTATCAACTCGAGCTTCCTTCAAACTTTGCAAATGTTCATGATGTGTTCCATGTCTCCCAACTCCGAAAGTGCTTCAAGACGCCTGAACGCACAGTCAACTTCGAGGACATTGAGCTCCAAGAAGATCTCTCCTATCGTGAGCACCCAGTTGCAATCCTTGAAGAGACTGATCGCAGGACTCGCAACAAGTCAATCAAATTTCTCAAAGTCAAGTGGTCACACCATTCCGACCGTGAAGCTACCTGGGAACGCGAGGATCACCTCCGTTCTGAGTATCCGGAGTTCTTTCAGTCCTAGATCTCGGGACGAGATCTTTTCGTAGTGGTGGAGTGTTGTAACGCCCCAGATATGACTTTCCCGATTTGTACTCCAACTCTTGCCGTTTCCGGCAGTAAGTTATATTTATTTCTCGGGTTCGGGTCTTTGTCTCCGTGTGTTGTTTTCGTTTTCATGCATCTCATATCATGTCATCACGTGCATAACATTTGCATACATGTTCATCTCATGCATTCGAGCATTTTCCCCGTTGTCCGTTTTGCATTCCGGCGCTTCGTTCTCCTCCGGTGGCCATTTCTAGCTTTCTTTCGTGTGTGGGGATTAAACATTTCCGGATTGGACCGAGACTTGCCATGCGGCCTTGGTTTACTACCGGTAGACCGCCTGTCAAGTTTTGGGTCATTTGGACTTCGTTTGATACTCCAACGGTTAACCGAGGGACCGAAAAGGCCTCGTGTGTGTTGCAGCCCAACACCCCTCCACTTTGGCCCAAAACCCACCAAACTCTGCTCCATCGTCTCGGTCATTCGATCACGATCGCGTGGCCGAAAACCGCACCTCATTTGGACTCTCCTAGCTCCACTTATGCCTATATATACCCCCTCCATTTCGGATCTCGTCTTCCCCGTCCAAACCCTACCCTGAAAAAAAAGCAGATCCGCGCCGACGGACATGTCCGGACCCTAGCCGCACACGTCCGCCGCCGCCTCTCGTCCACTCCGCGCCCGCCACGTGGCACCACAGCTTGCCGCCGCGGCCGGCCCGCCGAGACCCATCTCGGGCCCTCCTCACCGCCGCTCGGGCCCGAGGGAGTCGCCCTCGCCGCCGCACATCTTCTCCGGCTCCGGCCGCCGGAGTTCACCGCCCCGCCGACCGGATCTTCTCGCCGCACCACCACCACCACCTCGCAGCCGCCGCCCAGCTCCCGAAGCGCCGCCTCCGCCACCGCGGGCGCCGCCCCGCCCGGATCCGCCGTCGCCCACCGCGGGCGCTGCCCCGCCCGCGACCGGCGCCGCCACCAAGCTCCTCTGCCGCCGCCACCAAGCTCCACCGGCGCCGCCCATCTTGCCTGTTCCGCCTCGGCCGCCTCCTCTCGCCGCCGCGGGCCTCCTCCACGGTGCCCCGGCCGGCCGGACTCGGCCACCCCCGCCGCCGTTTGCCTACTCCGGCCATCTTCCGCGTCTCCGGCGAGATCCCGCGGATCAGGATCAGATCCACCACACCCTCCATCCAAACATCCCGTCTCAGATCTGCACCGCTCCGTCCCAGATCCCTCCGTCCCACATTGACTTTTCGCAGAGGTAAAATTCGTCTAAGTCCCCAGATTCCAGATCCATGGTGCCATGTTCGAGGTCTCATAACTTTGCATCCGTAAATCCGATTTGGGCATATATTATATCAACTCCCCAGGACACTTCCACTAAACCCCTGACAGGAGGCACCAAGGTTTTTTTAGTGAAATTTGAGAAGAGAAGAGTCAAAACTCTACGTCAGGATGCCTTACCAGAGCGATGAGGAGGCTGGGAAGTAAAAAGAATTCCTGAGCTCTCCGATATATAATTCCTAAGGACTCAAAACATTTTTCTAGACACAACTCGGCTGCTAAAAACGATCAAGCAATGGGGGCTCCTAAGGTCGGGGAAGGCTCTGATTACCAACTTGTCACACCCTCGATGCGACTATATCTCCCACGTGTCGAGGCACGACTTAGAGGCATAATCGCATTGAAGGCATATGTCGCAAGTCGGGAAATCATTACACATCCCATGTACATAAATAATATAAAGGGGAACAACATAGTTGGCTTACACTCGCCACGTCACATCAAAGTACATAAATAACATTCATCACAGAATTCACTCATGGCCCGACTACGGCGCCAAAATGGAAAAGACCCCCAACATGCGACAAGGCCCTGAATCTAACCCCGAATAGGCACCACTACTGATCATCAGGAAAACACACATAGTAATGCTGAGAGTCCTCGTCGTACTCCCACTTGAGCTCGAGCACGCCATCTGGAGCTGTATCATCTGTCCCTGCATCTGGTGTAATAGTAATCTGTGAGCCACAGGGACTCAGCAATCTCGCACCCTCGCGATCAAGACTATTTAAGCTTAATAGGTAGGAAAAGGGTAATGTATAAGTGGAGCTGCAGCAAGCGACTAGCATATATGGTGGCTAACTTATTCGCAAAAGAGAGCGAGAAGAGGAGGCAAAGCACGAGCGAGAAACTAGAGAGCAACCTGCGCAAACATAACTCCAACGCCGTGTCCACTTCCCGGACTCCGCCGAGAAGAGGCCATCACGGCAACACACTCAGTTGATTCATTTTAATTAATTAAGGTTCAAGTTTTCTACAACCGGACATTAACAAATTCCCATCTGCCCATAACCGCGGGCACGGCTTTCGAAAGATCAATCCCTGCAGGGGGGTCCCAACTTAGCCCATAACAAGCTCTCACGGTCAACGAAGGAATAGACCTCCACCCAAGACACACCGATCAGACTCTGTATCTCGGTACAACAAGATGATTCGACAGGTCAAAACAAGTCCAGCAACACCGCCCGAATGTGCCGACAAATCCCGATAGCAGCTGCACATATCTCGTTCTCAAGGCACACTCAGATGAGCCAGACGTCGGGTAGACCAGCCCAGAGTTGCCCCTGGTAACCCCGGACATCGCTCGGTGGGACCAACACTAAGAGGAGCACTGGCCCGGGGGGGGGGTTAAAATAAGATGACCCTCGGGCTCCGGAAACCCAAGGGAAAAGGAGGCTAGGTGGCAAATGGTAAAACCAATGTTGGGCATTGCTGGAAAAGCTTTAATCAAGGCGAACTATCAAGGGGTTCCCATTATAGCCCAACCGCGTAAGGGACGCAACAATCCGGGAACATAACACCGATATGACGGAAACTAGGGTGGCAAGAGTGGAACAAAACACTAGGCGAGAGGCCGAGCCTTCCACCCTTTACCGAGTATATAGATGCATTAAGATAACATAGCAATATAATGATATCCCAACAAGTAAATAAATGTTCCAACAAGGAACGGCTCCAATCTTCACCTGCAACTAACAACGCTATAAGAAGGGCTGAGCAAAGCGGTAACATAGCCAAACAACGGTTTGCTAGGACAAAGGTGGGTTAGAGGCTCAATCATGGCAATTTGGGAGGCTGACAAGCAAGTGGTAGGCATCGTAGCATTGGCAGAGCAAACTAGCATAGCAAAGATAGTAGTGATTTTGAGGGTATGATCATCTTGCCTGCACAGTTGTCAGAGTTGACTGGATCCTCAAAAGCAAACTCAACGGGCTCCTCGTTAGCGAACTCGTCTCCCGGCTCTACCCAACAACACAAACAAGCAACAAGGATACAATCAACCACGTGCAAGGGCAACCAATAATATGCAAAGATGGTATGCTATGCGGGATGCGATGCGGGATGCAAAATACAAGACGTGACAGGAAATGCATGAACCTGGCCTCAACTTGGAAAACCAAGTGTGCCACTGGATAGAGGGGAAGAAATCACCTGAAAACTATATAAAGATCATAGGAATCGGAGCTACGGTTTGGAAATGGCAAACGTTTACGAAACGAACCGATCTGCGATTTACGGCAAGTAGGCTCCTAAATGCAACGAAATGAACATGCTACAACTACCAAACATGAAAACAAAATGCATGGCAGGGATGTACACAAGATGCTTAACAAATCACTAGGACTGAGCCATAGGCAAATTCATTCATTAAGGGGTTCAAATAAGCATGGCAAAACTGAATAAGCAAAACAGATTTCAGACTTAGCGAAATTAACGCTAGTCTGGAATTTCAGACCACGATGCTCTCTTCGGAGCAGCAAAACAACATGAAACATAACCTGAACATGACAACCAAGAGCATGGCATGGAGCTACTCAACAAGCTTAACAAAACACCCAAAATGACCAGGGGCCAAAAGGGTTCACAAGATACTCTAACGAGCACACGAACATAGATGAAACACAATCAGTTTTCAGACTTAGTGAAAACTGAGACATGCTGAAATTATAACTCACGGAGGCATGTAAACGAGCTCGATGCACTCACTACGGTGTAGGTCATGGCAAGGCAAGCACATATCCATAAAGAAGGCACAAAATGCTAGCTAGACATGGCAAGAACAATGGCATAGCATGCACGAGTCACTAGCAATGGCATCGGCAAAATCGCAAAAGAGTTCACGATCTGTCCAAATTAACAATGATGCAAAAGTTGAGCTCGATTGAGTCAACCTAGGGTGCTCCAACATAACAAGTAAAGACATGGATGGATAAAGCACAACAAGCGTAACAAAACACTCTTACTGATCATCCTCAAAAGAGGCACGGATCACTAGGAAACAAGCTGGACATATAGTATCATGAACTAAAACATCCCAGACTTAGTGAAAATCACTAAGTCCCTGAAATCAGCAATCTCAGGTACCCCTCTTTGCAAGCTTGCACAAGACAACACACACATCCTAAAAATGCATGGGTGGCACCTCTGGAAATAAGACAAAAATCTTAACAATTCATCCCAAAGGGGCACAGGCATATCATGCACACAATAATCATGGCAAAAATGACAAAAGTCAATGATGAGCTAACGGATCTGCAATTTAACTCACGATGCCTCCTTCTAACAGCATTTTGGGCATCAAGATGAACTCAAATGCAAATGATTCAATGGAATGAAATGATGTACTCGTCGAGACGAAGATTTTGATATAATATATGCCCAAATCGGATTTACGGATGCAAAGTTATGAGACCTCGAACATGGCACCATGGATCTGGAATCTGGGGACTTAGACGAATTTCACCTCCGCAAAAAGTCAACGTGGGATGGAGGGATCCGGGACGGAGCGGTGCAGATCTGAGACGGGATGTTTGGATGGAGGGTGTGGTGGATCTGATCCCGATCCGTGGGATCTCACCGGAGACGAGGAAGATGCCGGAGTAGGCGAACGGCGGCGGGGGTTTCCGAGTCCGGCCGGCCGGGGCACCGCGGAGGAGGCCCGCGGCGGCGAGAGGAGGCGGCCGAGGCGGAACAGGCAAGATGGGCAGCGCCGGTGGAGCTTGGTGGCGGCGGCGGAGGAGCTTGGTGGCGGCGGCGGAGGAGCTTGGTGGCGGCGCCGGTCGCGGGCGGGGCGGCGCCCGCGGTGGGCGGTGGCGGATCCGGGCGGGGCGGCGCCCGCGGTGGCGGAGGCGGCGCTTCGGGAGCTGGGCGGCGGCTGCGAGGTGGTGGTGGCGGTGCGGCGAGAAGATTCGGTCGGCGGGGCGATGAACTCCGGCGGCCGGAGCCGGAGAAGATGTGCGGCGGCGAGGGCGACTCCCACGGGCCCGAGCGGCGGTGAGGAGGGCCCGAGATGGGTCTCGGCGGGCCGACCGCGGCGGCGAGCTGTGGTGCCACGTGGCGGGCGCGGAGTGGACGAGAGGCGGCGGCGGACGTATCCGGCTAGGGTCTGGACATGTCCGTCGGCGCGGATCTGCTTTTTTTTCAGGGTAGGGTTTGGACGGGGAAAACGAGATCCGGAATGGAGGGGGTATATATAGGCATAAGTGGAGCTAGGAGAGTCCAAATGAGGTGCGGTTTTCGGCCACGCGATCATGATCGAACGACCGAGACGATGGAGCAGAGTTTGGTGGGTTTTCGGCCAAAGTGGAGGGGTGTTGGGCTGCAACACACACGAGGCCTTTTCGGTCCCTCGGTTAACCGTTGGTGTATCAAACGAAGTCCAAATGACCCAAAACTTGACAGGCGGTCTACCGGTAGTAAACCAAGGCCGCATGGCAAGTCTCGGTCCAATCCGGAAATGTTTAATCCCCACACACGAAAGAAAGCTAGAAATGGCCACTGGAGGAGAACGAAGCGCCGGAATGCAAAACGGACAACGGGGAAAATGCTCGAATGCATGAGATGAACATGTATGCAAATGCTATGCACGTGATGACATGATATGAGATGCATGAAAACAAAAACAACACACGGAGACAAAGACCCGAACCCGAGAAATAAATATAACTTACTGCCGGAAACGGCAAGAGTTGGAGTACAAATCGGGAAAGTCATATCTGGGGCGTTACAACAGGGGGCACCCCATAGACACACAAGTTGATCCACGTGATCTTATTCTTAGCCGTGTGTGGCGCCCCCTGCCACCATAGTCCTCGATAATATTGTAGCGGTGCTTAGGCGAAGCCCTGCGACAGTAGTACATCAAGATCGTCACCACGCCGTCGTGCTGACGGAACTCTTCCCCGACACTTTGCTGGATCGGAGTCCGGGGGTCGTCATCGAGCTGAACGTATGCTAAAACTCGGAGGTGTCATAGTTTCGGTGCTTGATCGGTCGGGCCGTGAAGACGTACGACTACATCAACCAAACACTTCCGTTGTCGATCTACTAGGGTACGTAGATCACACTCTCCCCTCGTTGCTATGCATCACCATGATCTTGCGTGTGCGTAGGAAATTTTTTGAAATTACTGCGTTCCCCAACAGTGGTATCAGAGCCTAGGTTTTATGGTTTGATGTTATATGCATGAGTAGAACACAAGTGAGTTGTGGGCGATACAAGTCATACTGCCTACCAGCATGTCATACTTTGGTTCGGCGGTATTGTTGGACGAGACGACCCGGACCAACATTACGCGTACGCTTACGCGAGACCGGTTCCCCCGACGTGCTTTGCACACAGGTGGCTTGCGGGCGACTGTCTCTCCAACTTTAGTTGAACCGAGTGTGGCTACGCCCGGTCCTTGCAAAGGTTAAAACGGAATCTATTTGACAAACTATCGTTGTGGTTTTGATGCGTAGGTGAGATTGGTTCTTGCTTAAGCCCGTAGCAGCCACGTAAAACTTGCAACAAACAAAGTAGAGGACGTCTAACTTGTTTTTGCAGGGCATGTTGTGATGTGATATGGTCAAGACATGATGCTAAATTTTATTGTATGAGATGATCATGTTTTGTAACCGAGTTATCGGCAACTGGCAGGAGCCATATGGTTGTCGCTTTATTGTATGCAATGCAATCGCGATGTAATGCTTTACTTTATCACTAAGCGGTAGCGATAGTCGTGGAAGCATAAGATTGGCGAGACGACAACGATGCTACGATGGAGATCAAGGTGTCGCGCCGGTGACGATGGTGATCATGACGGTGCTTCGGAGATGGAGATCACAAGCACAAGATGATGATGATGGCCATATCATATCACTTATATTGATTGCATGTGATGTTTATCTTTTATGCATCTTATCTTGCTTAGATTGATGGTAGCATTATAAGATGATCTCTCACTAAATTATCAAGAAGTGTTCTCCCTGAGTATGCACCGTTGCCAAAGTTTGTCGTGCCCAGACACCACGTGATGATCGGGTGTGATAAGCTCTATGTCCATCTACAACGGGTGCAAGCCAGTTTTGCACACGCAGAATACTCAGGTTAAACTTGACGAGCCTAGCATATGCAGATATGGCCTCGGAACACGGAGACCGAAAGGTCGAGCGTGAATCATATAGTAGATATGATCAACATAATGATGTTCACCATTGAAAACTAATCCCTTTCACATGATGATCGGTTATGGTTTAGTTGATTTGGATCACGTGATCACTTAGAGGATTAGAGAGATGTCTATCTAAGTGGGAGTTCTTAAGTAATATGATTAATTGAACTTAAATTTATCATGAACTTAGTCCTGGTAGTATTTTGTAAATCATGTTGTAGATCAATAGCTCGCGTTGTTGCTTCCCTGTGTTTATTTTGATATGTTCCTAGAGAAAATTGTATTGAAAGATGTTAGTAGCAATGATACGGATTGGATCCGTAATCTGAGGTTTATCCTCATTGCTGCACAGAAGAATTATGTCCTGGATGCACGCTAGGTGACAGACCTATTGCAGGAGCAGATGCAGACGTTATGAATGTTTGGCTAGCTCAATATGATGACTACTTGATAGTTTAGTGCACCATGCTTAAATGGCTTAGAATCGGGACTTCAAAGATGTTTTGAACGTCATGGACCATATGAGATGTTCCAGGAGTTGAAGATAATATTTCAAGCAAATACCCGAGTTGAGAGATTTGAAGTCTCCAACAAGTTCTATAGCTAAAAGATGGAGGAGAATCGCTCAACTAGTGAGCATGTGCTTAGATTGTCTGGGTACTACAGTCGCTTGAATCAAGTGGGAGTTAATCTTCCAGATAAGATAGTGATTGACAGAATTCTCTAGTCACCATGACCAAGTTAGTAGAACTTCGTGATGAACTATAGTATGCAAGGGATGACGAAAACGACTCCCGAGCTTTTCATGATGATGAAATCGATGAAGGTAGAAATCAAGAAAAACATCAAGTGTTGATGGTATACAAGACCACTAGTTTCAGGCAAAAGGCAGAGGGAAGAAGGGGAACTTCAAAAGAACAGCAAGCAGGTTGCTGCTCAAGTGAAGAAGCCCAAGTCTGGACCTAAGCCTGAGACTGAGTGCTTCTACTGCAAAGGGACTGGTCACTAGAAGCGGAACTACCCCAAGTGATTGGCAGATAAGAAGGATGGCAAAGTGAACATAAGTATATTTGATATACATGTTATTGATGTGTACTTTACTAGTGTTTATAAGCAACCCCTCAGTATTTGATACTAGTTCAGTTGCTAAGATTAGTAACTCAAAACGGGAGTTGCAGAATAAACAGAGACTAGTTAAGGGTGAAGTGACGATGTGTGTTGGAAGTGGTTCCAAGATTGATATGATCATCATCACACACTCCCTATAAATTCAGGATTAGTGTTGAACCTAAATAAGTGCTATTTGGTGTTTACGTTGAGCATGAATATGATTTGATCATGTTTATTGTAATACGGTTATTCATTTAAGTAAGAGAATAAATTGTTGTTCTGTTTACATGAATAAAACCTTATATGGTTACACACCCAATGAAAATAGTTCGTTGGATCTCGATCGTATTGATACACATAATCATAATATTGAAACCAAAAGATGCAAAGTTAATAATGATAGTGCAACTTATTTGTAGCACTGACGTTTAGGTCATATTGGTGTAAAGCGCATGAAGAAACTCCATGCTAATGGACTTTTGGAATCACTTGATTATGAATCAGTTGATGCTTGCGAACCATGCCTCATGGGCAAGATGACTAAGACTCTGTTCTTCGGAACAATGGAGCGAGCAATAGATTTGTTGGAAATAATACATACTGATGTATGTGGTCCGATGAATATTGAGGCTCGCGATAGGTATCATTATTTTCTGATCTTCACAGATGATTTGAGCAGATATGAGTATATCTACTTGATGAAACATAAGTCTGAAACATTTGAAAAGTTCAAAGAATTTCAGAGTGAAGTGGAGAATCATCGTAACAAGAAAATAAGGCTTCTACGATCTGATCGCGGAGACAAATATTTGAGTTACGAGTTTGGTCTTCAATTAAAACAATGTGGAATAGTTTCACAAATTCGTGCCACCCGGAACACCATAGCATAATGGTGTGTCCGAACGTCATAGCCGTACTTTATTAGATATAGTGCAAATCTATGATGTTTCTTACCGATTTACCACTATCGTTTTTGAGGTTATGCATTAAAGACAGCTGCATTCATGTTAAAAAAAGGGGCACCATCTAAGTCCGTTGAGACGACACAATCTGAACTGTGGTTTAGCAAGAAACCAAAGTTGTCGTTTCTTAAAGTTTGGGGTTGTGATGCTTATTTGAAAAAGTTTCATCCGGATAAGCTCAAAACCAAATCGGAGAAATATGTCTTCATAGGATACCCAAAAGGAGACTGTTGGGTACACCTTCTATCACAGATCCTAAGGCAAGACATTCGTTGCTTATAATGGATCCTTTCTAGAGAAGGAGTTTCTCTCGAAAGAAGTGAGTGGGAGGAAAGTAGAACTTGATAAGGTAATTGTACCTTCTCCCTTATTGGAAAGTAGTTCATCACAGAAATTTTTTCCTGTGGCTACTACACCAATTAGTGAGGAAGCTAATGATGATGATCATAAAACTTCAGATCAAGTTACTACCGAATCTCGTAGGTAAACCAGAGTGAGATCCGCACCAGTGTGGTACGGTAATCCTGTTCTGGAGGTCATGTTACTTGATCATGACGAACCTACGAACTATGAGGAAGCGATGATGAGCCCAGATTCCGCAAAATGGCTTGAGGCCATGAAATCTGAGATGGGATTCATGTATGAAAACAAAGTATGGACTTTGGTTGACTTGCCCGATGATCGGCAAGCCATAGAAAATAAATGGATCTTCAAGAGGAAGATGGACGTTGATAGTAGTGTTACTATCTACAAAGCTAGAATTGTCGCAAAAGGTTTTCGACAAGTTCAAAGTGTTGACTACGATGAGAGTTTCTCACTCGTATCTATGCTTAAGTCTGTCCGAATCATGTTAGCAATTGTCGCATTTTATGAAATCTGGCAAATGGATAAACAAAAATGCATTCCTTAATGGATTTCTTAAAGAAGAGTTGTATATGATGCAACCGGTAGGTTTTGTCAATCCTAAAGGTGCTAACGAAATATGCAAGCTGCAGCGATTCATCTATGGACTGGTGCAAGCATCTCAGAGTTGGAATACATGCTTTGATAAGTTGATCAAAGCATATAGTTTTATACAGACTTGCGGTGAAGCCTGTATTTACAAGAAAGTGAGTGGGAGCACTACAGCATTTCTGATAAGTATATGTGAATGACATATTATTGATCAAAAATAATGTAGAATTATTCTGTAAAGCATAAAGGAGTGTTTGAAAGGAGTTTTTCAAAGAAAGACTTCGGTGAAGCTGCTTACATATTGAGCTCCAAGATCTATAGAGATAGATCAAGACGCTTGATAAGTTTTTTCAATGAGTACATACCTTGACAAGATTTCGAAGTAGTTCAAAATGGAGCAGTCAAAGAAAGAGTTCTTGCCTGTATTACAAGGTGTGAAGTTGAGTAAGACTCAAAGCCCGACCACGGGAGAAGATAGAAAGAGAATGAAAGTCATTCCCTATGCCTTGGCCATAGGTTCTATAAAGTATGTCATGCTGTATACCAGATCTATTGTATACCATGCACTGATTTGGCAAGGGAGTACAATAGTGATCTAGGAGTAGATCACTGGACAGCGGTCAGAATTATCCTTAGTGAAATAAGGATATGTTTCTCGATTATGGACGTGACAAAAGGTTCGTCGTAAAGGGTTACGCCGATGCAAGTTTTGACACTAATCTAGATGACTCTAAGTCTCGTTCTAGATACATATTGAAAGTGGGAGCAATTAGCTAAAGTAGCTCCATGCAGAGCATTGTTGACATAGAAATACATGTGGATCTGAATGTGGCAGACCCGTTGACTAAGATTCTCTCACAAGCAAAACATGATCACACCTTAGTACTCTTTGGGTGTTAATCACATAGCAATGTGAACTAGATTACTGAATCTAGTAAACCCTTTGGGTATTGGTCACATGGCAATGTGAACTATGGGTGTTAATCACATAGCGATGTGAACTAGATTACTGAATCTAGTAAACCCTTTGGGTATTGGTCACATGGCAATGTGAACTATGGGTGTTAATCACATGATGATGTGAACTATCGATGTTAATCACATGGTGATGTGATCTAGATTATTGACTCTAGTGCAAGTGGGAGACTGAAGGAAATATGCCATAGAGGCAATAATAAAGTTATTATTTATTTCCTTATATCATGATAAATGTTTATTATTCATGCTAGAATTGTATTAACCGGAAACATAATACATGTGTGAATACATAGACAAACAGAGTGTCACTAGTATGCCTCTACTTGACTAGCTCGTTAATCAAAGATGGTTATGTTTCCTAACCATGGACAAAGAGTTGTTATTTGATTAACGGGATCACATCATTAGATGAATGATCTGATTGACATGACCCATTCCATTAGCTTAGCACCCGATCGTTTAGTATGTTGCTATTGCTTTCTTCATGACTTATACATGTTCCTATGACTATGAGATTATGTAACTCCCGTGTGCCGGAGGAACACTTTGTGTGCTACCAAACGTCACAACGTAACTGAGTGATTATAAAGGTACTCTACAGGTGTCTCCAAAGGTACATGTTGGGTTGAGGTATTTTGAGATTAGGATTTGTCACTCCGATTGTCGGAGAGGTATCTCTGGGCCCTCTTGGTAATGCACATCACTTAAGCCTTGCAAGCAATGCAACTAATGAGTTAGTTGCGAGATGATGTATTACAGAACGAGTAAAGAGACTTGCCGGTAACGAGATTGAACTAGGTATTGGATACCGACGATCGAATCTCGGGCAAGTAACATACCGATGACAAAGGGAACAACGTATGTTGTTATGCGGTCTGACCGATAAAGATCTTCGTGGAATATGTAGGAGCCAATATGGGCATCCAGGTCCCGCTATTGGTTATTGACCGGAGACGTGTCTCGGTCATGTCTACATTGTTCTCGAACCCGTAGGGTCCGCACGGTTAAGGTTTCGATGACAGTTATATTATGAGTTTATGAGTTTTGATGTACCGAAGGAGTTCGGAGTTCCAGATGAGATCGAGGACATGACGAGGAGTCTCGAAATGGTCGAGACGTAAAGATCGATATATTGGACGACTATATTCGGACATCGGAAAGGTTCCGAGTGATTCGGGTATTTTTCGGAGTACCGGAGAGTTACGGAAATTCGCCGGGAGAAGTATTGGGCCTTGATGGGCTTTAGTGGGAAGAGGAGAAAGGGCCTGCTGCGCCCCCCTCCCCTCTAGTCCGAATTGGACTAGGGAAAAGGGGGCCGGCCACCTTTCCTTCTCCTCCACTTCCTTCTCCCTTCCTCCCCTCTTGGTGGACTCCTACTAGGACTTGGAGTCCTAGTAGGACTCCACATCCTGGTCGCACCTAGCCTTGGCCGGCCTCCTCCTCCTCCATCCTTTATATACAGGGGCAGGGGGCACCCCATAGACACACAAGTTGATCCACGTGATCTTATTCTTAGCCGTGTGCAGCGCCCCCTGCCACCATAGTCCTCGATAATATTGTAGCGGTGCTTAGGCGAAGCCCTGCGACAGTAGTACATCAAGATCGTCACCACGTCGTCGTGCTGACGGAACTCTTCCCCGACACTTTGCTGGATCGGAGTCCGGGGATCGTCATCGAGCTGAACGTGTGCTAAAACTCGGAGGTGCCATAGTTTCGGTGCTTGATCGGTCGGGACGTGAAGACGTACGACTACATCAACCAAACGCTTCCGTTGTCGATCTACTAGGGTACGTAGATCACACTCTCCCCTCGTTGCTATGCATCACCATGATCTTGCGTGTGCGTAGGAAAATTTTGAAATTACTGCGTTCCCCAACATCTACATCATGTCATCTTGCTTAAGGCGTTACTCTGTTTTTAACTTAATACTCTAGATGCATGCTGGATAGCGGTTGATGAGTGGATTAATAGTAGTAGATGCAGGCAGGAGTCGGTCTACTTGTCTCGGACGTGATGCCTATATACATGACCATACCTAGATATTCTCATAACTATGCTCAATTCTGGCAATTGATCAATAGTAATTTGTTCACCCATCGTAGAATACTTATGCTCTTGAGAGAAGCCACTAGTGAAACCTATGGCCCCCGGGTCTATCTTGATCATATTAATCTCCTACTACTTAGTTATTTCCTTTGCTATTACTTTGCCTTTATTTTACTTTGCATCTTTATCATAAAAATACCAAAAATATTATCTTATCATATATATCAGATCTCACTCTCGTAAGTGGTCTTATAGGGATTGACAACCCCTATTTGCGTTGGTTGCGAGGATTTATTTGTTTTGTGCAGGTACGAGGGACTCGCGCGTAGTCTCCTACTGGATTGATACCTTGGTTCTCAAAAACTGAGGGAAATACTTACGCTACTTTGCTACATCATCCCTTCCTCTTCGGTGAAAACCAACGGAGTGCTCAAGAGGTAGCAAGAAGGATTTCTGGCGCCGTTGCCGGGGAGGTCTATGCAAAAGTCAACATACCAAGTACCCATCACATACCCTTATCTCCCGCATTACATTATTTGCCATTTGCCTCTCGTTTTCCTCTCCACCACTTCACCCTTGCCGTTTTATTCACCCTCTCTCTCTCTATCCTCCCTCTCTTTCTCTATTTGCCTCTTTTTGCGCGCTTGCTTTTTGTTTGCTTGTGTGTTAGTTTGCTTGCTTGTCACTATGCTCAAGATAATACTAAATTGTGTGACTTCACCAATACCAACAACAATGATTTTATTAGCACTCCGATTGCTCCTCTTACCGATGCTGAATCTTGTGAAATTAATACTGCTTTGCTGAATCTTGTCATGAAAGATCCGTTTTCCGGCCTTCCTAGTGAAGATGCCGCTACCCATCTAAATAGCTTCATTGATTTGTGTGACATGTAAAAGAAGAAAGATGTGGATAATGATATTGTTAAATTGAAGCTATTTCCTTTTTCGCTTAGAGATCGTGCTAAAGCTTGGTTTTCGTCTTTGCCTAAAAATAGTATTGATTCATGGAACAAGTGCGAAGATACTTCTATCTCTAAGTATTTTCCTCCCGCTAAGATCATCTCTCTTAGAAACGACATTATGAATTTTAAGCAACTTGATCATGAATATGTTGCACAAGCTTGGGAGAGAATGAAATTAATGATACGTAATTGCCCTACTCATGGTTTAAATTTATGGATGATTGTTCAGAATTTTTATACCGGATTGAATTTTGCTTCTAGAAATCTTTTAGATTCGGCCGCAGGAGGCACTTTTATAGAAATCACTTTAGGAGAAGCTACTAAACTCCTAGATAATATTATGGTTAATTATTCTCAATGGCATATTGAAAGACGTACTAATAAAAAGGTGCAGGCCATAAAAGAAATTAATGTTTTGAGTGGAAAGATGGATGAACTTATGAAATTATTTGCTAATAAGAGTGTTTCTTCTGACCCTAATGATATGCCCTTGTCTACCTTGATTGAGAATAATAATGAATCTATGGATGTGAATTTTGTTCGTAGGAACAATTTTGGTAACAACGCGTATAGAGGAAATTTTAATCGTAGGCCTTATCCTAGTAATCCCTCTAATAATTATGGTAATTCCTACAACAGTTCTTATGGAAATTATAATAAGATGCCCTCTGATTTTGAATCTAATATTAAAGAATTTATTACTTCACAAAATAATTTTAATGCTATGATTGAAGAAAAATTGCTTAAGATTGGTGATTTCGCTAGAAACGTTGATAGAATTTCTCTTGATGTTGTTTCTTTGAAACTTAGATCTATTCCACCTAAGCATGATATCAATGAGTCTCTCAAAGCCATGAGAATTTTCATTGATGAGTGCAAAGAAAGAACCGCTAGGATGCGTGCTAAGAAAGATGCGTTTATAAGAGCGTGTTCTTCTAATTGCTATAAAAATAAAGATGAAGATCTAAAAGTTATTGATGTGTCCCCTATTAAATCTTTGTTTTGCAATATGAACCTTGATAATGATGGGACTGAATATGATCCACCTTTACCTAGAAGGCATTCTAAGAATTTAGAATTTGTTGATCTTGATGCTAAATTTGATAAAAGTGGGATTGAAGAAATTAAAACTTTAGATGTTGCTAAACCCACTATTATGGATTTCAAGGAATTTAACTATGAAAATTGCTCTTTGATTGATTGTATTTCCTTGTTGCAATCTGTGCTAAATTCTCCTCACGCTTATAGTCAAAATAAAACGTTTACTAAACATATCGTTGATGCCTTGATGCCATCTTATGAAGAAAAACTTGAATTGGAAGTTTCTATCCCTAGAAAACTTTATGATGAGTGGGAACCAACTATTAAAATTAAAATTAAAGATCATGAATGCTATGTTTTATGTGATTTGGGTGCTAGTGTTTCCACGATTCCAAAGACTTTGTGTGATTTGTTAGGTTTTCGTGATTTTGATGATTGCTCTCTAAACTTGCACCTTGCGGATTCCACTATTAAGAAATCTACGGGAAGAATTAATGATGTTTTTATTGTTGCAAATAGGAATTATGTGTCTGTAGATTTTATTGTTCTTGACATAGATTGCAATCCTTCATGTCCTATTATTCTTGGTAGACCTTTTCTTAGAACGATTGGTGCAATTATTGATATGAAGGAAGAATAGGACATGAAGGATTAGAGTATCTTTTGAGTTATATAATTTTGCTCTAGTACTTCACTTATATCTTTTAGAGCGCGGTGGTGGATTTGTTTTATAGAAACTATTGATCTCTCATGCTTCATTTAGATTATTTTGAGAGTCTTGAATAGCATGGTAATTTGCTTAAAATACTAATATGCTAGGTATTCAAGATTAGAAAAAAAAATTCTTATGAGTGTATTGATGCAAACTTTTGTAGTATTTAACATCATTTAGACAACGTCCAAAATTTTCACACATGCATATATTGTAGCGCGTAGCTCTTCCATTTACTGACCGAACGGCCTTTGATTGTAACAGTCGAGGTTGCCAACATTGAGAATGTCGCAAAAGTGCTTGTAGAATCCGATACGGTCGGCCACCCGGGCATCCTTCCCCTTGCCGACTTCCTGTGCGTTGATGATGTTGGTGACCACGCCAAACCCAGGCAACCGGCCGGCAGCGATGTCCGCAACCGTTGGTGTCCACTGGCCCGTCATCACAGCGTGGCATGACGGCTTGTTCCGGAACCCTTGCGATGTCATCCAGAACCATAGCGCAGTCTTGAAGGACACGGTGGACACCACCGGGTCCGTCGCCACTAGGTCCGGGTTGTTCAATAGGTCTACTCCGATCGCGAGTCCTGCCAGGCCATAGTTGAAGTTGCTGCATGTCCATAGAAAACGCTCAAAATCCAAGAAAACAAAGCACTAAGACCCATACAAATGATCCCACCACACATGAATGCTTACTAGGAGATCTGCATGGGGCTAAGCTGGCTACCGTGTTTTCGGACTCGGATGCATATGATATAGCTCAGATCGCTGTAGGTGATCCGGGCACTATTGATTACCCTGCATGGAATTACACAAAGAATGGCATTTTCAGCGTTAAGTCAGCCTACCACCTCTGGATGTCGAAGAGGAGAGCGCGGTCGGGTCAGCAGGAGTCGTCCAGCTCTGTTCAGAAGCACAAAGGCTACATGGCATTATGGGATACTAGCGCGCCACCTAAAGCGAAGATCCATATGTAGCGAATGATTCGGAATGGACTCGCCGTAGGATCAGAACTACATCGGAGACGGATCAAGCCGGGTGTTTTTTGTGTTGCATGCGGAAGAGAAAAAACCATCCTTCATCGTTTTTGGGCATGTCAGCATTCCTCTCAGTTCTGGCAGCTGTTGCGTTCAGAAAAAGGTATAGCGGTGGCGACCCCACCGTGTCAGATAGATACCCAGGGCGCACTAGCTCGTTGGCTTTTGAGTTGGTTCTCCGGTGCGGCCGACGACGAGAAAGAAGCTATGATCCAGGCGACATATGGCTTATGGTTAGCGAGGAATGAGGCGCGGGATGGAGTTAGAATTCAGCATCCACATGCGATAATGGAGTCAGTTTATACGCACATAAAGGAATGGACAAACTGCCATCAGCCCAAGGTTCAGGTGAGGGAGCCGACAGAGACTCAGCGATGGGCTGCACCGGAGGAGGGCTGGATCAAGTTAAATTGTGATGGTGCGATCTCCAAGGTGGGCGACAAGGCGGGTGGTAGAGCTGTCCTTAGGGACCACAACGGAGCATTTTTGGCAGGCGTGTGTCATCACTTTCCGGGCATTGTGGATTCAGAAGCAGCAGAAGTTCTTGCCTGCCGAAGAGGACTACAGATGGCTGAGGAGATAGGTGCCCAAAACATACACATCGAGCTGGATAGTCTGAGAGCTGTCCAGATGATCAACCAAAATGGCAGGAACTTCTCGACAGTTGGTCCATGGATTCATGACATAAAGCAAATGATGGAGACAAAGCAGGGAGTGAAGGTAACTTGGGTTCGACGTTCTGCGAATGCCGCGGCGCATAAGTTGGCTAGAGTAGGTGTAGGAGACGAACTTTGTAAGATTTGGTTGGGGACGCCCCCAAATTGTATTTTGGATGTAATCTCAGATGACATTCCGGGCTTCGTGGACCTTTAGTTAAATAAAGCGGCGGCATTTACCCTAAAAAAAGAGAGCTGCATGGGGCCGCGGCCATGGTACTGCTTGCCGGGCGCGCACGGCCACTTGGACGATGGGACACAGTAGCTCGGACATGGGCCCGCCTCCTCCTTGAAGCAGTAGCCCCATGAGAAGGGGCCGTCCGGCGCAGTGGGCCATCCACCACTGGTCTCGTGGGAGGTCACCTCCTGCTTCCGCGTATCTGTGCTTCCCATCGTGCCAAAGGACAGGAACGCGTCGGCTGCAGTGATGAAGGCGTCATATGTGTAGAACCCACGGGCAGGGCACACCGCGTCATTGCGATGGGGTAGGAGCCGCTCGAATTGGTCCCTAGACACGATGGTTGACACGCCCTGGCCGGCAGGGCCCCGAGGAGCAGGGTAGTCACCGACGTACTCTCTTCGGCTTTTTAGTTTGTATATAAGGTTTGGTCAAAGTCAAGCTTGATACAGTTTGACTAATTATATATTAAAAATATAAACATTTACAATACGAAATCAATATTTTTAGATACACAATGAAATATATTTTTATATTATATAGTTTTAGTATTGTAGATGTTTTTATTTTTTAATATAAATTTGGTCAAACTTTGTGTAGTTTGACTTTAACCAAAACTTATACGCGGAGTAAAAAGAAACGGAGGGAGTACCTGAAGCTGCTAGGGTCATGAGACTCCTGATCCTGTTCCATGAGCACATTAAAATTACTCCCACTGTTCAAAAATACATGATCTTATGTAGAATACTAATGGAATAGGGCCTCATTGCTTAAGTGCTACAAGAACCATACTAAACAACAAGCGATAAAACCAAAGACAGTTGGGAAGCGCGCAACCATTTTTTTTTTTACTTTCACCAGTACATTTTGCATGAAAAACAGTTTCCTTGTATTACTATTTCTCTAATTTTACACTGGCAAGTGATAAACAAAGCTGTTCTTTGGGAAATGAGCATATGAAAAAACTAAAATATCAAGTATTTCGAAAGAAGTATGTTGCTACAGCTAAAATTAATTAGATATTATAAAAATATCGATTTGGTATCGGATAATTATTACTACATTGGTGCTTAAAATTAAAAATGTTTTATTGACAAACATTCTAAACTACTAGTTTTGAAACATGGGTGTGTGAGTAAAGCAACAATAGTCAAAGCGCTGGCAATGATCCTAGAAATTGTTTCTGGATCACCAAATTTCATACTCTAGCAGCTCAAATGGTTCCTGTGCAAGGAGCCAAGTGGTACCTGTAGCAACTCAGAATTAAGGAAAAACATATGTAAAACTGTCAACTCTGAACATACCTGGATACTTCCCTTTTTATAACACCTATCAATTATATTCCGTACGCTAGCTGGTCTCTTTCTTGGATTGAAATCTCTGCATTCTAAAGTTGTCTCATAGCATACTCGTATTTCTTCGTTTTGTGTGTCTTGTTGTGATCCCTCCAACCTACCACTCCAACTTTCAAGTACCTACAAGTTGTATGGATGAGTTATGGTCTATAAAGTGGCCCACAAACATCTTTCTATATATGAAAAGTCAAATATGCACAGTATATACCGACAACATACATTGAATCATCAAACTAACAATAAAAGATCTCTAAAAAGTAAACTATATCCCAATAGATTTAAGGCAGGTCTATCACCATGTCAGCTGCACAATCAGAAATGAAGCATCATACTAATAAAAAAAGAGCAATAGGTGTGATGATTTTTGCACCTAAATTGTGCTTTCCACTAGTAGGTGTGCTTTCAGAGTATGCAACATCTCGAAGTACAATTTAATGACAATACAAAAGTAAAATCGTGACAGTTATTTTGAACTTGATCCTTCTTAGTCGTGAGAAAAAAAAAGGAGCGTGGTATCTTTATAGCAATGGCACATATCTCTACTTCTAATGGACGAATTGGTTGAATAGTCCCCCCCCCACCCCCACTTTCAACCGGTTTATTTTCAACCAGTTTTTCTTCGTCCCACCTCCCACCAGCCCCTCCCACCGGTTTTTCTCTTTTCTCGTCTGACCGGCAATACCCAACGTATTTATGGTAATCAATCATAATTAATCCACGTATAGTAATAAATCAATCCAGGTATGGTAAGGTCATAACTCAAGAAATTTTGAATATGGTAATTATATGGTAATAAATTTAAATTACCCCAAAGGCTATCAATCCAGGTATGGTAAGGCCATAACTCGGGAAATATCGAATATGGTAATGAATTTAAATTACCACCAGGTATGGTAAGGCTATCGATCCAGGTATGGCACGCCCTCACCTGATCACCTATCACAATCTCCAGCCCCACGCACGCACCAATGTATTTATGGTAATCAATCATAATTAATCCACTTATAGTAATAAATCAATCCAGATATGGTAAGGTCATAACTCAGGAAATTTTGAATATGGTAATTATATTGTAATAAATTTAAATTGCCCCAAAGGCTATCAATCCAGGTATGGTAAGACCATAACTCGGGAAATATCGAATATGGTAATAAATTTAAATTACCACCAGGTATGGTAAGGCTATCGATCTAGGTATGGCACGCCCTCACCTGATCACCTATCACAATCTCCAGCCCCACGCACGCACCAACGTATTTATGGTAATCAATCATAATTAATCCACGTATAGTAATAAATCAATCCAGGTATGGTAAGGTCATAACTCAGGAAATTTTGAATATGGTAATTATATGGTAATAAATTTAAATTACCCCAAAGGCTATCAATCCAGGTATGGTAAGGCCATAACTCGGGAAATATCGAATATGGTAATAAATTTAAATTACCACCAGGTATGGTAAGGCTATCGATCCAGGTATGGCACGCCCTCACCTGATCACCCATCACAATCTCCAGCCCCACGCACGCACCAAAGAACCCACCCGGCACCAAACGCAGCTCCTCTTGATCCCCTCGAGTAAACACCGCCACCGTTGTGCGATCTTCCTGACACAGACGCCGTCGCCGCCTCCTTCCCACCTACGGCGTCCCCCACGTCCATGGTGACGGCGCTCGCATCCTACACTAACCCTCCGCCTCATATAGGTTGGTCGTTGATGGAGTGGGATGTGCCGCTGCGGTTTGGGGAGGCGCAATCACGATCTGGTTGGGATCTCAGTGTGGACTCGTTCTCTGCGATGAAGGATGGCGCTGCCTCCCTGGCAAATGGGATCGGAGGAAGGGGCTCTACGTCGTGAATGTCGGTGAGGCAGCGGCCGAAGGCGAGCCCGACGGTGAGCACGGGTGTTCGTCCCATGAAATAGGCGGCCACAGAGGGCGGATCTGAGGCCACCCCAATCACCGGTGGCCCTTCCTCCCATCGCTCATCGCCTCCATTCTCTCTCTCCTCTAAATCTTTGTCGCCCCTGCCTGATTCTGGCCGATGCCATCCGGCTCTCGCATCGACCACCACCAGCACGGCTGCGGACGAGGCGCAACCACAGACGCCGCCGCCGCCATCCTCATCCACCTCCTCCACCATCCTTCCCAGCCGTCGTCGGAGGCACCCGCCATCTGCGCTCTAGCCCACCCGCTCCCTCCTATCCCCTCCCCCTGCCTGCCAGCCCCGTGATCCATTGCACAGATGGCAGGTACTACAGCGACCTCCTCCCCAGCGGATCGGGCCTCCTCCGATGGAGATCCATCCTGGGCACCGCCTTATTCTCATGCGTGCACGTCTATATCAACGTCTCATTCCACCTCACCTGAGCCTTTACCTTCTCACCTCTGCTTCAGATCCACATCACTTTGCAAGGTATGTGCTTGATTGTTCCGAACTGGATCGATGGATTGTGCAAGGTACTTTGGGTGTCGTCATTGACGGCAATTGTCACGTCATGCTACCATCGGAGGGGTCCCTCATCGATCATTAGGGTCTTCCGAACTGCACGAGCTCCATTGAGAAGGATGTTTTTAATTCTGGTTTTGCCTACATGCTTTCTTTGCCTGTATCTACTTAGCTAATGTCTTCTTATAGATAGTAGCTGCTGAAGTGGTGATCAAAGTTGTTCACTATAAGGAAACAACCATGATAACAAAAGTGTATATTCCCTGACCTTTGACCTGAAGTACTTTTTCATTAGAAACTTGCAACAGCCAGGCATTGAAATTAGCAACAGCTTCGTACGTACTGAACTAATTTGCAGCAACACGTACTGAACTAAGTTAGGTTACGCTCATCGTATCAATATGCTTAGTGATAACCACCTAGCAAGCTGATCAAACATGAAAAAATTGAAGTGCTACTGCTAATCGTACTATTCTGAATGTAAAAATCTATTTAATTGGCTCTTCTCTAATTGTACACTTGCATAAATCTCAGATCTTGCAAATTACAGTATAACCATAAAAGTCATGCTTTGACTCCTATAGGGCCTTTTGCACTTTAATATGACTAATAATTTGCCTTAATATCACAGATTGTATTACTACCTTTCTAAGTGAATGACATTCAAGAAGGTCATTAAATAAAACCAAGAAATCCTTCTGGTATTAAAGTGTAGGAAAGTTGAGACTATAAAACCAAAAGGTTATATTTACGTTTATTAGAGAAGGTTCTTTACTTTTTATAGGAAAACACAAAATGTTGCGATGTAGAGTCTAGGTGGTGGGCCTCCTTGATCCACTTGGTGGATGAGGGCGACTCCGGTCCTGGCACCCATAGTGCCAGTGATCCAAAAATCATAGGGTCTGGATATAGCTCTAGCAGACGTATGCGGCTTGCGCATCGAGCTTGGTCGTCTCGAGCATGGAGATAGGCGAGTTGTAGACCAAGAGCTGGTACAGAGATAGGCGAGTTGTAGACAAGAGCTGGTGGGCAGCAAGAAACACATGCACACCAAAGAACAAATCTGAGTCACATGCCTACTTCTATTGGTTTCTACAAAGAGCGGCTAGCTTAGATCTTAGACCAGTCGGTCACTATCGAGGTCGCCAAGGTGATCTTACAGCACCGCCGTGGGGATTTCTCATGATTTTATGTAGGCAAGCCGCAAGCGGTGGTGGTGATTGGCTGGGTGGTGTCGCTGCCTTGGGAAGAGACGAAGTGATGGTAAAAGTAAGCAGGATCCGATGATTCTTCCGTGGGGATAGCCAAAGTCAAGATGTCGACTACAGACTCGTCGCAGACTTGCAGTGAACCTGGATGCGGCGAGCCTGATTTGTGAATCGATGGCGGGTCTTGACTTTGTTACGCTGGGATTGGATGGTTGCGGAGGGTGGTGTGCTTGATTGGGTTTCCATGAAAGAATGTGGCCTCCTCGTGGATCTGGTCATGCCCATCCTAGAGAACATTGTGTCCCTAGCTCCCTCGAGGAGCAAGGACAGTGCAAGCGGCAGCAGGGGGTAGGGGTAGATGTGGGAAGGGATGTCGGCGGCTGCTCGAGGTCATCATGATGAAACCCTTGACGTCCCATCTTCATCAATGGAAGTGGAAGAGCACGAAGTCGAGATCGGATAGGAGTTTGAGTTCTTTTTGGCACCGATCGGTTCCCCACTTTAGAGATGTATTTTTTTTGCGTGCGAGCAAACAGTGGGTTGATTCTAAAAGGGATAGGCACTTTTCAACAGAAGTGCATGACGGACCAAAAATATGACCTCATTTTATTCGTTTGATAGATATCGTATTATTCGTTGTTGTTCGTTCGGTGAAATTTCCTAATATTTGATTGTTGTGTTTCTAATTAGAGCACCCCATAATCATCCAATATGAGGGGATGATAAATGAAAGATACTGATTATAAATTTTGAAGAGCCCGTGGCAACGCACGGGCGTTATACTAGTTGTTCTTACATCCCCAATAGCTTGATACCCCTTCTGGCCGGTCAACATTTCAATGATTATAACGCCCAGGCTATACAAGTCAGCACTGCGTGAGATTACACCCTCTTCACGAAGTTCTGGTGCCAAATATCCACTGTATAAAAAATATAAAAGGCCGGATGGATTAATGTACAAACAGAATGCAGTTTTAAATCACAGAGGACAAAAAATCGAGTTTTCATGAGGAGTTAGCTAGCTTACATTGTTCCTACTATAGTTCTGGTAATATGTCGGCTCTGATCATGGTCGAAGCATCTTGACAGCCCAAAATCAGTAATTTTTAGTATCATGTTATTGCCGAGCAGTATATTGGCGGGTTTGAGATCCAAGTGAACAATATTATTCTCATGAAGGTACTGTAGACCTTCACAAACCCCTCTGATTATTTTATAGCAGGTTCCCCACTCACGATATGGATCTATAAAGGGGAGAAGGAAAACAGTATTTATAATTTGAGATATATATTTGGCGTCTTAACTTTTGAGTACTATATGACAATTACACAATTTGTAATATAAAGAGTAAAAATAAAGAGAAAATTATTGGCTGAGTGGTCATCCATCAAAGTACTCTTCATCCATCAAAGAGTCGCACAACCTCTTCACCGCGACCGCCCTATCGCCAAAGTATCCCCTATCACTCACAGGTGTTAGCATCGGTGTCTCAGGCATGATTAAGATTGGGTTGCGTACCTTATAAACCACGGCAAATCCACCTCTTCCAATCTCCTGGCCATCAGAGAAATCTCCTGTGATGTCCTCCAAAAGTGACAATGGCAGAGCCTTGTGCTCCGCGGCTTCATCGACTAACATCTGCTCCAGGTCACTTCGCGCAGTACTAGCTTTGCGTTCCGCCATTGGTAGTTACTAGTTAGTATGTAATTGATCTGGAAACAAGAGCAAACTGAACATGGATGTGTACGAGCTTAGCTAGTACTCTCTCCGTTTCAAAATAGATGACTCAACTTTCTACTAGCTTTGTACTAAAGTTAGTATAAAGTTGAGTCATCTATTTTGAAATGGAGGGGTAGTTCAAAAGTTAAGACGACTCATAATCCTAGCTACTAGACCCAAATCGAAATCCTAGTAACCCAGGTAGGTAGCTGATGAAGTAGTATCGATCAATATATGCTCCTGCAGAACAAATTAAGACAAGTCACCTACAAATTATGCGAACAGAAAGCAGTAATTTTGATTTGACCCTCCGCTTGACAGCAAATCTGCGGCCAGAAATTGGTCTGTCTGCCAGAGAGCTGCGATCAGATTAATTGGATGATGATCCCGCAGACGGGCCGATCCCCATAAGCTGCAAAATCATGCTCCAAAAAAAACTGTTTTTGGAAGCATTTGAAGCATCGACTTTTTTTGCCGTGACCTGCATGAATGTCATTTTGTCATGAAATTTTACGCGCATGTGAAAAACACATCAATGTTTGTTGGCAAAAAAAATATTTTGAACTTTTGAAATATTTTTCTGAATTGTACTGTAGCAAAGGGTGCATGTGAGCTCGAGCTCACTAGAGCACTTTCGCGTATGGTACTCCTACATTTTGCTCGGTTTCGTGGTTCTGTTGTTCTCCTCTATTGATTCAAAAACATGAAAATCAATGCCCAGCATGACCATGGCGGGGATGCCAGCAAGCAAGGACGTGACCAGGAGGAAGCGCCACTGTGACGACTCTGGTCGCGGCACTAGCTATTGTTCGGCGGCAAGAGGGGTGGGGTTCAGTCTGTTTTTTTTTTTTGCCAGCGATATTGATGAGGTGGTGATGTGATGACTTGTTGGAATAAGTTCTCTCTGGTCTATCACTACCTCAAAGATGTCCTTTTTTACGGGACCTCAAAGATGTACTTGAGAAAGCGACGCACTACATTCTATCCGGTTCCGATCTTTGTTGTTGTTCTCCATGCTACTAACTGAAATATACATACACCGAGGGACACCGGCGAGGGAGGAGCGTAACTAGGAGGAAGTAGCACAACGACGGCGAGGGAATTCAAATAAGGTTTACGATTTGCGCCCCTGGTTTTTTCCTTTCAATTTTTCTTTTGCTTAATAAGGTTCAGGATTTCAAAGAAAAAAAAATCAAATTTCGAAAATCTTCAACAATTTGCATAGATTTCTTTCAATTTTTTTTGCGAATTCAAATAAGTGTCCACAAATTCAAAAAATATTTGTAATTTTAAAAATGATCTTTATTTTAAAAAAAATTCATAAATTCTAAAAATATTTCCAGATACAAAAAATGTTTGAAAATTGAAACAGTTGGTTGTAGATTAAAAAATGTTCACGAGTACGAAAAATTACGAAAAATGATAATGAATTTCAAAAAGGTCCCCAAAATTAACAAATGTTCACCTATTTGAAATTCATTATGAATTTAAAACAAAGGTCAGCAAATTTCCAGATACAATATGCTCAGTTTCGTGGTTCTGTGTTTCTCCACTAGTGATTCAAAGACACGGAGATCAATGCCGAGCATGACGGGGACATCGACGAGCGCGAACGACGTCAGCGAGCGAGGAACGTGACAATGAGGAAGTGCATAAAGCAGTCACGGTAAAACAAGCAGCGACAACCAGTTGTGCCGAGACCGCCTATTTATAACGCGCGGAATCCTGTTTTGCGCTTTTTTTGAGTGGCTCCTATTCGGCGCTTTATACGCCAAATACAGGCAATCCCACACACGGCCCATGTACATACGTGAATGAGCTGGGCCAACCATTAAGTTGTCGCTGTACGAGCGCTATCTCCGATTTTGGCAAGCTACTGGACCATTTTTTTTATTTTTTTCTTTTTTCTTTTACATTTTTCTTTTCATTTTTTCTATTCATTTCCTTTTCTATTTTTCATTTTTAATTTTCATGAAATTTCTTTTGTAAAATTTCATTAAGTTCTTGAAAATCACAAAAAATCATGAACTATTTTTGAACTTTCTTTGAATTCATGAACTTTTTTAAATTTGTAAACTTTTTTTGAAATCTTGGACAAAAATCATTTTTGAACTGTTTTCAATTATGTGTTTTTTTAATAAACTGGTCAATGTTGACTAGGTCAAGTAGGTGAATCAGTCAACGGGCGGGGCTCAACAGGCGACTAGGTCAACCATGCGAACTGAGCGAAGAAAAAACAGGAGTGTGCAAGCACTAGTGTGATGGCCTGGCCCATGCGCAAGGAGGGTGTGAGCACCAGCTCGCTAACGTCGCCCAACAAAGGGAGCAACTAATCGAAGAAACTCGTTCGGGACCGCCCCCCCCCCCCCCCCCCAGGGTCAAATGAGGTGGGATGAGTTCGCACCACTTGGTGCTCTCAGTCACCGCCATGTGTCATGCTCTGTGCCTTTCGGAAATGAAAAAAAACATGTTTCCTTTTTTTTCCTTTTTTCTTCCGGGAGAGGCACGGTCATGTCTCTTTCGGAAAGGGAAAAACCGTGTGCTTCTGGTTTGGTTTTCTTGCCTGATTTTTTCACGAAAGAAAAGTTCAGCAAAACTTATCAACATGGGATCTTAGGTTTGAAGATCTTGACTTGAGGAATCCAACGGCATAAAAGGTTTAGGAGAAAAAACGTTTTGAATAAATGAATCTACGGAAAAAGTGAAAACTCGCATGTTGCGACAAAGTGCGCATATGCATTGCGACAAGTGCGCACTCGCAGGATGTGGGAGTGATCTATGCAAAGAGTGCTTCTTAATTAGTGATTTTGCCAAACACACCCTTCGTCCCCCGCGCTGGATAGGGGTCGGCCCATGTAGGGGAACTATGCGCCCCTGGGTTTTTTCCTTTCGTTTTTTCTGTTTATGGTTTTTTAGGTCATGATGTTCAAATTTCAAATATTAAATCAAAATTTAAAAAATCTTCAAGAACCTGAAAAATGCTTTGAGATTAAAAAATGCTTGGGACTTCGCAAAAATGTTCATAAATTTTCAAAAAGTGTTCATGATTTTTTGAATTTATCTTGAAATAAAAGGTGTTGATGAATTTATAAATTCTTTGTGAATTCAGAAAATATTCAGGAAATTCGAAAATGTTTGACAATTCAAAGAAATATTTGGGTATTTCAACAATGCTCACGAGTTCAAAAAATGTTTATGTATTTCAAAAAAATTACTACAAATCTCAAGAAACGTTTACAAATATAAAGACAATATGTGAATAAATTCAAAATATATTCATGATATCAAAATGTCCATGAAAAAATCTTTTCAAGAGTTCTAAAAATGATCACTAAATTCAGAAAATCTTCATGAATTTGAAAAAAATATAAGAAATAATAACTGAAAGAAAAAGGGGGAAAGCTTGTGTTCAACTGACGGATCGGTGTGTTTTTTCTGCCACCTTCTATGCTGGCCACGTGTCCTCTGGACCCCTAGCCCTATCTCCTTATCTCCTGAAAGGTCCACAATATCACACCTTATCTTCTCGATGTACTTGTTTGTCTCTACAGCTGGATCCCGAGCACCCGCCATGCCCGCGCCGCCGCCTCATGAGTGAGAAGCTACACCCCACCTCCTCTTCTTATTCATCTCCTCCTCTTCCTCTCTCCTCCCTCTCCCTCTTCTCTAACCTCGCAGCCCTTCTGTCCTTCTCCAAGTCGCATGGTGGTAGGTTACTATGACCGAGCTCGTATAGGGAGGCCTGGCATCACAGCAGCTGCTCCCGCGGCACGAAGGCAATTGCAGGCAATGTTGTTGTTGCAAATCTCGGCACAATTTGACTATTGCGCCGGTGCTATTTTGTAAAGATAATCCTGCAACAGGATCGCAATTGCAAAAAAAATCTGCAACAAACACCTGTTGCAAAAATAAATAAATTAAACAAGGCCTTTGGTGTTGCCGAAAAAACTGTAATAAAACATCTATTGCAAAAAATAATCTGTAACTTGACCTATGTTTTGCCAAAAAAATTGGAATGTGACCCTGATGCAAAAAAAAAACTGCAACATGGCATGTGTTGCAATGGCAGAGAGTGATAGTCGTCCACTCAATCTGTCAGATCCGGCGGCTCGCGAGGTGGCGGATGTTTTAAAAAGTTCCACTAGGTGAAGCGTAGCAGCGCCCAAGAAAAAACTATATCTATACTTATATATCCTAATAAAGAAAAATCTAAGTCGCATTTCTCTGATTTTTCTTGATCCATTCAAAAAAATCCATATGAGGTGGTATTTAATTTTTGTGCATCCATCTGCTACAAAGGAAAAAACAGATTCTCTAGAAATTCATCGGTAGGCCCGTATGTTGTGGCCCTGCGAAGCCTGCCCAATTATTTTTCCTACCCTCAACATGCGGCAAATAGTCGGAGCTTCGCAGAGGCCGCCCAAGACTGGCCGACCGGTTTTCATTTCTTCCCCAGTGTTTTGTTTCTTCTTTTTTTCTCTTCAGTTCCTTTCCCCGTTTCATTTCTATTTTTTCTTTTGACCCTTCCTAGTTTATTTTTGTTTTTCCTTTTTGTTAAATTCTAAATTTTCTGAAATTCTCATAATTGGACTTTTGTTCAAATTTTCCAAAAAAAAGAATTCCAAAATTGTTTTCTCATTTTGGAAAATGTTTGGCACTGTTAACTTTTGTTCCTTAAAAGTTCACATTTTTTTAAATGTTTGTGTTTTCCAATATTTTAAAGACTAGCTAATTGCCCATGCGTTGCAACGGGGCATGCATATATTCTGTTGGTTTAACACCCAATTGTGTCTCACTCCTCCTTCGTTCTTTCATTTCTCTACCGCTCCAATCCAAACTCATCACCTCTGTCAATGATCCATCTGGCTCGCAATCTCCTCCTTCACCCCCACACCCCATCCAAACACATCCTATACTATTTTGGGGATGACAATGCCTCCAATAATATTTGGTCTCTATCATTGAGCATCCAATCTATTCATCTCATTGTATTCCCAAACAATCATATGCATTATCTATGCCACCACAAAATAAGGAAATAATGTCATGGAAGTCAATCAACCATGATCACATTGACAACCCATGTTTGTATAGAATTTAGTTGATTGCCTAATAGAGTCAGTTATTTCGTTATCAATTTCTTTTAATCGTGTTGTAATAATTAATTTTACCTTGTTAGCAGAATATGTTGTTTTCACGAGAGAGAAAAAGTACACTATGACGGCAAGCTTCATAAAAAATTTGACAGTTATTAGGAAAATCATGTAATGTATGCAGGTTCGGTCCAGGAACAAAACAAATGTACACTATAATAGCAAGCTTTGTGAGAAGATGACACATTATAGTCAAGTGAAGATCTTGGTTCGACCTTTCGCCCTAGTTTTAGATGTTGAAACTTCCACAGCCTGCACATTTGCTTCAAATGCATGCTATAACATGATTATCGGTAAGACAACCATCAAGAGAAGATGAACTGATAAGAAATTTTTAGCAGATGACAAAATAAAATGTAGGCAAGCTTGCAATCATGTCATCTGACAAATAAAATAGGGTGATACGGGCCAGTGTGCAGCATAAAGATATAAACTTCCAGGTAAGTTTAGAACCTTGACACAACAAAAATTGTTATAACAAGCAAAACATCTTGGAGCACAGGAAAAATAAAACAAATGTTTTCTAAAAATTTGTTCACAAATTAAAAAATGTTCCTGTTTACATAAAAGATGTTTCCAAAAAAGTCTGTAAATTTCAAAAAAAAAGACATTGTTTCACATTTTGCTCATTTTTACAAAAATGGATGAAACTTTCAAAAAACTGATTGTCATTCCAAAAATTGTTCAACTTTCGAAGAATATTTTGCCAATTATTTTCCTGCCGACTCAGCTGGGAAAACCCTGATGCGGCAAGTAGTGGGAGCTTTGCAAAGGGCGCCCAAGACTGGGCCGGCCTGTTTTCTTTTTTTCTGTGCTCCGTTTCGATTTTTCGTTTTTCTGTTCCATTATCATTTTATTTCCTGTTTCTTTAAAAAAATCACTTCTAAGTTCAATTTATTTTTCCTTTTTTGAAATTTCAAATTTTCGAAAAATATTTAGATTTTTTTTCAAATTTATATAAAATGTTCAATATTCCAAAATTACGTTCCTGCACTCGCAAATGTTCAGAACTTTAAATTTTTGTTCTTATTCCAAAATTTATTAAAAAGTCAGAAAGTGTTCCCATTTGTTTAGAAAACTTTGTCTTTTCTAAAATTGGTTGAGATTTTCAACTAAAATTGCATTCTGTAAATGTTCCAAATTCTAAAACTATTATTGCTGTAGTGAAATATTTGCAAATCAAAAATAATGTTTGGATTTAAAAAATCACATTTTCTAAAATTATTCTGAGTGGTCAAGACATGTTCCCGTTTTAAAAAATTGTCCATGAATTTCAAAAATGTTTGTGTTTTTATAAAAGGTTCATGTCTTCAAAAAATGGTTGTTAATGCCAAAAATGAACCAATTCAAATTTTCATATTTTAAAAAATGTACAAAATTTCAAAAAACTGTTTATAATTTCTTTTTTAAAATTTCCAAGAATATTCGGCAATTCATAATTATTTTTAAGTTAAAAATCAAAATATGTTTTGAATTTGAAGCTGCAATATGTTCTTAAATATTTATGGTGGCAACACGTGTTCCGGTTGCTAGCAGCACGTGGTCGGGTCTTTTGGGTCATGAGTTTGGTTATTCATCGTGTTGTTTTTTGGATTTTTACTCATGCCTTACAAACACAAAGTCTTTTTCGTGCCTGCCAGTGGGCTGGCCCGGACGTGAATTGTTGCTCGTCCCACGTGCTGCTTGACGCAACTAGGGTCATATAATAGCTCCCACGCCGCTGGACCAAGAAAAAGCAAAAATATATGTATATTTTTTTCCGTCTGTTCCACATGTAGTTCTCAAATGTATATCGTTTGTCCCCCGAGTGGGCCAAGATGGGCCTACCATGCATCTTTTTGTTTGACGGACGAGCAGCAAAGCATTTAGGCCACGAGGGGATTGAACTGTGGACCTTCGTTATTGTGCTGATGGACAAAACTAACTCAGCTAGCTTGCAATTATGATAGTAATAGTCCCACCTTGGAGCTTTATACCACATCACACCAATTTTTATATGTCCCAAGGTTATCTGGATATAAGGAGGTTATCTGAGAATAAGGAAGTTGTCTCGAGAATCATGAGCAGAACAAGGGGCTCCATAAATTATTGCCGGTGACAGCTTGCACGTGCCAATAAAAGTGAATATGTTAGTTGGCTATAATGGAAAGAAATCATGGGCACGTGCCAATAAAAGAGAATATGCTGGTTTTTCTATAATAAGAAAATATGGGCATGTAAGTGCTAAAATAATCGAAAATAATAATCCCTGATAAAAAAGGGACATGTTCATGCCTAGTTATGTGTTGATCATGGTAATGAAACAAGATTATGTGTTGCACTTAGTAATCTATTCAGTTACCCCATCGTAGGAGAGAGTGATCAAAGCAACCGTGCCTCGAAGATCACTATACAGAAAACCAATTGAGGAGCCAACCACAACCGCGAGACGGAGGTGGAGCCGGAAGAAAATAAAGGCACCAGTTGGGTGGTCGTCGCCATCTCGACCAACCCCACCACTATTAAAATCTCGCTGGCCAAACATGACCCGCAAGAAGATCGCGACTCCTCGCTCTATCGGCCACTGCTGTGGAGACCGCTTTTGGTGGACATATTAATTATTTGTCCTGTTACTTCTAGCAAAAGAATACCTCTCCAGTTGCAACACACGGGAATTGTGCTAGTAAAAGGAAAACCAGTTTCGAGAAGGTTCGTGTGGGAAAACCGGAATGGGCCGGCCCATACAGAGGGCCGAACGTGGGAGGATAGCGAACACTGCGCGGGCTGTAGTTGGCGCGTCATGACGTGTGTTGGGTCCCGAATGGACCATTGGATGCACGTGATGAAATTTATGAGTTAATTTTATTTATTTATCGGAAAATGTTTATATTTTTTATTTCTCATAAATGTTCATAATTTTCACATAATAGAAAAAAATTTCATAAGCATATGACAACTAACCCTCCTTTATATCTCAGAAATGTTCATAATTTGTTTATCGCTTTTTGAAATTTAAAAATGTTCATAAATTTTTAAAATATTCATTTTTTCGAAAATATATTCATACTTTCAAAAATAAATCATGTTTATAAAAATCATTTTTAAGATATTTAAAAATGGTTCATGCTTAAAACATGTTCAATTGCTTAAAAAAATGCTCACAAATTTTTTTAAAGTATGTTTTCCAAAAAGAAATCATAAACCACTTTCCATACCATCTGGGTCTTATGTATGTGCATGTATGTGACATTGCAATGAGCGCGAATGACACTGTTAGTTTTTGCCATACATGCATAGCGTTGTGGGCTTTCAAGTTTCAACATGTATAGTGTTCGGCTTACATAGTCATACAGAGCCTTGTTATGGGTAAGCAAAAGCCTTGCGATGAAATCCTTCATCTGATTATCGATTTGACTGGTCTGTTTTGTCATGGACAACCATTCAAGACTGTCCAGAAAGGATGTTTCTTTGTCCGTAGAGCATGCTCACCTAACTTGTTTCCTCATTGAAGGTAAAGCTTACTTTCTAAAAAAATGCATACCAAACCTTTTTTTGTCTACTAACATGAAAGTATTACTTCAGTGTTTGGTGTGTATTGAATTTTTTTTATAGTGATGGCTGTGGTGGAATATATTATTTAACCAACCTATCTATATGAAACCTTTTTTGCCTATATCATAGCAATAATTGCTTCAACAATTCTTTACGTATATATGAACATTATCCATCTCGAGCCGGACTGGATGGCGACCTAGGGGCCATTATTATTATTTTTTGCATAATTACCTTGTATATTATTCGATCATATCTTTTGATATGCAACCCAATAGTCGCCGAGAAGCGGCGGCGCAGCCCAGGAGGTAAAGAGATGGGTGCCAGAGTCGACATAACGCGAGTAAGGTGTAAGAGGAGAAGACACATGAGGAAGGGGTAGGTCAATGGGAGAATTTGTCATGTGGGGGCACCAGGGTTTTCGCCACCTCACCGACAAACTCGGATTGATCGGTCCGATGACCCAAATGTTGAAATTACTTATCGAGGATCAGCCTTATTTGACATCCAAAACAACAAACCACAGGTTCACGGTCACATGGGCTCCCGCCGTTATGCAGTGAGTACGAATGTGTATGCAGTGTATTTTTAGATGAGAAAAAAAACCCAACTCATGATAGCCCACCCGGCGCAGGATACATCTAAAAAAAGCCCAGCCCCCACCCTCTTCCTCGCACGCACCCATTCACAGGTTGATCCCTTTCTCTGAGTTGGCAGGACGCAGATCGAGATCGATTTGGGCGTCGCCTTCGCCGATGTGAGGGTGAGATGGATGCGTGGTTCCCGCACTCTTGGGCTGAGGTGACCAAGGTGCAGCTCAGGTAGTTCGCAATCGCCAACCCTGATGAGATCGTAATTCCCCACACCCCACCCCCACCCACAACCGCTTCCGATTCACGGAAAATTAGGAAAACAGAAAAAAAAATCAAAAAATGAATATAAAAAAACAAAAATATGATAACTGAAAAAAATTGGCAATAAAAAAATGGACGAAAAAAAGCACAACATGGAAGCACACTTTCATTTTTCTTCTTCTACGAGAAGCAAATCTGTGCTTCTACGAAAAACAAATATGTGATTCTTGTGAAAGCATTTTTTTGAGAAGCACAATTGTGCTTATGTGGAAGCATATGTTTTTTTCCTGTTCAAAAAGCACAGTTGTGCTTCTTGCGGAAGCAAATATGTGCTTCCATAAGCAAAACATATGTGCTTGTTGTACAAGCACAATTTTTTTTTAGAAGCACATTTCGCAGAAGCAAATATGTGCTTCCGTTGAAAAACAATGTATGATGCATTTAGAAAAATGTTCGCACATTTCTAAAATAATTTGAGGCATTTTTGAAAATTGTTTATACAATGTACCACAAATTCCGCTAAGTTTAGAATTTTTTTATATCATTCAAAAAGATGTTTCTATGTGTATTTGAAAAATATCTAACACGTATTCGAAAATGTTATATAATATGTACTCCCTTTGTTAATCATGATAATTATTTTGGAACGGAGGGAGTATTTGAAGAATGTTAATCATGTGTTTGATTTTTTTTAAAGATTTGCAAAAACAATGTTTCCTATGTACACAAAAATGTATAATGTAAATAATTTATGTTACATCGAGACACACATAAAAATATAGTATTTGTATTTGAAAAATGTTAATTATTACAAAAAATTGTATACGGAGCATGTACAATGTGTAGAAAAAGTAGACAATAAAATATATAGAAAAAACATTAATAATATATTTGGCATATGTTAAATGTGTATAAAATGTTTATGTATACAAAAATGTAAAATATATATAGAAAATGAATATGTGTTGGGGAAAATTCAAAGAAAAACTGAAGAAAGAAACAAAGAAAACAAAAGAAAAAATTGAAAAAGGAAAAAGAAAAAAACTAGTAAAAAGCAAAGAATACTGATGCAAGCGGTCAAGAAAGATGATTTACTTGAAGGAAGCAAAATGACACATGTGTCTCGGATGAAGTCTACCATGTGATTAGGAAAAGAATAACAGTAACTAAATGATAGTGCGTAATATCGGAAAAACATAGAGAAAAAAGAAATTGCGCAGAGACAACTTCAGTACTCGTGCCTAAGGCGAGCTGGAGCTACGTCTTGTAGTACACAAGACATAACTCCCACGTAGAATGGAACTCTTTTCGATATCGGTTGTGCTTGTGGTGGTGATGGTGTAGTGATTATGTGGGCTTCTATGTAGTACCACACAGAAGCCCATTTTCAAATACTATGGATGCTTTGTAGTTTGTTCTAAAGTAATACCTGCTTTATTTAGAAAAAGGACTACCTGCACAAGAAGCAACAAATTTTCAAATATAAATAAACCAGCTCAAAAATATATATAAAAAAAAATAAGTACTCATTCATCAATACCATATGGACATACATGCTGAAAATTTCAAGTGGTTTGTGGAAAAATTAGTTTCAAAAATATTGTAAACTTTTTTTAGATAAAAATATTGTACACTTGGCATGAATAACCGTTCATGAGAGTCAAAAAGATGCTCCTTTGTTGCTCAAAGCATGCACACACAGATTTTATTTTCTCACTGAAGGTATAGCTTATTTTCTTAAAAAAATGCATATCGAACTTTTTTTCTACTCACATGAATTGTGTGCAAATGAACATTTTATAGTGATGGTGGACTATATGATTCAACCAACCTATCCATATGGAGCCTTTTTTTGTTTACCTATCATAGCACTAGTTGCTTAATTAAGTAAATTTTATGCATATGAACAATATCCATTTTGAGTCAGACCTATGGTAGGGTCAATGGAAGAATTTCTTGCGAGGGTGGCACTGGAGTTTTTGCCACCAACTGACAAACGACAACCGAGTGTTGAAATTAATTGCCAAGGAACAGACTTATTCAGCACCCCCACAATGAAGGGATGCTTCTAATGCAGTCTGAAATAGCAAACCGCAAGTTCATGACAACACGAGCACTCCATCATTATGAGATGAGTACGTACGCACATCGGCGTTTGATTGCATTCCACTCAGAAAAAAACTCGTTTCTTTTTCAATATATAAACAGGGGCTCACCCCTGGTTTCATTTCATTCAAAATGAAACTGCGAACATCAACTGGTATCCCAAACTCAACATCTCTAGGTTCGCCAAAAAGAAAAAAAAAACATCGGGGAAAAATATTCCCACAAAGAAAACCTCATTTCCTCCGGCCCACCGTAGCCCCACTGCCGCATGATACATCTATAAATAAAGCCCATCCCCGCCCTCTTCCTTGGACGCACCGTGTCCCAGGCCGATCCCCTTTTGCCGACTCAAGCATAGGCGGGCACCGCCACCAACGTGGGGTCGTGATAGACACACGACTCCATGAATTGTGTCTTTTTGTGGGTAAATGAATATTTTTACATTGATGGTGGACTATGTTATTCAACCAACCTATCTATACTAAACCTTTTTTTCGCTACCTATCATAGCACTAGTGGCTTAAATGATCTTTTATGCAGATGAACATTACCCATATTTCACTGACCTATGGCGGCGACCTGTGATATAGTATTCAATCATCTATTTGATATGCCACCCAAAAGTTACAGAGAAACGACATTGCTGAGGAGGTAGGAGGCGTAAGCTGGAGTCGATGCCACATGAGCAGGGTAAAAGGAGAAGAATGCAGGCTATGGGCTAGGTTAATGGGAGAATTTACTACAAAGGGGGCACCATCGGAGGCGGTGTGAGATCGATCTTGGCGGCGGCGACACCGCCAACATGGGGGTGAGATGGACACAGTTCCATGAATTTGTGTTTTTTGTGTGTGTACATGATCATTTTTACAGTGATGGTGGACTATACTATTCAACCGATCTATCGATATGAAACCTTTTTTCTTCTTACCTATCATAACACTAGTTGCTTAAATGTTTTTCATTCAAATGAACATTATCCATTTTGACGGACCTATGGCGGCAACCTGTGTTATAGTATTTGATCTTTTTTTGATATGGCACCCAAAAGTTGTGTAGAAACGACAATGTTGAGGAGGCAGGGGGTCATAAGCTGGGGCCGACGCCACGTGGGCTGGGTAAAAGGAGATGAATGGCGAGGGTGGCTAGGTCAGTGGAATAATTTACCGCATGGGTGGCACTAGGTTTTTTGCCACCAACCGACAAAATCAGATTGATTGACCCGACAACCAAGCGTTGAAATTAATTACCGAGCAACGACCTTATTCAACACCCACCATGTAGAGATGCTCTGGACGTAGTCTGAAATAACAAACCACAAGTTCACGGCCATACGAGCAGCTATACGGGCACTCCATCGTTATGCAATGAGTACATATGCACATGTGAGCATATGTGTTTCCGCGATATTCCCACCGAAAAGGAACCTCATTATTTTTGATAAACAGGGACCCTCCCTCGGTTCTATCTCATTAAAAATGAATCCATGAGAACTGAAAAAAAAAACACCGAACCATAAGTAATGTCAAGAAGAAAAAAAGCCCATCAGGAAAAAAGATATTCCCACTAAAGAAAACCTTATTTCCTCCGGCTCGCGGTAGCCCGCCCGACGACGCATGTTAGGTCTATAAATAAAGCCCAACACCCACCCTCTTCCCTAGACGCACCTGTCCCAGGCCGATCCCCTTATGCAGACTCGAGCAGAGGCGGTTCGAGATCGATCTTGTCGGTGTAGGTGGCGGCACCGACGACGTAGGAGCGCGATGGACGCGCGGTTCCCGCATTCACCGGCCGAGGTGGCCAAGGTGCAGCTCATCCAGTTCGGCGTCCTCAGCTCCGACGAGATCATAATCCCCAACACCCCTACACACCGCGTTCGTTCATCTCAGATTCGTCCTTTGTCTCCTCTGATTTGCTCTCCCTGCATGGAGTCTGAGTTGAATCTCGTGCAGTTCCCAGTCCCAAAAGTTATGGCCAAGTATTTGATCATTTATTTGATATGCCCCCCAAAAGTTGTATAGAAACAACAATACTAAGGAGGCAGGGGGCCGTAAGCTCGAGTTGACGCCACGTGGGCAGGGTAAAAAGAGATGAACGGCGAGGGTGGCTAGGTCAATCGAATAATTTACCGCAAGGGTGACACCAAAGGTTTTGCCAGCAACTGACAAACTCAGATAGATTGATCCGACAACCAAGTGATGAAATTAATTATTGCGCAACGGCCTTATTCAACGCCCACCATGTAGAGGTGCTCTCTATACGGTCTGAAATAGTAAACCACAAGTTTATGACCAAACGAGCAGCTAAACGGGCACTCCATCATTATGCGATGAGTATGTGCGCACATGTGAGAATCTGGGTTTGCATGGTATTCCCACTTTTGATAAACAGTGACTCCTCCGCACCCCCTCCATTTCATTCAAAATGGAACCATAACAACTAAAAAAATAAAAAAAGATTATTCAAAAAAAAAAAAAAATGAAAAAGACTCGGTAAACTGCATTACAGGTTCGTCAATCAAGAAGAAAAAAAGCCCATGAGGGAAAATATATACCCACGGAAGAAAGCCCTCATTTCTCTCTTACAGAAAACCCTCATTTCCTCCGGCTCACGGTAGCCGGCCGGCGCAGGATACGTCTATAAATAAACCCCGACCCCCCACCCTCTTCCCCAGACGCACATTGCCCCAGGTCGATCCCCTTTCGCCGACTCGAGCGGAGCGTCGGCGGTCAGAGATCGATCTTGTCGGCGCCGGCGCCGCCGACGACGTGGGGCCGCGATGGACGCGCGGTTCCCGCACTCGCCGGCCGAGGTGGCCAAGGTCAAGCTCGTCCAGTTCGGCGTGCTCAGCCCCGACGAGATCGTAATCCCCCACACCCCACCCCCACCCACCGCGTTCCTTCATCTTGATCTCGGATCCGTCCTCCATCTCCTCTGATCTGCCCTCCCTGCGTGGAGTTGGAGTCGGATCTCGTGCAGTTCCCACTCCCGGATGGTTGTAGATTCGACTTTTTTTGGTGCTTGGGTAGCGAGTTTGATCGATCTGACGGATACCTAGGGTTTTGGGTTTGGCACGTTGAACATAAGATACCGGGTGGTTCTTGTTTGCTTTTTGCTAACACGGGGAATTAGTCGAGAGAGAATTTCGGGCGGAGCAGAATACATGGCCGTGTAACTTGTAAGTCTATGGTTCGTTCTGAATTCAAGTTGTGGTAGGTCAAGTTGAAATTCTCTTATGCATCAAAAGTCTTGACTGCCCGATCCAACAAAGTGCTAATCGATGTTCTTATTGGCCTATGAGGTGTTTGCTTGAACTCTCTGAGGCACAGTTTGCATAGATTTGTGTATTATCTTCACACTTGATTTTACAGTTTGCTTTTGATTAGGTTGTTGTTCAGCGTATAAGTTCTCTTGAATAAAAGTCGCACACAGATGTTGCTTTTCTCTTACTTAGATCTAGTAATTAATAAGATGGATTTGACACAGTACGATGATTTATTCGGTTCAAATGTCCGGCGACTGTTATTTTGTAACGGTTTAACAGTACTGGTGACCATTTTTGTAATTGTGGCGGGTTGATATGGAAATGTGCACCATTTTAGGAATGGATCTGACTGAGAATTCTTTTGTTGCTTTCCTTATTTGCAGAGACAAATGTCGGTGGTCATGATAGAGCACGCGGAGACTACGGAGAGGGGCAAGGTGAAGTCCGGGGGTCTGAGCGACCCCCGTTTGGGCACCATTGACCGGAAACTCAAGTGCGACACATGTATGGCTGGGATGGCCGAGTGCCCGGGCCACTTTGGCCACCTTGAGCTTGCGAAGCCCATGTTCCATATTGGCTTCATCAAGACCGTGCTCTCCGTAATGCGCTGTGTGTGCTTCAATTGCTCCAAGATCCTCGCGGACGAGGTACTGCCAACATCTTCTTGACCCTTCTGCCGGTCTGGTTTCCTTTTTAAGAGCTGTGCATCTTACTGGTTGCTGGTTGATGCATATATCTATCCAAACCGAATGACCCTTCTGTAGGTTAGGTTTCCTTTTTAAGACCTGTGCATTTTACTGGTTATTGGTTGGTGCATATCTAGCCTAACTGAAAGGAAGGGTCTCTGATGTGCCAGACAAGCTACACCCAAATCATAGCAATCTTAGTTCTCACCATATCTATGTTTGTCCAATTTTGCACCTCTTCTCAACCAACATGGTAATTTTGAGATATAGCTAGAATCATTTGTGTTGGGTATGATGAACCTGTAGATGCGATTGCTTTAGACTTCTTGCATCTTCGTTACGGACCTGGAGATCAACATTCTAATCAGCATCACGAAGCCGAATAAGAAATAGCTTTATAGTTTACTCAATAATGGATCATTTATTGTTGTGTGCATTGTTTTGGCATGTTACTTATCAGTGATATATCTTGCAGGAAGATACCAAGTTCCAGCAGGCTCTGAAAATCAAGAACCCCAAAAATAGATTAAGAAGAATATATGATGCTTGCAAGAGCAAAAAGGTTTGCTCTGGGGGTGAAGACCTTGAGGGTCAGGATCAGCAGGACACTGAAGAGCCAGTGAAGAAAAAAGGTGGTTGTGGGGCTCAGCAGCCAAATATCACAGTTGATGGTATGAAGATGGTTGCAGAGTTTAAAACAACAAAGAAGAAAAATGACGAGCAAGATCAACTCCCTGAACCAGTGGAGCGAAAGCAAATTCTCTCCGCCGAGAGGGTATTTACATTATCTTTGCTCAATTCAGTAGGTTCTAATTAAGAATTTTCATTTAACCATATGGATCACATCATGGTTTATTGGGGCAGGTCCTTAATGTTCTCAAGCGTATAAGTGACGAGGACTGTCTTTTATTGGGCCTGAATCCTGAATTTGCTCGTCCTGATTGGATGATACTGCAAGTCCTCCCAATTCCTCCGCCCCCTGTGAGACCATCTGTCATGATGGATACTTCCTCCAGAAGCGAGGTTAGCCCAGTACTACTAAAATTATTACGTATCCAATGGTTGGTTCACAGGGGCACTAAGTGTTTATCTTGTCGTTGCTTCTGTTTCGACAGGATGATTTGACTCATCAATTAGCGATGATAATTCGACATAATGAGAATTTGAGGAGGCAAGAGAGAAATGGAGCCCCAGCTCACATTATAACAGAATTTGCTCAGCTGTTGCAGTTTCACATTGCAACATACTTCGATAATGATCTTCCTGGACAACCAAGGGTGAGTAGTCTATAAGTCCACTTCCTGTATTAAGCATTATGAATATCCCCCCCCCCCCCCCCTCCCCCACTTGTTCCACCTAAACATGGATAAATTGTTCTGAATATTTTTTGTTGAAAATATTCAGGCCACTCAGCGTTCTGGAAGGCCTATTAAGTCGATTTGCAGCAGGCTGAAAGCAAAAGAAGGCCGGATTAGAGGAAATTTAATGGGGAAGCGTGTTGATTTCTCAGCTCGTACCGTCATCACACCAGATCCGAATATCAACATTGATCAATTGGGGGTGCCATGGAGTATTGCTTTGAATCTGACATACCCAGAAACTGTCACTCCATACAACATTGAGAGGTAAACTAATTTGCTGCTATTAAGGCATCTTGTGTAATTGCTCTTCTGCATTGATATTTGATAAGTAATGTCCAAATCTGATTATACCAGGTTGAAAGAACTAGTTGAATATGGACCTCACCCTCCCCCAGGCAAGACAGGAGCGAAGTACATTATTAGGGAAGATGGCCAGAGGCTGGATCTTCGCTATGTGAAGAAAAGTAGCGACCAGCATTTGGAGCTTGGTTACAAGGTTAGTACCGACATCGTTGCATCATCTATTGTTTTACTGTGGCATCACAAAATTTCGCTTTTTTGTTCTAGCTCACCCAATTTGCCCTTGACTTCTCAGGTGGAAAGGCACCTTAATGATGGAGATTTTGTTCTTTTCAACCGGCAACCCAGTCTCCACAAAATGTCTATCATGGGCCATCGCATTAAAATTATGCCCTACTCGACTTTTCGCCTGAACTTGTCTGTCACTTCACCGTACAATGCTGATTTTGATGGGGATGAAATGAATATGCATGTTCCTCAGTCATTTGAGACCAGAGCTGAAGTTTTAGAGTTGATGATGGTGCCGAAATGTATTGTGTCACCTCAAGCAAATAGACCTGTAATGGGTATTGTCCAGGACACACTTCTTGGGTGTCGAAAAATGACCAAAAGGGATACTCTCATTGAAAAGGTTAACAATAATACTTTCCTTAAACACCTTAAATAGTACTGTGTGTGTGGTTTTGTAGCTTACTGTGCTGAAAATTTCTCCTAGGATGTATTTATGAACATCTTAATGTGGTGGGAAGATTTTGATGGGAAGGTCCCAGCCCCTACCATTTTGAAACCAAGGCCGATTTGGACTGGCAAACAAGTTTTCAACTTGATCATTCCCAAGTTAATTAATTTAATTAGATTTTCAGCCTGGCACGCTGAAACAGAAAATGGATTTACAACTCCTGGTGATACTGTGGTCCGGATAGAGAAGGGAGAGCTTCTATCTGGTACACTTTGCAAAAAAACACTTGGGGCATCAAGTGGAAGTCTTATTCATGTTATTTGGTAAGTATAATAAAAGGTACATTGCAGATTTTAGCAAACATGTTCTCCTCTGCTAAATAATTTTGGTTTAACTGTTTGCAGGGAAGAGGTAGGTCCAGATGCGGCACGGAAGTTCTTGGGTCATACACAGTGGCTGGTCAACTACTGGCTTCTGCAAAATGGTTTCAGTATTGGGATCGGGGATACAATTGCAGACGCAGATACTATGGAAAAAATTAATGAGACAATCGCAAACGCCAAGATTGAAGTGAATGGGCTTATTAAGCAAGCACAAGAGAAGGAGCTGGAACCTGAGCCAGGACGCACGATGATGGAATCATTTGAAAATAGAGTAAATCAGGTACAATAGCTGAATATCCTTGTTTGGTTCTTTCATCATAGGAGTTTGCGATAAATAACTTTGTTGACATACTTGTTTTGACATATCTGTTTCTCATGCTAGGTTCTTAACAAGGCTCGTGATGAATCTGGCAGTAGTGCCCAGAAGAGTTTGTCCGAGAGCAACAATTTAAAAGCTATGGTTACTGCAGGCTCAAAAGGCAGTTTCATTAATATTTCACAAATGACTGCTTGTGTCGGACAGCAGAATGTTGAGGGCAAACGGATTCCATTTGGTTTTGTTGATCGTACATTGCCCCACTTCACAAAAGATGACTACGGCCCTGAAAGCCGTGGATTTGTGGAGAACTCTTATCTTCGAGGCTTGACACCACAGGAATTTTTCTTCCATGCTATGGGTGGTAGAGAAGGTTTGATTGATACTGCTGTGAAAACTTCCGAGACTGGGTATATTCAGCGCAGGCTCGTGAAGGCTATGGAAGACATCATGGTTAAATATGACGGTACCGTTAGAAACTCTTTGGGTGATGTCATTCAATTCTTGTATGGAGAAGACGGCATGGATGCTGTTTGGATTGAATCCCAGAAACTGGACTCCCTGAAGATGAAAAAGGATGAGTTTGATAATGTGTTCCGTTATGAACTGAATGATATGAACTGGAAGCCTAATTACATGCTGCCTGACCATGTTGAGGATTTGAAGACCATTCGTGAATTCAGAAATGTGTTTGAGGCAGAGCTTCAGAAATTGGAAGTTGACAGATTACAACTTGGGCAAGAAATTACCACAACTGGCGAGGGTACATGGCCTATGCCTGTCAACCTCAAGCGGCTTATCTGGAATGCTCAGAAGACTTTCAAGATTGATCTAAGAAAACCTTCTGACATGCACCCAATGGAAATCGTGGAAGCGATTGATAAGCTGCAAGAAAGACTCAAGGTTGTCCCCGGCGACGACGCCATGAGCATTGAGGCTCAGAAAAATGCTACTCTGCTATTCAATATCCTGCTTCGCAGCACATTTGCTAGCAAGAGGGTCTTGAAAGAATACAGGCTTACGAAGGAATCATTCGAATGGGTCATTGGTGAGATTGAATCGAGATTCCTCCAGTCTTTGGTGGCTCCTGGTGAAATGATTGGATGTGTGGCTGCACAATCCATTGGAGAACCGGCAACTCAGATGACGCTGAATACTTTCCATTATGCTGGTGTTAGTGCTAAGAATGTTACCCTTGGTGTTCCCAGATTAAGAGAGATCATCAACGTCGCCAAGAAGATAAAGACTCCATCTCTGTCTGTCTTCCTAAAGCCTGGGGTGAACAGCAGGAAAGAATCGGCCAAGAATGTCCAGTGTGCCTTGGAGTACACCACGCTACGTAGTGTGACCCATGCCACTGAGATATGGTATGATCCTGATCCTCTAGGAACCCTCATTCCTGAGGATGTGGACTTTGTCAGGTCATACTATGAGATGCCCGATGAGGATGTTGACCCGGATAAGATGTCTCCTTGGCTGCTGCGTATTGAACTGAACCGCGAGATGATGGTTGATAAGAAGTTGAGCATGGCTGATATTGCAGAGAAGATCAATCATGAGTTTGATGATGACTTGTCATGCATATTCAACGACGACAACGCAGATAAGCTCATCCTTCGTGTCCGCATCGCAAATGATGAAGCTCCTCCAAAAGGAGGAGAGGCACAGGGTGAATCTGCCGAGGACGATGTCTTCCTCAAGAAGATTGAGGGGAACATGTTGACTGAGATGGCCCTTCGAGGCATTCCAGATATTAACAAGGTCTTCATCAAAAAGGGGAAGGTTAATAAATTTGATGAGAAGGAAGGTTTCAAAGGAGAAGAGGAGTGGATGCTTGATACAGAAGGTGTAAACCTCTTGGCCGTCATGTGTCATGAGGACGTTGATCCTTCTAGGACAACAAGTAATCATTTGATTGAAGTGATTGAGGTTCTTGGCATCGAGGCTGTCCGCAGGTCCCTCTTGGATGAGCTGAGGGTGGTGATATCTTTTGATGGGTCTTATGTCAACTACCGTCATCTGGCCATTCTCTGCGATACGATGACGTACAGAGGTCACCTGATGGCGATTACCAGGCACGGCATAAATCGTAACGACACAGGGCCTCTCATGAGATGTTCTTTTGAAGAGACGGTGGATATCCTGCTTGATGCTGCTGTATATGCTGAATCTGATTACCTGAGAGGTGTCACAGAGAACATTATGCTTGGCCAGCTTGCTCCTATTGGTACAGGAGGGTGTGGATTGTATCTGAATGACCAGATGCTGAAGCAGGCCATTGAGCTCCAACTCCCGAGCTATATTGACACTCTGGACTATGGTGTCACACCGGCGCGTTCACCCTCCGGGACACCGTACCATGATGGAATGATGTCTCCATTGCTGAGCCCGAATTTCCGGGCTTCCCCCCTCACAGATGCTCAGTTCTCGCCGTATGTTGGCGGCATGGCGTTCTCGCCCATGCCGTCGAACTACAGCCCGTCCTCTGGGGGTTACAGTCCATCTTCTCCGGTGTTCAGCCCAGGGCCAGGACACAGCTACAGCCCCACTTCTCCGTCATACAGCCCCGCATCACCCAGCTACAGCCCTGCATCGCCATCATATACTCCTGGCTCTCCTTCCTACAGCCCGAGCAGTCCATCATACTCTCCAACCAGTCCATCATACTCTCCCACATCTCCGAGCTACAGCCCCACATCTCCTAGCTACAGTCCAACCTCTCCGGCATACTGTCCCACTTCGCCAAGCTACAGTCCAACATCTCCGGCATACTGCCCGACATCTCCTGCATACAGCCCGACCTCTCCAGCATACTGCCCGACGTCTCCGGCATACAGCCCGTCGTCACCATCTTATAACCCAACGTCGCCATCTTATAGTCCGACATCTCCTTCATACAGCCCGACTTCACCATCTTATAGCCCAACATCGCCATCATACAGCCCCACATCTCCTTCATACAGCCCTTCATCACCAACTTATAGCCCGACGTCGCCCTCATACAGACCGACATCGCCCTCGTACAGCCCGACATCACCTGCATACAGTCCGTCATCGCCTGGTTACTGCCCGACGTCACCGAGCTACAGCCCTTCTTCGGCCAAGTACAGTCCTTCAAATATCTATTCTCCAAGCAGCCCAAGGATGATGAGCCCGTACAGTCAGACTTCTCCAAACTACAGGTAATTCTGTAACTTCTGTTCATATACTTTCTGGTGGTATTCTATTCAAGGTTTTGGTTACCGAATGAGGTAATTTTATCGAGGGGGACTGATAAATGTGGTTACCACGGTTACCGAGAAATACCGACAAATACCGAGAATATTTCGAGCGAATTTTATAGTTGAATTTTGAATTCAAATAAGAAAATGAACGAATATTCAAACCAGAGACCTCTCAAAACAGGAACTAGGTTGCTACCAACATGCCATAACCAACTTTCATTGCATTAATTAGACCCTACATACCTTACTGTAAATCGAGTGTTTAAATTCAAAAATTTCAAAAAAATGGTATTTTTTGCTCGGTATGACGATTTACCGAGGGGCACGGAAATACGTGGTAACCATGGGAAATCTTGAAATTTCGACTGGTAACCAAAACCTTGATTCTATTCATACATTTTTTAGTTTTTCTTTTCCGTAATGTGGATAGCCCTGGCCTTATCATCGGTTGATGCTCGAAGCAAAATATTTATGCTTATTTGTGCGCGCATATCTGTTTCTGCAGCCCGACCTCACCGTCCTACTCGCCCACCTCACCGTCGTATGCGCAACCAAGCCCGTCGTACAGCCCGGCAAGGTGAGCCGAATTTCAGTTGATCATCCTCCTTGTTTCAACTTAAAGAACACCTATTGATGTGACAAATACAATGGGTTGCCTAACTCACTGCCTGCATGCTGCAGCCCGATCACTACCTCTGGAGGACCTAGCCCAGATTACACCCCAACTTCTCCAAACTACAGGTAATTAAATTAAATGCGTAATCAGGCTTATCTATCTCGTCGATCTGCCCTTGATGGAAGTACAACCATTGGTTAGCTCTTCTGACGATATCACTTTTGAGCGTGCAGCCCCACTGCAAGCTACTCCCCCACCGCACCGGGCTACTCGCCGATATCCACCGAGCCGCAAACTAGTGACAAGGACAAGGAGACTGCTCCCTGAAGCCACAACTCGCTGCTGGCCGAGGCAGAAGCACATCACACTAGCTGCTGTTCTTGTTTCCTTCCGCGTCGCCAGAACAGGCATTGGGTTTGCTGCGCTTGCCGATGAATTGCTGCTGAACTTGAGTTGTTATGTATGATAGATGTTGTGAGTGACTCCCCAGTAACTGTGTTGTTGAGAATTTGCAATTGTACCTAATAATGTGTTGTTGATCGGATTGTTATGTTGATGATGTTGTTGACCGGATTGTTATGTTAATGTTTCCATTGGAACATCTTATTATTTGCACTCAGCTGTGGAGCGCTTTTGTAAGTCCTGCAGATTTCCTGTTGCTGCTTTGGCGTTTGGTAGGCCTTTGCTGTGCTTAATTGTTTTTGAGCTGCACCATGTCCTCGATTTCCTGTGAAGGCTGCTTCAAACTTCACAACTTGTACTGTTACTGCTGTCAGGTAATTTTCATATTATTGTGCTGTTTCCCAGTCCTTTGTCGTAATGTTTAATTCTCTGTTGATAGAAATGTTATCCACGCGACTTCCTCGCTGTTTGCTTGTGACCAGATAACCTACTTGTTTGAGTTATGCAAATGAAATACAGTACATGGGAAGACATGTTTTCAGTAAAGGACCTGTGATCGTGTAGCGATGCTCACACACAACGGCAAGTTTATTCATCCATTTATTTACTCATAGACTAGTACTCCTCGAGATTATTTATCAGTAATCACATGCACGCAGGCATGCATCGAGGACTGACGCTAGATTTAGATCTTAGTATGTTGTTACTGCGTTACTTGCTGGATCAAAAGCCCTTCAACGAAGGGCCTCTGGTTGTAGCAGTCGAGGTTGCTCCCGTAGCCGACGCCAAGGATGTTGCAGTAGCGCTGGTAGAACCCGATCCGGTCGGCAACACGGCTGTCCTGCCCCCTGCCGCACTCGAGCCCGCCGTTGATGATGTTGGTGATGACGCCGTAGCCGGGCACTCTTCCCGCCGCGTTGTCGGCGGCCGTTGGCGTCCACTGGCCCGTGATCACGGCGTGGGAGGACGGCTTGTTTGCCTGCGGCGTCATCCAGAACCATAGTGCCGTCTCGAACGACACCGTGGCATCCGTGGCCACCAGGTCCGGGTTGTTGAGCAGGTCCACGCCAATGGCGCGCCCCGCGGGGCCGTAGTTGTAGTTCCAGGAGAGCATGATGGGGCCGCGGCCGTAGTACTGCCTTCCTTGCGCGCACGGCCACTCCGACGATGGCTGGCAGTAGTCGGGCGGTGAGCCCAGCTCCCGCTTGTAGCAGTAGCCCCAGGAGTAGGGGCCGTCGGGCGCGGTGGCCCACCCGCCGGTGGTCTCGTGGGAGGTCTGCCTGAAGAAGGCCGCCACCTCCTGCTTCCACGTCTCGGTGCTCCCCGTGGTCTTGTTTCTCTTCATGAAGTGCAAACACTCATATGCAGCTATGATGTTATCAGTAATCGGCCTTCCCGGGACAAAATCCGACTGTTCCTCAGAAATGATGTCAGGTAATACTAACTTCAGACGGTTAGAGATCACTTTTGATGCTATCTTGTATAAAACATTGCACAAACTGATGGGGCGAAATTGTGTTAACAGTGTTGGGTTTTTAACCTTTGGAATTAGGACCAGAACAGTCTCATTGATGCTTTTAGCAGATTCAGTCCCCTCCATAATTTTGATAACCACCTTTGTCACATCACTGCCGCATAAATCCCAGTGACGCTGAAAAAAATGTGCTGGGAAACCATCAGGGCCAGGTGCCTTCACCGGAAACATCTGGAATATAGCTTTTTTAACCTCATCAGCACTGTACGGGGCGTTAAGGGAATCGTTCATTGCTTGCGTCACTTTGGCGGGAACCGTGTCGAGAACTTGCTCCATGTTTAGCACACCCTTTGATGTGTAGAGGTTTTTATAAAAAGAAGTGGTCATCGCCTCCATCTCCTCCGTATTATCTGTCATCTAGCCGTCCGGACGCTGCAGCTGTTTTATTTGGTTTTTCTCCTTCTTCTGCTAGCTCGTAAATGAAAGAAATATTTGTTTTTTTCGCCATGCACAAGCCACTCCAATCTCGCCCTTTCTCGCCAAAGGATCTCTTCCCTATGGTACAATTCGACCAGTCTGTCACATACCTTAATTTCAGCGTGTGTAGGGCCAGCTCTGCTCGAGATCCGGCGGAACTCCTGTAGCTGTTGTTTGAGGCGAGCTATTTCTTGTCGTATGTTGCCAAAGTGCGACCGCTCCCAGGTGCTCAAATCTCCCGCCACTGTCTGCAACTTCTCATGCAATGATTGCACCGAATCTGCATTTCCTTTTTCCCATCCCGCTGACGCAACTGTCGCCAACGATTCCTCTCGCTCCCAGGCCAGCTCGTATTTAAAAGAGCGTGGGACCCTCCTGCATGCATGCACGTCAGGAAGCGTGAGAAGAATCGGTACGTGATCTGACGATGCGGCTATTTTGTGTTCTAGAACGGCCGATGGGAAAGCAATACTCCATGCCGGGTTCGCCTCCGCCCGGTCCAGTCGAACTCTGGTGAATGTTCCTCCAGTCACCTTTTTCTCCCAAGTCCAGTCGTTACCTGTGTAACGAATGTCCGACAAGCCACAAGTATCAAGTGCATCCCGAAAACCATCCATCTGCGCCTGGCTTCTCATCCCCACTCCGTCGTGTTCATGCCCATGAAGCACTTCATTGAAATCACCTAGTACCACCCAAGGCAAGTTGGAAGATCCAACAATGCCTCGTAGTGTGTCCCATGTTTTGTAACGTTCGCTGACCTGAGCTTCGCCATACACGCAAGTAACTCTAGTTTGTATATCAAATAGCTCACCCACCAAGGCATCAATATGATACTTTGAATACCCTAAAATTTCAAGCTTTATTTCCTCATTCCAAAAGAATTCAAGACCTCCACTCCTATCGGAGCTACTAACAGTGAAACTTTTATTATAACCTAAAGTTACAGCCATATCCTCCACCCTGGAGCCCTCGGTTTGAGTTTCGACAATGCATAGGATCGAGGGGGCAAATTGCCTCGCTAGATCGTGAAGCTCTCGCACTGTCGCGGGTTTGCCAGCCCCACAACAGTTCCAAAATAAGTAACTCATTGCGTTCGGCGCGACTCCTCAAGGGAGCCCGCCAAACGCGCATTAGGTAGGTTGTTGCTGGCTGTTGACTTCAAATTTCCTTGCTCAAACATCATCACTATGGCCTTGGTTCTCTTTGGTTCTTGCTTGGAATCAGGGCTCGGAGGTACAACTGGTGGCGGTAAGGCAAGGAGCTGTTGTCCATTGTTGTTAATTGTTGCTGCACACCCCTTCCTAAAGAAAGAAAACTAGGTAGAAAAAGGGCCGGCCCATGTAATATATTTTTGCCTAAAATGGTGTTTTGTCTGGGCGGTTTCTCTTTCGGGTTTTTCGACACGAGGTTAGCTCTTTTTTAATTTTTGTTTTTTCTTTATTCATTTTTCCAAATGGTAAACCTTTTTACAATTCAAATATTTTTTTATCAAATTCATGAACTTTATTTTATTTTAGCAAATTCAAATCTGCAAACTATTTCAAATTTGTGATTTTTTTGGCGGAAATAAAATTCATGAATTTTGATCTGAATTTGTTAAATTTTTGAAATTCATGGTTGTTTTCGTTTTCATGAGCTATTTCAAATTTGTGAACTTTTTTTTCAATTTTTTGTTATTCTTTAAAATTACTAAACTTTTTGAAATCTACGAAGGTTTTCAATTTTTGTGAATTTCTTTAGGATTTTTTGAAATTTTTGAGTTGATGGTCACCAATCAACTGGGGTATTGGTCACTGTCCACCTGTGAGTTGGTCAAAGAGTGAGCAATCAACATGGAACAGTCTCTTTTTCAAACATTTGGTGCTCTTTGACGGGCCGGTCCATGCTGCTGCTGGGGTGAGCGCCAGTTTGCTTCGTGACGCTAACTAGGAGGTCTCGTCATTTGTGTGCACTTTTGAGTAGTGATTTTAGTTTTTTTGGTGAGGGCTCTAGGAATGTTATTTGTGGCTAAAATAGGTAGAGGCAAAAACATTCCTGATGTACCTAGTATATCTTTTTCATGGTTCTTGTTTCCATTTGTTTTTGTTCTCACACATGTGCTATTTTGATAATATATCTTGTATCCTTCGCATTTTCTAGGGTTTTCACGGTGAAAAAAAAACCTAAAACGCTCGCCTAACGTGACACAACGTGCGTTCGGTGTTCGAATTCCTTCAAATTTTGCATGGAGGCTTCCCAGGAGCATGCCCACATACTAGAAAAATGCGGTATCATTTCATGCATTGCGAGAAACACATCATGTTCAAATGTAGTGGTTCGGGTAGGCCGGTAGGGCAAGGCTTTTGTACTATTTGCAATTTCCGTCATTACCAATCAACATGAACATTTTCTTATACCTAAATTATTTATTGAAAATTTTCAACAATTTTGGAATTTCTAATCATGTATGAAAATTTTATAAACAAACACTTTTTTCAAATTTGTTAATAAATTCCAAAGCATTGATGTAGTACACAAATTGCAAACCACGTACTTTTTTAAAATTTATCAACATTTTTTTAAAAAATATTCAATTTCTGAACAAAAGATTCAAAAGTGGGAGCATTTTTGAAAATTCCAGAACATTATTATAATTTTGAAAACAATATTTGAAAAAACTAATTTTTTTGGTATTCCAGAAATATTTCAAATTCTAAAACAGGTTTTAAACTGAATAATAGAGTTGAAAAGGGAAAAAATAAATTAACGAAAAAGAAAACTGAAAAAATAGAATAGAAAAAGCGTACGCATCACTTCCAGTGGGGGCCTCTTGAGACGGCCCAAGGATTCGCCGATTTTGAAAATCATCAATTTTGAGAAAGAATCTTTATGAATTTAAAACAAAAACGAGAGTTTATAAAATGTTTGTAAAAGTTGAAAAGAGTTATTGGATATGGAAAAAAGTCCATGAAATAGATAACAAAGTTAACGAATTAAAGAAAATGTTCACAAATTGTAATGGACAAAAGTTCGGGTTGGGCGGAAGGTCCCGTCTCAGAGTACCCTTTTTCGACATCGTTCAAATGTCCAATTTTTTTCTAGGGCCTTGTATCACCATTCCAAGGCACCATGCCAAGCTTTTGTGATTTCGACCATTCAGCATTTTCAAATATTGTTCATGATTTTTGCTTCAAATTTCAAATTTTGTAGTGTTTATTTTAAATGTCTGTGTTCAAAATTATGTTCGCTCTTTTTAAAATATATTCGTGTTATGACATTCTGAGCAATTTTTAAAGACAAGAACAATTTTTTGACATATCTGTACATTTTTAAATGCGAATATTTGTACTTTATGAACAAAACTAAGAAAAGCAAACTTTAAAAAAAATTGGAATAGAATTTATATGTGAGCATTTTTTGAAAAAGATAAAATAAAAAATTTTGGGAAAAGAAATGGTGATGAAATGACCGGTTCAACAATGGGCTAGCCCAGCCGTGAACTCAAGTAGAAGAAAACCAAAAAAAGAATTAAATAGGCACAACCATTAGGATGTCTTATTTGGTTAGTGTGGTCCTCCTTAGATCAAGATGTCTTGAGTTTAATTCACGTCGGCTGCACTCTCAAAAATAAAGTAAAAAAAAGCTAAGGGCGCCGTGAGAAAAAAAGGCGCCACGTATATGTATGCAGGCCGCATATCACCATGGTGAAAATACCATCCTACCCTTTATTACGAAGGGGTATAGAGAGATCTCAGATACCAATGTGTTTAGCGCGAAGGGGGGGGGGGGGGGGGGGGGGAGGGGCGTGTACCTAAGCAAAAGTGTAGTAATAATCAGTACATAAGGATTAATATAATGGGATTTTACGAAGTTTGTGGGGTACATCTGAACCCAACCTCTATATAATGCCTTTGCCCCTGAATTCTAGAGAACACCCCCTTAGATATTAATCATAGCCACCACAAGGTCAATATCATCTTCCCTTCGGCTCTGACTGTTGCTCTGGTGTTTTGAGGTGCAGGGAAGGGATTCTCGTCTCTCACCCTTTGTGTAGTAGGTTGTAGAATCACGGTGACATCGCAATGCTGGTGTCATGTCAAAATAAAACAATCCGGCTCAAATCCCTTCTCGGTGAGGCTTGGTGTCTCTACATCAAGTCAAGAGATACTCACACAACAATGTGGAATTTATTCATCCGTTTATACTCACACAACAATGGGAAATTTATTCATCCGTTTATTTACTCATACAGTACTTCTCAAGCTTATTGATCGGTGATCACATTCATAGATCCATGCATGGAGGACACACTCATTGTCTTGGTATGTTATCACTCTGACGCAAGCCCCACCGAGAGCCCACTGTTGAAGGGCCTTTGGTTGTAGCAGTCCAGGTTGTTACCATAGCCAACGCCGAGGACATCGCAGTAGCGCTTGTAGAACCCGATCCGGTTAGCAACACGGTCATCCTGCCCCCTACCGCACTCGAGCCCGCCGTTGATGATGTTGGTGATGACGCCATACCCAGGCACCCGGCCAGCAGCGTTGTCCGTGCCCGATGGGGTCCATTGGCCTGTGATCACGGCATGGGACGACGGCTTGTTCGCCTGAGCCGTCATCCAAAACCACAACGCTGTCTTAAACGACACCGTCGCGTCGGTGGCCACCAGGTCCGGGTTGTTGAGCAGGTCCACCCCGATGGCACGCCCCGCCGGACCATAGTTGTAGTTCCATGAGAGCTGGATGGGGCCGCGACCGTAGTATTTCTTGCCCGACGCGCACGGCCACTCCAGCTTTGGCTCGCAGTAGCTTCCCGGCGAGCCCTGCTCCTGCTTGAAGCAGTAGCCCCAGGCGTACGGTCCGTCGGGCGCCGCGGGCCACCCGCCAGTGGTCTCGTGGGAGGTTTGCCCGAGGAAGGCCGCCACCTCCCGCTTCCGTGTCTCCGTGCTCCCCGTGGTGCCAAACGACGGGAACGCAGCGGCGGCGGCGAGGAAGGCGTCGTACGTGTAGAACCCGCGGGCCTCTTGGCAGTCGTTGCGGTGGAGGAGAAGCCGCTCGAAGAGGTCCCTGGAAAGGATGGACGACACGCCCCCGCCGGGGCTGGGGCCGGGAGGGGTGGGGCCGCAGCCGCTGCACTGGCTCTGGCAGCCGGTACCGCAGTAGGCGTCGCCGCTGCCGCAGTACCCGAATTTGCTGCAGCAGAGACAGTTTGCGCACGTCGCGCCGCCGGCCTGCGAGCTGCACTGCTGGGCGTTCACGGCTGTTGCCAGCGCCGCCGCCAGAACCACGGCCAGGATGGCCACCACCCTCGGGGCTATCAGTACCGTGGGCATGTATGGCTTCATGATCGATCTTGGTGGTGCCTGATAGATTATGCCGCCAAGTGCCGCCATTTATAGGCCTTGTGTGGAGAAAAGTCGTGGTGTTCCTTTATACTAGATCGATCTTGTGTGTGGAAAATCGGTGGAGAATGGGCCTGGAGAAAGGTGCGTGCAACGCCATTGTACTCACTCATTGCTCATCGTTTGAATTCTGCTGCATGGCACGCCACAAATTTCCCTTATCTTCTTCATTACCACGCAGGACCATGTGACCACGTCTGCTCTCATAAATAGGCGAAATGGGCCGATCAACTTGCAAAGAAGCGTAAACTATGAGACTAACTTGCTGCTACACAAATACGTATATAATATTCTGCAACTTTGTGTTGTGTAGAAGGACTGTTCGCGCATAAAGTAAACACTTGTGACTCTGACAAACAAAAAAGAAAAGGCATTGCAAAATCTTGTAGTTTTAACTAAAAAATCTGAAATATGTCACGGCAGGCAAGGCAGCGGCCGATCGCTAGGAAGTCGTTTCGGGTAGCAGGATTAGCCAAGTCACTGGTGGGCCACTAATAATCAACCGCTAACTTCAAGTCTGGAAAGGCAGTGACTGGACGCGTCTAACCGACGGCCGGCTGCCCACTATCCCTTCGTGGTGGCCGGCTGAAAAAGGTAAGTTTTTGTCTCTTTGACTCATATTAGAAAAAGTAAACATGTGTGAATATATGTGAAGAGGATAAATAATAGCAAATTAGACATGTGAATAAATGTGAGCGTATTTAATTTTTGTTTTCAGTTTTTTAAAAAACCATAATTTTTAAATCGCGCACCGAAATTAAGTTCCGTTTTCACGGTTGAAACTCTTGCGACATGCTCTTGAAAAGTAGATCCCGTATGGGGATGTTTCGATAAACTAGTCTTTTTTGCCAACTAAACGTTAATGTCTGTGCAACTAGACTACATTGCCGCGCCAACTGAGCATATGTGCGTGCCAATAGTCGTGTCAACTAAACATCAATGTGTGTGCAACTAGGCTACATTGCCGCGCCAACTGAGCATGTGTGCGCCAATAGCCATGCCAACTAAATATCAATATCCAATATTTGAATATTAACATCCACATTAATATAGAAACAAAAGAATCTGAATTGAAAGCACATCGCCTCTTTTATTAATCAAAGTACAAAAATTTCGACATACAATTCTGGAATTAAAATATCATTTAGAAAATTGAGTCAAAAGCACTCCTTATATGACCATTGTACTTGCTCATATCTTTCTGGAAAACGAGACAACTAGAAAAGATAATATTTATTAATCTGGACACCATCTTTCTTTGAATGAGAATCAGTCTTCATCGTTGATTACAATCCCTCCTGATGCTTCTATAATATTATAGTGGACCATCACTCCTGCTTGCTAATTCATCTACGCCATTGGCAGTGTCTGAAAAATATACAACCAATTGTAAGTAGGGTGGATGATGGAAAAATAGATAAAAAATTGACATTATTTTCATGCCATCACTTTCATCCTTATCATTTTCTATGTCACCGTCATTGCTGACATCAACTTAACCCATCATGTGTGCAATATGTTTGAGTAACTTCAAGACAATGAAGTGTAGAAACAGATTCTTGATGTGCTACAAGCTAGTTAGAATCTCACTTTTTGAATCATCTGCATCCCAATTTGCACTAAATTAGCATTGTACCTTTCTTGGCACATCATTTGGAGATATGAAAACAAGCAACCTCTTTATATCATTCAGTACGAGATAGCTTGAATAATTTTTTCAGTTTGACTAATACCTTTTCTAGCTAAGTCGTAACCTCCCCATAGTCATGTTCTCCCATATGAGGTGTGTGCAAAGTTTAAAATGGCGGTCTAACTCATTTTGCGCCGCTAACCCATTTCGCTGCCATAGTACATGTACATGTATATTCCAGATCAAAACTAGTACATGTGCATATTTTTCTCAAAAAACAGGGGATTTCCAACAGAAAACAGAGGATTTTCCGTTCAGCGGATAAATATCAATAAATTTAAGCAAGTAGATCAGGGCATCACAAGAAAATTAGCAAGTAGATCACGACATCACAAGTTCGCATCCTGAACCTGAACCCAAGCTATGTAGAAAACCCAAGCTACCTGAACCTACACATCTACTGGGCATGTGCATTTGTTGAATCAATAAACAAATAAAGGATAGATAGAATCGGAGGGTTCCTATGATGTACAAACACCGGGCGTTGGAGCCGTGTAAGACTGAGATATCATGGTCGTGGCCCTGCATTTTTGTTCAATGTAAGGCATAGCAAATTATAAACAAACCAGATCATATAAGAGCTACACATGAATGGATGGTATTCAACCTGGCATAGTAAATTTGTATTTCAAAATAAAGCAAATAAAATTGCACCTACATCTTTAATAATCATGAACTGGGTATGAATCAACAATAGTTGATAAAGGCCCAACAACCAAAAAACAGAGGAAGGAGGACTAACAATGAACCTGTAGTGGAATAGCGTCAGTGGTGGATGATGAAGTCATGTACCTACGGTAGGGACACGGACCCGTCCTAAGAGCCCTACCATAGGACATCCTTAGAGGAAGTCACCTTTCAAACAACTTGAAGATATCCCACTCGACGGATTGAAGACACTCGACCAAGAAGCTGTCACTCGACCAAGAAGCCAACCACTCGACTGCCAGAAGACCTCAAGTCACTCCGCAGGCAAACGGTCGGCTTTTAAGTAGTCTTTATGATTATTATGACACTTTATTAGGGACGTTATCAGTAACGCCCACCTTAAATGTACCTTAAACCCTGCATTACTGAGGGCAGGAGAGGGCTGGCGAACTCTATATAAGCCACCCCCTCCTCAGTATCAAGGGTTCGCACCCCTGTCATTTTACACACGCATAATCCAGTCGACCGCCTCCGGGCACCGAGACGTAGGGCTGTTACTTCCTCAGAGAAGGGCCTGAACTCGTAAACCTTGCGTGCTTACAACTCCCCAATAGCTAAGGTCTAGCCTCTCCATACACACCCCCCTACCTCACTGTCAGACTTAGAACCACGACAGTTGGCGCCCACCGTTGGGCATTAGTCTTAGCGCCTAATTGGAGAAGTTACGATTTTTCCGATTCACTTGATCATGTTTTCCTGCGGAGCTTTGGCGGAGGGCCGCAAGATCCGTCTCGGCGGACTCACTTTCATCGCCGACGACTCCGCCTGGCTCCAGGAGGCGCCGCTTGACGTCGACGCGCTCCCCGTCCGCGGCGCGACGCACTTCCGCGCGTGCGTCCGTGGCGTCCTCTTGAGGCAGCTGTCGACCCCATATCGGTCGACTCCCGTGTCATCTCCCCGTCCTGTCTCCCGCCAGCGCAAGCGCTCGGGTCGGTCGAGGCTCCAGCGGTGGATGAAGTACGCCGCGGCCCGCCAGTCGGCGACCCCGCAAGTCGCTGCAATCGAGCCTGACGAATCCCTCTGCGGCCTGTTCGATCTGTCGACTGGCTCCACGGAGACCGCTTCCGAGTGTGACAGCAGCGACCCTTTGGCGGAGGTTCTGGCGGTCGAGGGGACACGCAGTCCCCCTGGATTCCATCGCACTGATGATGGTGCCGATAGAGGCGATCCGTCGCACCCTCACGACGAATACCTCCCCGAGCCTCTTACGTCATTGCAGCGGGAGGAGCTTCGTCGCCGGAACATGGACGCGCTCTACACCCCTATTGTTGGAGAAACCCCCGAGGCCCGGGCCTTGGAGGACGCGCGCTTGGCTAATCTAGCCGAGCGCATTCGACTGGAGAATCTACAGCGAGCTCTCGACGAGCGGGCGCGTCAGCGGGCTCCCGAGTCCAGTCGACGCCAGCAGGCTCCCGAGTCCAGTCGACGCCAGCAAGCTCCCGAACCCAGTCGACGTCAGCTCTTCCCACCACCGCAGGTGTACCGAACTCCGGTTCAGAACCTGGCTGCCGCGGCCCGCATAGCGGAGTCAATCCAGCCCTCCCAGTCGGAGGCCGGCAGAGGATTGCTGCAGATCAGAGCATTGCTCCGAGCGGCGGGAAATCAGAATTCCGCCGTCTCTCAGTCACGGGACAGGATCCACAGTCGATCCGTCGCAACGGAGACCGTCCAGTCGGCTCACAGCCCGAGATCGCCCCCGAGGCGTGAGGGGCGTGGAGACCGGCACGATCAGTATAGGAGGAATGAACAATATGATCACCGACCTGACCGTGATGATGGGCGTCGGGTGCCGTCCCCTCCCCCGAGGAGTGGATCATATGCACCTCGACATCGAGACGACAGGTGCCCCCATAACACTAGGCAGAGGATCCCAGTCGACCCCAGAGACCCAGGCTTTGACGCGAGATCCATCCTCATTCAAGGTCTGGTGGACAGGAACAGGGCTCATCGAGAGGGCCACAACAGAGATACGCCCACCGGCAGCAGGGCACACGCCTCGGGGCCTGAATGTTTTAGTCAGGCCATCAGAGCCGCGGTGATCCCTCCCAACTTCCGGCTGGCGACTGGAATCAGCAAGTTCACCGGTGAGTCCAAGCCTGACACATGGCTCGAGGACTACCGAGTGGCTGTGCAGATTGGCGGCGGCAACGATGAGGTGGCCATGAAGCATTTACCCCTCATGTTGGAAGGCTCAGCTAGGGCGTGGCTGAATCAGTTGGCGCCCGGCAGCATTTACACTTGGGAGGATCTCTCCCGAGTGTTTATCACAACCTTCGAAGGGACATGCAAGCGCCCTGCAGGCCTTACGGAGCTGCGGTCTTGCGTACAGAAGCCGAACGAAACTCTGAGAGAATATATCCAGAGGTGGATCACACTGCACCACTCGGTCGAGAACGTGCCAGACCATCAAGCAGTTTGCGCTTTCAAGGAAGGCGTCAAGTACAGGGAGTTGAACCTGAAGTTTGGCCGGACCGGAGAGATGTCCCTTAATCGGATGATGGAGATTGCCACCAAGTACGCTAATGGAGAAGACGAGGACCGACTCCGAAGTGGCAAACTTAAGTCAGTCGCCCAAGAAACCGGAGGAAACTCCAGTCGGAAGCAGAAGCGGAAGGCCGAGCCAGCCGCCCCAGGGGAGGCCCTGGCTGTGGCCCAGGGAAATTTCAAGGGGAAGCCCAAGGGCACATGGAAGCCCAAGAAGGTTAAAGATCAGGATGGGAATGATGTTCTGGACCTGCCATGTCACATCCATACCAAGAAAGGTGAAGAAGGAAATTTTATTTTCCCGAAACGTACCACTCGACAGTGTCAGCTTCTGATTCAGCAGTTCCAGGGCAAGCAGCCCAAGGATAAGGAAAAAGAGCCAGACAGAGTTGAAGACAAGGAAGATAGTGACGATGGATACCCCCAGGTCAATTCCACCTTGATGATTTTTGCTGATCTCGAAAGCAAAAGTTGACTGAAAATCATTAACCGTGAGGTCAACATGGTCGCCCCGGCGACTCCCAGTTACCTGAAGTGGTCTCAGACTGCCATCACGTTCGACCAGTCCGATAACCCGACGCACATTGCCACCCCTGGGAGGCAAGCTTTGGTGGTCGACCCAGTTGTCGAAGGCACTCGACTGACCAAAGTCCTGATGGACGGCGGCAGTGGCCTGAACATACTGTACGCTGAAACCTTGAAAGGAATGGGCATTCCGATGTCCAGACTCAGCACCAGTAACATGAGCTTCCACGGAGTCATTCCTGGGAAGAAAGCCGAGTCACTCGGCCAGATTGCTCTTGATGTGGTTTTCGGTGATTCAAAGAATTACCGCTAGGAAAAGTTAATGTTTGAAGTTGTGGACTTCCAGAGTGCTTATCACGCCATCTTGGGAAGGCCAGCTTACGCACGCTTCATGGCTCGACCATGCTACGTGTATCTTAAATTAAAGATGCCTGGCCCCAAAGGTGTGATCACTGTTACGGGCAACCGGAAGAAAGCAGAAGAATGTTTCCAGAAAGGGTCAAAGATCGCCGACGCTCAGATGGCAGTAGTCGAGCTGAAAGAGTACCAAAAGATTGCCGACCTGAGTGAATTGCTGCGGGCTAAGAAGCCTGCCTCCGAGTCAGCTTTTCAGTCGGCTGGCGAAACGAAGACAGTCCACATTCACCCGACTGATCCCGACGCAGCTCCGACTCACATCTCGACGACGCTCGACTCCAAATAGGAAGAAGCGCTCATCCAGCTACTCCGTGAGAACTGGGACATCTTCGCATGGAAACCCTCTGACATGCCTGGAGTTCCCAGGGGGCTGGCTGAGCACCGCCTGCGAGTCGACTCAAAGTTCAAACCCGTGAAAGAACATCTTCGGCGGTCCGCCGTCCAGAAAAAACAAGCCATTGGCGAGGAAGTGGCTCGGCTCTTAGCAGCTGAGTTCATCCGAGAGATCTACCACTCCGAGTGGCTCGCCAATGTTGTCATGGTCCCCAAGAAGGACAAGTCACTCCGTATGTGCATTGATTTCAAGCATATCAATCGGGCCTGCCCGAAAGATCATTTTCCTCTCCCTCGCATCGACCAAATTGTCGACTCAACTGCGAGATGCGAGAGATTGTCTTTTCTAGATGCCTACTCCGGGTACCATCAGATCTGTCTGTATGGGCCTGACGAAATCAAGACAGCTTTCATCACTCCATTCGGATGCTTCTGTTACGTCACCATGCCATTCGGCCTCAAGAACGCCGGAGCCACATTCACGAGAATGATCCAGAATTGTTTACTCACTCAAATCAGTCGGAATGTGGAGGCGTACATGGACGATATCGTAGTCAAATCCCGGAAAGGTTCCGACCTGCGGGCTGACCTTGCCGAAACCTTCGCCAACCTCAGGAGGTACGATATCAAGCTCAATCCGTCAAAGTGCACTTTCGGAGTTCCAGGTGGCAAGCTACTCGGTTTTCTCGTTTCCAAACGGGGAATCGACGCCAATCCTGAAAAAATTGGCACCATACTCCGGATGAAGCGTCCTGTACGTGTGCATGATGTCCAAAAACTTACAGGCTGCTTGGCCGCCCTAAGTCGATTCATTTCTCGACTCGGTGAAAAAGCGTTGCCTCTTTACCGACTGATGAAAAATTCTGACAAGTTCGAGTGGACTCCAGAAGCTGATGCAGCGTTTGCAGAGCTCAAAGCTCTGCTCTCCACCCAGCCGGTGCTAGCTGCCCCAATCAGCAAAGAGCCTCTGCTGCTTTACATTGCAGCCACGGGACAAGTTGTCAGTACAGTACTTACGGTCGAGCGGGAAGAGGAAGGGAAGGCCTTCAAAGTTCAACGCCCTGTTTATTATGTGTCTGAAGTTTTGACCCCTTCAAAACAAAGATACCCCCACTACCAGAAGCTTGTATATGGGATTTACATGACCATGAAGAAAGTTGCACATTATTTCTCTGATCACTCCATTACAGTCGTCAGCGACGCCCCATTGTCGGAGATCCTGCATAACAGAGATGCAACTGGTCGAGTGGCCAAGTGGGCGATTGAACTCCTTCCTTTAGACATCAAGTTTGAAACAAAGAAAGCCATCAAGTCCCAAGCAATCGCGGATTTCATCGCCCAGTGGATTGAACAGCAACTTCCGACTCAAGTTCACTCGGAACACTGGACCATGTTCTTCGATGGATCCAAGATGCTGAATGGTTCGAGCGCGGGGGTAGTTCTGGTCTCCCCCCGAGGAGATAAGCTCAGATACGTTCTCCAGATTCACTTCGATTCCTCCAATAACGAAGCAGAGTATGAAGCACTTTTGTATGGGTTGCGCATGGCCATTTCGCTCGGCGTCCGTCGCCTCATGGTCTATGGCGACTCGGATCTGGTAGTTAATCAAGTGATGAAGGAGTGGGACGTCAGGAGTCCGGCAATGACTGGATACTGCAATGCAGTACGAAAGCTAGAGAAGAAGTTCGAGGGGTTGGAACTCCACCACATCCCCCGACTGAAAAATCAGGCAGCTGACGACTTGGCAAAGATAGGCTCCAAGAGAGAAGCCATTCCAAGCAACGTGTTCTTGGAACACATTCACTCGCCGTCATTCCAAGAAGATCCTTTCACAGAAGAAGCCCCGCAGCCGAAAAGTGCCACGGATCCGACTGAAGTTGAAGTGCCTGCAGTAGTCGACCTAATCATGGAAGTCTTGGCAGTCACCCCTGACTGGACGATACTGTACATTGCATATATCCTAAGGAAAGAACTCCCGGAGGACGAGGAAGAGGCTCGACAGATCGTCCGCCGATCTAAGGCCTTCACGGTCATAAGAGGACAGCTGTACAGAGAAAGTGCGATCGGAGTCGGCCAGAAATGCATAACGCCAGAAGAGGGTCAAATAATCCTCAACGATATCCACTCGGGAACCTGCGGTCACCATGCGTCCTCTCGGACCATTATGGCTAAGGCATACCGAGCTGGATTTTATTGGCCAAGGGCAAATGAGATGGCGAAAGAGATAGTCGACAGGTGCGAGGGCTGCCAGTTCTACTCCAACATGTCACACAAGCCCGCGTCAGCCCTGAAAACCATTCCGCTCGTCTGGCCCTTTGCCGTCTGGGGATTGGACATGGTTGGCCCCCTAAGAACGGGCAGGAGTGGATTCACTCATGTGCTTGTGGCAGTCGACAAGTTTACCAAATGGATCGAAGCTAAGCCCATAAAGAGCCTCGACGCTGGCACCGCTATCAGTTTCATCAGAGGATTGACATTCAGATATGGAGTCCCGCACAGCATCATCACTGATAACGGGTCAAACTTTGATTCGAACGAGTTCAGAGCATTTTGCGCTTCTCAAGGCACACGAGTCGACTACGCCTCAGTCGCTCACCCCCAGTCGAATGGACAGGCTGAGAGAGCAAATGGTCTGATTCTCAAAGGGCTAAAACCTCGGCTGATGCGCGATCTCAAGCACGCGGCAGGCGCTTGGGTCGACGAGCTTCCGTCAGTACTGTGGGGATTAAGGACCACCCCTAACCGATCGACTGGAAGGACCCCATTCTTTCTGGTTTATGGAGCCGAAGCTGTCCTGCCAAGCGATCTCCTTCATAATGTGCCCTGAGTCGAACTTTACACCGAAGATGAAGCGGAGCAGGCCCGGCAAGACGCAGTCGACCTCTTGGAGGAAGAGAGGGAGATGGCAATGATCAGATCGACCATTTACCAGCAGGACTTGCGTCGATTCCACGCCCGGAATGTGAAGAGTCGAGCCTTTCAAGAAGGAGATTCGGTCCTCCGAGTGGATCAACAGAAACCTCACAAACTCGCTCCCACTTGGGAAGGCCCCTTCATCGTCACCAGAGTCCTCCACAACGGAGCATATCACCTTTACAATGTTGATCGACAAATCGATGAACCTCGAGCTTGGAACGCGGAGCTTCTCTGCCCCTTTTACACTTAAGTCCGCTCTCAAACCAGATGTAATAAGAAAAACTCCTGAAGTTCATTTTTATCAGAAATAAGAGTGTTCCAATAATTGCTGTCACTGTTGTATGTATCCGAAATCCCCCAGTGGGTGACTTAGCTGCGAATCCGATTCGCCTAAGTTTGAAAAATCCTACCGAGTGGAGAGCAAACCTCCCACTCGGGGGCTTAGCTGCAGTTCAGCACTCGCCTAAAGTCTCCACGAAGAGACTTAGCTGCAGTCAGACACTCGCCTAAGTTTGAAAAATCCTACCGAGTGGAGAGCAAACCTCCCACTCGGGGGCTTAGCTGCAGTTCAGCACTCGCCTAAGTTCTACACGAAGAGACTTAGCTGCAGTCAGACACTCGCCTAAGTTTGAAAAATCCTACCGAGTGGAGAGCAAACCTCCCACTCGGGGGCTTAGCTGCAGTTCAGCACTCGCCTAAGTTTTCCACGAAGAGACTTAGCTGCAGTCAGACACTCGCCTAAGTTTGAAAAATCCTACCGAGTGGAGAGCAAACCTCCCACTCGGGGGCTTAGCTGCAGTTCAGCACTCGTCTAAGTTCTCCACGAAGAGACTTAGCTGCAGTCAGACACTCGCCTAAGTTTAAAAATCCTACCGAGTGGAGAGCAAACCTCCCACTCGGGGGCTTAGCTGCAGTTCAGCACTCGCCTAAGTTCTCCACGAGGAGACTTAGCTGCAGTCAGACACTTGCCTAAGTTCGAAAAATCCTACCGAGTGGAGAGCAAACCTCCCACTCGGGGGCTTAGCTGCAGTTCAGCACTCGCCTAAGTTCTCCACGACGAGACTTAGCTCCAGTCAGACACTCGCCTAAGTTTGATAAATCCTACCAAGTGGAGAGCAAACCTCCCACTCGGGGGCTTAGCTGCAGTTCAGCACTCGTCTAAGTTCTCCACGAAGAGACTTAGCTGCAGTCAGACACTCGCCTAAGTTTGAAAAATCCTACCGAGTGGAGAGCAAACCTCCCACTCGGGGGCTTAGCTGCAGTTCATCACTCGCCTAAGTTCTCCACGACGAGACTTAGTTGCAGTCAGACACTCGCCTAAGTTTGATAAATCCTACCGAGTGGAGAGCAAACCTCCCACTCGGGGGCTTAGCTGCAGTTCAGCACTCGCCTAAGTTCTCCACGAAGAGACTTAGCTGCAGTCAGACACTCGCCTAAGTTTGATAAATCCTACCGAGTGGAGAGCAAACCTCCCACTCGGGGGCTTAGCTGCAGTTCAGCGCTCGCCTAAGTTCTCCACGAAGAGACTTAGCTGCGGTCAGACACTTGCCTAAGTTTAAAAAATCCTACCGAGTAGAGAGCAAACCTCCCACTCGGGGGCTTAGCTGCAGTTCAGCGCTCGCCTAAGTTCTCCACGAAGAGACTTAGCTGCGGTCAGACACTCGCCTAAGTTTGAAAAATCGTACCGAGTGGAGAGCAAACCTCCCACTCGGGGGCTTAGCTGCAGTTCAGCGCTCGCCTAAGTTCTCCATGAAGAGACTTAGCTGTAGTCAGATACTCGCCTAAGTTCGAAACCCACCTTCTCCTGAAGAGCTCCGCCACAAATACAATGTGAGCTTCGTCCCACTCTACAGTAACAAGGCGTGGGTCGACTGCCGCCTTTTCCCGAGAGCTCCGCCACAAATACAATGTACAACAACAGGGTGTGGGTCGACTGCCACCTTTTCCCGAGAGCTCCGCCACAAATACAATGTACAACAACAGAGTGAGGGTCGGCCATTAAGCCCCACATGACAGTTCCAGACCACGAAGATATTCAGCAAAAATTAAGTTCGGATAAAGCTTAAAAGGCACTGGGCCCCGAATCAAAGTACTCGAGCCCTCAGCTCGGCAGGATTTAAACGATTACAAGTCCACTCGGCATTCTGAGGCTAATTTAAGGGAAGGCATAAAAGTTTTCTCACTCCTCAAGAGGAGGACTAGCAGGAGCGACGAACTCATCCAGGTCAATTCCGTCCGCAATGCGAGTGGCTGCAGCAATGAAGGTCTCCATGAAGTCTTGGAAGCTGTGTCTCTTGGTATTGGCGACTTGGATGGCGGCCAGCTTTTCTTCTCGCGCATCCTTGCAGTGGACACGGACTAAGGATAGAGCCACATCGGTGCCGCACCGGGCAGAAGACTTCTTCCACTCCTGCACTCGATCGGGGATTTTGTCAAGTCGAGCCATAAGAGACTCGAGATCGTTCTGGAGCGTGGACTCTGGCCAGAGCGTCGAGTCGATCCGCGACATGGCGACCTTCAGTCGAGCCAAGTAATCCACGGCGCCGTCGATTCGAGATTCCAGTCGGAGCAGGTTCATAGCAGTATCATCTTTCACCGGAGAATTGATTGGGTCCAGACCCGTTTCAATCCGCCCGGTCTCCTCTTCGAAGTTCTGACAGAATTCTGCACACAAGACCTAAAGATAAGCCAACGATCGCAAGATTGAGTCGACACAAAAGTACAAAACAGTCAAAATTAGACGTGCACCTTCAAGTGTAATGTACAACCTCTTGGCGAGGCTCCTCAGGTAGCTCTCCAGGTCGTCCCTCCTACGGGCGATGCCATCCATCTCCTCGCCCAAGAGAAGGTTCTTCTTCTTCCAACTGGCAGTCAGCCTGTTGGCATCAGTCAGAGCGGCCTGCAACCTGGTGTTCTCTTTTTCCAACTGGTCGACCGAAGCCAGCTTCTGTTCGGCCAGAGCCGTCTTGTCGTCAGCCGCCTTGCGGGCAACAGCCAGGTCCTGGTCCTTCCTTGCCAAAGCCTTTTCCAATTCTCCTACAAAGAAATGGCGATTGAATCGGAAACAGCAAAGGAATGCTCAAGCCTGAAAACAAAATCAGTCGACAAAGTCGCTTTACCTGCGGCGCCCTCCCTGACCTTCTGCAACTCCGTCCTGGCCAGCTCTAGATCAAGGTCTAGTTGAATCTTCTGTTTCTCCAATTCAGCATAACGAGCGGCAAGTTCGCAGGATCTCTGCAAAAAGAAAAACCAGCCGACAGACGTTCGAGATAAGTTGCTTCCGAGTAACTAAGGAACAATGGTGACGTTTCTAAGACCACAGCCGAATCAAAAACATTCGACAGTAGTCTCGGGGACTACACCCAGTGGGTGCACTCTGCGTGCCCCCACTGGTTCGACCAAAAAAAAACGACTGCCGGCAGTCGACAGGACACGGACCACTCGACCTGGCCAGACCAAACCGAGTGAAGAAGTACAGATTCACAAACGCAATATACAGACTACAGTCGACTGCCAGCAGTCCACCGTAGTCTCGGGGACTACACCCAGTGGGTGCACTCAGCGTGCCCCCACTGGTTCGACCAAAGAGAAAACACACCCAGTGGGTGTACAGATACAGATACAAAGATCTTCAAAAAGAAAAAGAAAGAGGAAGAAAGACTCTTCAAACAAACAAGTATCAAGTCGACTGACCTGAACGTTACTTTGAAGCGCCGAACTCGCGTCGTAAGCCGCCTGGCTGGCCTCCCGAGCCTTCTTCACCTGTTCCATCATGACCCCTGCCTGGTGTATGGCCTCCTTCGCAGCGGCCACTTCGTCTTCAGGGACAGAGTACGCGACAAAGAGCGAAGTCGGATTGGCAGTCGACGCCGAGGGCTGCGCACTCGACAGGGGATTGGCGAAGAACACAGAAGCCCGAGGGGCATCGCCGCCGTCCCGAGCCGCGGCCTCAGGCGCCGGAGCAGGCTGGGGAGCCCTGTCAGTCGACGGCCTCTTGGTCCTCCCTATCCTCAGCGGCTCGTTGTCATCATCATCCGGGAGGTCGATAACATGAGGAGGAGCTGCAGGAAGAACTTTCAATCGACCAGAATTGCAAGAAACGACCAAGCCAACTCAAAAACAGAATGCCAATAATCGTACCAGGGTTGGAGGTAGCAGCGTCCCCCATCTCTTGGTCGTCGTCTTTTGCAGAGACCTCGGAGGTAGCAGCACTGCAAATTTCGAAGAATCAGCCAGTTAAGCATAACGAGTCGACCGAGGATCCGTCCTCCAATCGACGAAAGAAGACAAGACTTGTTACCCGGAAATAACAGGGACAGATATCCTCATTTTGGGCAGAGTCTTGGGCGGCTTGGATTGCGTCGTGCGTGGTTGCTTGGGGACCTTCCCAGTCGGTGTTGGAGAAGAAGTCCGAGGGCGTTTCGACGATGGCCCGACGGAGGCAGTCGCCTGGCCACGTCCCTGCGCCGGGTCGTGTGCGAGCTTGGATCGCCTTTCCGGGCGTGGAGGTTCGGCCTACTCCTCCTCCTCCTCGCTGGAGAAGACGTCATCGCCTCCCTCTCCTTCGCCGTCTGACTCCCACTCGCCCTGGTCGTCCCCGCTCTCACCTCCGCTCCCTTCTCCTTCCTTAGTCGACCCCTGTGCCCTGTTGGGCGTCGAATACATCTCAGTGGTCGCCTGAAAGACAGCAGACAAAATGGAAAGTCAGTCGACTCGCTCAAAAGAAGACCAATGCAGAAAACGAAGATTTCAGTCGGAAACATAAAGACGCACCTGGTCGACCTCATATGAGCTGTCGAGTGGAATGACCCTCCTAGCTCCTCGGGGGTTGTCCTTGTTCCCCGTAATGCTTGACAGCCACCCCTCCAACATCTCGTCGGTGACCTCCTCCGGGTGGATCCGAGTGGTGTCCTCGAGGCTGGAGTACAGCCACATCGGGTGGTCCCGAGCCTGGAGTGGTTGGATTCGCCTCTTGAGGAAGACTTCAAGCAGGTCCATCCCCGTCACGCCCTCACAGACAAGTTCGACCACTCGACCCGCCAGTATCTTGACCTGGGCCTTTTCTTCGGGCGTCACCTTCAGAGAAGTCGGCTTTTCGGCTCGGTCGAGGGTGAAGGGTGGAAGTCTAGTCGACTGCCCTGGGGTCACCTGATCCTGGCAGTAGAACTAAGTCGCCTGCCACCCTCGAACTGACTCCGGGAAGGTGATGGAGGGAAAACAACTTTTCCCCCTCGTCTGGATCGCCAAACCCCCGCACAGCTGGATCACCTGTGTCTTCTCGTCACTCGACTTGGCCTTCTTCACCGACTGAGAGCGACAGGTGAAGATGTGCTTGAAAAGTCCCCAGTGTGGGCGGCACCCCAGGAACGCCTCACACATAGAAATAAAGGCGGCAAGATAGACTATGGAGTTCGGAGTAAAGTGATGGAGCTGCGCCCCGAAGAAGTTCAGGAAGTTGCGGAAGAAAGAGTGGGGCGGCAGAGAGAACCCATGGTCAATATGAGTCGCCAGGAGGACGCACTCACCGTCGCGTAGCTGGGGCTCGATTTCTCCACCTGGAAGACGCGCCGCCCTGTGGGGAATGGCTCCTCCCTCGACCAGGTCGTCGAGGTCCTCCTGACGGAGCACCGAAGGCATCCAGTCGCCCTGGATCCACCCCTTGGGCAGGGCCGTCCGAGAGGAAGAACCCCCGCGCGCGGACTTCTTTCCCTTCCCCGCCGCCGCCGCCTTCTTCGCGTGCTCCAGAGCGGTCGTCTTACCCTTCACCATCGTCGCCGGCGAGGTCTCGAGCTGGTTTTGTGGTGGCGGGGCGAGAGCGAAGGAAACGGAGGAGGCGACGGAGAAACAGAGAAGGAAGAGGAAGAGATGAGCACGCGTACTGAAGAAAGGCTCCGGGCCAACTACTTATAAGGGGCCGCTCCCGAGTGGCTGGCAGGTAGGCCCGAGCTATCCAGTCAAATCCCGTGGCAGGCGCGCGCGCTGTACGTGGCGAAAAAGGCGGCGCGGGGATCGAGGAGCCTTCACACTGTCGCTCCCGATTACTGCGGCCGCCCCTGTTCCGCGCGCTTCCCAAAAAATCCGAATCCCGCGATCTCCGCCAGCTGCAGAACAACTTGACGAAACGGAAATCCCGCGCACGCCGGCGCTCGATGCCCCGCAGGTAAAGAAATCCATTCGACGAAAGACCTGGAACGGATCAAGGCGACTGAAAGAGGTTAATGACGTCATCCGTGACAGTCGACCCAGAACGAAGCACCCATAATAAGCCGAAGGGTCGGTTGGAAAGGTCCCTAACCCCTTTTCTCACTCCAGCCTCGATCCGTTCGGGGGCTAATGATGAAGTCATGTACCTACGGTAGGGACACGGACCCGTCCTAAGAGCCCTACCATAGGACATCCTTAGAGGAAGTCACCTTTCAAACAACTTGAAGATATCCCACTCGACGGATTGAAGACACTCGACCAAGAAGCTGTCACTCGACTAAGAAGCCAACCACTCGACTGCCAGAAGACCTCAAGTCACTCCGCAGGCAAACGGTCGGCTATTGAGTAGTCTTTATGATTATTATGACACTTTATTAGGGACGTTATCAGTAACGCCCACCTTAAATGTACCTTAAACCCTGCATTACTGAGGGCAGGAGAGGGCTGGCGAACTCTATATAAGCCACCCCCCTCCTCAGTATCAAGGGTTCGCACCCTGTCATTTTACACACGCATAATCCAGTCGACCGCCTCCGGGCACCGAGACGTAGGGCTGTTACTTCCTCAGAGAAGGGCCTGAACTCGTAAACCTTGCGTGTTTACAACTCCCCAATAGCTAAGGTCTAGCCTCTCCATACACACCCCCCTACCTCACTGTCAGACTTAGAACCACGACAGTGGAAACTGGTAGTGTGAAGGATGCAGCTCGAGCGCGCCGATGACGAGGTGACCGGCCGGCGATGTGCACGCCACAGCGTGTGCACGCTGGGTTCGAGGATGGCTACGAGGAGTAGGCTGCGGCATGTATGCGCCGGGGTCGGTAGGCGGCGAGGTGCAGGCTACAGCGCAGGAGCGGCAGGGTCGTTAGTCGTATGAGAAGAGCAGGGAGATGGGATCAATGGAGGCGCCCAGATTAAAAAAAAGTAGGGGAGGAGAGGAAAAGGATGCGCAAGGAGATGGATCCTACCAGATTCGTTTTCTTTCTGCTCCTCCTAGATCTTCTGGATCGCCGATGATTAATAGAGATGGCGAGGAGACGAAAAGGAGGCGCAACCGGACGATTTTAATGGGCTCGTCAGCGGCAACGACCAGAGATGGGGAGAATGACCATGTATTCTTGGAGGTCGATGTCGTGAGCAGGTGGCCTAGTTGTACGAGGATTGGGGATCTGGATGACTTGGTTTGCTTTAAGAGACTTTAGTGCCAATGTTTTCGGGAACCGCCAACATTTTTTTTACTCTTTTAATTTGCTGCTTACGGGGTGAGATAAAGGTGAGAGATTCTGTTTGTTATAAAGCTATTCCATACAAATAGGAGATGAGAAAAATAACGAGCGCACCCATGGTTCTGCTTGGGTAGCTGATTTCCGTCGCACGGGGCTCACTCGGATGGGACTGCATTTTAACGACCAAGAGTTTTTGTTCATCGTCGTTAATAATAGCTTTTCTAGTAATGGTTTTTGTCTCTTTGACTCATATTAGAAAAAGTAAACATGTGTAAACATATATGAAGAGGATAAATAATTGCAAATCATACATGTGAATGAATGTGAGCGCATTTAATTTTTGTTTTCATTTTTTAAAAAAATCATAATTTTCAAACCGCGCACCGAAATTAAGATCTGTTTTCACGGTTGAAACTCTCGCGACATGCACTTCAAAAGTAGATCCCGTATGGGGATGTTTCGATAAACTAGTCTTCTTGCCAACTAAACATCAATGTCTGTGCAACTAGATTATATTATCGCGCCAACTGAGCATATGTGCGTGTCAATAGTCGTGTCAACTAAACATCAATGTGTGTGCAACTAGGCTACATTACCGCACCAACTGAGCATGTGTGCGCCAATAGCCATGCCAACTAAATATCAATATGTGTGCAACTAGACTACATTGTCACGTCAATTACGCATATGTGTGTGTGCAACTAGTGTCCTGTCAACTAAACATCAATGTGTGTGCAACTAGACTATATTACAAACCAACTAAGCATATATGTGTGCAACTAGTCTTCCTGTCAACTAAACATCAATGTGTGTGTAACTAGACTACGTTACAAGCCAACTAAACATCAATGTATGTGTAACTAGACTACATTACAAGTTATGACAATTCATATGCGACTATGTAGACCAGATTGTGGAACTCTGTGGCCATGCATGCATGTGCCAACTAGGACTACTATGTGTGCAATTACAACTACTGTGGATGCAGCTCCAAAAAACTGGGTTTGAAAAAAATTATACCATGTAGTACTAAAGTTGCACAAAACAGTACTGAAGTTGCACAATATAGCGTCAAAGTTGGTATAAAAAAAATTCGTCAAAACATACCCATGCAGGATCTAGTTTCAAAGATCTCGTCGCAAAGATTTCAACAGTGAAGACGGATCTGAATTCCGACGCGCGGTTTGAAAGATATGACTTTTTAAAAATTTAGAAAACAAAATAATTGTACGTGAAACTGTTTTTTTCAAATCAGACTAATCAGTGTGAATACATTAAATACTGATAATGACATGCACTAGCAGATAAAAAAACAACTTATGCATGGCTAGAAAGCCCAGCCGCTCGTTGTCTCCAAATAATGCGTATGCACTTTTTAGATTTTAGGAAAAGAAAAGGCATTGCAAAATCTTGTAGTTTTAGCCTAGAAAATCTGAGATATGTCACGGCAGGGAAGGCAGCGGCTGATCGCTAGGAAGTCGTTTCAGGTAGCAGGATTAGCCAAGTCATTGGTGGGCCACTAATAATCAACCGCTAACTTCAAGTCTGGCAAGGCAGTGACTGGACGCGTCTAACCGGCGGCCGGCTGCTTATTAGCTCTTCGTGGTGGCTGGTCGAAAAAGGTTAGTTTTTGTCTCCAGGCCCGGCTCATAGGCCGGGCAAACGGGGCGCCCGTTCTGGGCCCCAGGAGGCAGGGGCCCGGTCCAGGTAGTGGCAAGTAGCATAGTCTGCCTTAGCACAATGAAAATACACGGAAAAAAGAAGGCCCAAGGAACAGCCCATCAGGCAAACCGCACGAAGGAATCAAGGACCAGCGACTCCTCTCCTCACCCAAATCACAGACTCCAAGAACGGCGCCGCCACTCTCGTGCCTCTTCGCTCCCAACGTCTCGGCCGGCCATTAATGGAAAGCTATGGCGTGAACTCATTCCCCAACCAGCTCTCCTTCCTCTCTCAACGCTTTGCTCGCTCCCCAACTGGACTTTGGAGAGACCGAGGTGGTACATGTTCTATTGTTCTTCTTTCTTTGTAATCTCGTTCCTCAATTCAAAGATTGATTGATAAATAGCTCTGCGTTCCGGCACAGACGATTCCAGATCACACATACATTACATCTGCATGTGTTTTGTTCTGCTTTTAATTGGATTCAAATGTGAGAGAGTCCTCAGAAAGGAGATTAGGAGAAGGGAGAAAATTTAGGCACTCCAGGCGTGTCTTTTTGTTCGTGTTGACTGCGGCGGTGTATGGATAAGCCACCTACATCCACATGAATCGGTTTCCAAGTGCTTTTGATCCCTGTATTAACATGTTTTTATCATCATAGTTAGTATATAAACATGAAATACTCAGTGTGCTTTGCTTTACTATGACTTATGCAGAATAGTTATTCTTTGGGTAAACAATTTTGGAGTGAAGAACATGGTAGATCGGGGATGATCCAGAAACAAATGTAAGTTCAGTCAATAGTTTTATATTTCATGGAAACACAAATGTTTTTTTAAGTTGCAACCAGTTTTGACAAGGCTATTTGTTTTGCCAAAAAGAAATATGTGTCCACTCACAATTAGGAAATTTATCTTTTCTGGCGCTATATTGTTTCATTACTATCATGATGGATAAATTGTAGTATTCTCCAAGATCACCAATATATGCTATGTACTCCATATTTACTTTGGTTCCAAAGAACAACTGAGCTTTTGTTTGTCAAGAAGGGCCCCTTGTTCTTATCTTGCCCCTGGCCCCGTATATCTGTGGGTCGGCCTTGTTTGTCTTCTTGACTCATATTAGAAAAAGTAAACAGATGTGAATATATGCGAAGAGGATAAATAATTTCAAATCATACATGTGAATGAATGTGAGCGCATTTAATTTTTGTTTTCAGTTTTTTTAAAAAATCATAATTTTCAAACCGCGCATCGAAATTAAGATCCGTTTTCACGGTTGAAACCCTCGCGGCGTGCTCTTCAAAAGTAGATCCCGTATGGGGATGTTTCGATAAACTAGTCTTCTTGCCAACTAAATATCAATGTCTGTGCAACTAGACTATATTGCCGCGCCAACTGGGCATATGTGCGTGCTAATAGTCGTGTCAACTAAACATCAATGTGTGTGCAACTAGGCTACATTACCGCGCCAACTGAGCATGTGTGCGCCAATAGCCCTGCCAACTAAATATCAATATGTGTACAACTAGACTACATTGTCACGTCAATTACGCATATGTGTGTGCAACTAGTGTCCTGCCAACTAAACATCAATGTGTGTGCAACTAGACTACATTGTCACGTCAATTACGCATATGTGTGTGCAACTAGTGTCCTGCCAACTAAACATCAATGTGTTTGCAACTAGACTATATTACAAACCAACTAAGCATATATGTGTGCAACTAGTCTTCCCGCCAATTAAACATCAATGTGTGTGCAACTAGACTACGTTACAAGCCAACTAAATATTAATGTATGTGCAACTAGACTACGTTACAAACTATGACAATTCATATGCGACTGTGCGGACCAGATTGTGGAACTCTGTGGCCATGCATGTGCCAACTAAGACTACTATGTGTGCAATTACAACTACTGTGGATGCAGCTCCAAAAAATTGGGTTTGAAAAAAAATTACACCATGCAGTACTAAAGTTGCACAATACAGTACTGAAGTTGCACAATATAGCGTCAAAGTTGGCATCAAAAAATTTTCTTCAAAACATACCCATGCGGGATCTAGTTTCAAAGATCTCCTCGCAAAGATTTCAACAGTGAAGACAGATCTGAATTCCGGCGCGCAGTTTGAAAGATATGGCTTTTTAAAAATTCAGAAAACAAAATAATTGTACGTGAAACTGTTTTTTTCAAATCAAGCTAACCAACATGAACACATTAAATACTGATAATGACATGCACTAGTAGACAAAAAAACAACTTATGCATGGCTAGAAAGCCCGGCCGCACGTTGTCTCCAAATAATGCGTATGCACTTTTTAGATATTAGGAAAAGAAAATGCATTGCAAAATCTTGTAGTTTTAGCCTAAAGTAAACAAATACGTATATAATATTCTGCAACTTTGTGTTGTGTAGAAGGACTGTTCGCGCATTACGTATATAATATTCTGCAACTTTGTGTTGTGTAGAAGGACTGTTCGCGCATAAAGTAAACACTTGTGACTCTGACAAACAAAAAAGAAAAGGCATTGCAAAATCTTGTAGTTTTAACTAAAAAATCTGAAATATGTCACGGCAGGCAAGGCAGCGGCCGATCGCTAGGAAGTCGTTTCGGATAGCAGGATTAGCCAAGTCACTCATGGGCCACTAATAATCAACCGCTAACTTCAATTCCGGACACAGAGCAGAGCCTCTTTGTGGTTGTATGTTGTTGGGCTACTATACATTGCCATGTATGTGGACACGATACCTTATTTGTTGACCGAGTCTATTACAACTGTCTAGTTGTGTTTTTTTAAATGTTTTTACCAAGAAACTGCAGGGCCAACGACACGGCGATTTGTTGGTGTGGAGGTTCGGGCGTGTTGGGCTGTGTGGAATGTGGAGCGCTCCTGGCTCCCACAGTCAGATCTGTCCGGCAGGGTAGATTTCAGGTGATAGCACCCTTTACATGCTTCAATGATACAAATTTTGAGAAGTCATATATAAATGTTTTGAAAAATTCTGAAAAAAATTCGTGAATGTTCACAAGACATATGTCTATAACCCCTAAAAATTCAGATCAAAATTCGAAATATACATTGAGAAACAAAATAGACAATCCATATGTGAATAGTGTCATTTTTGACACTATTCATATTTTGTCTTCTTTTGACACTATTCATTCTAGATTTGTCTTTTTTGTTTCTCAATGTACAATTTGAATTTTGATCCAAACTTTTTAGGGATTATAGACATATGTCTTGTGAACATCCATATAATTTTTTAGAATTTGTTGAAACATCTAAATGTCACTTTTTAAAAGTTGAAACATGGTAACATGTGAAGGATGGTATCATCTGATATTTTCCCCTGTCGGGAAGCCGGCTCGGGCCAGAGGCTGCTGTTGTGCGTCCCTCGAGTTTTCTGTTGTCAACTTCGCAATTTGGGTACAACCCTTTGTGATCTTCTAATATGTGATCAAACTTCAACTTCTTCCTTTCACTATGGCATTGTCTCTTTGCATCAACAATGACCCGGCGAAGATCATTATCGGGCACATCGTCTGGTTCCACTTGATCTTTAGCATCCCCTGTTGCAGTATCACCGTGTTCAGGCGGCGGATAGTTGTCATCACCCTCTTATTCTTCGTTGTCTTTCATCATAAACCCTCTTTCTCCGTGCTTGGTCCAAATATTATAGCGTGTGATGAAACCCTTCTCAAGCAGGTGGACGTGAAGGGTTTTCAAGTCAGAGTAATCCTTCGTATTCCCACAGATAGGGCACGGACAATACATAAAACCATTCTTCTTGTTTGCCTTAGCCACTTCGAGAAAATTATACAGGCCCTCAATGTACTCGGAGGTGCGCCTGTCACCGTACATCCATTGCGAGTTCATCTGCGTGCATTATATAATTAAGTGTATCAAAAACCATTACAAAACATCATGAATAGAGAAGTGACCAAATTAATACAAGTTCATCATCACATTAAAACCAAAGTACAGTAGTGATCAAGTGTTATTATTGAAAAAATAAATACATAAAGTTCATACATAGTTCTCATTGAACAACATATAGCTCTCTAAAGCATCTAATTATACCATACATTGAAACTATGTAAAACATTTCAATGCAACAACAAATACGATCATAATCGCAACTAAGGTAACAATTGATCCAACGACATAATGATACCAACCCTCATTATGAATGGCATATTTTCTAATCTTTCTAATCTTCAAGCGCATCGCATCCATCTTGATCTTGTGATCATCGACGACATCCGTAATATGCAACTCGAATTCCATCTCCTCCTACTCAATTCTTTTCAATTTTTTTCAAGTAATTGTTTTCTTTTTCAACTAAATTTAACCTCTCGACTAGAGGGTCGGTTGGAATTTCCGGTTCACATACCTCCTAGATAAAAACATCTATGTCACGTTGGTCAGCATAATTGTCATAAACACTAAATGAGACAAATAGTTATAAAAGATAATATAACACATCCGAATCATAGACAGGATGAGGGCCGACGGGGGCGAATCCAAAACCATGGCACTATATAATAACAAACAATAATAAAAGTAAGAAAATGATACAAGTATCTATCTAAATCATACGAGTAAGATTTTTTTCTTTTAGAAAGAAGATAAGAACAAGAGGCTCACACGGTGGTGCCGGCGACGTGATCGGCACGGGCGATCGACGGCGGTGAGGACGGGAACGGGACGGGACGGACCGCCAAACCTAGACAAATCTTGAGGAAAATGAAGCTTTGATGTCGAGCTTGGAGAGGAGAAAGCTTAAGTGTGGCTCAGGCATTTCATTGAACACCTCATGTGCATGCATAGAAGGGAGACAGAGCAGTGCATGCACACACTTCCCACACAGCCAAAAAACAGAAGAGTGAGCGGGCAAGGGCGAGTGTATATATAGGCATCTCTTTAGTCCCCGTTGGTGGCTAAAACCGGGACAGAAGACTGACCTTCAGTCCCGGTTCCAGCCACCAACCAGGACTAAAGGTTTTGCGCCAGGAGCGAGGCCTATTGGTCTCAATTTGTGTCTAAAACCGGGACCAAAGGGGTCAGACGAACCGGGACCAATGGCCCCCGAGGCCCGGCCGACGCTCTGGCCTCACGAACCGGGACTGATGCACCCATTGGTCCCGGTTCGTAGGAGAACCGGGATTAATGCCCTTTTCTGGCCTGGACCAAAAAGCCCTATTTTCTACTAGTGTAAGTTGCCTAATTTTCAGTTTTCATGTAAGTCTAGTTTTTCCATTGGTTTTTTAGAACCTCATGTTTTTCCATTGTATTTAGTCTATTTTCTCTTCTTTTCAGTTTATGTGTCGTTTTTTTCTATTTGTGTTCGTGCATACTAGTGTTGCATTGGGCTCTTGTATGTACATGCACGTGTTTTAAGAGTGAGAGGGCTGCCTAGGGGAAACATACCATCCAATCTGCCAAGTCGAGTGCACGGTCCAATCTCACGCGAGTGAAAGAATCACCCGCTACCTTTTTTCAAAAGTCAAGAAACGAACCGGATAGCCAATGTCCATCAACAATTAGGTGTCAACCGCATTTCAGAAAGCTTGATTTTGGGCATTGCTTCAATTAGCTACTCCTTCATGTTTTTATGGACGTTAAAAACTCATTGAATTCATTAATACATAACCACTAGAGATGCTCAAAGAGCCCATCCCTCGCATAAGATCCCACGTTTGGTGCCTTAATTGGGGTCTTAGCTTCCCCATAGATACAAGTGAGCTGCCATGGTTCCTGTCCTACCTCCTGAACTTTGGCATCAATGTGATAAACTGAATAGCCCAAAATTTCAATATCAACTGAATTATTCCAAAAACAAACCAATACCTCCGGTTCAAACCTGACTATCTATAGCATTAGACTTATCCAAACCCGAAGTACTAGCGAGATATTCTACTTGTGTTCCACTAATTTGAATGTCTTTGACACACAACACAGTAGAGGCAAATTTCCTCACGAAATCACGAAGCTCACGAACCATCGCAGTATTGCACGCATACAGTTCCAAACGAAAGCAAACATTGGGCCCGGCAGCGCCCCTCGAAGGATCCTGCCAAAGTTATCTATTTTGATGCGTTGCTACCCTCCTTGGCATCTATGCTAGACTATGCTCTCTTCGGATCCCTCTTTGGTGGGGGCTTAGAGGATTTGGAACAATGGGCACTAAGGCCATCTGATTCTCATTAGGCTCTATAGGAAGTTGAGCCGACTGGTTGGTATTGGTCGCTGATACATCTCCAACGTATCTACCATTTTCTATTGTTTAATGCTATTACACTATCACTTTTATATGCTTTATATGTAACATTATATTATTTTTCTGGACTAACCTATTAATTTAGTGCCCAGTGCCACTTCATGTTTTTCGTATGTTTTTGTTTCACGAAAACACCATACCTACAGAAGTACAAACACGATGAAACTTTTGATGATTTATTCTAGACAAAAAGAGACCCTAGAAACTTCGGGGGAGGACGAGAAGATCCACGAGGGCCCCACAAACCAAGGGACACACCATAGGGTGTAGGACGCCACCCTGACTCGTGGCCTATAAATTCCCGTATATTCAGAACCCTCGAAGCGAGACCCAATTTTATCGCCACCACAAGCCTCTATTCCGAGCCATGTTACGGTACTCTGCTAGAGGAGGAAATCATCGGGGATGCGTCTTCATCAACCTTGCTGTCTCCATGATGATGTGTGAGTAGTTCCTTCAGGACCTATGGGTCCATAGTAGTACCTACATGCCGTCGGGGTCTATTCTCCATCAATACCAATAATCCTACAATTACTTCATTTGCTCTCTTAATTTTCTTTCTACCATTTGTTGCTTTGCCTGTCAGTTTTAATCTTGCAAATGGCAAGAACAAAAGGAGTGATGACCCCTTGCCATTGTTGGGTGCAAGAAATTGTTTTGTCTATGTACATGTACTATTCATGTTGCTGGTGTGGCACCTCCTACTGGTTGAATAAACCTTTGGTTCATAATTGAGGGAAATAATATCTGCTACTATACTGCTTCACCTTTTCTTTTCGGGGAAATCCAAAAATTCATCATGAGTAGCAGTCACCAAGATGTTGTTCCCATACATGCCCCCATCTTCCCTTTCCAGTCTCTTCTTGTTGGCATCGACCATCTAATCGTCCACGGTCTAGGGAAGATAAACCTCGACGGCGTAGACAGATGGCCTCCGGGAGAACTTAAAACCCTAATGTGAGGGTAAACGTTTCCTACACCTGCTTCTTTTTTTGGCAGTTTTACTGCTACAGTTAAAACTGGTAAATTAACATAGTGCTTCGATGGGCGTGTATTTTCCAATAAATTTTATACACGGCCTGGGTGGACGAAAATCTGCGCTACGGTGCATGTTGAGGCCAGGCCCAAAAAACAAAGTGGGCAGCCGCACAAAATTTTAGTACAACCTCAGATAAAAATAAAATCTGAAGGCGGTGGACGGACAAATAAAATCAAAGAAACACACCTTCCTTTATTATTATTAGGTATTGATTCAAGTCATTATATATGTCTCATCTTATGCCAAGTGTGTGCAAGTCTCTCTTGTATTCATATGCATGTTTGTACACTTCTTGGCCAGAGACGTAGCAACAACACAACCGACTTCGCTTAGGCTGGAAACTACAACTTTTATTTACTTACACCTAGAGTAGACAACAATGCACTCTAGAAACTTCTATCTCCTTTAGAGCTCTACTAAGCCGTGATATTTAAGAAAACTAAAATAGATACAAGCCCATACATATAATTTTAATTCATCAAAGTGGATAAATTAATCTACAAAGACATTCAATTTTTCTTTCTCTTTGGCTATATAAAAACACTAAAGTCTTAGCCAATGATTTTGAAGAGGCATTGGCTCAAAAATAATTAACTAACGTCATTTTGTACAATGTATAGTTTATATTTAGGGATCACTTATATTTATTATATGTGTATTTCATCATATCAATGATAAAATTACATAGTTAAAATATTTTATCTTACAATTTATATATATATTACTATGTGTTTAGTTTGGCTATCACCGAAAAAATAATTTTGCTGAATATAATAGTAAATCGTACCAGTTAAAACTATTCGTGGAGAAAAATAGTTTTTGACAACAAAGGTAAAAATGTTTAGTATAAATTTAAATAATCCAAAATGCTATTGTACATGAACTTGCCATCAACAATTCAGTAGCAGCCGATAAATATTAACACTATTTAATAAATGTCACATGGATGCAAATATATCTAAAGGATACAAAAAATAGAATACTGAACTTACACAACAGAATATACTGATTGATGTTTAGTCGGCTTGAATGTCCAAAGCCTTTTCAAATCTTTCACAATTGCAGGCTAATCAGAGAAGTAACACCAATATGCAAATTTTAAAAGAGCTAGACTCGCAAATACTCTCCAAGCCAAAATGTACCCAGTAGAGTACTGTCAGAGAAACACTAAGAACTGCCCACCATCCCGAGCATCCCACACACGGATGATATGATAAGTATTTTACATATCAAAGAATAACTACCATAAAGATTGATTGCACTGCATGTGGTATCATTAGATGTAACAATGGGTTGTAACAAGCAAACATGAATGAGGTTATTACAATTATGATATATTTTCCCTCGGTACCACATGTCTTCATCAAGGTGAATTACTCGTATCTAGTTCTACTTTCTCTTCCGTGTGTGAGACATGAAGGTGAACTTGATACGAGTAATTCACCTTCATGTCTTCATCAATACAGGAAGTGACTGGAGTCCCATCATGCTTAATCTTAGGGGTAATTTTCCCATTATGCAAAATCCCAGTTCTAACGTTGCACTTCCTGGAGCCCTTCAATGAGTGTAGAGAATTAGAGAATGCGTGTTCGTGGAGTTTCTCATATATGTTGTCAAGTTGCTATTTACTGGGTCTTGCAAGAATCCAATCACGTGAAAGATTCTGTTGAATGAATTGTTCACGACCGAATCGTTTTGGAGTTGTAACCCACTCAGGAGGTATCGCCCTTTGTCCGTACCCATAAGGAAATACAGGTATGTCCTGGGCATGGGCAAGTATAACAAAGCCAGGAATTTTCAAAAGCATAACACAAGGATACCATCTGAATTTTAGCATACCTCATATGATGACTGGAACAAGTGCTCCACTCACTACACCAACAACCCCCTATAACAATGAATAGTTTGCGATGAAAATTAATATTATGTTGCAACTAGCCCACGTATCCTCTCCCACGTCTTTTTTATTTGACCTCTCCCACGTCTTTTCTTTTAGGATCACCTCTCCCACGTCTTGAGCAAAGAGTCTTCGTAGAACTCTACTCTTCCTCCGCCCGTAACACAATCTTCCACTACTAAAATCACATTTTGTCCTGCATTCCAATACTTCACCGAGTTCATTCTATCGGTAACTTGGCAAACTTCTGTTTGTCAGGTTTGAACCCAAATTGGACGGAACAGTGATAGGCAACTCCGCAGTGCACTGGCTTAGCTTGGTCCAAACGAAAAACTACTCGGCGAAGAAAAACATCTCGGCAGAATATTTAATTCGCCGAGTTCCAGACATAAAGAACTTAATAAATCCTGAGAGGTGGGCCATGCTATGCAGCAGGCGACGGAGCCGTGACGACGGCCTTTTTTGCCGAGTTTCATCCGACTGAGACTCGGCAAACATTTATATTTCTTATTTTCTTAAATCAGAATTCTGTGGGACCCATCTTTGCCGAGTCCCTAATAGAATAAACTCGGTAGTAGTTTAGTCCCACCTTGCCGCGGTAGGTGCGACGCGGCCTGCTTAAATAGCTCTGTCGTCCAATTGCGTCAAGCTTGAGTCATCATTGCACCCTTTGTGGAAGATCTGACTATCACCTACTCAAATGGCATTCGTAGTCACAGATTGTATCCATTACAAAGTGAGAATTGATGGCTGCTCGGCTCTTTTTTGAATCATTTCGTCACGTTCCATCGGTCCATACTCCCTGTTTGGTCGCTCTTTTTTTAGGACGTCCACCCGATGTTTTGAGCGGGTTTTGCGGCGCCCACTGGGACCTCAACTGCATGCAGCATGCATACCAGAACTTAGCTCACGGCTAGGATACCGGCTACGTACATATGAAACCAGCGGAAAAAGGTGTGTCCGACTAGTATGTGGATGACCAGAATGACAAAAGCTCGCCGCAAAAGGTGGACTTCGCGGATGCAATTTTTCTAGCTTGAGAAGTACTATTTGAGAAAATAAATGGATGAATAAATTTCCCATTGTTGTGTGAGTATCTCTCGACTCGATGTAAAGGTTGAGAATGTTGCCATCTTTATTAAGAACACATCCTTTTGTGTTTGTTGTTGTTGATACATGACACACTTGACCCAAAATTGATTGCGGCCATAATACTTGGATCTTGAGCATGTTTTTGGATATATAGATATATAGATCTATGCATCCATGCTTTCAGTTTCCTTTTTACCTTGGAAGTAACTTTTTCCAAACGGAATTCATGGCTAGAAAGTTGGATTTTATGATAAATATGGGGTCAACACAATTTCCTTATCTTATAATGAATTAGCAGGGTTTATCTATTTGGAGACACCAAGCGAGACCGAGAAGGGATTGGAGCATCATCGTCGGAGCGACGTTGCCGCGATTCTAAAACCTACTACACAAAGGACGACAGACAAGAATCCCTTCCGCTTTACCTCACAACACCAGAGCAAACGTCAAAGCCCAAGGAGATAGGAGATTGATCTTCTGGTGGATATGATTAATATCTAAGGGGCTTTATCTAGAAATCAGTGGCAGAGCCAGTATATAGAGATTGGACGCGGCTCGTCCGACGTACGGCCCACACACTGACGTGTGGGCCCGGACCCACCCGTCAGCGGCCCAACGGCAGGGAGCCGTACGTCAGGGGATCCGGCTCCATAGAGATTGGGACCAGATGAAGCCAACAAACATAGTCTCATCCCTCTATAATTACTGCTTACGCACGGATTATTACTAATGTAAATCTAGTTTTACCACATAGTGAAACCAATCACTGATAGAAAAAGGGCCTATTGTCCCGGTTCGTAAGGGCCTTTTGTCCCGGCACTATTAGGAAAAGGCCTACTAATGGCGCACCTAATTTGGCCATTAATGGCGCATTAGTGGTGCGCCATTAGTGCCACGCCATTAGTATATTTTGCTAATGGCGCACCACTGGTGCGCCATTAGTATCTGGTATACTAATGGCGCACCACAGATGCGCCATTAGTATATACAACAGTGCGCCATTAGTATGCCTCCCAGGGGGCCATGTATACCCAGGTGCTTTGGCATACTAATGGCGCACAACAACAAGATGCGCCATTAGTAACTTTGGCATACTAATGGCGCACTGTTTAATGATGCGCCATTAGTATCCTTTGTCATACTAATGGCGCACTGTGATGTGATGCGCCATTAGTATGAATATTAGGTTTTTTTTATTTTTTTATTTTCTGTTTTTTGCACAGGTTACAAAATGTATAATTGGACAAAATATAGACAACACACATCAACAACAGATTCATCGAATACAATAGAAGATTAGTCTCTGAATACAATTCATCATATTAGTCTCCGAATACAATTCATCATATTAGTCTCCGAATTGAAAAGACCGAACAAAGATAGAACATTATATTACAAGTCTCGAAACCGCGAGTAGCGAGTTTGTCTACACATTACAAGTCGATATCGATCATCTAAACTACCATCACATAGAAGAGAGCTGCGGTCATCACGATGAGCATCATCACGATGAAACTCGTCTTCATCCGGTTCCTCCAACGCTCCCTCCGCTCTCCTGCTAGATAGCGGGCGTATCTAGATTCGGCCTCGGCCCTAGTGGTGTACCCTTTGTAACTGTTACCGCTGAATCGGTGAACCTGTCTCCGACACTCCTCCCAGTCGTCGTAGACTCTACGGGAACCTTACCCTTGTACACGACATACGACGGCATCGCTATGCACTAGCCAAACGAAACGTTAGTACCAATTCACAGACAATACATAAGCAATGCATAAGTATGCAACAGAACGATCGGAAGAGAAAAGCAAGACATTAATAGCATCGATTACATCTAAGTTGAACGACTCTCAAAACCAAAGAGACATACTACAAGTTCATTAAAGTTTAATTACAACATGAGCCAATCGATGTTTCAGAACTAGACACAGCATCACTGCTTTCGACTCGACTCAAGGGACCGGAGCATGGATGAAGCCTCCGTCTATCGTGGGAGTCATGAAATAACGGTCGTTGTCAGCCTGCATTTGTAGCATTGTGTCGATGTCACTGTTGGACGGTTGATTTCTGAGGTAGAACTGCCCCGAGGTACGAAGGACATCTTGATGGATGATTTCCGCAAACTCCGACTGGATGCGAAAGAATTCTTGTCTGATGTCCGCGTCCTGGATTGCTGACACGCTCGCGGCCCAATCTTTGAGTTTACTCGGTAGCAGAAGTTGATGCTGGTCCCGTACGATCGCCCGCATGTGATGGATGGCGTAGTAGGCACCCTTCTGACCGCCAGGCGGCTGCTTGACGCAGCAGAATGTCGTATTGTGGGAGAACACGTGCTTGCCGTACTTACGAATAGGCCTGGTGAAGGTGCCTCCAGATTTGGCGTAGCCGGGGAGAACATCATCAAGAACCTTCTTGACATTTGTGTAGTCTACGTTCGATTGACGGTCCTGGTCGAAATACGTGGCCATGGAATATTTGGGGCTTAGGAGGATGAGCGTGCAATGTGTGTCACTGCAGAAAACACGGAATGTTAAAAGAAAAACGATCAAAATCTAAGAATTCATATGTTACGGGGCGGTTGAGGGGAGGACTTACTCGGGAAAGTAAGGCACGAGGAAGTTATCCTTATCTTGGTTTGCCAGAATGACGCCTTCGAGGTAAGAACTCGCGACTTGCCGGTCCCCAGCGCTGCCCAAGATCTTGGCACACATGTAGAAGGGGTCGACTATCACGATGTCCGGGGTCTTGTCGCGAATGATCCACATCTCCATACTCAGCGAAAATAGCCGAACGAAGGTGTAGTGCAGCGGATGAAGGTTCAACATAGCGTGGATGTCATCAAACCGCAGGACGATCGTACCCCCGATGGAGTTATCCACAAAGCCCTTGCCCTCTGGCACCTTGGCTGCGAAAACTGGGTATGCCACATCCTTCTCTCTGAGACGCCACTTCTCTAAAGAAAGAACACTATCATGCAGACTCCGCATAGCACCGGTTGCAGCATCGAGCATATTTCTCGGTAGCATCGGCCTACCCGCCACATGCAACCTCCTCATTAAATCCTCAGGTGAAGGTGGCCCGTCCTGAGCACGGATCGTACTCGGTGCCGGCTGGCTCGCACCCTTGTTAGTCTTTCTTTTGCGTGCCTTCTTCTTCTCCTGTAATGGGACCGAGTTCTGCTCACAGACCGCCTTCTTGAGTGTGTTGGGGCTGATAATATTTCGCACCTCGCCTATCTGAGGCTCGATGAAGTCGGCAGCTGGAGGCGTCTCCTGAGAGCTGAACTGCAGACGACGCCTGTTGCAACTTGGCTTCTCCGCGGTACCAGCTAGATCGCGCACGTCTTTTGTTGGGTTGGGTTCTTGAGAAGGAGGCCCCATGAAGTCGCCACCGTACCCATGATCGGCAAAGTACTGATCGACGTTGGCAAATGTATCGTCGTCGTCGTCGTTCTGATCCTGTGCCATATGCATGTTTGGATCCAGTGGCATAGGGATGTCCGGCACCATTGCAGCGGTCTTGCCATGGGACCGACTTGGCGCCGACACGACTGACGGTGTTGTCTTTGGGGTGGTGTCCCCCGCCCCCAAACGAATCTGGCTCTTCGGCCAAAGCAGGGGCCAGCTCAGGCAGGCGCTGAGGGTCATCACGTTATCATCGTCGGCCCCGACGGGTCGAATCGGAGGTAACAAGTTATCGCAGCCTGGCAGCACCCGAACCAGTTGAACCCTAAACAAGTTGGGTGGCATCTGGGTACCGTGGAACAAGGGGTTGCCCAGTTGAACGATTTTGCCCTTGGCGACATCGACCAACTCGTTGTTCACGAAGTGCAGGAGAGTGCACGGAACGTCCGCGGCGCCCTGCGAAAACATGTAGGGCGTCAGGGATGCCCAGTCAAAGGCAAGGAGATGAAGTCCTCGACCGAGAGAGGCTTAATTAGTTACCGTGATGATGGCGTCGAGCTCGGCTAATGTCGAGGCACCGCCAACGGCGGGCGTGCAGTTGACGGAGGGGCCGCTTGCTGCAGAGGTGCCGGCCGGCGTACACCCAGGTGCATTAAGCTCCCGTGCCGGCGTCGGAGACACCAATGCCGCCTCTGCCGGAGACACCAATGGCTCCGCCATCGCGTTCTACGAGTTGCTGGCCGTGAAGCTAGGAATCGGGGGCGGCCCCTGTTGGCCGCCCGCAATCCACGCACTCAACCCCTCGATCAAGGTAGGCACAATGGCGGTGATCGTCGCTCCGAGTTGTTGTTGCACTTGCTCTTGGACAATCTCCAGAACCCGCGCCACCTGTGCCTTGAGTTCTTGAACCTCGCGCGCCTGGCTTTCCGAGCTGGTCTTTTTCTACTTTCGCCCACCAGTGTTATAGTATGACGACCATTTTGTCGACAAGCCTTTGCCAGCCACATGACCAGCTGACGTCGGCTTACTGAGCTTATCCTTGTTCTTCATTACATTCAACGCCCTATTTAGAGTGGTGGCCCAAGGGTTGCTCTTAGTCGACCCCGCGCTACTGCTTTCAGTCGCCTGCAGAAGGAATGTGAACCATTTAGAAATTTGGCTTCATTAATTAGAATGCAACCATATGGAGCTAATTACACGGGGGTGTATTCCTTACCAGAACAAGCTCAAGCTCCCTGGTCTTCGGATCCGTGGTAAGCTCCTTTGTTTTCGGGTCCTTCTTGTACCGGGCCCTGACAAAGTTCCTGGTCTGCTTGTCACCGTATTTATCGAAGAGGGGCGGTAGGCCTTGCTCGGCACGGTCCGCCTCCTCCTTGTCCCATATAGGCTCCGCCACTCTGTAACCGCCGGGACTGAGTGTGTGTTCCCCTAAGTTCAGCTCCCGCATTTCTTTCCCCCACTTACTTGATTCGGAGTTTGCGGTGCTCGAGCAATTGATCTTGAAGTCGTTGTAGTCATCTTCGGTGATCGAAGGATTTTTCTCCTTGATCTTCTCATAACTCTCACCTTTCTCGATCATTCTCTTCACATTGCTTTTCCAAGTAGACAGGGCCTTGCTCATCTTCGTGAGGGCAACATTGTTCACATTATTCCCTTTGAGGCTTGTGTTTTCAAATTCAGCGGTGAACTTGTATCGTTCGTGCAGCTTCGTGAAGAGGAGGTTGCGCTAATTCCCTCGGTCAGGATGCCTCAGGTTCTTGGTGTTGATCGAGACGGTGCTCCGGAGAATGCACCCGAGCTGAAGCGAGTACCCCTTGACTATTCGTTCGGGCGCCGTTGGATTCCCGTCGGAGTCCACTTCAGTAACTTCCTCCTTGAGGGTGCGGAGCATGGTCGGGCGCCGGTCCTTCCGTTGCCTCTTCGGTTGGCTGCCATCTGTGCGTGCGCCGCCATCATCAGTGGTGGTATCCTCGGCGGCACCATCAGTGGTGGCATCAGTGGGGTCATCCTCGGCGGTACCATCAGTGGTCTCAGGATCGGTGGGGAAGGCGACGTCCTCATACAAGTGAGGTTGTTCCTCCATCTCCTGGGACAGCTCCCAGAATGCCTTGCCGCCCGAACCCCCGGCCTCATCGTTGTTGGCCATGTTTCTCTCTAAATAGGAACAAAGTTTGGTCAAAAAGTTGGCTATTGTCAAGGAACAAGATCATGGTCTCATCATTTAGGGTTTGTCGACACCGAGGCATCCTAAAAGCTAAGCTTTTATCATTGAGGGTTTTTCGACGCCGAGGCACCCTAAAAGTCTAAGCTTTCATCATTTCGGTTTTTATCGACACCGAGGCACCCTAAAAGCCATGCATTAGTCACAAGTACGCCGGGGCACTTGATCCTACTTAATTAACTACTAAGATACCCCGGCCCATGCATTAGTCACAAGTACCCCATATGTCCTATTTTTAGCAAAGTCATGCTAAAATTCACGGAAAATTTCAGCATGACCTTTGCTGAAAATAGGACATATGGAGTACCCGAATTTGCCGGAACGGAAGTTAATCGACATTCCAGCAAACTCAAGGGCCTCTCGGGTGGACAAGGCAAAAAAGGCCTCCATCACAACATGGAAAATACATTGGCATGTGAAGAGGTGAAACAATATATGCATCTCCAAGCAGTATCATTCAACATTTTGGACAAACCACTACAAGCAATACTGGACCATTTCTCCCCCAATACATCATAGCAACATTATTGTAAGATAAAAGCAAGCAAAGATAGCATGGTAAGTGCAACTGATAATACAAGCAACAATGTAGCTAGGCTATATGTCCATTGAAATCAGCATGTACACAAAAGTTGATTTCAGAGGTTTATCCTCCAATGCAGGACCCGAGACATCACTGGCAACATTAGTGTAACAGAAAATCAAAAAATGACTGCACCCAAGCAATTTTCTGCCCTCAAACAGTCAATGGGGTCAAAAAGCATGTAATCAACATAAACAACAATGCAGCATGTCCCCCAGATGTGAGTTCTACTCCAGTTAAGCATAGACCCAGTTTTATGCCCTAACTTGCAATTTTGTGCATGGACATTCAAATCATAAGTGCACAAGTCAGTCGATTTTACAGATACTTTCCCTGATGCAGGCTAACACGTATTCCACAGGGAAACATATGCATTTGTACCAATACTAGTTTACCAGAAAAACAGAAAATGATGGGTATACATACAGATGGCTACTGCAACTGATTCTGAATAAATAAGCACACACACAGCTTAAACAACAACATAAGCTAATACATGTCCCTTGAAAATCTGCATGTACCTACAAGCCAAATTTGGAGCCTTGTACTGCAATGCAGGACCCAAATAACATCACACAAGGTAACTGCAACTGATACCTGAGCAGTCGATGAACATACAAGCATGTATTGTAAGCACCAATTTGTAACTAGGCTACATGTCCCTTGAAAATCATCATGTACATACAAGCCAATTTGAAAGCTTTCTCCCCCACAATGCAGAACCCAGTACATCGCTAGCAACATCGGTTAATCAGAAAATGAAATGATGACTGCACCCATGGTAAGTAACTGTCAACGAAATTTCTGTATTCATGTAGCGTGCGCGTGAGGGGGAGAGGGGGAGAGGAGGAGGGGGAGCTCACGGGGGTCGTGGGGCGCGGGGAGGATGTCGGGGACGACGACGACGCAGGGGAGGAGGCGACGAGGTCCGGGTGGTGGTGGTGCTCCGGCGACGGTGGTGTGGACGGGGCGGCGTCCGGGCGCCGGCGACAAGGGCGGCGGGGCAATGGCGTCCAACGAGGTGGGGCGACGGGGAGAGCGGCGCCGATGTCGGGGCCTCAGGCGGCGGTGGTTGTAGACGGGCGACAGGGACGACGGGGCGCCGGCGATGGGCGCAGGGGCAAGGCGCCCCGATCCAGATCGCGTTTGGGAGGAGACGAGGACGACGGGGCGGCGTCGGGGCGGCATCGAGGCGGCGGGTTCGCGGCGTAGGGAGAGGAGAGGGGAAGGGGATCGAGGGCGAGGGAGAGAGAGGGGATAGGTTTGGGCCGGGGAGGAAATATGGATGGGGGCGGCACAATACTAATGGCGCACCACCCCTCGGTGTGCCATAAGTACATCCATACTAATGGCGCACCTCACCCTGGTGCGCCATTAGTATTTTTTTTTAATTTCTGCTGGAGCCAATAGGTTATCTTCCACCTGACCTGATCCACACCAAGTTCCCTCTACTAGCTCGACTGGTCAGCAGCCAGTTCTCACAGCAGGAGGTCCTGGGTTCGATTCCCAGTGCGGGGGGTCGGCGGCGGCGGTTGAGTAGGGGAGGGGTGCGAGGGGTCGGCGGCGGCGGTTGAGTAGGGGAATCGAGGGTGCGGGGGGTCGGCGGCGGCGACCGGTGGACCGGGGGGTGCTCGGCGGCGAGGGGGGGCGGATCTGGCGAGGTGGGATAGCGATCGAGATGGAGGGGGATCGAGATCGAGTGTCCATGAAATTTAAAAATATTCATGATAGTTCAAAAAGTGCCCATGAAATACAATCGAGAAATGAAGGCTACGATTTAAATACAATCGATCTTAGCTAGCTATCTGTTCACAATCTTCTTGCCCTTCTTTTTCGCAAATGGAGTTCTTCTGTGGAACGGACGTCCTTTAGGTAGGGTGGTCCTGCTTCTTCTTGTGGTGTATGCTGCTACTTCATCATCGTCGTCATGTTCGATCCTCGGGTCGCCGTACTTGTCGAAGTCTTGCTCATTGGCTACTCCATCCATTCCGATGATCTTCCTTTTGCTTCTCCTCACGACAACACGACTGGGCTTTGACGGGTTGGTAATGAAGAAGCATTGGTCCACTTGGGAAGCCAGTACCCATGCCTCATTTTTTGCGGTGACGTTTGCGCCCGCGGTCTTGGATTTGGCTTCGGGTATAACCATGGTGGTGAAATACCAGTCTTCTTTTAGGACGCTCTTCGCCCATCTGACATGGAACATCGGGATCTTCTCTCCAGCGTAGCTCAGCTCCTAGATCTCCTCGATCCTTCCGTAGTATCTGTCCTTGTCGTTACCGGTGTAGGATTCCATCGTTACCCCGGAGTTCTGATAACCATCGCTCTTCATGTCCTTGGCCTCGGTGTAGAATGTGTAGCCGTTGATATCGTACGCCTCATAGGTCATCAGGTTGTGCTCGGCGCCCTGTGACAAGGCGAATATGAGTTGTTCTTCCGCGGAAGAATCCTCATGTAAAGGGTGCGACAGAAGCTTCTGCTTGAACCAACGTGTGAAACATGAGTTGTGCTCTTTGAGTATATCTCCGTCCGTCCTCTGTTGGCCTCGGTCATTGTACGTCTTCTTAATAAAGGTTTTGTGCTCTACCACCCAAGGATCGACCACGTCTATGTGTTGTAGCGCGACTAGGTTTGGTCTTTCAAAGTCGGCGAGTCGACCCTCGAAGTCGACATGCATTTCGCGGCGACCCTCACGGTGACCCCATCCAGCGAGCCTACTGAGGTGCCTGTTGACGGGCAGACCAACGGGGTTCTCGATGCCTAGATAATTCGTGCAGTAGGAGATGCACTCTTCGGTCAGAAAGCCCCTGGCTATGCTTCCCTCTGGACGTGACATGTTGCGAACGTATCCTTTGATGACACCGTTCATCCTTTCGAACGGCATCATGCTGTGCAGGAACGTCGGCCCGAGTTGGATGATATCATCCACGATATGGACCAGCAGATGCACCATAACATCGAAGAATGCGGGCGGGAAGTACATCTCAAGCTCGCATAGTATCACCACGATCTCTTCCTGTAGCCTTCTGAGTTGCCTCACGCCAACAGACTTCCGAGAGATGACGTCGAAAAAGTTGCATAGGCCAAATAGCGTTTCACGGACATGCGCGTCCATGATCCCACGGATTGCAATTGGAAGTATCTGCGTCATCAGCACGTGACAGTCGTGAGACTTCATCCCGTTGAACTTCTGCTTCGCTGGGTCTAGGTATCTGCTTATCTTCCCCGCGTAACCGTAAGGAAGTTTTACTCCTAGGAGGCAGGTGAAAAACTGCTCGATCTCCTCCTGACTTAGAGTGAAGCACGCGGGAGGGTAGTCATTTCCGGTCTTCTTGGCCTTTTTGCCTTTGCGACGACTTTCCATGTCCTGCTTCGCCTCATCATCATCATCATCATCATCATCATCATCATCATCATCATCATATATAGCGTGAAGCTCCTGCCTGATGCCCATTGATTTCAAGTCTGCCCTTGCTTTCGGCCCATCTTTGGTCCTCTCTGGCATGTTGAGCAGGGTACCAAGCAGACTCTCGCACACGTTCTTCGTGATATGCATGACATCAAGGCTGTGAGGCACACGGTGGATCTTCCAGTATGGCAAGTCCCAGAAAACAGACCTCGTTTTCCATACCTTCAGAAGCGGCTCTGGCGCCTTTCGCTTCTTTCCCGGCTCTGGCGCCTTTTGCTTCTTTCCCGGCAGTGGGCAATCTTTCCAATTTTTCAACAGCTCGTCTATTTCCTCGCCGCTCCTCGTACGCGGGCGTCCTCGGGGTTCGGTTTCACCATCGAACAGATCCTTGCGTTTTCTCCACGGGTCATCGTCGCGAAGCCACCTTCGATGTCCCATGAACATGGTTTTCGAAGACCCGGGATCTCTATCTAGCTGGCGATACGTTGTGTCATCCATGCACCTGACGCATCCAGAAAATCCCTGGACCACCTGCCCCGCGACATATCCGTAACCGAGATAGTCGTGCACCGTCGTGAGCAGCGCGGCTCTCATAGGGAAATATTCTTTCTCTGCGGCGTCCCACGTATTGGCTGGCATTTTCCACAGCGTGTCAAGCTCCTCTTTCAGCAGCCCCAGATACAGATTGATGTCGTTCCCTGGTTGTTTCGGTCCTTCAATTAGCATACTCATGTGAATGTACTTCCTCTTCATGCACAACCAGGGGGGAAGGTTGTACATCCACACACACACAGGCCAGGTGCTATGTGTGCTTCTCTGGCTGCCAAACGGATTGACTCCATCGGTGCTCGCGCCCAGCACGATGTTCCTTGGATCCTTCCCAAATTCTGGGTATTCGAAGTTCAACGCTTGCCACTGGCTCGCATCCTTAGGGTGACTCAGCATCTTGTCTTTTTTATCTATCTCCGGATCATTTGCGTCATCTTCTCGCTTCTTCTCCTCCCTATCCGCGTGCCAACGTAGGAGCTTTGCTACCTTAGGGTCCGCGAAATACCACTGCAAACGAGGAGTGATCGGAAAGTACCACACCACTTTTCGAGGAGCTTTCTTCCTCTTCTTGTATCGAGTGACGCCGCACATCGGACATATGGTAGACTCCGCGTGCTCGTCCCGATAAATGATGCAATTGTTCATGCACTCATGGTATTTCACGTGCGGTAAATCCAGAGGACACACAATTTTCTTCGCCTCCTCCAAACTGGTCGGGCACTTGTTCCCCTTGGGAAGACGTTCGTGCCAGAATGACATGTTCTCGTCGAAGCATGCGTCGGTCATTTTGTGTTTTACCTTCATCTCCAGAGCCATGAGCGTTACTTTCAGGCGGGTATCCTCGGGCCTGCATCCTTCATACAATGGAGTAACCGCGTCTAACTCAAGTTGATCCATCTTGGCTTTCTCTCGGGCGGCAGCTCTTGCGTTATCCGTCTGCTTGAGAAGCAGCTCTTGAATATGAGGGTCCTGCACCCAGCCCATCGATGGTCCAGCGTCGTCTGCTCCGCCGGCATCATCATCTTCATGATCATGCCCGTCGTCTGCTCCGGCATCTTCCTCATCATCATGTCCTGCATCTTCTACATGATGACTGTGTACAGCATCATCGTCGTGATCATCTCCTGGGGATTCTTTGTCTTCTTGCCCGCCCAAGCCGCGGTGGTTGTCTTGCCGCCCTTCCTCATTTCTTGCCCGGCCCCCATGGACGACTTCGTAGTCATCTTCATCACCTTGCCACCGATAGCCATCCATGAAACCACGCAAGAGCAGGTGGTCCCGCACCTGCCCGGATTCCGGGTCCGCAATAAGGCTCTTCAGTTTGCATCTTCGACACGGACATCTTATCTCCGTCTCATTCTTTTCAAGCATCTCGGCCTTCGCAGACCTCAAAAACCTATTCACGATGCCTTCGGTCATCGTGCGGACCATGGTCGCCTGCGGGGTAGAGCAAAACGATATTTTAGAACCAAGAAAAAATTTGGCATGACTTTCCCTAAAAATAGGACCAAAAAGAATGCTTAATGCCAAAATTCTCGCCGAAATGGAAATGAATCAACATTCCGGCAAAATATTGGCAAGTATCGCATTTCAAATACCGGTACACCTCCAAACACAAACATATATGTAACACCACAAACATATGCAACACCACGAACATACATAGATCTAGCTAGGCCATAAAAAGTGCATGTGCACATTGTTGTAGGGAGAACAACATAAATATAGCTTCCCCCCTTACTTACCTATCAAAACAAGGTAATTTAACCACTTAAATTGAATGAATCTATGGTGGAAATGAGGTGAAAAAGAGGAGGCACCCGAGACAAGGAGGAGGTGGAGAGAATGAAGTGGGGAGAAAGTGAGTGTGGGTAGGAGAGGCTGTCCAAAATATCTTGTTGCTGCCCACTTACTAATGGCGCACCAACTCTAAATGCGCCATTAGTAATCCAGGTTACTAATGGCGCACCTTCTGGTGGTGCGCCATTAGTAGTTTTGCAAAAAAAACATACTAATGGTGCACGGTGGAACAGTGCGCCATTAGTAGTTTTGCAAAAAAAGGAATAAAAAATATAATAAAAAAACAACATTAGTGGTGCACTTTCCGACATGTGCGCCATTACTAGTTACAACTAGTAATGGCGCACTGTGTCTCGATGCGCCATTAGTATGTTTGGACAGGCGCACTAGTTCAAATTTTTTTTTGATACTAATGGCGCACCCTGGGCCAGGTGCGCCATTAGTAGTTTCAACTCTAATGGCGTATCAGAAGGTGGTGCGCCATTAGTATATACTAATGGCGCACCGGTTGTCTGGTGCGCCATTAGTGTCAATCCCATCTATAGCCCTTTTTCTAGTAGTGCGGTTCTGGAACCGGGACTAAAGGGTCGGTACTAATGCCCTGTCCCTTTAGTCCCGGTTCAATCCAGAACCGGGACAGATGGGCCTCCACGTGGTCTGTGCACGGAGCCCAGGCAGGAGACCCTTTGGTCCCGGTTGGTGGCACCAACCGGGACCAATATGCATCCACGCGTCAGCATTTCTGTGGCTGGGGTTTTTGTTTTTTTTGAAAGGGGGGGGGGTTGGGGGGTTAATTTAGGTGTTTCATATATTGTGTTAGCTAGCTATAATTAATAGAGAGAAGTGTCCTCTTTTATGTCCGTGCTTGGTCGACGCTACGTACTATACATACGTATAGAGAAGACTAGACACGCTAGCTAGCTAGTAAGCAAACGAAGAAAACAGAAGATCGTCATGAACATATATGCATACAGAGAGAAGTGATATCGACCACCTCTCCTTCTCCGAGAGATTGGTCGAACAACAAGTTCTCGTATATCTATCCGACACTACCGGCTACATATATACAATAATTATCTCTTACAAATATAATCATACAGACTCAGGGTCCACATAGTATTCTCCGTCTTCAGGGATCACGTGGTCAAGAAAGAATGCTGCCAATTCCTCTTGAATTGCTCGCATGTGAGCTGGTGCTAGGAGTTCATCCCGCTTCCGAAACATCTAATTTAAAGAAGGGGGTCAATACATATATATATGAATGAATGAAACTCAACACAAATGATGGTAATAAAATAAAATTGTGAATGTTGTTATTTACGTACTTCATATTGTTCGTCAGTGTAGCCCCGCTCATAGGTCGTGTGGCGGATGGACTCGCAAACGTAGTATCCACAGAAATCATTCCCTTGTTCCAGCCACAACCACTTTACAAGAAATAGAGGTCAATCAAACTGATAAGCAAGAATGCCAAATGGTATTGATGAAACTAGCGCTTGAATGACTAGTAGATGCGCGGAACATGCTACTATAGTACTTACTTTCGGGTGTCTAAATTGCAGCTCCTTCGGCAGTCCCGGAGCTTTTCTGGTGAATTTTCTCCAAACCCTACCGGACAAAGAAAACAATTACTTGATATATCAAGAAATGAACAAAGTTGCTGATATGGTGGATAATGATCGATTTAACTTACTTCTTGAGTATTTGAGTCATGTCTGCATAGTCCTGGGGATCTTTTCGTCTTGAGTCTAAGACGGTTACTAGTCCTTGCTCAAGCTTAATCTCTAGGAGAATATAGTGGAAACTGCACACGCATGCATAACTCATCAATTACATTACTATAACCTTGACTAATATATAAGGGAAACCGAATACGCATAAGACAGTAACACTCACTTGAAGTTGTAAGGAAAGAGTATTATATCTTTGTTTTCATTTATTACCAACGATCGTAGCAAGTTGGCCTCGGTGGCTGCGGCATGAAATTTAACCTGAGTTGCATCTATGAGATATGTGTTAATGAACCCAATATCACCGACTTGTCTTTTCTTCAATTCGGCGATCTTCAATCTGCATAATATAGTGAGGATGATTATAAATACATGCAATGAAAGAGCTGAGCTATATAGAGAGACTTAATGATAGAAGTAGTACTACTTAAAGACAGTAGCAGGCGACCGTTGTTTTATCGAGGGCCAATTGATTGAAAAACTGATAGAACTCCTCAAATGGAATAGGCAACGGTTCAATTCCAACGAGGTCATGCTCCTTTTTAACTTTCACATACAAAGTACTCCTCCCCCCAGAGTCTCTGCAGATTTTCAAGTACCAATCATGCAATCTTCGCATCATCGTTGATAGAGATCTTTCATCTTTGACGAGAGGCTTCCCGTACTCGTATCTTTGTATCTGCACCTCCATGGGTTCATAATGTACATCGTCGGGCAGGTAATCTGCAAGATTGCTATAACCGGGCACCATCCTCGGATCATTAGCGACGTTGTGGCTAGGCACCTTGAGCGGGGGGCACGATTGCTTCGCTTGTTCGCCGAGCTGGGCAATTTGTTTCCCAGCTCGTCGTTCTTTCGGCCTTTGATCACTGACAGTACTTCCCGACCGCTCCGCTTCGGTAAATTCCTTTCCAATAATGCGCTCATAGTTTCCTTTCGGCGGAGACTTGGGTGGTTTTCTCAGGGCAGCCAGAGTGCGCTTCGCTTTCACCGGATCTACCTTCTCCTCCGGAAGTGGATGTCTCTTTGCTTTCAACCCTTGAAACCAGTCATCCACTTCGGTTCGTGCGATCTCGGCGTTCTCCTCCGGGGTCCTCTCGTATGGTAACTTCTCTGGAGTCTTCAGAGAAGGACCGAATCTGTATGTCCTCCCGCCTCTGGCTGTACTGCTAGACGCCGGCCGAGCAGACGAAGCGGTTGTCTTCTTTACTTGCTTACGAGGCGGAGGAGAAGGACTACGACGCGCCGGAGCAGCCGGAGCGGCGGCAGGTCTCTTCCGCCCTTGCTAACAAGGCGGAGAAGGAGGAGGCTGGCTGCTCGAGCGCGTCGGCGCAGACGGAGAAGGAGGCGGAGTGCCGCCACGCGCTGGAGAAGGAGCCGGTCGAGTGCCCTGATCGACACTCGCCGGAGGAGGAGGCGGTGGAGGAGGCGGAGTGCCTTGACTCGCCGGAGGAGGAGGCGGTGGAGGAGGCGGAGTGCCCTGACTTGCCGGAGGAGGAGGAGGAGGCGGAGGCGTCTAGTTCGGAAGGTTGATGAGCTCCTTCCGCCATAGGCATGGAGTCTTCAGAGCAGACCCCAGCCTAGTCTCCCCTTCACCGGTAGGGTGGTCAAGCTGGAGGTCCTCAAATCCCTTCGTTATTTCATCCACCATCACCCTAGCATATCCTTCTGGAATCGGCCGGCAGTGAAAAGTTGCGCCGGGTTCAGTAGGATAAACAGAGCCAACAGCCGCCTTGGCCTTCAAATTCATCCATTGCGTCATAAGGTGGCAATTTTGAGACTCCGTGATAGCATCCACGGGATAGTTGGCAGGAGCCGTCAAGGCATGCTCCGGCTAAAGCAGCTCGGTGGAAGCCACGCTGCTTCTCCGCTGAGATGGCGGGGTAGCTTCGGGGGAAGCTTCGGCAGTACGTTTGCTTCGATTTGCTTCTCGTTCCTCTATCGCTTGTACCCTTGCTTGCAGCGCCTGCATTTGGGTCTGCTGCACTTTTTTCCTCCTCTCATGGGATTTGTAACCGCCAGCGTCCGGAAACCCAACCTTCCACGGAATGGAGCCTGGCGTGCCTCGTGTCCGTCCAGGGTGCTCAGGATTCCCGACGGCCATTGTGAGCTCATCGTTCTCTCTGTCTAGAAAGAACGTCCCTTGCTGCGCTGCTTCGATATACTGCTGAAGCTTCCTGACTGGTATGTCCAGTTGATCGTTCGTCCAAATGCACTTCCCTGTTACAGGGTCCAAGGTTCTGCCAGCCCCGAAGAACCAAGTCCGGCAACGGTCTGGCCAGTTAATTGTCTCTGGTTCGTTCCCTTTATCAATCAGATCATTCTCAGTCTTGGCCCACTTAGGCCGGGCTACGAGGTAGCCACCTGACCCCGTGCGATGGTGATGCTTCTTCTTCGCAGCATTTTGCTTGTTTGTCGCCGACATCTTCTTCTTTTCCGATGTCTTGTGGGCCACAAATGCGGGCCAGTGATCTCTGATCTTCTCATATCTGCCCTTGAATTCTGGTGTCTCATTATTTTCGACAAACTTATTCAGCTCTTTCTTCCACCTCCTGAATAGTTTTGCCATCCTCTTAAGAGCAAAAGACTTGATTAATTGCTCTTTAACTGGGTTCTCTGGATTATCCTCTGGCGGTAGGGTGAAATTTGACTTCAGCTCAGTCCAAATATCATTTTTCTGCATATCATTGACATAAGACACCTCAGGGTCTTCTGTAGCCGGCTTAAACCATTGCTGGATGCTGATCGGGATCTTGTCCCTAACCAGAACCCCGCACTAAGCAACAAATACGTTCTTTGTTCGGATGGGTTCAATCGGTTGGCCGTCGGGCGCGATTGCTATGATCTCAAACTTTTCATCCGAGCTCAACTTTTTCTTCGGGCCTCGTCTCTTTACCGAAGTTGTGCTCGATCCGGAGGGCTAGAAAAAAGAACAAACACTTAATTAATATGTGTACATACCAAAACAATGAATGCATCAATTAGCTAGTCAGCACAGGCTTAACTAATATATATATATATATACCTGGCCGGACTCGGTTCGGTCACCGGAGCCGTCATCACGGTCTCCTTCTTGCACCGGCATTGGGTCACGGGAGCCGTCCTCATGTTCTTCTTCTTGCACCGGCATTAGGTCACCGTAGCCAGCTTCTTCACCCTCTCCTTCCAGACCATCGGTGTCGTTGAGAAACAACGAGATGGCATCACTTCCTTCTGCGATTATGTCCCTCAACAACGCTTCCTTTGCTTCGTCTCGGGCGGTGTCCATAGTTTCTACAAATATTTACAACATGGCAATTATTATTCAAACATGACAGATGGATATATTAGTGGCAAACGTAGAACTAGCTACCTAATCATAGTAAGGAATCATATATATTAATTAGTGGCGTCGACGCTACTTCTCTAGGGTTTGGGGTGCCCTCGACGATGCTTCAAGGGTTTGGGGTGGCCTCGAGAACGCTTCAAGGAGGGGGTAAAATCGACACCCCCCACGTGTTGAAGATATCGGGGGGGGGGGGGTATATCGACAACGATGACAGTACATCTATGTCCCTCGACGACCCTCGTTCTCGATAAAAAAAAGAGGAAGAAGAAGAAAAAAAGAGGAGAAGAAAGAATAGAGGAGTTCCTCTATTCTTTCTTCTCCTCTTTTTTTCTTCTTCCTCTTATTTTTTTATCCTCTTATTCCTCTCATGTTCGAGAGGATCGCCGAGGGGTCGGGAGGTTGCCTAGTGTCAAAGGATTCAAAAAAAACCATGTCTTCATCATTAGGCGAAAGTAACAGGTGCATGATGGTACGAAGCTCTCCAAAGTTATTTTGGAACGGAGTCCTAGATAGGATAATTCGCTTTTTGGTACAAAGTTCAGCAAGAACCTTCCAAATATCGTTATTTGGAAGGCCTTTGCTGAAATTCATACAAAAAGGCAAATTATCCTATCCGGGACACCATTCCAAAATAACTTTGGAGGACTTCGTCATGCCCTGGTTACTTCCGGCTAATGATGAAGCCATGGATTTCTTCAATACTTTGACACGAGGAAACCTCTCTCGACCCCTCGGCGATCCTCGACCCCTCGAACCCTCGACGACCCTGGAACCCTCGACCCCTCGGTGATCCTCTTCTTCCTCTCATGTTCGAGAGGATCGCCGAGGGGTCGGGAGGTTTCCTAGTGTCAAAGGAGTCAACAAAACCATGTCTTCATCATTAGGCGAAAGTAACAGGCGCATGATGGTACGAAGTCTACAAAGTTGTTTTGGAACGGAGTCCCGGATAGGATAATTCGCTTTTTCGTACAAAGTTCAGCAAGAGCCTTCCGAATATCCCTATTTGGAAGGCCTTTGCTGAAATTCGTGAAAAAGGTGAATTATTCTATCCGGAACTCCGTTCCAAAACAACTTTGCACAACTTCGTACCATCATGCCCCGGTTACTTCCGTCTAATGATGAAGCCATGGATCTTTAATACTTTGACACTAGGCAACATCTCGACCCCTCGACGACCCTCGAACCCTCGGTGACCCTCGAACCTATACCCTAGTTCCCGACACTCGCCCCTCGAACCCTCGGTGACCCTCGAACCTCTACCCTAGTTCCCGACCCTCGCCCCTCGAACCCTCGGTGACCCTTGAACCTCTACCCTATAGTTTCCGACCCTCGCCCCTCGAACCCTTGGTGACCCCCCTCTCATGTCGAAGTTATCGGAGAGGCGGTATATCGACCCCCCCACCCTCATGTAAGAAGAGGAAAAAAGATCGAAGAAGAAAATAGAGGAGAAGAAGAAAGGAATAGAGGAGAAGATCAAAGAAAAAAAGAAGTCTTCCTCTTCTTATTTTCCTTTTTCCACTCCTTCCATTTCTTCTTCTTCTTCTTCCTTCTTCCTCTTTTCTTCCTTTTCCTTATTTTACTTTTTCCTCCACACTAACCTAAAATCGATATCTACTAATTAACAACCTAAATAAAAAAATTAATACATATATGAAAAAACATCATATGAAAAAAACATTTTTGACATATGTAGCATATTCTAAATTTTCCTAACTATTTTACAACCAGAAAAATTACTCCAACTTCATGACAGTACCCACAATCCATTTCACCAAAAACCTTCTGATCCATAGTTCAAAATTTTCAAATTCCATTCAAATGAAATTTGAATCGGATTCAAATAACTTGTTGAAAACCTATTCTAAACCACTCCAAAAATTCCAAAATTTTGCCATCGCCTTTGTCTTGAATTAGTACCTCACCACAATTCTTTTTTAAAAATTCCAAAAATGCCCAAAGCTATCTAGCATTTCATCAAACACCTTCTATATGGACAAATATTTTTAGAAATTCCAAAAAATTCAGAAAAGTGGACAACGCGTTGCTGCTGCTCCACTTCTCCTCTCCTTCTGCTCTTCAATGCATCGGGGTCGGCGGCGACCATGGAGCAGGGGTGGAGCAAGGGGCGCTCGGGCGCAAGAGTGGCACTCGGGAGGGGGGCTCACTTTGAGGGGGGCGGCGACAGCTGGAGTCCGGCGACGAGGACGGCGGCCTCGGGGCGGCACACGGTGACGGGGACGGCAGCCTCGGGGCGGCACGCGGTGACGGGGACAAGGAGGCGGGCTCGGGGAGGCACGCGGCGACGGGGACGAGGGCGGCGGGCTCAGGGATGCCGGCGACGAGGACGACGCGGGCTTAGGGAGGTGACGACGTGGTCCGGAGGGCTCGGCGGCGACGAGGACGAGGAGCAGCCTGGCGGCGTCGTCGAAGGAGAGGACGAGGAGATCGATCGAACTGAATCGAGAATGTCACAAGTGTTGGCTTATATAGCCAGAGCACTAGTCCCGGTTCGTGGCACCAACCAGGTCCAATGCCCCCTTTAGTCCCGGTTGGTGCCACCAACAGAGACCAAAGGCCTCTTTTCAGCAGCCCAAAGGGCGGGAAGCGGCGGCCTTTGGTCTCGGTTGGTGGCACCAACCGGGACTAAAGAGGGGCATTGGTCAGGGTTTGTGCCACGAACCGTGACCAATGCCCCCCTTTTGTCCCGGTTGGTGCCACCAACCGGGACCAAAGGCCTTGTGCGGCTGCTGCGTCGAAAGTTTAGTCCCACCTCGCTAGTTGAGAGGGGTGCGCAGTGGTTTATAAGCCCCACTGCCGCACCCCTCTCGAGCTCCTCTCCATTGCAGGCTTACGGGCCTAATTGTCACTGCTATGCCTGTGGGCCTACCGGGCCTCCTGCGGGCCTGAATCCTGGCCCTTGGATGGGTTTCTAGTCGTATTCAGGCCGTGGGGGCCCAGTAGGTGGCATTTTTTTGTTTTTTTGTTGCTTTATTTATTTTCTTTTGTTTTTTGCTTTATTTTTTAATTCTCTATGCTTTTAGTTTTAGAAAAATTCTAAACTTTTTGTTAATGCCATTAGTTTTCAAATTTAAAAACACTTTTTTTGTTTTTTTGTTTTCTTTGTTGCTTTATTTATTTTATTTTGTTTCTACTTATAACAAAATACTTATTGTTGCTATTTTTTCCAGTTTTTTGTTTGGTTTCTGCATTATTTATTTTCTTTTGTTTTTTGCTTTATTTTTTTATTCTTTTTGCTTTTAGTTTTAGAAAAATTATAAACTTTCTGTTAGTGTCATTAGTTTTCAAATTTGAAAATACTTTTTTTGTTTTTTTGTTTTCTTTGTTGCTTTATTTATTTTATTTTGTGATTAACTTTACTATAAAAATAGTTTTTCCTGTTTTTTGATTTGTTTTTTGCATTATTTATTTTCTTTTGTTTTTTGCTTTAATTTTTAATTCTGTTTGCTTTTAGGTTAGCAAAATTATAAACTTTCTATTAGTGCCATTAGTTTTAGAAAAATTATAAACTTTCTGTTAGTGCCATTAGTTTTCAAATTTGAATAGTTAAAATTTGAATTCTTTGAAAATTGTTTGAATCACAAGTTTGTGGTTAACTTACTAAAAAATGAGAATAGATGCGCTTATAGAGAAAATTCAACCTAAATTCCTAGTAAATTTCTATGAATTTCAGAGAAATTCACTATGAATTTAGGTTAAACTTTTCTCTATTAGGGCATCTATTTTCACTTTGAGAGGAGCTCAACAAGGCAGAGAGGGAAGGGCTTATAAACCGGTGTGAGCCCCCTTCGGTTGGCGAGGTGGGACTAAACTCTGCCCTCAATGAGGACCAACCCTTTAGTCCCGGTTTGTGGCACAAACCGGGACTAATGGTCATGGGCCAGGGGCGAGGAGCAAAATTATAAACTTTCTGTTAGTGCCATTAGTTTTAGAAAGTTGAAAGTTGGCATGGGCCAGGGACTAATGGTCATGGTATTACGAGGGCCGAACCATAAGACATGAAAGCATTTCAAATGAACTCTGAAAAAGTTGAAAGTTGGCATGGTATCATAATTTCACCCACATAGCATGCGCATGTACAAAACGGACAATGGTAGCATGTTCGTGTGTTACAAAGTTGGCATGGTATCATCATAATAGTTGTGGGAGAAAGCCTTCACTTTTTCTTCGCTTGTGTCATTTGCTTATTGTGCCGTAAGCATGGATAATCTTCATTGTTTATCAGGATGCTTGGGTCAGCCTTGACATTGAAGGGAGGAATTTCATGAAACTTTTCATAATCTTCAGACATGTCTGTCTTACCGTCCACTCCCAGGATGTCCCTTTTTCCTGAAAGAACTATGTGGCGCTTTGGATCATCGTATGATGTATTCGCTTCCTTATCTTTTCTTTTTCTCGGTTTGGTAGACATGTCCTTCACATAGATAACCTGTGCCACATCATTGGCTAGGACGAACGGTTCGTCTTTGTACCCAAGATTTTTCAGATCCACTGTTGTCATTCCGTACTGTGGGTATACCTGTACCCCGCCGCCTAACAGATTGACCCATTTGCACTTAAACAAAAGGACCTTAAAATCAGGTCCTGTTGGGGAACGTAGTAATTTCAAAAAAATTCCTACGCACACGCAAGATCATGGTGATGCATAGCAACGAGGGGAGATTCTGATCTACGTACCCTTGTAGATCGCAACGGAAGCGTTGACACAACGTAGAGGAAGTAGTCGTACGTCTTCTTCCCGATCCGACCGATCCAAGCACCGTTACTCCTGCACCTCCGAGTTCTTAGCACACGTACAGCTCGATGACGATCCCCGGGCTCCGATCCAGCAAAGCGTCGAGGAAGAGTTCCGTCAGCACAACGGCGTGGTGACGATCTTGATGTACTACCGACGGAGGCTTCGCCTAAGCACTACAACGATATGATCGAGGTGGAATTTGTGTGGTAGGGGGCACCGCACACGGCTAAGGAACGATCTTAATGATCAACTTGTGTGTCTAGAGGTGCCCCCTGCCCCCGTATATAAAGGATGCCAGGGGGAGGGCTGGCCGGCCAACTATGGAGGCGCAGGAGGAGTCCTACTCCTACCGGGAGTAGGACTCCCCCCCAATCCTATTCCTAATAGGACTCCCAAGTGGAAAGAGAGAGAGAGAGGTGGCCGGCCACCTCTCCTAGTCCTATTAGGACTAGGGGAGGGGGGGAGGCGCGCAGCCCACTATGGGCAGCCCCTTTCACCTTTCCACTAAAGCCCAATAAGGCCCATATGGCTCCCGGGGGGTTCCGGTAACCTCCCGGTAATCCGGTAAAATCCCGATTTCACCCGGAACACTTCCGATATCCAAATATAGGCTTCCAATATATCAATCTTTATGTCTCGACCATTTCGAGACTCCTCGTCATGTCCGTGATCACATCCGGGACTCCGAACAACCTTCGGTACATCAAAATGCATAAACTCATAATAACTGTCATCGTAACGTTAAGCGTGCGGACCCTACGGTTCGAGAACAATGTAGACATGACCGAGACACGTCTCCGGTCAATAACCAATAGCGGGACCTGGATACCCATATTGGCTCCTACATATTCTACGAAGATCTTTATCGGTCAGACCGCATAACAACATACGTTGTTCCCTTTGTCATCGGTATGTTACTTGCCCGAGATTCGATCGTCGGTATCCAATACCTAGTTCAATCTCGTTACTGGCAAGTCTCTTTACTCGTTCCATAATACATCATCTCACAACTAACATCTTAGTTATAATGCTTGCAAGGCTTATGTGATGTGTATTACCGAGAGGGCCCAGAGATACCTCTCCGACAATCGGAGTGACAAATCCTATTCTCGAAATACGCCAACCCAACATCTACCATTGGAAACACCTGTAGTACTCCTTTATAATCACCCAGTTACATTGTGACGTTTGGTAGCACCCAAGGTGTTCCTCCGGCAAACGGGAGTTGCATAATCTCATAGTTATAGGAACATGTATAAGTCATGAAGAAAGCAATAGCAACATACTAAAGGATCGGGTGCTAAGCTAATGGAATGGGTCATGTCAATCAGATCATTCAACTAATGATGTGAGCTCGTTAATCAAATAACAACACATTGTTCATGGTCAGGAAACTTAACCATCTTTGATTAACGAGCTAGTCAAGTAGAGGCATACTAGTGACACTCTGTTTGTCTATGTATTCACACATGTATTATGTTTCCGGTTAATACAATTCTAGCATGAATAATAAACATTTATCATGATATAAGGAAATAAACAATAACTTTATTATTGCCTCTAGGGCATATTTCCTTCAGGTCCGTAGTCAAGTTCCCATATGTCCATTATGTAACCATAATATGTGTCATTTCCGCTCTCGGTTGCTGCATCAAAGCGGACACCGCTGTTTTGGTTGGTGCTCTTTTGATCTTGGGCGATCGTGTAAAATGTATTCCCATTTATCTCGTATCCTTTGTAAGTCAATACAGTCAAAGATGGTCCCCTGGACAACAAGTACAACTCATCACAAACAGTGTTGTCACCTCTGAGACGTCTTTCCAACCAACTGCTGAAAGTCCTGATGTGTTCACATGTAATCCAGTCGTCGCACTGCTCCGGGTGTTTGGAGCCCAGACTGTTCTTGTGTTCATCGACATACAGGGTCACCAAGGTAGAGTTCTGTAGAACTGTGTAGTTTGCTTGAGACCAAGAATATCCGTCCCTGCATATTATTGAGTCTCTTCCAAGAGTGCCTTTTCAAGTCAGTCTCCCCTCATACCGTGATTTAGGGAGACCTATCTTCTTAAGGCCAGGAATGAAGTCAACACAAAACCCGATAACATCCTCTGTTTGATGGCCCATGGAGATACTTCCTTCTGGCCTAGCGTGGTTACGGACATATTTCTTTAGGACTCCCATGAACCTCTCAAAGGGGAACATATTGTGTATAAATACGGGCCCTAGGATGACAATCTCGTCGACTAGATGAACTAGGACGTGCGTCATGATATTGAAGAAGGATGGTGGGAACACCAGCTCGAAACTGACAAGACATTGCGCCACATCACTCCTTAGCCTTGGTACGATTTCTGGATCGATCACCTTCTGAGAGATTGCATTGAGGAATGCACATAGCTTCACAATGGCTAATCGGACGTTTTCCGGTAGAAGCCCCCTCAATGCAACCGGAAGCAGTTGCGTCATAATCACGTGGCAGCCATGAGACATTAGGTTCTGAAACTTTTTCTCTGGCATATTTATTATTCCCTTTATATTCGACGAGAAGCCAGTCGTGACCTTCATACTGAGCAGGCATTCAAAGAAGATTTCTTTCTCTTCTTTCGTAAGAGCGTAGCTGGAAGGACCTTTATACTGCTTCGGAGGCATGCCGTCATTTTCGTGCAAACGTTGCAGGTCCTCCCGTGCCTCAGGTGTATCTTTTGTCTTCCCATACACGCCCAAGAAGCCTAGGAGGTTCACGCAAAGGTTCGTCACGTGCATCACGTTGATTGAGGAGCGGACCTCTAGGTCTTTCCAGTAGGGTAGGTCCCAAAATATAGATTTCTTCTTCCACATGGGTGCGTGTCCCTCAGCGTCATTCGGAATAGCTAGTCCACCGGGACCCTTTCCAAAGATTACGTAGTGTAAATCATTGACCATAGCAAGCACGTGATCACCGGTGCGCATGGCGGGCTTCTTCCGGTGATCTGCCTCGCCTTTGAAATGCTTGCCTTTCTTTCGACATTGATGGTTGGTCGGAAGAAATCGACGATGGCCCAGGTACACATTCTTCCTGCATTTGTCCAGGTATATACTTTCAGTGTCATCTAAACAGTGCGTGCATGCGTGGTATCCTTTGTTTGTCTGTCCTGAAAGGTTACTGAGAGCGGGCCAATCGTTGATGATCACGAACAACAACGCCTTAAGGTTAAATTCCTCATGTCTGTGCTCATCCCACGTACGTACACCGTTTCCATTCCACTAATGGCCTTAGGTACATATCAATTTCATTGCCGGGTTGCTTAGGGCCTTGGATGAGAACTGGCATCATAATGAACTTCCGCTTCATGCACATCCAAGGAGGAAGGTTATACATACATAGAGTCACGGGCCAGGTGTTGTGATTTCTGCTCTGCTCCCCGAAAGGATTAATTCCATCCGCGCATAAAGCAAACCATACATTCCTTGGGTCCTTTGCAAACTCATCCTAGTACTTTCTCTCGATTTTGCTCCACTGCGACCCGTCAGCGGGTGCTCTCAACTTCCCATCTTTCTTTCGGTTCTCACTGTGCCATCGCATCAACTTGGCATGCTCTTCGTTTCTGAACAGACGTTTCAACCGTGGTATTATAGGAGCATACCACATCACCTTCGCAGGAACCCTCTTCCTGGGGGGCTCGCCGTCAACATCACCAGTGTCATCTCGTCTGATCTTATACCGCAATGCACCGCATACCGGGCATGCGTTTAGATCCTTGTATGCACCGTGGTAGAGGATGCAGTCATTAGGGCATGCATGTATCTTCTCCACCTCCAATCCTAGAGGGCATACGACCTTCTTTGCTGCGTATGTACTGTCGAGCAATTCGTTATCCTTTGGAAGCTTCTTCTTCAATATTTTCAGTAGCTTCTCAAATCCTTTGTCAGCCACAACATTCTCTGCCTTCCACTGCAGCAATTCCAGTATGGTACCGAGCTTTGTGTTGCCATCTTAGCAATTGGGGTATAACCCTTTTTTGTGATCCTCTAACATGTGATCGAACTTCAGCTTCTCCTTTTGACTTTCACATTGCGTCCTTGCATCGACAATGACCCGGCAGAGATCATCACCATCGGGCACATCGTCTGGTTCCTCTTGATCTTCAGCAGCTTCACCCGTTGTAGCATCATTGGGCACATCGTCTGGTTCCTCTTGATCTTCACCAGCTCCCCCCGTTGCAGCATCACCGTATTCAGGGGGCACATAGTTGTCATCGTACTCTTCTTCTTCGCCGTCTTCCATCATAACCCCTATTTCTCCGTGCCTCGTCCAAACATTATAGTGTGGCATGAAATCCTTGCAAAGCAGGTGGGAGTGAAGGATTTTCTGGTTAGAGTAAGACCTCGTATTCCCACATTCAGTGCATGGACAACACATAAAACCATTCTGCTTGTTTGCCTCAGCCGCATCGAGAAACTCATGCACGCCCTTAATGTACTCGCGGGTGTGTCTGTCACCGTACATCCATTGCCGGTTCATCTGCGTGCATTATATATAATTAAGTGTCCAAATTAATAGAAGTTCATCATCACATTAAAACCAAAGTGCATACATAGTTCTCATCTAACAACATATAGCTCTCCAGAGCATCTAATTAATTAAACCATACATTGAAACTATGTAAAACATTTCAATGCGAAAACAAATGCGATCATAATCGCAACCAAGGTAACAATTGATCCAACAGCATAATGATACCAAGCCTTGGTATGAATGGCATATTTTCTAATCTTTCTAATCTTCAAGCGCATTGCATCCATCTCGATCTTGTGATCATCGACGACATCCGCAACATGCAACTCCAATATCATCTTCTCCTCCTCAATTTTTTTATTTTTTCCTTCAACAAATTGTTTTCTTCTTCAACTAAATTTAACCTCTCGACAATAGGGTCGGTTGGCATTTCCGATTCACATACATCCTACATAAATAAAATCTATGTCACGTTGGTCGGCATAATTTTCATAAACAATAAATGAACCAATAGTTATAAAGATAATATATATACCACATCCGAATCATAGACAGGACGAGGGCCGACGGGGGCGGATACCAAAACCATCGCACTATATAAGATGCAATAATAAAAGTAAGAAAATAATACAAGTATCTATGTAAACATACAAATAAGAATATTTTTCCTTTCAGAAAGAAGATAAGAACAAGAGGCTCACCACGGTGGTGCCGGCGATGAGCTCGGCGCGGGTGATCGACGGCGGTGAAGACGGGGACGGGACGTGACGGACCGCTAAACCTAGACAAATGTTATGGAAAATGGAGTTTGGAGGTCGAGCTTGGAGAGGAGAAAGCTTAAGTAGTGTGGCTCGGGCATTCCATCGAACACCTTGTGTGCATAGGAGGTGAGCTAGAGCACCACCAAGCCCTCTTCCCCTCGGCCAGAGAAAAACAGAGCACTGGGGTGCTCTGCTCGCGAGCGAGGGGTATATATAGGCACCTCATTGGTCCCAGTTGGTGACATGAGCCGGGACTAAAGGGGAGCCTTTGGTCCCGGTTCAAGCCACGAACCGGGACCAATGGTGGTGGGCCAGGAGCTCAGCCCATTGGTCCCGGTTCATCCCACCAACCGGGACCAAAAGGTCCAGATGAACCGGGACCAATGGCCCACGTGGCCCGGCCGGCCCCCTGGGCCCACGAACCGGGACCAATGCCCACATTGGTCCCGGTTCTGGACTGAACCGGGACTAATGGGCTGACCCGGCCTGGACCAAAGCCCTGTTTTTTACTAGTGAATAGACCAAATGATGAAAAAAAATCTCAATCATATTATAAGTGAAGGAAATTTACTTTATTTGGAACCAAGCCACTTTGTCGACGATACAATTGAAGATAGAAGGAGCCCACATAATCAGTACACACAAAGAACCGAAAGAGTTCTGTGTACACAAACAGGGTAGCCCGACAAGATTAGCCCAAAGGAAGACGTGGGATTTCATTTTAGTTATGTTAGTTGCATGTTTTTATTTGCTCGGGTTCTCAGCACAACTAAATCTTGCTTATTGCCAGAGCTATGGTAAGACTCACCTACAGAGCTGGGAATTGTGCGAGGGCCCATTCAACTCAGTTAAAACTTCTGTTCCGGTTTGTATGGTTTGGGGAAGGTTCCGGTCAGGGTTTTTTTTTTTTGCTTTGGTTCTTTGCCGGGTTTCTGTCTTTCTTGCTGGTTTCTTTCTTCTTTTTGCTATTCTTCTCGTTTTATTATTTTTTGTTTTTCTTTCATTTAAAAAAATCATGTTTTTTCCATCCATCCATTTTAGTGTATGAACATATTTATATGTCAGGAATTTTTTAAAATTTGCAGGTACAAAATTTTACATTCATGAATATATTTACATACATGTCAACATGTTTCCAAATACATGATGAAAGTTTTTCGAATACATGCTAATTTTTTATATATAAGTTGAACATTTTGTAGTAAATGTTTAAATATTTTTACATTCATTCAAGAACATTTTTTAAAATGTTTGAAAAAATAAGTGTTATGAACAATTTTTAAATGATATATACACTCAGGAACAAAGGGTATTTCCCTGCAGAAAGGAAGCGCTTGAAGCTTCATCAGTTTTCGAAGTCCTGAGTCCGCCAAGTTGCCGGCTTTATTTATGCTCCAGGCTGTACCCTACGACGCATCAGGGAGAAAAAATGACTAACCGCAAGTCTAACTTAGTCACCTGACTCCTAGACGATCCGCATATCTTTAGATTTTTCACAATAGCCATATGTAAATCACCTGAATTTAGAATTTAGGTTAGTTGATTTTCGCGTGAAGGAAGGGAACAACGAAGGGAAGGAAGAAGCTCTGAAAGAGAAGCCCTCTGGTTTTATTTTAGGATGGCAAGCGACCCCAATATCTATCTTATGATGGCACGCGACCCATTATCTATCGTTGGGTTGTTGGGGTGGTGTAGGTTTGCCAAGAAAAACTGGTCATCATCGGAGTTGGAGGGATGGCCGAGGAAGGCGGCAGCACGATGGTTGAGGGAAGGGCGCGGGAGGTCCACCGACCATGGGCGACGAAATCTGTCGGGTTCGGCCTGGGCTGAATAGGCGGTACCCAAAGAAACAGGATAAACAGGGCATGGACTGGGCTAGAAGGCGATCGAGGATATGTTGGATCTTGATCCAACGGTTAAGTTAGACTCTGAGTTGTCAAAAAACTGTTTTTGGCCGACTGACTGTAAGCCACACCCATAGATTTGTACAAAGCTTATTTCCGACATGTTTTGTTGACAACTTATTATTCTTATTACTTTTCATGTCGTCCTTTTTTGCTTTGCTACTCCAGTACTACTACTATCTAACTATGATGAAGACTAATGCATGCATCGTCCCATGGCTAAATATTGTGTTTTGACCTTTTTTTGAAGGTTAATTGAGATCTGATCCTAGTTTAAATTTTTTTGGGGAACTGGCCCTTTTGCTACTGCCAAGGTCCATGGCGGTAGGGTATAACAGCCTACCGCCAAGGTCCTTGATGGTAGGGTTGCATGCTGTACCGCAAATTCCTCCTAAGTATGGAACACGGTGCGTGATCGCGCCTACCGCCGGGCACCTTGGCGGTAGGTCTGTACAGGCTACCTCCAACCTGTTTGGCGGTTGGGATGTTTCCTACACCTTACCGCCATGGACCCTGGCGGTAGCAAAAGGGTCAGATCCCGATTTTTTTTCAAACAAGGGACATATTTTGATTAACTTTCAAAAAAAAGGTCAAAACACAAAATTTTGCCTCATCCTGTCGATGGTCAGACAGCCGAGGTAGCCGTCTCTTCTACCTCAGGGGTGGTGGCGCCGAGCAAATCGGGAAAGCGCAAAGATGAGCCGCATCTGCATCCGTTGGAGGGCCCTGCAGCGGCAGGTCCTGCTAGGCCTTACCATGATGAGGAGGAAGCTTTCGCCGCCGGCCTGTCCGATTCTCGTGTGCCGGTGGTCAGATACAAAGGGAATAGCAAAGACGAGCCTCGCCCGTTCAGCTCCGTCTCTGCCTCCTCCGAAGATGGCATGCTGGACACCATGCGGTTGCGGGCGCCAGGCCCACAGCCGGGGCAGACGATGGTCATGCCGCCCGGATTAGCGTCTACCAGCTCATCGAGACTGTTAGAAGGGATAGAAAGGGATTGGTGGAATTGTTGATTATTGCTTGAGCCTCGTTGGCATATTTTACACTATATATAGAGATTGACTATTCGTCACCCTGTGTGACGAATAGTTATTCTTCACCCTCCTCTATTTTAATAGCAATGCACCGTAATTTTACATTCCGTAAATTTTGTCTTATTTTATACATAAAAATAGATCGTAAGAAAATATATAGTCGCCGTAAAAAATATTTTATGTTACGTAAAATTACAAACGTAAAACATAGTGTAAAATATACATAAAATGCATTTTTTCTGATCTTATCACCTATATTTTTGTATTCTTATGCCAAATTTTATGTAGTGAATCAATATGAATGCAACTATTTGTATTTCAAACGTAATTTATTTATGATACGATCGTAAAATTACCTTGGGTGAAGAATAACTTATTCTGCACCCTGGGTGATGAATAGTAACACTTGGATGGTTAGGGATTTTGAGATGGGGGGACCTGACATTCACATAATTAGTTTTGCTATCCTTACTTTAATCTCTAAAGAACCTGATGCTGATGGGATGAGGAAATTTAGACCAATCATTCATAGTAACCGTGCTATCAAGATTTTTACTAAAGCTATGACCACCAGGGAATCTCCTTTATGTTATAGACTAATTTCTCGTAATCAAACTACCTTCATTAAAGGAAGATTTATTTTGGAATGTGTTGTTATGGCTCATGAAGTGATTCATGAGGTCGATAGAATAGGGACTAGTGGGCTTATTCTTAATATTGATAATGAAAAATCCTATGACAAAGTGAGCTGAGATTTCCTTGTAGAAATTCTTACCTCTAGAGGATTTGAAATAAATAAATGAATTGGTTGGATTTGTAGCCCTCTTTCTAAAAGTTCTTTCTCTGTTAGACTTAATGATACTAATGGATAACACTTTGTTGGTGGCAAAGGCCTCAATCAAAGGGTACCCTCTTTGCCCATGTTGTTTAACCTTGTGGCTGATGTTTTTTTTACTAAAATGTTATTCAAAGCTATATGAAGAAACTCGATTTCTGGTCTCCTCCCACATGTGATCAGTGCGTGCAGATGACACCATACTATTCCTATGGAAATCTGTGGATCCAGCTAGGAACCTGAAAATGATTCTGTCATGTTTTGAAAAGCTATCTGGTCTTAAAATAATTTTGCATCAAACAGACATGCATACCATTCATGTGGATGAGGAACTTCTGACTATATTGCACAACTTTTCTATTGTAAGATGAGCTCTTTCTCTTTTAAGTATTTAGGGGTTCCTCTACATTATAAAACAATGAGGAGAGATGATTTGCAACCCATCAGTGACATAATTATTTACAACATTTCTGGTTGGCTTGGAAGGAATTTATCATAAAGGGGCAAATTGATTCTAGTTACCACTTTCATTGCAATCACTAATTCCTACATATTTGATGTCCATGATGAGGTTTCCTAAGTGTGCGGTTGATCACATCATCTGCCACATGTCCCATTTCCTTTCAGAGGATGTGGGTAATGAACATGAATATCATTTGGCTAAGTGGGGGGCTTATTTCTACGAGATTAGAGTTTGGTGGGATGGGGGTTCCCACCCTTGAAGATTTTAATATGGTAATGTTGGTAGCTTGGAGCAAAAGATTTTATGATGGTAGAAATAGTGACTGGAAAAATATCACGTGCTATAAATATGGCACTAATAAACCTAACATCCTTTGCGGTAAACCAGGTGTGGGTTCTCCCTTTTGGAAGAATATTTGTTGGGCTTTTGATGCCACAATTTTTTTGTAAACGGAATGAGGAAATGGGGTGAATATTACTTTTTGGCATGATCATTGGGCTAGGGATGTATCTCTTAAGGCAATGTTCTGGGAGCTATTTGGCATCTGCCAGCAAAAGGATAGCACTGTTGCGCAGGTGTAAGAGGGCAAAAACCTGAAACTTTCATTTAGAAGATGTGTTGATGAAGCTCTGTGTATGAAATGGTTGGAACTACTGTCTTTGCTTCAAAATACAACACTTTCTTCAGGTAAAGATAAACCCACTTGGGTGCTTAAAAAATCAGGTGTCAACACCGTTCGATCTTTCTAAAAACTAATTAACTTTGGAGGGATTCATGATGCGTTTAAAGATTATATTTGAAAGATTAAATTGCCCTCTAACATACATATTTGCTTGTGCCTTATCATTCATAACAAGAGCTTGACTAGAGATAATCTAGCTAAGTGTCAGGTAGTTCCTAGCACTTCTTGTGTTTTATGTCCGCAGGCTGAAACTATCAAGCATCTTTTCTTTGACTACATTGTTGCTAAACAGATTTGGGGCATTGTGGCTGATATTTTACAAATATATAGGATGAGTTGGTTCCATCCCGCGATGAGGAAGCAGTTGTTTCAGGCTCTTCAGCTGGAAATTTTCATATTTTGAAACTTTTATTAAATGACTGAATAATACCTTGCACATAATACATTAGATCACTATATGAATATCTTTCAGTGCTATGCGCTGCAAGTTTTATGCATACATACTTCTACTTATTTTTTGTTCCTGGAACTTCATTTGTAGAATTTGTCGCTGAAAGAATTGAACCGATGATTCATGAGATATGTTTTAGTATGTTCCTTAAATCCCCCATTGAATAGTTGTATCCTATGCACTACTACCCTTGTTAGACACTTGGACGCGATGGCCATAGAAGTTGATTTTCTGGGCTAAGGTTTCATGCATATTTTGTGTGTACAAGTGACTGATAACCCACAAGTATAGGGGATCGCAACAGTTTTTGAGGGTAAAATATTCGACCCAAATTTATTGATTCGACACAAGGGGAGCCAAAGAATACTCTCAAGTATTAGCAGCTGAGTTGTCAATTTAACCACACCTGGAAACTTAATATCTGCAGCAAAGTGTTTAGTAGCAAAGTAATATGATAGTAGTGGTAACGGTAGCAAAAGGTAACATTAGTAAAAGTAATGTTTTTGGTATTTTGTAGTGATGATAGCAATGGCAATGGGAAAGTAAATAAGCGGAGAACAATATATGGAAAGCTTGTAGGCAATGGATCGGTGATAGATAATTATGCCGGATGCGGTTCATCATGTAACAGTCATAACCTAGTGTGACACAGAGCTAGCTCTAGTTCATTGATATAATGTAGGCATGTATTCCGGACATAGTCATACGTGCTTATGGAAAAGAACTTGCATGACATCTTTTGTCCTACCCTTCCGTGGCAGCAGGGTCCTTACGGAAACTAAGGGATATTAAGGCCTCCTTTTAATAGAGAACCGGAACAAAGCATTAACACATAGTGAATACATGAACTCTTCAAACTACGGTCATCACCGGTAAGTATCCTGATTATTGTCACTTCAGGGTTAACGGGTCATAACACATAATAGGTGACTATAGACTTGCAAGATAGGATCAAGAACACTCATATATTGATGAAAACATAATAGGTTAAGATCTGAAATCATGGCACTCGGGCCCTAGTGACAAGCATTAAGCATAGCAAAGTCATAGCAACATCAATCTCAGAACATAGTGGACACTAGGGATCAAACCCTAACAAAACTAACTCGATTACATGATAGATACCATCCTACCCATCACCGTCCAGCAAGCCTACGATGGAATTACTCACGCATGGCGGTGAGCATCATGAAATTGGTGATGGAGGATGGTTGATGATGACGATGGCGACAGATTCCCCTCTCCAGAGCTCCGAACGGACTCCAGATCAGCCCTCCCGAGAGGTTTTGGAGCTTGGCGGTGGCTCCGTATCGTAAAACGTGATGAACTCTTCTCTCTGACTTTTTTCTCCCCAAAACACAATATATGGAGTTGGAGTTGGAGTCGGAGAGGCAATAGGGGGCCCACGAGGCAGGGGGCGCGCCCTAGGGGGGCAGGCCCGCCCCCACCCTCGTGGAGAGGTGGTGGGCCCCCTGGCCTTCATCTTTTGCAGGTATTTTTCATATTTTCTGAAAAGTGGCTCCGTGAAGTTTCAGGTCATTCCGAGAACGTTTGTTTCTCCACATAAATAACACCATGGTAATTCTACTGAAAACAGCGTTAGTCCTGGTTAGTTCCATTCAAATCATGCAAGTTAGAGTCCAAAACAAGGGCAAAAGTGTTTAGAAAAGTAGATACGACGGAGACATATCAACTCCCCCAAGCTTAAACCTTTGCTTGTCCTCAAGCAATTCAGTTGACAAACTGAAAGTGATAAAGAAAAACTTTTACAAACTCTATTTGCTCTTGTTGTTGTAAATATGTAAAGCCAGCATTCAAGTTTTCAACAAAGATTATAACTAACCACATTCTCAATAACGCATAGGTCTCAAGTTTACTCATATCAATAGCATAATCAACTAGCGAGCCATAATAATAAATCTTGGATGACAACACTTTCTCAAAACAATCATAATATGACATAACAAGATGATATCTCGCTAGCCCTTTCTGAGACCGCAAAACATAAATGCAGAGCACCTTTAAAGACCAAAGGTTGACTAGACATTGTAATTCATGGTAAAAGAGATCCAGTCAAGTCATACTCAATGTAAACTAACAGTAATGAATGAAAGGACAGTGGTGCTCTCCAACTCGTGCTTTTTAATAAGAGGATGATGACTCAGTATAAAAGTAAATAGATAGGCCCTTCGCAGAGGGAAGCGGGAATTTGTAGAGGTGCCAGAGCTCAGTTTTGAAATAGAGGTGAATAATATTTTGAGCGGTATACTTTCATTGTCAACATAACAACCAAGAGATGGCGATATCTTCCATGCTACACACATTATAGGCGGTTCCCAAATAGAATGGTAAAGTTTATACTCCCCCTTCCACCAACAAGCATCAATCCATGGTTTGCTTGAAACAACGAGTGCCTCCAACTAACAAGAGTCCCAGGGGGAGTTTTGTTTGCAATTATTTTGATTTAGTTTGCATAAAGTATGGGACTGGGCATCCCGGTGACCAGCCATTTATCTCGTGAGTGAGGAGCGGAGTCCACTCCTCTTGAGAATAACCCGCCTAACATGGAAGATACAGACAAAACATGATACTTATTTGAAGGTTTAGAGTTTGGCACATACAAATTTACTTGGAACGACAGGTAGATACCGTATATAGGTAGGTATGGTGGACTCAAACGGAATAACTTTGGGGTTTAAGGGATTGGATGCACAGGCAGTATTCCCGCTTAGTACAAGTGAATGCTAGCAAAAGACTGGGAAGCGACCAGCTAAAGAGCGACAACAGACATGAACATGCATTAAAATTAATGAACACCGAATGCAAGCATGAGTAGGATATAATCCACCATGAACATAAATATCGTGAAGGCTATGTTGATTTTGTTTAAACTACATGCATGAACATGCGCCAAGTCAAGTCACTTAAATCATTTAGAGGAGGATACCACTCTATCATACCACATCATAACCATCTCAATAGCATGTTGGCACACAAGGTAAACCATTATAACTCATAGCTAATCAAGCATGACACAAGAAACTATGATCTCTAGTTGTCATTGCAAACATGTTTATTCATAATAGGCTGAATCAGGAATGATGAACTAATCATATTTACAAAAACAAAAGAGGTCGAGTTCATACCAGGTTTTCTCATCTCAGTCAGTCCATCATATATCATCATAATCGCTTTTCACTTGCACGACCAAACGATGTGAATAATAATAATAGTGTGCGTGCATTGGACTAAGCTGGAATCTACAGGCATTTAATAAACAGGAGAAGACAAGGCAATAAGAGCTCTTTTGTCAGATCAACAATAATGCATATAAGAGCCACTTCAACAATTTAATCATGGTCTTCTCCTATCGCCCCCAAAGAAAAGAAAAAAAGAAAACTATGTACACGGGCAAGCTCCCAACAAGCAAAATAAGAACATGCAATCTTTTTGGGTTTTCTTTTTAATTACTACTACACGCATGGAAATTAAAACTAGCTAAAAGCTATAACTAAATTTTTTTGGTTTTTCTTAAGGTTTATTAAACACACAAGAAGAAAGCATAAAAAGGGAAATAAACTAGCATGGATGATACAATGAAAAAGTATGAGCACCGATATCTAGCAATGAGTGTGTGAGCATAAATGTAATGTCGGTGGGAAATACATACTCCCCCAAGCTTAGGCTTTTGGCCTAAGTTGGTCTATGGCCACGGCTGGCCTGGCGGATATCCATAATAGTAGTTGGGGACGTACTGAGAAGAAGAAGAGAAAGAGTCCGATTGCCACTGGCTGACAATCATCTCCGGACCCCACTGGTAATTAGACTGTCGTGGAGGATCAACTTGTGGTTCCGGCTCTGGCTCCACGGCTGGTGCAGGGTTCTGGTAGGCGTGAATAGCCTTCAATGGAACAAGGTACATGTCTGAAGATAAATCAAACAAAGAAGGAGCAGGCAGGGTAATAGTCTCAGGATGATGTTTGTTAAAGAACAATTGATATTTAAGCTCTCCTTCCCTATTCTTAACAATAAAATCATGTGCCACCATACTTTTAAAATCTAGATAAGCACGAGGCAGCACCTTTTCTTCCTTCTCATAATGCCTAACGGGTATGTTAAAATGTGCAGCTAGGCGTGAAGCATAGATGCCTCGAAAGATGGGGCCTTGGTACGGTTCAGACTTACCGTTTAACAATAATGCCTCCCATACTAAAAGTGTTATCACTGTATAAACCATGGAGCAAAATAATAATATCAGGGATACTAAGGTTTCCACAGTTTCCGCGACCAATTAATCAATGACTAGCAAATAATGCAAAATAGCGTAAAACAGGAAAATGTATGCTAGTGATTCGTGCATCGGAAACCTTCCTTGTTTCCCCTACAGTGATAGTATCAATAAACATCGCGATGTGGTTCTTCTGTCTTGCCCTCAAAAGGGACTAAACAAATCCGACAAAAGTCATAAAGTGACATCTCCTTATGCTCATCATATAAATGAAACTCCACCGTAGGTGGCGAGTTCCTAGAATGGAAATGAAAGTTTTGCACAAAGGTATTTGTGAGTAAGAGATACTGATCGCATTGGTCATGGAGGAAAGCGGTGAGGCCTGCAGTCTTAGTCAATTCATGAAAATCTTCATAAATATCGGCCGCCCTCAAGAAATCGTTGGAAGGCCATTCACACGCCCAAACCTCCGCGGTGCGCGGCAAATTATACTTAGGCTTCAATGCCTTTTCCTTCGAGCTTTGGCTCAATGAGCCCCTCAATAGTCTCCTCATAATTTTCTAAAAAATTCTGAAATTTTTAGTAACTTCAAAATAAGTAAACCAAACTCAATAATATTGGTAGCAACTACTCCTACAAGTGCCTAGGGCCTATATCATGCATCAAAACTACTTGGAACCATATAAATTTGACATGCAAGCTCAAGAACAGGGTCACCTAAGCAGCAAAAATTTGCAATGAATAAAGCACTAGAACAAAAACTAATTGGACCAATGGACGAGTCACATGCCAAGGAACAATCTCCCCAAGCAGTTTTGTGAGAGGTGCTTTGAGCAAGGAGATCGAAAATGGCAGCAAAGTGAGCTAGAACTCATGCTTGAGCTGGATATTCGTGTTTGTGGCAGGAAGATGAAGTGTGTGGGTGCATGAATAAGTGGAGGAGGGCCACCATGGGCCCACGAGGCAAGGGGCGCGCCCAGGGGGGGTAGAGCGCGCCCTCCACCCTCGTGGGCAGGTGGTTGGCCCCCCTGCTGTGTTCTCAGTGCCAAATATTCCCAAATATTCTAGACAAAAATCATATTTAAATTTTAGGGCATTTGGAGAACTTTTATTTTCGGGGCATTTTTATATTGCATGGATAATCAGATAACAGACAGAAAAATATTTACTTTTATTTTATTTAATACAAATAACAGAAAGTAAAAGTGGGGTACAGAAGGTTGTGCCTTCTAATTTCATCCATCTCATGATCATCAAAAGGAATCCTCTAACAAGGTTGATCAAGTCTTGTTAACAAACTAAATTCTGAATAACATGGAACCGGAGAAATTTCGAATAACACTATGTTACCTCAACGGGGATATGCACATCCCCAATAATAAGAATATCATATTTCTTCTTGACAGTAGGAAGAGGAAATTCAAAACCTCCAAATATAATCGATGGAATTTTTCCAATAGAGTTGATACTATGAACTTGAGGTTGTTTCCTTGGAAAGTGTACCATATGCTCATTACCATTAACATGAAACGTGACATTGCCTTTAGTGCAATCAATAACAGCCCCTGCAGTATTAAAAAAGGGTCTTCCAGGAATAATAGACATACTATCGTCCTCGGGAATATCATGAATAACAAAGTCCGTTAAAATAGTAACGTATGCAACTACAACAGGCACATCCTCACAAATACCGACAGGTATAGCAGTTGATTATCAGCCATTTGCAAAGATATTGCAGTAGGTGTCAACTTATTCAAATCAAGTCTACGATATAAAGAGAGAGGCATAACATTAACACCGGCTCCAAGATCACATAAAGCAGTTTTAACATAATTTCTATTAATGGAGCATGGTATAGTTGGTACACCGGGATCTCCAAGTTTCTTTGGTATTCCACCCTTAAAAGTATAATTAGCAAGCATGGTGGAAATTTCAGCCTCCGGTATCTTTCTTTTATTTGTAATAATATCTTTCATGTACTTGGCATAAGGATTGGTTTTGAGCATATCAGTTAATCGGATACGCAAAAAGATAGGTCTAATCATTTTAGCAAAGCGCTCAAAATCCTCATAATCATTTTTCTTGTTTGGTTTGGGAGGAAAAGGCATGGGTTTCTGAACCCATGGTTTCTCTTTCTTTACCATGTTTCCTAGCAACAAAGTCTTTCTTATCATAAGGTCGATTCTTTGATTGTGGGTTATCAAGATCAACAGCAGGTTCAGTTTCTATATCATTATCATTACTAGGTTGAGCATCATCATGAAAATTATCATTAACATTACCACTAGTTTCATGTTCATTACCAGATTGAGTTTCAGCATCAGAAATAGAAATATCATTGGCATTCTGTCGGTGTACTAGAGTAGGGGTACCCTAGTATCCCGAACTTGTGCACGGGCAGTCGCAGCATCCCGCGGCAAGGCTTGCCGGGTGACCGCCAAAGTCCTCCGTGGTTCCTTTGGAGCCATTCAAGAACAAAGTATCCAAGCCAAGGAGACAAGACCCCGGCAAGAGGAGCTTGCCGGGAAGGCCAACCAAGGCATCTCAAGGAACTTGCCGTGACGCGCCACGCGTCCCGGCAAGACCCGGTGAGCGGCAAGCTCCCGGACGCGACAAGACAATGACCGCGGCAAGGCGCTTGCCGCGGCAAGCCTCCACTCTGTACCTGCGCTCCAGCACATCCACCAACGTGTCGCTCTGGGACCCTTCCAGGCGTACGTGGCGGGAAGCTGTGCAGCCAGCGGTACATGGTGGCAAGCGGCGCTGACAAGATTGCCATCGTGGCGAGCGGTGGCGTCCCTGGCGGTCCCTTTTTGCACTGTTTGGGCGACACAGATGGGCATTTAATGCCCTTGTCCCCTGCCGTCAGAGTTAGGTATGATACACTGTAGTAGGCGGCGGTGCCAACCGCCACGCCTTTTCCATTTTTACCCTCGTCTACGTTGCCACCTGTCGGTGACCCCTTGAGTATATAAAAGGAGGCCCATGCGCAACGTAGAAGGGGTCGGCCAAACAGAACACTCACGCTCGGCCTCGTTAGCTGCTAGTGTGTACTGGAGCACTCGGCGCTCCCGAGCAAGAACTGAATACAAACCACAAAGCAGGAGTAGGGTTTTACGCATCCGTGCGGCCCGAACATGGGTAAACTGATCGTGTGCTCGTGTGCTTCGCCTCGATCTGCTCTTCGTGCGATCTCCGCCCCCCTGCCGAACCGAAAGGGGCTCGGTCCGCCGGTCCCATAGGTGTTCGTGGATTAGCACCCCCAACATCTTTGGCGCGCCAGGTAGGGGCGCGTCGAGGTTGTGTGAATCTGATCCAGCGTTCGCACGAGCTAAATCTTCATCGTCTTCATCGACATGCCGCCGAAGAAGAAGGCTTCGGAGGCGGCTGCTCCGTCCGCGCCGAACCCACCATCGCCGGAGCAAACGGCTGGTGGGGTAGACGCCGGCGGAAGAACGGGCGTCGACGAGGGAGCTCACGGTGCTGCCAGGTCCAAGGACAAGGCTGCGCTGCCCATCGGCGGCGCAGTCGGCTCCCACAACGACCGTGCACACTCCATGACTTTGGCGTCCATACATGCACCGCGCCCATCCCAGGAGGCGCGGGACCGGCAGCGTCATGATACTCACGGTACCATACGCTTGTTGGACCAAGATCGAGCTGGTGGATCTCGGAGTGCTCAAGACCAGCATGCACGCCAACATGCTGGCGCGAGCAGGGCACGGTCGCCTGGACGAGATACTGCTCCTTCTAACATGGTTAGAAGTCCGAGCATATCTCGTTCCTCGCACCATTCGCCGCCGCCGCCCGCCACTTTAGCAGAAGCTTTGGCGCGAGCTCAACTGCTCGTAGACTACCCTCCAGCGGCGGACAAGATCGACGACTGGAGGGCCACCATTCAGAGTCTCATCGGCTTTGCCAACGGCGACATTCCACGACAGCCGAGTACATTGCAGCCGCAGCAAGTCAGCCAGGCACGAGCCGGTGGCGACAAGACCGGTGGGGGTGCAACCACCGTGCACTCTCCGCCCCGAAGGCCAAGATCGCTGACTCGCCGGATCCACCACGACAGCGACTCCACCGTGTCATCAGATCCATGAGCTCCTCGCGATCAACGCCAAGTTCTTCACGAACGACAGCAAGAAGACGCTCGTACTCGCATCGAGCGCCGAAGAGAAGCACGGCGTCAATCAGACCAGCGCGCTGGGCCCTCTGTCGACATGCATGCGCCAGGGGAACCAGGTGACTTGCCGTACGCGGTGGGTTGCCCTGCGTTTACTCGTGAGCTGCGGCAAGTCCAGTGGCCCAGCAAGAAGAATTTCAAGCCAGACATAACGGAGAAGTACGATGGCAAGTCGCATCCGTCGGAGTTCCTCAGCATCTACACCATCGCGGTGCAGGCTGCCGGGGGACGGGACGACAAGATCCTTGCCAACTACTTCCTGCTGGTGCTCAAGCCCAACGTCAGGTCCTGGCTCATGCATTTGCCGGAAAACTCCATATCCTCCTGGGTAGACCTATGCCATCAGTTTGTCGGCGCCTTTACAGGCGGCCACAAACCTCATGGCCAAGAGAGTGACCTTTACCTGCTCGCCCAGAAGGAAGGAGAGCCCCTGCGCAAGTATATTCAGAGATTCAGCCGTGTACAGCACAACATCCTAGATGTCCACCCTGCCGCGGTCATCAGCGCGTTCCATCAGAACGTGCGTAACCGCAGGATGCGGGAGGAGATGGCGATGTGCAAGATCAGAGACGTCAGTGAGCTATATGCCCTGGCCGACAAGTGTGCACGTGCTGAGGAAGGGAGGAAACTCCCCGGGGAGAATACATGAGCAGGAGGATCTGACAGCGAGGATGCTGCCCCGGCAAAGAAAAACCGGCGGCGGAACAACAGGAAGAAGAAAGGCAAAGATGTGCTAGTCGTTGAGCAGTCCGGCAACGACGGTGGCGCCAAGAAAGCCAAAGTTGGTAGCTCCGGCAAGGAGATTGCCGCATGCACCAACTGCCAGGCTGTGGCGGTCACCGACAAGCAGGACGGCACCGACAAGCAGTACTGCAAGATCCATCGCACCAAGGGCCATGACCTCCAGAGTTGCAAGAAAGTCGAGCAGCTTGTCCAGCAGCAAAAGGCTGAATACGAGCGACGCGACAAGGAGAGAGCCCAAGGAGGCGCTGGAGAATCCGGCAAGAAGCGTGCCGGTCGGGGAGGACGCCGCGGCAAGGCCAAGCAGCGGCGAGGAGACAGACCTCCCCGGAGCCGCGACAAGGATGAAGACGACGACGACGACGAAGACATGGATGATGTCGAGACCAGTGAGCAGGAGTTCCAGAAAGCCACAGAGGTCTTGTGCATTGACGGTGGTGCTTCTCTGCATACTTCGCACCGCCAACTCAAACAGTGGGTGCAGGAAGTCAATGCGGCAGAACCACCTGTCGAGTCACTCAAGCTTCTGAAATGGTCCAGCACGCCTATCATCTTTGATATTGAGGACCACCCTGATCGCACAACTGCGGTCGGGTGCCTGCCGATGTTGGTTTCACCAACTATCCGCAACCTCAAGGTCACTAAGATGTTAGTTGACGGCGGGGCCGGCTTGAACTTGATCTCCTCCGCTGTACTCCAGAAACTCCAAATCCCTGACAGCGAGCTCAAAGAGACCGGCACATTCCAAGGAATCAACCCGAGAAGGAGCAAGCCAAAGGGGAAGGTCACGTTGCCGGTAACATTTGGCAGCGAGTTGAACTTCAGGACTGAGAGGGTCACTTTTGACGTTGCCGATTTTCCATTGCCTTACAATGGGATACTCGGTTGTCCAGCACTCGCCAAGTTCATGGCAGCCTCTCACTACACATACAACATGCTCAAGATGCCAGGCCCGATAAGCGTCACCTCTGTCCCTGGCGACAAGAAGGATGCTCTTATCTGCGCCGACAAGATCAACCGGGAAGCAGCAGCCGCAACAGATCGCAAGTTACTTGCCGCTGAAGCTCCCGGGGAGAAGAAGAAGACCAAGTCCGGCAAGAGTTCTGATGCCCACTCCGGCAAGCGCACCTCTTCGGAGTGCTGCGCTACCGTCGAGGACGCACCATCGAGCTCCACCGGCAAGTGTAAGAAGATAATGGCAGCTCCGCCAGAGACCAAGAAAGTGTCCGCCAAGGAGGACGGCACTGGTGGTACCTTCACCATCAGTGCCACTCTTGACCCTAAATAGGAAAGCGCGCTCATTGCTTTCCTGCAGGCGAACGTCGACGTGTTTGCGTGGCAACCGTCTGACATCCCCGGTGTTCCCAGGAAAGTAATTGAGCACCATCTTGCCGTTTGTCCTCATGCGCGGCCCGTCAGGCAGAAGGTCAGGAAGCAAGCAGTGGAGCGCCAAGAATTCATCGCAGAAGAGATCAAGAAATTGGAAGCAGCAGGCCTTGTCAGAGGAGTGCTCCATCCTACGTGGTTGGCCAATCCTGTAGTCGTGCGCAAGGCAAACGGGAAATGGAGGCTTTGTATCGACTTTACTGATGTTAATAAAGCTTGTCCCAAAGACCCATTTCCCTTGCGGCGCATTGACCAGATTGTTGACTCCACGGCCGGATGTGATTTGCTTTCATTTCTTGACGCATACTCAGGATACCATCAAATCTTCATGGCAGAAGAGGATGAGGAGAAGACCGCATTAATCACTCCATGTGGCACGTACTGTTTCATACGGATGCCTTTCGGTTTAAAGAATGCTGGTTCAACATTTGCAAGGGTAGTCCATGTCACTCTTGAGCCACAAATGCACAGAAATGTGGAAGCCTACATGGATGACATAGTGGTCAAAAGCAAGGACAGGGCAACTCTGATTCAAGATTTAGACGAGACCTTTGCAAATCTGCGCAAGATCAACCTCAAGCTCAACCCCGAGAAGTGTGTGTTTGGAGTCCCCTCCGGCAAGCTTCTCGGGTTCTTCGTGTCTCAGCGGGGAATTGAAGCCAATCCCGACAAGATCAAGGCCATTGAGCAGATTGAAGCACCAAAGCGCGTCAAGGATGTACGAAGACTTGCCGGTTGCGTGGCTGCTCTTAGGAGGTTTATCTCTCGGTCTGCTGAGCGCGCCCTGCCGTTTTTCAAAATATTGAAAAAGGCAGGTCCAATGAAATGGAGTCCGGAAGCGGAGGCTGCGCTGCAGGACTTGAAGAGATACCTGTCCTCCACTCCAACGCTTGTCGCACCTAAGCCACAAGAGAAGTTGCTGCTATATATAGCGGCAACCAATCAAGTAGTTAGTGCTGCGTTAGTAGTGGAGAGGGAGGCAGATGACGAGCCAGCAACCGCGGCCGGCGCATCCAGCGACAAGCAGGGGGCTTCCCCGACAAGCTCTGGTCCCGACAAAGATGGATCTGCGTAGGTGCGCGAGGAGATACAGAAGAAAATGGTGCAGCGCCCAGTTTACTTTGTCAGTTCCCTTCTGCAGGGGGCTAGGTCAAGGTACTCTGGTGTGCAGAAATTGCTTTTCGGCCTTCTCATGGCCTCGAGAAAGCTGCGCCATTACTTCCAAGCACATGAGATCACAGTTGTCACTCGCTTTCCGCTGAAGAGGATACTGCAGAATCCATAAGCAACAGGCAGGATTGTTGAGTGGGCACTGGAATTGTCAAGCTTTGGCCTCAAGTTTGAGAGTACTTCGACTATCCAAAGAAGAGCATTGGCAGAATTCGTAGCAGAGTGGACGCCAACACCAGATGAAGAAATTCCAGAAACAAGCATCCCCGTCAAGGAAGCAAGCAAAGAGTGGCTCATGTACTTTGACGGTGCCTTCTCGCTGCAAGGCGCCAGTGCTGGCGTGCTGCTTGTCGCGCCCATTGGAGAGCACCTCAAATACATAGTCCAGATGCACTTTCCCAAGGAGCAAGCGACAGACAATACTGCAGAGTATGAAGGCTTGCTTGCCGGACTCAGGATCACGGTAGACCTTGGGATCAAGAAGCTCATTGTCAGGGGTGACTCGCAGCTTGTCGTCCACCAAGTGAACAAGAATTATCAGAGTCCGTTGATGGAAGCCTACGTTGACGAAGTGAGAAAGCTAGAAGAGCACTTTGACGGCCTACAGATGGAGCATGTCCCAAGAGCTCAGAACGACATTGCCGATGGCCTGTCAAAGTGCGCTGCACTTAAGTTACCTGTGGAACCAGGGATCTTTATGCTCAAGCTGACTCGACCATCCGTAGCGCCGTCAACTGGACAGAGCAAGAAGAGGAAGTTGATTTCTGGTGACTATTTTCCGGCAGAACTTCCCGAAGCCGCCGCCAAGAAGGTCCCCAAGATCAACACCAAGAGTGCTGAGGAGCAGTCTACTCCGACAAGCCCTAGGGTTTGTTCCGTTGAAGCAGACGCTCCCGACAAGTTTTGCTCCGGCAAGCTTGCTGGGGAACGTCAAGCTCCGGCTGGGCCGCAGGTTCTCGCCGTAGAAGCGGATGTTCCCGTAGCAGCAGATATGCCTTTAGTCCTTGTTGTCGAGCCACAAGCTCCAGCATGGGCACAGCACATTGTCCGTTTCCTTCAGACAGGAGAACTTTGTTGGGGAACGCAGTAATTTCGAAAATTTTCCTACGCACACGCAAGATCATGGTGATGCATAGCAACGAGAGGGGAGAGTGTTGTCTACGTACCAACACAGACCGACTGCGGAAGCGATCACACAATGTAGAGGAAGTAGTCGTACGTCTTCTTCCCGATCCGACCGATCCAAGCACCGTTACTCCGGCACCTCCGAGTTCTTAGCACACGTTCAGCTCGATGATGTTCCTCGGGCTCCGATCCAGCAAAGCATCGAGGAAGAGTTCCGTCAGCACGACGGCGTGGTGACGATCTTGATGTACTGCCGACGCAGGGCTTCGCCTAAGCACTGTAACGGTATGATCGAGGTGGAATTTGGTGGCAGGGGGCACCGCACACGGCTAAGGAACGATCTCAAGGATCAACTTGTGTGTCTTGGGGTTCCCCTGCCCCCGTATAGAAAGGTTGGAGGAGGGGGAGCCGGCCGGCCAGGGAGAGGAGGCGCAGGGGAGTCCTACTCCCACCGGGAGTAGGACTCCTCCCCCCAATCCTAATCCTATTAGGACTCCCGGGGGGAAAAGGAGAGAGAAGGGGGGCCGGCCCCTATCCTAGTCCTACTAGGACTTGGAGAAGGGGGGGCGCCGGCCAGCTTGTGGGCTTTCCCTTTTTTTCTCTTTTTCCACTAAGGCCCAATAGGACCATTAGTCTCCCGGGGGGTTCCGGTAACCCTCCCGGTATTCCGGTAAAATCCCGATTTCACCCGGAACACTTCCGATGTCCAAACATAGGCTTCCAATATATCAATCTTTACGTCTCAACCATTTCAAGACTCCTCGTCATGTCCGTGATCTCATCCGGGACTCCGAACAACCTTCGGTACATCAAAATGCATAAACTCATAATAACTGTCATCGTAACGTTAAGCGTGCGGACCCTACGGTTCGAGAACAATGTAGACATGACCGAGACACGTCTCCGGTCAATAACCAATAGCGGGACCTGGATGCCCATATTGGCTCCTACATATTCTACGAAGATCTTTATCGGTCAGACCGCATAACAACATACGTTGTTCCCTTTGTCATCGGTATGTTACTTGCCCGAGATTCGATCGTCGGTATCCAATACCTAGTTCAATCTCGTTACTGGCAAGTCTCTTTACTCGTTCCGTAATACATCATCTCGCAACTAACTTCTTAATTGCAATGCTTGCAAGGCTTATGTGATGTGCATTACCGAGAGGGCCCAGAGATACCTCTCCGACAATCGGAGTGACAAATCCTATTCTCGAAATACGCCAACCCGACATTTACCTTTGGAGACACCTGTAGTACTCCTTTATAATCACCTAGTTACGTTGTGACGTTTGGTAGCACCCAAAGTGTTCCTCCGGTAAATGGGAGTTGCATAATCTCATAGTCATAGGAACATGTATAAGTCATGAAGAAAAAGCAATAGCAACATACTAAACGATCGGGTGCTAAGCTAATGGAATGGGTCATGTCAATCAGATCATTCAACTAATGATGTGACCTCGTTAATCAAATAACAACTCTTTGTTCATGGTTAGGAAACATAACCATCTTTGATTAACGAGCTAGTCTAGTAGAGGCATACTAGTGACACTCTGTTGGTCTATGTATTCACACATGTATTATGTTTCCGGTTAATACAATTCTAGCATGAATAATAAACATTTATCATGATATAAGGAAATAAATAATAACTTTATTATTGCCTCTAGGGCATATTTCCTTCAAACTTCCCGAAGAGCAAGAAGAAGCGGAAAGAGTAGCCCGGCAGTCAAGTATGTACCAGTTTGTCGACAACACACTGTACAGAAAAAGACTCAACAGTGTGAAATTGAAGTGTATTCACCGGGAAGATGGACAAAAGCTGTTGGCAGGGATACATGGAGGCATATGTGGTCACCACATTGGCGCAAGAGCACTTGCCGGCAAAGCATTCCGGCAAGGTTTCTTTTGGCCGACAGCCCTCCAGGATGCAACTGCACAAGTAACCAAGTGTGAAGCGTGCCAGTTCCATTCCAAGCAGATACACCAGCCAGCTCAAGCTCTCCAGACGATCCCTTTATCCTGGCTATTTTCGGTCTGGGGGCTCGACATCCTTGGCCCCTTTCCCCGAGCAGTCGGGGGCTTTGAGTACTTGTAGGTTGCAATCGACAAGTTCACAAAGTGGCCGGAAGTGGAAGCAGTGAGGAAGGTGACAGCACAGTCAGCAGTCAAGTTTGTCAGGTCGATTGTTTGCCGCTTCGGGATCCCTAACAGGATAATCACCGACAACGGTACGCAATTCACGAGCCGCACCTTCATGCAGTACGTCCAAGATCTTGGCGCCAAGGTCTGCTTCGCTTCTGTTGCTCACCCGAGAAGCAACGGTCAAGCGGAGAGGGCAAATGCTGAAGTGCTGCATGGGCTCAAGACCAGGACTTTCGACAGGCTACACAAGTGCGAAAGAAACTGGATTGAGGAGCTGCCGGTGGTTCTTTGGTCGATCAGGACGACGCCAAATCGAGCCACTGGCCAGACACCTTTCGCTCTAGTCTATGGAGCAGAGGAAGTTCTCCCCACGGAACTCGTATATGGGTCACCTCGAGTGCTCGCTTATGATGAGCTTGAGCAAGAGAAGCTGCGACAAGATGACGCGCTGCTCCTTGAGGAAGACCGTCTTCAGGCTGCTGTATGAGCTGCTCGCTACCAGCAAGCTTTGCGCTGCTACCATAGCCGCAAAGTTAATGCCAGAAGTCTCGAGGAAGGCGACCTTGTTCTTCGGCGTGTTCAGTCCGCCAAGAATTCCAACAAGTTGACGCCAAAGTGGGAAGGCCCTTACCGAGTGAAACGAGTCACTAGGCCTGGCGCTGTCCGCCTTGAGACCGAAGATGGCATTCTAGTGAGCAACTCCTGGAACATTGAGCATCTTCGTAAGTTTTACCCGTAGGGCGCGGTTGCCGGAACCCGTTCCGGCAACCACCTTTTGTACAAGTCTTGCCGCTGTTGCATGTAATCCTTTGTACAAAGCCGGGCGCAGATCCCGTGCATAAAGCTCATGTGCTCCTCGCACCTTGTCAATTTCACGCTTTCTATTTTTTCGCATGTGTTATCTGACACTTTGTGCAGCACTTACCCCCGGTAAGCAACAACGAGCCATAAGGGCTCCCTATCTTTATTTTCTCCTTTTTCTTTTCTCAAGGAAAGGAAGGTTCCCTCGCCCACAAGTTTGCCGGGGGGGGGGGGGGAAGGGAGAAGATAATGGTATAGACCAGGCGTCGTTCAAGAAAGTTGCGCCTTGTCGGGAAGCAAACAACAGAAAAGATAAGTTGCCAAAGTTTGAGCAATCAGATTTTTTAAATTCTTAAGTTATTTTCCTTGAACGACCGTGCTTTGTATGGAAAACCTGTGCGCGGAGGAACCAACTCGTAGCTAGTTGCGCCCATACTTTGTTTCGAGTCCGCTCAACAACTTAAGTGAGCTGCGACTAGTTGCGACAAGGTTTCTTGTCGGTAGCGCCACCGCCAGCAGGCTGCTGACGTCCCGCACTCAGCGCTCGCGGCCAAGGTGCCTGCGCCGGCAAGTTCCCTAAAAGCGTAGGGCAAAAACATACAAAGGAAGGAATCAAGTAAAGGAAATAACATTGCAATCATTGCACAAGATAAAGTTATATTACAAGATAGCTTGTCGCGGCTCTAACAGATTGTTCTCGTAACATGACCAGCAGCGACAAGAAAAGAAGAAAGCGGGCGGCCTAGTCTACGCGGTCGCCCTCAACCCTCTTGATCCCGCTCACCTTGTCCACAATGGGTGCGACAAGGGTCTTGAGCGCCTCCAGATCGGCATCCGGCGGCAAGGTCCTGAGGATGTTGGTGAGGTTGAGGCCCGGGTTGCGGAAGGCCACCTTCACCAACACCTTCTGAAGACCTCCCGCGCAGATCTTGCGCGACTCGTCGGCCAGCTGCTTTGGGATCCTCTCCCGGAGTCGCTGGAGGGCCGTCGCCACGCCTTTGAAGAACGAGGTGAGCTTGGCGCTAGGTTGGAGGTTCTCGTCGGAGGGATGCCCGAGATCCTCCATCCCCAGCTGCGCCAGCTCCCTGTCGATGTCTACGGCAACATCCACGAGACCCTCCGTCCAGTGCTCCACATTCTTCCGGAAAGTGCTCTGGGCGGCAGCGGCACTCGCCAGCAGCGCCTTGCCGGCCTTGACCTCCTCCTTCAGGGCCGTCTCCTGCTCCTTGGTGCCGTCCAGCGTCTTGGTCAAAGTGATCAGCTTCAACTCAAGATCTGCATTGGAGTCCTTGGCGGCGTCAAGCTCCTTGCCCTTCTCGGTGAGACGGGCCTGCAGCTCTGAATGGCTGTGGGCGTCCTTCTCCCGCTCAAGCTTGAGCGCGGCAAGCTCGTCACCGCTCGCCTTGAGATCGGCCTCCAGCTGCGCCACCTTCATCTCCAGCTCCTTCTTGGCGTTCTCGGCAGCTGTGGCAGCATCCTCTGCTTGCTTGAGGGCTCCACCAAATGTTCTCTCACGCGCGGCAAGCTCCTCCTCGTGGCTGTCGAGATTGACCTTCCGCTGCACCAGCTCGCCCTCCTGCACGGACAGCTTCTCAGCGGCAAGCCGTTGTTGCTCTTCGACTTCAGCCCGCTCGAGGAGGAAGGCCTCCCGCTCCTTGGCAAGTCGCGCCCGCTCCTCTGCCAGGGAGCGGAGAGCTTCCTGGTTGTCGCCCCGGAGCTCCTCCGCGCGCTTCTCGATATCCACTCCCGCCTTCGCGACAAGCGCCTCGCGGGATTCCAGCTTGGCTTGCCGGGCGCGGTAGAGCGACACCAACTTCCGCAGCAGCCGCTCCTCCTCAGGTTCGCTGCCGCTGCTGCTCGGTGCGCCGACCAGCGCCAGCCCAGCGGAGGCGAGCACTTCTCCGTCAAAGCTCTCTCCTTCGACCGGCGCCCTGGAGTTTGACGCCCAGGGGAGGTTGATGAAGATGTCGTTGCCGGCCTTCAAGTAGACGCCTGGCTGGGGCTCTTTGGAGCCCGACGCTGCGGCAGCGGCGGAGGGATTGGCGGTCGATAGCGCCTGGCGCTCCTGCGGCCTCAGGGCCATCGGTGCGATCGCCAGATCCCTCGCCTGCTTCTGCAGCGGCAGCTTTGGCGGTCTCTGCGCCGGCGGGATCATCAGCGCCGGCTGCTTCCTTGGCGGCAACAGCGTCGTCGGTGGCAACCTCGGTCTCCATCGGCTCCGCAGCAGATGGATCTGACAGCCGGAAAAGGGAGAAGAGTCAAGCAAATATCCAAAAAAGAAGATCAAAAGAAGAAGAACCCAAGGGGAGTTTTGAAGCGAGAAGATTACCTGTGCCAGGTTCTGCAGTTGTGGTCTCCGCCGCCGGGGGGCCGCTGGTGCTGTCCCTTGCCGGAGAGCCCTCCCTTGCCGGAGACTTCTCCCTTGCCGGAGAGCTCTCCCTTGACGGGGACCTCTCCCTTGCCGGAGGACTCTCCCTTGGCGTTTCGGGGGCGGCCTCCAGGCGCTCCTAGTGGGGCTGCTCTGCTCCTGCACAAGTCAACAGCCAGATGTCAGCAAAGCAAGAATCTCCATGCGCGCCCAACAGCGGAGAGAGAACCAGATACTTACGCTGGGGGCTGCTCTGGAGAACAGTTGCCGGGTCCGGCAAGATTGTCTCGGACGCATCCCCTGCTGTCGCGGTGGGTTCGTCCTCGATGATAATCACCGGGGCCTTGGCTCTCTTCGCCGCTCTCTGGGCCAGAGTCCTGAGAAGGAACAAGTTCAGAATAAAGCAAGTGAGATACAAGACAGAACAGCAAGGATTGAAGAACTACAAGTACAACAAGAGAATCTTACTCTTCTTCTTCTTCCTTGTCGGAGCTGAACGCGGAGAAGTCGAAGTCCGGCTCGCGTCCGGCGCGAGAAGGTGGAGGAGTAGATTCCCTTGGCCGCTTGGCGGGAACAGTGGCGATGGTCTGAGACGACCCCGCTCCGGCTGCCGCCGCGGCGTGAGGAGCGGCAGGAGCAGAAGCGGTGGTCTGGGAGGACCCCGCTCCAGTTGCCGCAGCAGCATGAGGCGCTCCCGCGGCAACAGTGCTTGCCGCGGTGGAGCGTGTCGCGCGGCGCGGCGACCGTCGACTCGCCTACCGCCTCGCTACGTCCCCGGCCTTGCGGAGACGCCTTCTTGGTGGAGATGGAGGCTCTGCTTGTGGCGAGCTGTCTGAGGATGAGGAGGAAGAGGAGTTGATCTCCAACGAGCCGCTCATATCCTCGGCGGGCTCGCTCGGCTCGGCGTCACGCCCGGCAAACTCTTTCTTGCCGGCAAGCTCCTCTCGCTCGGCACGACTTGCCGCCTCTGCTGCCTCTGCCTCCTCCACGGTGAATCCAAACTCGCCCGCAGCTGCGGCTGCCGCCGCCTCTTCCAGCCTAGTGGCGATGCGTTTCAACTCCGCATCGGTGGTGTCGCGAGTGAGGCCATCCTTTTCATCGGAGCGGATCGGCACTTCTACCAAGCTATCGAAGAACTCCTGCACGACGTCGTCTGCAGGCTCTTGCCAAGTTGGGACAATTCCATGCGAGTCGCACAGCGGCATCATTGCCCGGATGCGGTCGAGCGTGGAGTTGTTGCACAGCGGAACGACGCCCTGCGGCAACCTAAACACTTCGGGATGATCAAGATCATACTTGAAGAGCTCCTGAAGCATTGCGTTGAGCTCCAAGACAGTGAAGTTGTAGTTGAGGCCCGGACGCAGCCTCATGATATCCGCCGCATTCTTGAACTCCCAGGCGGGCCTCCTCCGTTCCTGCAGGGGGGCGATGCGACGGCGAAGAAAATCTGCGCCAACGGCGCCTACAGTGAGTCCGGCAAGCCTGAGGCGTTGGATCCTGGTGACGGCAATCCTCAGCCTATCGTCTTCCGGGGCCACGTCGCTCCAATCGCTACCGCGTACTGCTGGGGTTTGGCGCCGGGCGGTAAACGGCTGCGGGTTCTCCTCGACAACCCAGCACCAGTCTGCTCTCCATTCCTCCCACTTGCCGCGGAACTCGCCCTCCAGATAAGAGTCCTTCTTGCCAGCCCTCGACATCCAGGCGATTCCGCTAGATAAGGGCTCTCCTCTCTCTACTCGGGGCATAAAGAAGTGGCAAAAAAGGGCTACATTGGGATGGACTCCGACAAAGTTTTCGCAAAGATGTGCGAAAACTGCCATGGTCAGAACGGCATTGGGGGTGAAATCAAGGAGGCAGAACCCGTAGGTGTTCATGATATCGCAGAAAAACTCCGAGAAGGGCGGGCAGAGCCCGCAGTAGAAGAACACGGCGAAGAAGGGATATCCATTGGGAGCCATTTTCCAAGCGGAGGCTGGGAGTACCTTCATGCTCGGGTGCGCTCACGTCTCCGTCGACCAGAAGAGGTAGTAGTACTCCCTCAGCTCCTTCGCGGCGAGCTTTGGGGGGAAGATTGCCCGCTCCTTTCGCAGCGTCGCAAGCCGATGCGCCTCGGTCGACTTCACGGCCTTCCCCTTGTCGTCCTTCGGAGCCATGGCGGAAGTGGTGGAGGAGGTCGACGGCGTTGGTGGTGTTGGTGGCGATGGGGGGGGCGGGGCGCTGCTCTCTTTCGGCTTTGGGAAGACGGAGGCGCAGCGGAGGTTTCCAAGATTGGAATGAAAAGGGGCGAATGGACGCACTACCCCTGTTTCCCCTGCTTATAAGAGGGAGAGGGCGGACGTTCCGCCTTTCCGAATAAAGAAACCACCCACGATCTCTCCCACGATGCCGCATTCGACGCGTGCCATTCGGGGAGGGCGCGGTGGATACAGAGAGAGATACGGCGTAACCCAGGCCGCGTGTGCCCGTGCCCTATTTTGGGCCTGGCCCAACTGCGCTCAGCACCATGTATGGCCCAGGCCTGGGGGCTCCTGTCGGTGTACTAGAGTAGGGGTACCCTAGTATCCCGAACTTGTGCACGGGCAGTCGCAGCATCCCGCGGCAAGGCTTGCCGGGTGACCGCCAAAGTCCTCCGTGGTTCCTTTGGAGCCATTCAAGAACAAAGTATCCAAGCCAAGGAGACAAGACCCCGGCAAGAGGAGCTTGCCGGGAAGGCCAACCAAGGCATCTCAAGGAACTTGCCGCGACGCGCCACGCGTCCCGGCAAGACCCGGTGAGCGGCAAGCTCCCGGACGCGACAAGACAACGACCGCGGCAAGGCGCTTGCCGCGGCAAGCCTCCACTCTGTACCTGCGCTCCAGCACATCCACCAACGTGTCGCTCTGGGACCCTTCCAGGCGTACGTGGCGGGAAGCTGTGCAGCCAGCGGTACACGGTGGCAAGCGGCGCTGACAAGATTGCCATCGTGGCGAGCGGTGGCGTCCCTAGCGGTCCGTTTTTGCACTGTTTGGGCGACGCAGACGGGCATTTAATGCCCTTGTCCCCTGTCGTCAGAGTTAGGTATGATACACTGTAGTAGGCGGCGGTGCCAACCGCCACGCCTTTTCCATTTTTACCCTCGTCTATGTTGCCACCTGTCGGTGACCCCTTGAGCATATAAAAGGAGGCCCATACGCAACGTAGAAGGGGTCGGCCAAATAGAACACTCACGCTCGGCCTCGTTAGCTGCTGGTGTGTACTGTAGCACTCGGCGCTCCCGAGCAAGAACTGAATACAAACCACAAAGCAGGAGTAGGGTTTTACGCATCCGTGCGGCCCGAACCTAGGTAAACTGATCGTGTGCTTGTGCGCTTCGCCTCGATCTGCTCTTCGTGCGATCTCCGCCCCCCTGCCGAACCGAAAGGGGCTCGGTCCGCCGGTCCCATAGGTGTTCGTGGATTAGCACCCCCGACAGATTCTCAGGTGTTTCAACAATAGGATCACTAGAAGCATGCAAAGTCCTATCATTTTTCTTTTTCTTCTTTTTAGAAGAACTAGGTACATCTATATTATTTCTTTGAGAATCTTGCTCAATTCTCTTAGGGTGGCCTTCAGGATACAAAGGTTCCTGAGTCATTCTACCAGTTCTAGTAGCCACTCTAACAGCATTATCATTATTCTTATTATTCAATTCATTAAGCAAATCATTTTGAGCTTTAAGTACTTGTTCTACTTGAGTGGTAACCATAGAAGCATGTTTACTAATAAGTTTAAGTGCACCTTTGACATTAGCCATATAATCACCCAAGTGTTCAAGCATATTTGAATTGTATTTCAGTTGTCTACCAAAATAAGCATTAAAGTCTTCTTGCTTAGCCATAAATTTATCGAACTCATCTAAGCATGGGCTAGCAAATTTAGTAAATGGGATTTCAGCTTTATCATATCTGTAGAGAGAATTTACCTTTACTACCTGTGTCAGGTTATCAAGTCCATGAGTTTCTTCAATAGGTAATGGATTAAGACTATATGTCTCTTCAACAGGCGGTCAATTAAGACCGTGTATTTCTTCAATAGGAGGTAAATTCTTAATATCTTCCGCTTTAATACCCTTTTCTTTCATAGATTTCTTTGCCTCTTGCATATCTTCAGGACTGAGAAATAGAATACCCCTCTTCTTCGGAGTTGGTTTAGGAATAGGCTCAGGAATTGGCTCCAGAGGTGTCCAATTATTTTCATTTGTCAACATATTATTCGATAGAATTTCAGCTTTATCCGGCGTTCTTTCCCTGAAAACAGAACCAGCACAACTATCCAGGTAATCTCTGGAGGCATCGGTTAGTCCATTATAAAAGATATCAAGTATTTAATTTTTTTTAAGAGGATGATCAGGCAAAGCATTAAGTAATTGGAGAAGCCTCCCCCAAGGTTGTGGGAGTCTCTCTTCTTCAATTTGCACAAAATTATATATATATATATATATATATATATATATATATATATATATATATATATCCCTTAAAGCAGCTTGTTTCGTAAGAGCAGAGAAGTAGTAAATCATATCCTGGGGACTACGCACACAACCAAGATCAAGAGAATTAAACCATATCTTAGCATCACCCTTTAATGAGAACGGAAATATTTTGAGGATGTAAAAGTAACGAGTTCTCTCATCTTTAGTGAACAGGGTGGCTATATCATTCAATTTAGTAAGATGTGCCACAACAGTTTCAGATTCATAACCATGAAAAGGATCAGATTCAACCAAAGTAATTATATCAGGAACAACAGAGAATTCATAATCCTTATCAGTAACAAAGATAGGTGAAGTAGCAAAAGCAGGGTTAGGTTTCATTCTAGCATTTAGAGATTGCTTACTCCATTTAGCTAATAACCTTTTGAGTTCATTTCTATTTTTGCAAGTTAAAATAGCGAAACAAGCTTCTTGATCAAAAACATAACCCTTAGGAATAACAAGGGATTCTTCATCATCACTTTCATCAGTATCATCAGATTCAATATTTTCAATTTCTCTAGCCCTAGCAAGTTGTTCATCAAGAAAATCACTAAGTGGCACAGTAGTATCAGTATAGAGGTAGTTTCATCATAAATATCATGCATAGCAGAAGTGGCATCATCAATAACATGCGACATATTAAAACGAATAGCAGAAGCAGGTGTAGGTGTAGGTGTCGCAAGCTTACTCAAAACAGAAGGTGAATCAAGTGCAGAGCTAGAGGTCAGTTCCTTACCTCCCCTCGTAGTTGAGGGATAGATCTTAGTTTTTGGATCTCTCAAGTTCTTCATAATGGTAAGCAGATATATATCCCAAGTGACTCAAAGAATAGAGCTATCCTCCTCGGCAACGGCGCTAGAAAATAGTCTTGATAACCCACAAGTATAGGGGATCGCAACAATTTTCGAGGGTAAAGTATTCAACCCAAATTTATTGATTCGACACAAGGGGAGCCAAATAATACTCTCAAGTATTAGCAGCTGAGTTGTCAATTCAACCACACCTGGAAACTTAATATCTGCAGCAAAGTGTTTAGTAGCAAAATAATATGATAGTAGTGGTAACGGTAGCAAAAGGTAATAGTAGTAAAAGTAATGTTTTTGGTATTTTGTAGTGATGATAGAAATGGCAACGGGAAAGTAAATAAGCGGAGAACAACATATGGAAAGCTAGTAGTGATAGAGAATTATGCCGGATGCGGTTCATCATGTAACAGTCATAACCTAAGGTGACACAGAACTAGCTCTAGTTCATTGATATAATGTAGACATGTATTCCGAACATAGTCATACGTGCTTATGGAAAAGAACTTGCATGATATCTTTTGTCCTACCCTCCCGTGGCAGCGGGGTCCTTACGGAAACTAAGGGATATTAAGGCCTCCTTTTAATAGAGAACCAGAACAAAGCATTAACACATAGTGAATACATGAACTCCTCAAACTATGGTCATCACCGGCAAGTATCCTAATTATTGTCACTTCGGGGTTAACGGATCATAACACATAATAGGTGACTATAGACTTGCAAGATAGGATCAAGAACACTCATATATTGATGAAAACATAATAGGTTTAGATCTGAAATCATGGCACTCGGGCCCTAGTGACAAGCATTAAGCATAGCAAAGTCATAGCAACATCAATCTCAGAACATAGTGGACACTAGGGATCAAACCCTAGCGAAACTAACTCGATTACATGATAGATACCATCCAACCCATCACCGTCCAGCAAGCCTACGATGGAATTACTCACGCACGGCGGTGAGCATCATGAAATTGGTGATGGAGGATGGTTGATGATGATGATGATGGCGATGGATTCCCCTCTCCGGAGCCCCGAACAGACTCCAGATCAGCCCTCCCGAGAGGTTTTAGGGCTTGGCGGCGGCTCCGTATCGTAAAACGCGATGAATTCTTCTCTCTGATTTTTTCTCCCCGAAACATAATATATGGAGTTGGAGTTGGAGTCGGAGAGGCAACAGGGGGCCCACGAGGTAGGGGGTGCGCCCTAGGTGGGGGGGGGGGGCAGGTGTGCCCCCCACCCTCGTGGAGAGGTGGTGGGCTCCCTGGCCTTCATCTTTTGCAGGTATTTTTCATATTTTCAGAAAAGTGGCACCGTGAAGTTTCAGGTTATTCCGAGAACGTATGTTTCTGCACATAAATAACACCATGGTAATTCTGCTGAAAACAGCGTCAGTCCGGGTTAGTTCCATTCAAATCATGCAAGTTAGAGTCCAAAACAAGGGCAAAAGTGTTTGGAAAAGTAGATACGACAAAGACGTATCAGTGACCAGTCACCATTGTGCTTGAGATCATGTGGAGTCAGCTTCCATGTACCTTTTTGTTCAGTTCAAACTTCTGATCTTGACATGATAGACACTCAACATGAACCCTTCTTATATATGTTCACTTGTTGAAAAAGGCATGGATTACAATAACAAATATATTGTGGTAAATTTTGCAGGTTGAAAAATTAAAGGTCTTAGCATACTCCCTTGCCAATTCATCCTCCAAGGCAGAGAGGCATATTTTGGATCACCGGTGTAGCTTCCATACAATTCATCTATGAATCTTCTGATGCCATTTGATCTACTTCATATCATCTACCTTTACGAATTCATTTTCCTTCATCCATCAACCCTTCGACTTTGTGTTTTTTCTGGGTGAATTAAAAAACTTGGTAGACCATGAAGTATCTCTCATGTTGTTCCCTGTTGTGGTTGCATTCTTTTTCTGGTTTTCATTGTGGTACTATTTTCTTTAACAAATGCACTGCTTGTACAAGAACTTCGAGGTGACCTTTCAAAGTTTATTGTGCATACTGCAGACGCCAAAAAGAGGAGGCTCTTCACTTTCGTGCCAAAAAGGAAGATGAAGTGAGTGCAGTTGAAGAAGGAGGAACCCTAGCCCATACGGTGGCAGTAGAAATGTTTGTACTCCTTGTACTATAAGAAATCATATTTTGGAACATAGGTCTCTCATCATGATTTTCATTTAGCAGCTGGTTTTAGCCGTGCACCTTTGGACATGTGCCTTGTTTCATGAAAAATGCATGCGCACAGTGTTCATGAGATGTAGGGTTGCTAGCGAGTCAAGCTCGAGCCAGCCGTGATGTGGTTCGAGACTACAGTTAGGCTTGAGCTCAGCTCGAGCAAACTGATATGATGTTTCGCTAAGCTCGAAAAAGATCAGTAAGGTCACGCATATAAGAAGTGAAGACATTTTTGTGAGGTCAGCTCCAGCTAACTGACATGAGGTTAGTTCTAACCGAGCTCGAGCAGCTTGTGGAGCCCAAGCTTTGTTTACAAGGCTATTAGGATGTCTACCTATATTTCTGGATCATAAGTATCTCGCATGCAAATTCACATATGTCACACATACATTAAAATAAATGCTTGGTGACTATTCTTTTGTTGTATATTTTCTGATGTTCCTTACCTTTTAATGTGTCGCTTATATATCAGTTGACTGCTGAGAGTTCTGAATTGGAGAAGCAAAGGGATAAGCTCGAGGCTCAGCTGAAGAAGGTACCTATGTTTTCCTTAATAAGACTTTCCTATATTATTATTTTCATGTTGACTACTTCTAGGCATAGGTTTGACATGGACACAAATGTTTCGGTCCGACAGACTTTTTTTTGAGTGAAAGAGATCTTTCCTCTGATTTCATTAAAGAAACCAAATAGTCATATCATACAGCCAAAACACAAACACCACCTAAGTTTAAAAGGAGACAGATGAAGCAACAACCCCAAAACACATACACACCCTCAAACCTGCGAATACAAGTAAAGAGGGATAGGCAGCAGAAAATCCATCGAAACATGACGAAAGCTCGCTCCAAACATATTTTTACTCCATAACTGCCCCCTCATCCCCCTGTGTGATAGTAGTTCAACCCTCGCCCAGTCTTGGGATCCAGGATGCGCACTCGATCCAGCCGTTTCGATGCTTGGAAGATTTCACTTGCGACTCGATCCAGCCGTTTTGCGCCCAGTTGGAGCTTTGGTTTTGTGTCTTCCCTCACCTGGAGACTTCACTCATTAATCCAATGTGACGTCCGACATGCGACAGACTAATGAGTTCCATCATTAGTTGCCTTAACCCAAGGCCTCTATGATGCAGGATTATCAGAGGTGTTGAGTTACCAGTGATATTTATTGTTGTGCTAAAACTAATCGTATGTATGAGTTTTGAAAAATATCATGTTTTGAGGTCCTTCCTCATTTTGTCCAACAGGTCAACATTTGACTGAATGCTGCTATTAGGCGGCTCAAGCTAAGAAGGGAAGAGAGGGATTAGTTTGATGAAGCAAACAATGACATGATCTTCAGTTTAAAAGAAAAGGTGCGTCCCCTTTTTTAATGATCTAGTTTCGTATTCTTCCAGTAATATTCATGGGATTGACGTTTGCTTTTTGGGTTAAAGTATTTGACATACTTCTACTTATTTTTTGGTCCTGGATGAATGGATGTGACTGACACTTCCATGGAGCTTAGAGCTAAACAAACCCAAGAGATAACCTCCGTTGTGTGAGCTGAGTGTCAAGCTATCCCATATCCCATAAGAAAGATGTGTCTGAACTCATGTGGGACAAGCAACGGATTCAGTAACTTGTACTCCTACTACTGAAGAAATGTGGACTGTTCTCCTCCTCCTCCTCCTCCTCCTCCTCATCTTCCAATCTGAGATTAAATCTGTTTTCCAATTTCAGCTGGGCGAGTGGAGCTCTGGATCCAGAGGGCGCTGCCTCTCACAGCAGCTCGACATCTATCTAGAGGTATTATGTAGTAGTAGTATGGCTGAACTGCTGAAGGCAACCTGAATTTTCCTTTTCGCTGTCATGTTCATCACGGCTGGGAAAAATGCTTTCTGATGCAGCCTATTAAGAAAAAATGATTGGGGAGAGCAAGTGATGCTGACATGATTTTTGCCTGCTGGCTCTTTCCAGGGGTGTCTGGGCTATTTTTTCAATAAGTGACGATTTATTACTTAAAAGGTTTAAGCATTACACCCGGCCTCTGCATACTAAGGTGCACACAGCCAAAAGAAAGTCCACACACAAAACAAAAAACCAGAAAGGGTGAAATACTAAGAAACATCTAGTGATGTATGGGGGCCAATCCTGAGATCATGCTGCCACCCATGTTGGGTAAAAGAATCCCTCGCTGTAGCCTCCAATGTTGAACAGACCTCCGTAAAGAGGTCGCGATTCTCCAAACATTGTAGAGACAAGCATAAACGAAGCGTCCTGATACATCCTTTGCTTGCATGAAATGAAAAATGAGAAAGAAAAAATTACTAAATCACGCAAAGGTGCATGCCTTCATGCTGCTAGACCTAATCGGTTCCGGCCCGCCCGCGAAAGATAGCCCAGGTATGTGGCCTGTGAAGGAAATATGCCCTAGAGGCAATAATAAAGTTATTATTTATTTCCTTATATCATGATAAATGTTTATTATTCATGCTAGAATTGTATTAACCGGAAACATAATACATGTGTGAATACATAGACAAACAGAGTGTCACTAGTATGCCTCTACTTGACTAGCTCGTTAATCAAAGATGGTTATGTTTCCTAACCATGAACAAAGAGTTATTATTTGATTAACGAGGTCACATCATTAGTTGAATGATCTGATTGACATGACCCATTCCATTAGCTTAGCACCCGATCGTTTAGTATGTTGCTATTGCTTTCTTCATGACTTATACATGTTCCTATAACTATGAGATTATGCAACTCCCGTTTACCGGAGGAACACTTTGGGTACTACCAAACGTCACAACGTAACTGGGTGATTATAAAGGAGTACTACAGGTGTCTCCAATGGTAGATGTTGAGTTGGCGTATTTCGAGATTAGGGTTTGTCACTCCGATTGTCGGAGAGGTATCTCTGGGCCCTTTCGGTAATACACATCACATAAGCCTTGCAAGCATAATAACTAAGATGTTAGTTATGAGATGATGTATTACGGAACGAGTAAAGAGACTTGCTAGCAACGAGATTGAACTAGGTATTGGATACCGACGATCGAATCTCGGGCAAGTAACATACCGATGACAAAGGGAACAACGTATGTTGTTATGCGGTCTGACCGATAAAGATCTTCGTAGAATATGTAGGAGCCAATATGGGCATCCAGGTCCCGCTATTGGTTATTGACCGGAGACGTGTCTCGGTCATGTCTACATTGTTCTCGAACCGTAGGGTCCGCACGCTTAACATTACGATGACAGTTATTATGAGTTTATGCATTTTGATGTACCGAAGGTTGTTCGGAGTCCCGGATGAGATCACGGACATGACGAGGAGTCTCAAAATGGTCGAGACGTAAATATTAATATATTGGAAGCCTATGTTTGGACATCGGAAGTGTTCCGGATGAAATCGGGATTTTACCGGATTACCGGGAGGGTTACCGGAACCCCCCGGGAGCCAAATGGGCCAACATGGGCCTTAGTGGAAAGGTGAGAGGGCAGCCCACATAGGGCAGCGCCTCCCCCCCTCTCCCTAGTCCTATTAGGACTAGGAGAGGGGCCGGCCACCACTCTCTCTCTCCCCTTTAAAGGATTCCTAGTTGGACTAGGCTTGGAGGGGGGAGTCCTACTCCCGGTAGGAGTAGGACTCCTCCTGCGCCTCCCTCTCTTTGGCCGGCCAGCCCCCCTCCCTCCAACCTTTATATACGGGGGCAGGGGACACCCCAAGACACACAAGTTGATCCTTGAGATCGTTCCTTAGCCGTGTGCGGTGCCCCCTGCCACCAAATTCTACCTCGATCATACCGTTACAGTGCTTAGGCGAAGCCCTGCGTCGGTAGTACATCAAGATCGTCACCACGCCGTCGTGCTGACGGAACTCTTCCTCGACGCTTTTCTGGATCGGATCCCGAGGATCGTCATCGAGCTGAACGTGTGCTAAGAACTCGGAGGTGCCGGAGTAACGGTGCTTGGATCGGTCGGATCGGGAAGAAGACGTACGACTACTTCCTCTACGTTGTGTGATCGCTTCCGCAGTCGGTCTGCGTTGGTACGTAGACAACACTCTCCCCTCTCGTTGCTATACATCACCATGATCTTGCGTGTGCGTAGGAAAATTTTGAAATTACTACGTTCCCCAACAGTGGCATCCGAGCCTAGGTTTTATGGTTTGATGTTATTTGCACGAGTAGAACACAAGTGAGTTGTGGGCGATACAAGTCATACTGCCTACCAGCATGTCATACTTTGGTTCGGCGGTATTGTTGGACGAGACGATCCGGACCAACCTTACGCGTACTCTTACGCGAGACCGGTTCCCTCGACGTGCTTTGCACATAGATGGCTTGCGCAAGACTGTCTCTCCAACTTTAGTTGAACCAAGTGTGACTACGCCCGGTCCTTGAGAAGGTTAAAACGGAGTCTATTTGACGAACTATCGTTGTGGTTTTGATGCGTAGGTGAGATGAGTTCTTACTTAAAGCCCGTAGCAGCCACGTAAAACTTGCAACAACAAAGTAGGGGACGTCTAACTTGTTTTTGCAGGGCATGTTGTGATGTGATATGGTCAAGGCATGATGCTGATTTTATTGTATGAGATGATCATGTTTTGTAACCGAGTTATCGGCAACTGGCAGGAGCCATATGGTTGTCGCTTTATTGTATGCAATGCAATCGCGATGTAATGCTTTACTTTATTACTAAGCGGTAGTGATAGTCGTGGAAGCATAAGATTGGCGAGACGACAACGATGCTACGATGGAGATCAAGGTGTCGCGCCGGTGACGATGGTGATCATGACGGTGCTTCGGAGATGGAGATCACAAAGCACAAGATGATGATGGCCATATCATATCACTTATATTGATTGCATGTGATGTTTATCCTTTTATGCATCTTATCTTGCTTTGATTGACGGTAGCATTATAAGATGATCTCTCACTAAATTATCAAGAAGTGTTCTCCCTGAGTATGCACCGTTGCCAAAGTTCGTCGTGCCCAGACACCACGTGGTGATCGGGTGTGATAAGCTCTACGTCCATCTACAACGGGTGCAAGCCAGTTTTGCACACGCAGAATACTCAGGTTAAACTTGACGAGCCTAGCATATGCAGATATGGCCTCGGAACACAGAGACCGAAAGGTCGAGCGTGAATCATATAGTAGATATGATCAACATGACGATGTTCACCATTGAAAACTACTCCATCTCACGTGATGATCGGTTATGGTTTAGTTGATTTGGATCACGTGATCACTTAGAGGATTAGAGGGATGTCTATCTAAGTGGGAGTTCCTAAGTAATTTGATTAACTGAACTTAAACTTATCATGAACTTAGTCCTGGTAGTATTTTGCAAATTATGTTGTAGATCAATAGCTCGCGTTGTTGCTTCCCTGTGTTTATTTTGATATGTTCCTAGAGAAAATTGTGTTGAAAGATGTTAGTAGCAATGATGCGGATTGGATCCGTGATCTGAGGTTTATCCTCATTGCTGCACAGAAGAATTATGTCCTTGATGCACCGCTAGGTGACAGACCTATTGCAGGAGCAGATGCAGACGTTATGAACGTTTGGCTAGCTCAATATGATGACTACTTGATAGTTTAAGTGCACCATGCTTAACGGCTTAGAATCGGGACTTCAAAGACGTTTTGAACGTCATGGACCATATGAGATGTTCCAGGAGTTGAAGTTAATATTTCAAGCAAATACCCGAGTTGAGAGATATGAAGTCTCCAACAAGTTCTATAGCTAAAAGATGGAGGAGAATCGCTCAACTAGTGAGCATGTGCTCAGATTGTCTGGGTACTGCAATCGCTTGAATCAAGTGGGAGTTAATATTCCAGATAAGATAGTGATTGACAGAATTCTCTAGTCATCATCACTAAGTTAGTAGAACTTCGTGATGAACTATAATATGCAAGGGATAACGGAAACAACTCCCAAGCTGTTCGTGACGCTGAAATCAACGAAGGTAGAAATCAAGAAAAACATCAAATGTTGATGGTTGACAAGACCACTAGTTTCAAGAAAAGGGCAAAGGGAAGAAGGGGAACTTCAAGAAGAACGGCAAGCAAGTTGCTGCTCAAGTGAACAAGCCCAAGTCTGATCCTAAGCCTGAGACTAAGTGCTTCTACTGCAAAGAGACTGGTCACTGGAAGCGGAACTACCCCAAGTGATTGGCGGATAAGAAGGATGGCAAAGTGAACATAAGTATATTTGATATACATGTTATTGATGTGTACTTTACTAGTGTTTATAGCAAACCCTCAGTATTTGATACTAGTTCAGTTGCTAAGATTAGTAACTCGAAACGGGAGTTGCAGAATAAACAGAGACTAGTTAAGGGTGAAGTGATGATGTGTGTTGGAAGTGGTTCCAAGATTGATATGATCATCATCACACACTCCCTATAATTCGGGATTAGTGTTGAACCTAAATAAGTGTTATTTGGTGTTTGCATTGAGCATGAATATGATTTGATCATGTTTATTGCAATATGGTTATTCATTAAAGTCAGAGAATAATTGTTGTTCTGTTTACATGAATAAAACCTTCGATGGTCATACGCCCAATGAAACAAGTTCGTTGGATCTCGATCGTAGTGATACACATATTGAAACCAAAAGATGCAAAGTTAATAATGATAGTGCAACTTATTTGTGGCACTGCCGTTTAGGTCATATTGGTATAAAGCGCATGAAGAAACTCCATGCTGATGGGCTTTCGAAATCACTTGATGTTTGCGAACCATGCCTTTTGGGCAAGATGACTAAAACGCCGTTCTTCGGAACAATGGAGCGAGCAACAGATTTGTTGGAAATCATACATACTGATGTATGTGGTCCGATGAATATTGAAGCTCGCGACAGATATCATTATTTTCTGATCTTCACAGATGATTTAAGCAGATATGAGTATATCTACTTGATGAAACATAAGTCTGAAACATTTGAAAAGGTTCAAAGAATTTCAGAGTGAAGTGAAAAACATCGTGACAAGAAAATAAAATTTCTATGATCTGATCGCGGAGACAAATATTTGAGTTACGAGTTTGGTCTTCAGTTAAAACAATGTGAAATAGTTTCACTACTCACGCCACCTGGAACACCACATCATAATGGTGTGTCCGAACGTCATAACCGTACTTTGTTGGATATAGTGCAATCTATGATGTCTCTTACCGATTTACCACTATTGTTTTTGGGGTCATGCATTAGAGACAGCTGCATTCACGTTAAAAAAGGGGCACCATCTATATCCGTCGAGACGACGCCTTATGAACTATGGTTTGGCAAGAAACCAAAGTTGTCGTTTCTTAAAGTTTGGGGTTGCGATGCTTATATGAAAAAGTTTCATCCTGATAAGCTCAAAACTCAAATCGGAGAAGTGCATCTTCATAGGATATCCAAATGAAACTGTTGGATACACCTTCTATCACAGATCCGAAGGCAAGACTTTTGTTGCTAAATTCGGAAACTTTCTGGAGAAGGAGTTTCTCTCGAAAGAAGTGAGTGGGAGGAAAGTAGAACTTGACGAGGTAACTATACCTGCTCCCTTATTGGAAAGTAGTACATCACAGAAAAATGTTTCTGTGACACCTACACCAGTTAGTGAGGAAGCTAATGATGATGATCATGAAACTTCAGGACAAGATACTACTGAACCTCATAGATTAACCAGAGTAAAGATCCGCGCCAGAGTGGTACGGTAATCTTGTTCTGGAAGTCATGCTACTAGATCATGATGATCCTACGAACTATGAAGAAGCGATGGTGAGCCCAGATTCCGCAAAGTGGCTTGAAGCCATGAAATCTGAGATATGATCCATGTATGAGAACAAAGTATGGACTTTGGTTGACTTGCCCGATGATCGGCAAGCCATAGAAAATAAATGGATCTTCAAGAGGAAGACAGACGCTGATAGTAATGTTACTATCTACAAAGCTAGAATTGTCGCAAAAGGTTTTCGACAAGTTCAAGGTGTTGACTACGATGAGTTTTTCTCACTCGTATCTATGCTTAAGTCTGTCCGAATCATGTTGGCAATTGCCGCATTTTATGAAATCTGGCAAATGGATAAACAAAACTGCATTCCTTAATGGATTTATTAAAGAAGAGTTGTATGTGATGCAACTAGAAGGTTTTGTCAATCCGAAAGGTGCTAACAAAATGTGCAAGCTCCAGCGATCCATCTGTGGACTGGTGCAAGCATCTCGGAGTTGGAATATACGCTTTGATAAGTTGATCAAAGCATATAGTTTTATACAGACTTGCGGTGAAGCCTGTATTTACGAGAAAGTGAGTGGGAGCACTATAGCATTTCTGATAAGTATATGTGAATGACATATTGTTGATCGGAAATAATGTAGAATTATTCTGTAAAGCATAAAAGGAGTGTTTGAAAGGAGTTTTTCAAAGAAAGACTTCGGTAAAGCTGCTTACATATTGAGCTTCAAGATCTATAGAGATAGATCAAGACGCTTGATAAGTTTTTCAATAAGTACATACCTTGACAAGATTTTGAAGTAGTTCAAAACGGAACAGTCAAAGAAAAAGTTTCTTGCCTGTGTTACAAGGTGTGAAGTTGAGTAAAGACTCAAAGCCCGACCACGGTAGAAGATAGAAAGAGAATGAAAGTCATTCCCTATGCCTCATTCATAGGTTCTATAAAGTATGCCATACTGTGTACCAGATCTATTGTATACCCTGCACTGATTTGGCAAGGGAGTACAATAGTGATCTAGGAGTAGATCACTGGACAGCGGTCAGAATTATCCTTAGTGAAATAAGGATATGTTTCTCGATTATGGACGTGACAAAAAGGTTCGTCGTAAAGGGTTACGTCGATGCAAGTTTTTGACACTGATCCAGATGAATCTAAAGTCACAATCTGGATACATATTGAAAGTGGGAGCAATTAGCTAGAGTAGCTCCGTGCAGAGCATTATAGACAAAGAATTTTGCAAAATACTTACGGATCTGAATGTGACAGACCCGTTGACTAAAATTATCTCACAAGCAAAACATGATCACACCTTAGTACTCTTTGGGTGTTAATCACATAGATATGTGAACTAGATTACTGACTCTAGTAAACCCTTTGAGTGTTGGTCACATGACGATGTGAACTATGGGTGTTAATCACATGGTGATGTGAACTATTGCTGTTAAATCACATGGCGATGTGAACTAGATTATTGACTCTAGTGCAAGTGGGAGACTGAAGGAAATATGCCCTAGAGGCAATAATAAAGTTATTATTTATTTCCTTATATCATGATAAATGTTTATTATTCATGCTAGAATTGTATTAACCGGAAACATAATACATGTGTGAATACATAGACAAACAGAGTGTCACTAGTATGCCTCTACTTGACTAGCTCGTTAATCAAAGATGGTTATGTTTCCTAACCATGAACAAAGAGTTGTTATTTGATTAACGAGGTCACATCATTAGTTGAATGATCTGATTGACATGACCCATTCCATTAGCTTAGCACCCGATCGTTTAGTATGTTGCTATTGCTTTCTTCATGACTTATACATGTTCCTATAACTATGAGATTATGCAACTCCCGTTTACCGGAGGAACACTTTGGGTACTACCAAACGTCACAACGTAACTGGGTGATTATAAAGGAGTACTACAGGTGTCTCCAATGGTAGATGTTGAGTTGGCGTATTTCGAGATTAGGGTTTGTCACTCCGATTGTCGGAGAGGTATCTCTGGGCCCTCTCGGTAATACACATCACATAAGCCTTGCAAGCATAATAACTAAGATGTTAGTTATGAGATGATGTATTACGGAACGAGTAAAGAGACTTGCTAGCAACGAGATTGAACTAGGTATTGGATACCGACGATCGAATCTCAGGCAAGTAACATACCGATGACAAAGGGAACAACGTATGTTGTTATGCGGTCTGACCGATAAAGATCTTCGTAGAATATGTAGGAGCCAATATGGGCATCCAGGTCCCGCTATTGGTTATTGACCGGAGACGTGTCTCGGTCATGTCTACATTGTTCTCGAACCGTAGGGTCCGCACGCTTAACGTTACGATGACAGTTATTATGAGTTTATGCATTTTGATGTACTGAAGGTTGTTCGGAGTCCCGGATGAGATCACGGACATGACGAGGAGTCTCGAAATGGTCGAGACATAAAGATTAATATATTGGAAGCCTATGTTTGGACATCGGAAGTGTTCCGGGTGAAATCGGGATTTTACCGGATTACCGGGAGGGTTACCGGAACCCCCCGGGAGCCAAATGGGCCAACATGGGCCTTAGTGGAAAGGTGAGAGGGCAGCCCACATAGGGCTGCGCCTCCCCCCCTCTCCCTAGTCCTATTAGGACTAGGAGAGGGGCCGGCCACCTCTCTCTCTCTCCCCTTTAAAGGATTCCTAGTTGGACTAGGATTGGAGGGGGGAGTCCTACTCCCGGTAGGAGTAGGACTCCTCCTGCGCCTCCCTCTCTTTGGCCGGCCAGCTCCCCTCCCTCCAACCTTTATATACGGGGGCAGGGGACACCCCAAGACACACAAGTTGATCCTTGAGATCGTTCCTTAGCCGTGTGCGGTGCCCCCTGCCACCAAATTCCACCTCGATCATACCGTTACAGTGCTTAGGCGAAGCCCTGCGTCGGTAGTACATCAAGATCGTCACCACGCCGTCGTGCTGACGGAACTCTTCCTCGACACTTTGCTAGATCGGAGCCCGAGGATCGTCATCGAGCTGAACGTGTGCTAAGAACTCGGAGGTGCCGGAGTAATGGTGCTTGGATCGGTCGGATCGGGAAGAAGACGTACGACTACTTCCTCTACGTTGTGTGATCGCTTCCGCGGTCGGTCTGCGTTGGTACGTAGACAACACTCTCCCCTCTTGTTGCTATACATCACCATGATCTTGCGTGTGCGTAGGAAAATTTTGAAATTACTACGTTCCCCAACAGCCTGGTCCACCCATCTTTCATTCTGGCCCGGTCCATTGTCCATTCACCATGCGAAACAGTGACCTAGCTGCTTGCCTCCCACCAACCCGCAGGAGCAAGCCGCCATCATTTCCGCTAGAGGATGTCCTGGAGCTTGGTGTCATCCTGTCGACGCCGACGGTGGGAGCGGCTCTGCCTTGTTCGCTCGACGCCAAACAGTAGGTGAGCTGCCCCCTTGCTTTTGATCTGCATTATGGGGATTTGTGTTTCGGGGTGATTCTCTTATGTTATCCCCTGCATTAGGGCTGGAATTTTACAACGCCTCCTTTGTCTCCCCGTGGAACCACCAGGCTGCTCGTCCTGCATTGGAGCTCTGCAGCGCCACCGAAGCTCCTCCAGACGAGAGCAACAGGGTGAGTTCTCCCGTCCGTTGATCTGCATCTTTGTGATTTGGATAGATCTTCTTTTGATTCCAGAGGAGTTTATTACAGACCTAGCCTGTTTCATTCCCTTCCATAGGAACCAATCCCGATTTCAGCAAATTGAAGTAGCTCAGCAACCTCCCTCTTACCACAAAACATCCGAAGATAGTATTTCAAGGTGACATATTTTGTTCAGTTAGCAGCTACTTGTATGCTTAAATCACTCCTGCTAACTTTGGATATGCAAAAGTTTTAAATATTTTTCAAAACACACTAGTTAGGAGTAGCTAATGTTTAATCTGCACCCTTGGATTGGTCAGTGGATGGTTGTAGTGCTAGATTCCCTTTTGTTGTTATATAGATAGTGAATGGTTTGTTTCCCCTCGTTGTTTGATTTTTTTGGAAGTGCAGACACAAAACCATCCCTCGGGATTGATTTCACTTTTTATGTATGTGCCAGTTTCAGATTGCTGATTTTGCTTTATCATCGGATTTCTGTTGACTTCATGTGCTAATTTTTACAGGAAGTTGTGTATCTAGAGTGGTTTTTTGGAGATAACTCACTGGTTTCCCCCAACTGGCTGTAAGCACTGTAAGATCATTGTAATAACTATTTTCATGTTTTATGTAAGTTCTAGTCATAACATCACTTGTAATAATTACATAGTATTGGGTGTAAGATCTATTTCTAATACACTACTATTATTTTGGAAATTGGAGTACTGATTTGTATGGTTACTTTGTCTCCTGCATTGGGTTCAAGCTCATGCCTCATTTTCCTTCCCATGAAATTCCCCGGGTCAGCCTCAAGCACAAGGTAAGTTATCCTATCCTATCATTGTATTTTTATGGATCTTCTTTCAAATCCCAGAGATTTTGTTCTTGACCTAGCCTGTTTCCTTCCCTTCCCATGGAAAGAATTTGCAATTCAGCAAAAGGAAGTAGATCACCAACCCTGTCCATGTTTACCCTGAAGCAAACGAAATTAGATGTTGAAGGTGACATATTCTCTTTGCTAGCAGCTACTTTCTTAAATGCAAGGATATTGTATGCTTAAATTTCTCCTACTAACTTTTGAATTTCATAACATACTAGTTAGGTACTAATTGAATATGTTAGTGAAGGGATGAATTCTAGAACCTATGCTTACCATGTAACTTGTCTGTTTGTAGTTTGAATATTGGTTCGGTGCAAGTGCAAAATGACAGGAGGCAAAAGCAATTCTGAGGTAACCAAAAGAAATCTCGAGTTTAACTATTTGTTTTGTTATTAGTGTTAGGTTAAGAAAAAATTATTTTACCTCTGATTGACAGCGTTTTCAAAATTAGGCAGAGAAACGCAAGAAAAAAATAAAGGGAACATGCCATTGCAGAAGTCGAGGCCATGATCCAGAGAACTCGCCATGTATGTTCTATACTTTTTGTAGTTCTTGTTTCTGAAATAAGTAGTTCTCTTTTTGGTTCCTGAACCTAATTGGAATGTACTTTTAGGACATCCGATCCCAACCTTCCCATATGGCTACAAATATGAACACATTAATCCGATTGGTCGTGAAGCTCCTCTATGGGTTACTAAACCATCCAATCTCATCCATGACCGGCTAAGTTCAATGCCTACAATAGAGGAGCTAGAAAATATGTATGGGCAGATTGACCAATACACATCGTCTTTGCCTCCACTTTTGTTGTCAAGTTCAAGGGAACGTGTGGTGACGAAAAAGTTGTCCTACAATGGTACTATTGTCACTCAAGTGTGTTTTGATGGGATGAAAGTGAGTTGTACCTCTTCCCTTGTTTTGCTTTCTTTTCAATATCCTCATTGTATGTATGTCTACATGTTTTCCTCTTTCAAGTTATAATAGTGTGTTCCAAACCAAGTAGGCATCTGTCCTGTCTAGAAAATAATGAAGATATCTAGTATAAGCTGAATGTTTTTAACATGTTTCTCATTGGGACAACATCTATATCACATCATACGCATCAGAGATGGCAATGGGCGCTTCCTAGAGTTCTCGTGACTGATTGCAACTGGATATCTTCTTGCTTGTAAGTTGTTTGACAGTATTGACTAGGTGGCTACGGTGTACTAGTGTTAGTTCTGTGATGAACCTGGCTTTGTTAAACATCTAAAAGGGATTTTCGAATTTAAAAGGACTCAATACCAAGCAAGATATAGTGTGCCATAAGTACAATGGTTCTTTATTTTTACATTTATTGAATTGTGTGTCCACATGGATCTTGATTGTTTGGTTTTTCTTTACAGGTGACTGTTTGGTTTCTCTTTATGGATCTAGGATTTTGCTTGCTCTCTCTGTGGTTTATGAGCAACAAGTCAATACTGCTGATGATGATCAAGATGTTGCTGCTGTTGGTGATCAATATGTTGCTGCTATTGATGATCATCATGGTGCTGCCGATGATGATCATGATGTTATTGATGAAAATCATGTTTACCGTAACAACCATTGTGACACTGAAACTGTGTTAGTCTTGCACTTCTATTTCTTTGTTTTTGGTGTGTCTAAGGTTTGACCTCTTCAAAGATCGATGGATGAAACCATCACAGGCAGAAAAAGTACATTGTGAACAAGTTGGATCGGTCTTTGATCGTCTTGCTCGCCAAAGGAACTACTCTTGCAAAGCAGCGCTTTTGCTCAGGCTCATGATTAAAGACATAGAAATTGCACGAGCATTAATGGTTGCGAGACCGGATATATATGTGGAACTGAAAATTTAGATCCAAAGTTACAGTAAGATGCCTCATGAGAACTGCCAAGACATTGTTGGACATCATACGGACATCCAGGTTGAGTTCAAGTTAACAAAGCAAAAGATGCACAAGTTAGTGAATATATAAATATATTTATACAAAAGTTTTATACTTCTTTCAATTTAGTTTTATTATAGTAGACTCTTAGTGAATATCCTTTTCGATTACTTAGTTGGTATAATTATCCACAGTAGAACATTGTTAAATAATAATTACTATTATTTTTAACATAGTTGTGATGTATATTATTGATAAAAAATCAGCAACATTTATATTTCACATTATAGTAAAAATTGTTCGAATTGAATTTTGATGATTGCGTAAATCATCTAGTGTATTTGTACTTATTTCTGTGTATATACATGTGTCTCTGTATACTTAAATATCAGTATGGTTTAGATTTCTTTAAAGCGTATCATTTATCCAATATCTATCTTGGTAGTGGTTTCTAGTGGACTATGAAGTACCTAGATGACACGTTGCGCCATTGGCGCAAAGATTGACTGCAGCCCGAAAGTTTAGTGAATTATTTCAAACATAAAATGGAAGTTAAGTGAACTATTTGAAGAGACCGACTACAACCGAGAAGCGAAGTACCTAATACAACCGAAAATTCAGGTAAACTATTTGAATGATGTTTTTCATGAATTGTTTGAAATTGGTTATATTCATATTGAGTTTGTATCTGCTTTGTATATTTACAAATGATGTTGCACATGCCCTTCTATGCATCATTGGTCAAATACCAGGCAACTGAGCCGAACTGGAGCCGATAAAAGAAACAGACCACGAATAACATATTTTAGAATAATCCACAAATGCAAAAACATATGCAACCAAGAACTTAGGAGATCAATTTTGATGATATTTTTCAGGAATTTCCTATAAGCAATTAAGTTTGACCGCACCCCTACGACAAATGACTGGAACCATCGGAACTGGGTTTACCCTGAGAGGTGTGGTTATCACAATTTAATTTGGTGCATGACAATGGTCAAATAAAGAGCGCAACATGCCTGTCTGAGGGGGGGGGGGGGGGGGGGGGGGGGGGGGGAGCTAATCCGTGGGCCCAGGACATGCCCAGGGCAACCTCGCCTGCCACCCACTACCCTCATCCTGCGAATGCAGCCCCGTGCGTTCATGGTGGGGCATGGCGTTTCTTCCACCAAGTAGAGGCGTCGACTCTGCATGGGACAGGTGTGCTCTAAGAAGCCCCTTCGCACCAGACTAAGTTCAACGTGCGAGCTCATCAAAGCTCCACATAAGTGCCAACGGGACAAGGCCCATGAGCAAGTGTCCGGGTAGGCAAAGCCATAGCCGTGAGAAAGAGAATGGAAGAGAGCTTGGTCACCCACAACGAGCGCAAGTGTGTGTATGTACTATGCACTTTCCTTTCGTGCATGCCATAACTAACCAGGGATGGAGGTTCCCGTGTTAGTTGGGGCCTCTCTTCTGTACAAAAAACCAGTGGCCTTACGCCGGCCAGACAACAGCATAAGAGAGGTATCCGAGACCATCGTATTCCAGAAACAATGCGCAAAAGGCCTAACTGCGTCTTCCACATCATGTGCAGGGCGGGTTCATTACTTTGCTCCATGACCGGTTGTATCCCTTTGGTCCCTATCTATCTTCCTTCTGGTCCTATCGAGCCAGTGTCCGGATCTGCCTGGTCCTAGTCAGGAAAGCGATTAAATGGACTAAATCTGACAATAAGTGCTTTCTGGAAAAGGATTACTAGAAAATACGGTGGCTTTAGTAAAATTTAGGGACTCGGTGGTTTTTTACAAACCTAACCATCAATGTAGTGGTTTTGTACAATTAACTCTTGTCAAACAGATAGAACATTAGAAGGAAACACTTCTGCTTTAGCACCCCTCTAAACATAAGGATGGCTCATATTAGCCCATACCTCTTCATAAGAATGGACATGATAGTCATATTCTTCCCCCGACGTATACTAAACACTGGACATTGACGAGTTTCCTTTTTTCTTGAGTAGAGGACGAGTTTTCTATTTGACGCTTGCCAGTTAATGTGCAAACACTCTCCTGCACTGGGCCGGCGCATTCATCTTTCATTTTTTTTATTTTTAAAACCACAAAAAAGGGCGCCCAGAAGGATTTGAACCGACATACTTCAGGATTTAGCACTCCTGAACTTATCAACTCGGCAACCCAACCTCATGTGCAACATTCGTTTTTTATTCTTACATGTAGAACGCCCGTACGTTGCCACGGGCTCTTATTTTTTTATTGCACCTATAAATAAATTGAATTTCAAATTTTGTATGTATAGATTTTATCTGATTGCGCATATAATGTATATTATATTTCGCATGTAGAGAAAAGATAGCCTGCAAAAAAAACTAAAAACCCGTTTCACCAACAATGTAACTCGACGATGTGTGTCTATGGGGTGCCCCCTCCTCCGTATATAAAGGAGTGGAGGGGGGGGAGGGTCGGCCCTCCTATGGCGTGCCCCATGGGGAGTCCTACTCCCACCGGGAGTAGGATTCCCCCCTTCCCTAGTTGGACTAGGAGTGGAAGGAAGGGGGAGGAAGGAGGAAGGAAAGGGCTGGAATTTTACAACGCCTCCTTTGTCTCCCCGTGGAACCACCAGGCTGCTCGTCCTGCATTGGAGCTCTGCAGCGCCACCGAAGCTCCTCCAGGCGAGAGCAACAGGGTGAGTTCTCCCGTCCGTTGATCTGCATCTTTGTGATTTGGATAGATCTTCTTTTGATTCCAGAGGAGTTTATTACAGACCTAGCCTGTTTCATTCCCTTCCATAGGAACCAATCCCGATTTCAGCAAGTTGAAGTAGCTCAGCAACCTCCCTCTCTATTTACCACAAAACATCCGAAGATAGTATTTCAAGGTGACATATTTTGTTCAGTTAGCAGCTACTTGTATACTTAAATCACTCCTGCTAACTTTGGATATGCAAAAGTTTTAAATATTTTTCAAAACACACTAGTTAGGAGTAGCTAATGTTTAATCTGCACCCTTGGATTGGTCAGTGGATGGTTGTAGTGCTAGATTCCCTTTTGTTGTTATATAGATAGTGAATGGTTTGTTTCCCCTCGTTGTTTGATTTTTTTGGAAGTGCAGACACAAAACCATCCCTCGGGATTGATTTCAGTTTTTATGTATGTGCCAGTTTCAGATTGCTGATTTTGCTTTATCATCGGATTTCTGTTGACTTCATGTGCTAATTTTTACAGGAAGTTGTGTGTCTAGAGTGTTTTTTTGGAGATAACTCACTGGTTTCCCCCAACTGGCTGTAAGCACTGTAAGATCATTGTAATAACTATTTTCATGTTTTATGTAAGTTCTAGTCATAACATCACTTGTAATAATTACATAGTATTGGGTGTAAGATCTATTTCTAATACACTAGTATTATTTTGGAAATTGGAGTACTGATTTGTATGGTTACTTTGTCTCCTGCATTGGGTTCAAGCTCATGCCTCATTTTCCTTCCCATGAAATTCCCTGGGTCAGCCTCAAGCACAAGGTAAGTTATCCTATCCTATCATTGTATTTTTATGGATCTTCTTTCAAATCCCAGAGATTTTGTTCTTGACCTAGCCTGTTTCCTTCCCTTCCCATGGAAAGAATTTGCAATTCAGCAAAAGGAAGTAGATCACCAACCCTGTCCATGTTTACCCTGAAGCAAACGAAATTAGATGTTGAAGGTGACATATTCTCTTTGCTAGCAGCTACTTTCTTAAATGCAAGGATATTGTATGCTTAAATTTCTCCTACTAACTTTGAATTTCATAACATACTAGTTAGGTACTAATTGAATATGTTAGTGAAGGGATGAATTCTAGAACCTATGCTTACCATGTAACTTGTTTGTTTGTAGTTTGAATATTGGTTCGGTGCAAGTGCAAAATGACAGGAGGCAAAAGCAATTCTGAGGTAACCAAAAGAAATCTCGAGTTTAACTATTTGTTTTGTTATTAGTGTTAGGTTAAGAAAAAATTATTTTACCTCTGATTGACAGCGTTTTCAAAATTAGGCAGAGAAACGCAAGAAAAAAAAATAAAGGGAACATGCCATTGCAGAAGTCGAGGCCATGATCCAGAGAACTCACCATGTATGTTCTATACTTTTTGTAGTTCTTGTTTCTGAAATAAGTAGTTCTCTTTTTTGTTCCTGAACCTAATTGGAATGTACTTTTAGGACATCCCAACCTTCCCATATGGCTACAAATATGAACACATTAATCCGATTGGTCGTGAAGCTCCTCTATGGGTTACTAAACCATCCAATCTCATCCATGACCGGCTAAGTTCAATGCCTACAATAGAGGAGCTAGAAAATATGTATGGGCAGATTGACCAATACACATCGTCTTTGCCTCCACTTTTGTTGTCAAGTTCAAGGGAACGTGTGGTGACGAAAAAGTTGTCCTACAATGGTACTATTGTCACTCAAGTGTGTTTTGATGGGATGAAAGTGAGTTGTACCTCTTCCCTTGTTTTGCTTTCTTTTCAATATCCTCATTGTATGTATGTCTACATGTTTTCCTCTTTCAAGTTATAATAGTGTGTTCCAAACCAAGTAGGCATCTGTCCTGTCTAGAAAATAATGAAGATATCTAGTATAAGCTGAATGTTTTTAACATGTTTCTCATTGGGACAACATCTATATCACATCATACGCATCAGAGATGGCAATGGGCGCTTCCTAGAGTTCTCGTGACTGATTGCAACTGGATATCTTCTTGCTTGTAAGTTGTTTGACAGTCTTGACTAGGTGGCTACGGTATACTAGTGTTATTTCTGTGATGAACCTGGCTTTGTTAAACATCTAAAAGGGATTTTCGAATTTAAAAGGACTCAATACCAAGCAAGATATAGTGTGCCATAAGTACAATGGTTCTTTATTTTTACATTTATTGAATTGTGTGTCCACATGGATCTTGATTGTTTGGTTTTTCTTTACAGGTGACTGTTTGGTTTCTCTTTATGGATCTAGGATTTTGCTTGCTCTCTCTGTGGTTTATGAGCAACAAGTCAATACTGCTGATGATGATCAAGATGTGGCTGCTGTTGGTGATCAATATGTTGCTGCTATTGATGATCATCATGGTGCTGCCGATGATGATCATGATGTTATTGATGAAAATCATGTTTACCGTAACAACCATTGTGACACTGAAACTGTGTTAGTCTTGCACTTCTATTTCTTTGTTTTTGGTGTGTCTGAGGTTTGACCTCTTCAAAGATCGATGGATGAAACCATCACAGGCAGAAAAAGTACATTGTGAACAAGTTGGATCGGTCTTTGATCGTCTTGCTCGCCAAAGGAACTACTCTTGCAAAGCAGCGCTTTTGCTCAGGCTCATGATTAAAGACATAGAAATTGCACGAGCATTAATGGTTGCAAGACCGGATATATATGTGGAACTGAAAATTTAGATCCAAAGTTACAGTAAGATGGCTCATGAGAACTGCCAAGACATTGTTGGACATCATACGGACATCCAGGTTGAGTTCAAGTTAACAAAGCAAAAGATGCACAAGTTAGTGAATATATAAATATATTTATACAAAAGTTTTATACTTCTTTCAATTTAGTTTTATTATAGTAGACTCTTAGTGAATATCCTTTTCGATTACTTAGTTGGTATAATTATCCACAGTAGAACATTGTTAAATAATAATTACTATTATTTTTAACATAGTTGTGATGTATATTATTGATAAAAAATCAGCAACATTTATATTTCACATTATAGTAAAAATTGTTCGAATTGAATTTTGATGATTGCGTAAATCATCTAGTGTATTTGTACTTATTTCTGTGTATATACATGTGTCTCTGTATACTTAAATATCAGTATGGTTTAGATTTCTTTAAAGCGTATCATTTATCCAATATCTATCTTGGTAGTGGTTTCTAGTGGACTATGAAGTACCTAGATGACACGTTGCGCCATTGGTGCAAAGATTGACTGCAGCCCGAAAGTTTAGTGAACTATTTCAAACATAAAATGGAAGTTAAGTGAACTATTTGAAGAGACCGACTACAACCAAGAAGCGAAGTACCTAATACAACCGAAAATTCAGGTAAACTATTTGAATGATGTTTTTCATGAATGGTTTGAAATTGGTTATATTCATATTGAGTTTGTATCTGCTTTGTATATTTACAAATGATGTTGCACATGCCCTTCTATGCATCATTGGTCAAATACCAGGCAACTGAGCCGAACTGGAGCCGATAAAAGAAACAGACCACGAATAACATATTTTAGAATAATCCACAAATGCAAAAACATATGCAACCAAGAACTTAGGAGATCAATTTTGATGATATTTTTCAGGAATTTCCTATAAGCAATTAAGTTTGACCGCACCCCTACGACAAATGACTGGAACCATCGGAACTGGGTTTACCCTGAGAGGTGTGGTTATCACAATTTAATTTGGTGCATGACAATGGTCAAATAAAGAGCGCAACATGCCTGTCTGAGGGGGGGGGGGGGGGGGGGGGGGGGAGCTAATCCGTGGGCCCAGGACATGCCCAGGGCAACCTCGCCTGCCACCCACTACCCTCATCCTGCGAATGCAGCCCCGTGCGTTCATGGTGGGGCATGGCGTTTCTTCCACCAAGTAGAGGCGTCGACTCTGCATGGGACAGGTGTGCTCTAAGAAGCCCCTTCGCACCAGACTAAGTTCAACGTGCGAGCTCATCAAAGCTCCACATAAGTGCCAACGGGACAAGGCCCATGAGCAAGTGTCCGGGTAGGCAAAGCCATAGCCGTGAGAAAGAGAATGGAAGAGAGCTTGGTCACCCACAACGAGCGCAAGTGTGTGTATGTACTATGCACTTTCCTTTCGTGCATGCCATAACTAACCAGGGATGGAGGTTCCCGTGTTAGTTGGGGCCTCTCTTCTGTACAAAAAACCAGTGGCCTTACGCCGGCCAGACAACAGCATAAGAGAGGTATCCGAGACCATCGTATTCCAGAAACAATGCGCAAAAGGCCTAACTGCGTCTTCCACATCATGTGCAGGGCGGGTTCATTACTTTGCTCCATGACCGGTTGTATCCCTTTGGTCCCTATCTATCTTCCTTCTGGTCCTATCGAGCCAGTGTCCGGATCTGCCTGGTCCTAGTCAGGAAAGCGATTAAATGGACTAAATCTGACAATAAGTGCTTTCTGGAAAAGGATTACTAGAAAATACGGTGGCTTTAGTAAAATTTAGGGACTCGGTGGTTTTTTACAAACCTAACCATCAATGTAGTGGTTTTGTACAATTAACTCTTGTCAAACAGATAGAACATTAGAAGGAAACACTTCTGCTTTAGCACCCCTCTAAACATAAGGATGGCTCATATTAGCCCATACCTCTTCATAAGAATGGACATGATAGTCATATTCTTCCCCCGACGTATACTAAACACTGGACATTGACGAGTTTCCTTTTTTCTTGAGTAGAGGACGAGTTTTCTATTTGACGCTTGCCAGTTAATGTGCAAACACTCTCCTGCACTGGGCCGGCGCATTCATCTTTCATTTTTTTTATTTTTAAAACCACAAAAAAGGGCGCCCAGAAGGATTTGAACCGACATACTTCAGGATTTAGCACTCCTGAACTTATCAACTCGGCAACCCAACCTCATGTGCAACATTCGTTTTTTATTCTTACATGTAGAACGCCCGTACGTTGCCACGGGCTCTTATTTTTTTATTGCACCTATAAATAAATTGAATTTCAAATTTTGTATGTATAGATTTTATCTGATTGCGCATATAATGTATATTATATTTCGCATGTAGAGAAAAGATAGCCTGCAAAAAAAACTAAAAACCCGTTTCACCAACAATGTAACTCGACGATGTGTGTCTATGGGGTGCCCCCTCCTCCGTATATAAAGGAGTGGAGGGGGGGGAGGGTCGGCCCTCCTATGGCGTGCCCCATGGGGAGTCCTACTCCCACCGGGAGTAGGATTCCCCCCTTCCCTAGTTGGACTAGTTGTGGAAGGAAGGGGGAGGAAGGAGGAAGGAAAGGGGGGGGGGGGGGGGGGTCGGCCCCCCTCCTTGGGGGGGGGGGGGGGTGCGCCCCCTCCTTTGCTCCCTTCTCCTCTCTCCCACTATGGCCCATATACCTCCCGGGGGTTTTGGGTAACCTCCCGGTGCTGCGGTATATGTCCGGTCTTACCCGGAACCATTCTGATGTCCAAATATAGTCGTCCAATATATCGATCTTTATGTCTCGACCATTTCGAGACTCCTCGTCATGTCCGTGATCATATCTGGGACTCCAAACTACCTTCGGTACATCAAAACACATAAACTTATAATACCGATCGTCACCTAACGTTAAGCGTGCGGACCCTACATGTTTGAGAACTATGTAGACATGACCGAGACTCATCTCCGGTCAATAACCAATAGCGGAATCTGGATGCTCATATTGGTTCCTACATATTCTAGAAGATCTTTATCGATCAAACCGCATAACAACATACGTTGTTCCCTTTGTCATCGGTATGTTACTTGCCCGAGATTCGATCGTCGGTATCTCAATACCTAGGTCAATCTCGTTACCGGCAAGTCTCTTTACTCGTTCTGTAATGCATCATCCCGCAACTAACTCATTAGTCACATTGCTTGCAAGGCTTATAGTGATGTGCATTACCGAGAGGGCTCAGAGATACCTCTCCGACAATCGGAGTGACAAATCCTAATCTCGATCTATGCCAACTCAACAAGTACCATCGGAGACACCTATAGAGCACGTTTATAATCACCCAGTTACGTTGTGATGTTTGGTAGCACACAAAATGTTCCTCCGGTATTTGGGAGTTGCATAATCTTATAGTCATAGGAACATGTATAAGTCATGAAGAAAGCAATAGCAACATACTAAATGATCAAGTGCTAAGCTAACGGAATGGGTTAAGTCAATCGCATCATTCTCTAATGATGTGATCCCGTTAATCAAATGACAACTCATGTGTATGGCTAGGAAACTTAACCATCTTTGATTCAGCGAGCTAGTCAAGTAGAGGCATACTAGTGACACTCTGTTTGTCTATGTATCCACACATGTAATAAGTTTCCGGTTAATACAATCCTAGCGTGAATAATAAACATTTATCATGAAATAAGGAAATAAATCATAACTTTATTATTGCCTCTAGGGCATATTTCCTTCAGGACCATCCTGGGCGCCCGCCTGAGCTCCAAGAAAGCACCCTTCTCCTCCACTGATGCACCCTTTTTGCCTCTCCGATGAGAGGCACAGCTGGACATAGGGAATATACAAAGGAAGAATATGCCTCCGAGACTCCCGGCAATCTGATTAGCGGGCTGCCGGACATGCGGAAGACAAAAGGATCCGCCGCGGCCGGCCGTAGATAGTGTAGTATGCGCGGGCCACTAGGATGAAAGCCCACTATATTTGCACTCACGGCCCAATACAGCATCAATCCCTCACTGTATGTGCCATGGATTGGGCGGGCCGCGGCCCTTTTTCGTAGCACATAGCTCCGTCGGTGAGCATGGTGGAGTGGAGCTCCGCGTGACCGTACATGCACATACTTTTAGTTTTTTAGTTGAAAAACTATCCAAAATATAACTATTTTTGTCCTGTTTATATGAAATCCGGCCTTGTTTGCATGAATTTAATCCGGTTTGTTAAAAAAGAGTTTGAAAGGTATGCGGCTGTGGTTGGATTTCGTATCTGTGTTGACGCGATGCGAGAGGAAATTTGAGAGTTGAAGTTCGAGATGCCCTTAGCTCCTTTGTCAAGACCATGATTATGTTGCTCCCAGATAGGAGTATTATAGGTGTATTATACATATACTAAACCTGGCCAGGTTTCTTTTACCAGATTTTTTTGACTTTTTTCTATCAGTGAAAAACCAGCCAATAGAAACACGACACGTTATTTACCTGGGAACCTGACCGTATAGGCATTGGGTAGGTTTAGCGATTCTGCGTGAGATACGTAACATTCCTTCTGTCTTGCATGTGCGCCGCATGCATTCCATCCACCGCTTTCTGATTTTGACTTTCTGTCCTACCTTATCTGCATGCATTCCATTCACCCCACCGCTTTCTTCTCTCCTTTCTTATCTTCCTTTTTCTGGATGCGTCTGCCGCCGCTTACCGCTCATGGTGATCGAGGTGGTTTCCGGATGACTCTGGTCCAATCATCCACCGCCATAAGCACCTATAAAATCCTCTCCTTCCTTTTCTTCGTGGTCATCTCATCTCAACAGAAGTACCATTGAGGAGTAGCGTCGGCGCAAAACATCGACCCGCTCTCGGTTTCTCTCCTATAGGATGGAAAGGAGCTCTGTTTGTCGCCTCGCAGAGCATGCCCCGCCCTTCTAGGCTCCTCCTTTCTTCGACGTGCAGCATGGAGCAAGCTCGGTCACGGCGAGCTGCAGAGCCGCGCTTCAAGGTTCGGCATGGTTTCCGGTGGGATCTACCCACGCTGCACCTGCGAGCCTTGCCGGGGAGGAGCTGCGTCCAGCCTCCGTCGCTGCTACTCTGTCGAGCGAGAAACTGCATCATCATCGCTATGATATGGTGGTTGTTGACGGCCACCGCGGGGACGGCGTGGTGTTGAAGAGCCCCCTTGGCACGCTGGCGAGGTGATTCCAATCTCGCGCATCAGAGGCGTTGGTGGCCAATGGCGATGTGTCGCAGACGTCGCTGGACGCGATCGCCGATCTGGAGTCGTCGACGGTACACGAGACCGGCCATCTGCTTGGGCTCGGCCACTTCTTGGTGGAGGACGACCTGGACGCCATCACAGTCGCGCAGGCAGAACTGGAGCTGGCCAACAACGACGACGTCAAGAAACGCGGGAATAGAAAGTTTGATTTGTTTTCTGTTCATGTGGCTTTCCTCGTGGTTTCACAAGCCGTGGGCGGTGTCATGTCGGTGTCTTTTTTGTGTAGGTTCTGGTGCTTGCATCTGCCCATGGAGGAAGATGAAGGTGGACTGGAGGAGGCGGGTGTGCGCGCGGGGTACGGGACGGCGGCAAGAGTGCACATGAGGTGCGCCCGGCTGTGAACAACCCAAGCTTCAAGGACGTCTCGCCAGCGACGAGCAAGGAGGAGAGACCCACAACGGCGTCGCTGCCGTGCGCTCCCTGACGTTGACCGGCTTGGTTGGCATAGCTGCGGCGGCTGCGATCGCACTAGCTAGCGTTGTCCTGATAGGTTTTCAATAGACTGTCCTGATAGGTTTTCAATAGACTAATGGCCACTTCTTCAAAAGAAAGAGCGTTCTTAGTAGCCTGTGATTTTTCGACTGATGATTATGCTCGGGTTCAGAGATATGTTTATGAATCACAGGAGTAGGAGTAAGGTGTGCAGGTAAGTGGAGCGGCTTCTCTGTTGCTTGAAAAACAATCAATTTTATGTTGTTAGTTAATTATCAAGGGCTTACTTTTTTATTAAGCGTCTCTGCAAATGGTGATCGATCAAGTTGTTACTATGTTGGATCTGTTAATTTTCTTCCCCTCTTCCCTGCTCGGAGAACAAGCCATTTTCTCCTTGATGGTTTGTATCTGAAGTTCTGAACTTGATTTTTTTCTCCTCCGGAATCCGATGCGAGCCTGTGCTTTTGTACTAAAATCCATGGAGGTTCGCTGCTTTGAAATGTTGGTGTGAATCTGTTGGGTGTACTCTGTGTTTGGGAATTTGTGCGAAATGAAGTTTCTGAATATGTAGCTTCTGAACTTCTATCCAGTGAGCTATTTTGCTTTGTTAAAGTTGACGATTGCAATGCATTTTGCTAGATTCTCTTCACAACATTTCTTTGAAATATACTAAACCCTAGCATGGAACCTGTGGTCCTTGATCAACATTTCTTCACAACATTTGAGACATTCCGTTTGTTGTATTGTCAGTTTGTGCGTGAGTGCATGTATCTGATTTGACTACATAGATCAAATGGATCTTGCTGACTAGCTTTTTGGCGGTTTGTATGCGGTTGCGATGTGCATGCAATTTGCATGTCTAGAATTGTCTCTGCTATGGCCAATTGGTGTGGACAGGTTGTACTTAGCGCCGCCACTACGCTAAAAAGTTTAGCGGTTTTCTCCCTATCTATCCACATCTCTCTCGAAAGATTGTAGCAAATACGTACACGACTGAACAACAGCTTCGCCGCCATATAAGCCTATAAAATCTGCCCTGCCGTTAACTCCCAGCATCGCCATTCCTCAGTTCGCCGTGGAGCAGCGGTAGCCCATCCAACCCGTCTGCGCTGCAAGCTCGTGGCTGCTGCCATCAACCTCGTGCTAGCTGTCGTCACCTCGACCCACTCTCCTCTACCCCGCTTTATCTTCCGTCTTGTTTGGCCGTTCCATCCTCTGATGCATCGTCCAGAAGTTTTGTGGAGTCTCAGCGAGCGAGGCCGTCGGGTACACGGTGATGACATATGCACGCACGACGGCTAGGGGCGGAGGCCCTGATCGCCGCTGGAGTGTGCCTAGCGGACACAGTTTGCTGGTCGCCAGTAGCGTAGGGCGACCGGGCCAGCCGAGCCCCTCTGAATTAGTTGACAATTTTGATGACTTATTTTTACTCTTTTTATGCAATTATGAACGAAACGTTCTCGATTCCAATGCAACTTATCATTTTGGCTCAAAGTGTAGAGCTGAAGAGAGAAGCCCATTTTTTGGCCAAAAAAAATTAGCCTTTTATGATTATATTGATAATAATCCCGCAAAAGGGGGATTATTCAGAGCAGGCTCTTTTTTCCTGCAATTGCAAAGTGGTGGAAAAAATTTGTATTTCGGTCATTATGTTGTAGCCAATTGGCTCTGCCCCGCCGGAGCCATGCTACTTCTTCTTGTTCAAACAGGTTTTCGAGCAGCAATCAAATTGACTTCCCCTGCTCGCTTCGGCTATGGGCCGTATGATCTTTGGGAACTATACTAAACCTAGCTAGGATTCTTTTTTCTGGTTTTTCTTTTACCTTTTTTAATCAGTAAAAAACAGGCCAATGGGTCTCGCCACGTTAATTAGTAGGGGATCTGAGGGGTTGCATTTTAGTGTGCACCTAGCGATTCGTTTTGAGGTATGCTACATTCTTTTTCAGCGTTTAGAGGAATGGGCTGCATGCAGTCTTGGATTTGACTATGTCTAAGTTTGCATGCGGTGGTTCTGACGTTGAGCATGCAGGTGCGGTTGTTTAGATTTCTTTTTCTTTGGGTACGTGTTGGCTGACACTGTGACTCAAGTTTGGCACGTCATGGGACTGTACAGATTTTAATTATGGGAGCTTGAACGTGTTGACACCGCTTTTACCGATGGTTCCAGACGTCGTGATGCCGTCTTCGTGGTTGATTCTGGACGCCGCTTTTTCTGATGGTTCCAGCGATCTGGGCTTCTATAAATACGGACTTGATGTCCCCACCAAGCACCAAGGACATTCATCAGCTCCCATTCACGTAGGCGCACGCAGAGGCAACAACGTCGACCAGTGAGGGGAGGTAATGGCGTCGTGTTGTGTGCGGGAGGTGGAAATCTGGCCGCGGCGGTCTCGAGTTCGCGCCCACCATGGCCGCCGGTGCAACGCCATCCATGTCGCCCACTCGCCCAGGCATGTCTCGAGTTCGTCTGGGTCGTATGCAACCACGCTCTGGCCAATGGCGCCGCCCTCTGGGATTTCCTCAACGCCGGGGCCGAGATTGCATATGCCAGGCCATGTTCGAGCGATTGTCACCCAGCGGCGGAGTGGCGGTACCGGTAGTGATGCCGTCCGCAGATCGATCAGGATTCATCGAGCGGCTGGAGCTGCGCCTCCGTTGCGCGCTCATGGTGCACTTCCAGCGGTGTCTCTGGCGGCACTAAAGAAACGGTGCTGTACATGCATGCACAACATACTCTCTGAACACCTGTAATCGAAGGAGACCTCCCGCATGTAGGACAAGCGTGGCCGCTTGGCGAGCGGAGGAACACTTCCTGGTGACCGCCGAGGTGGCGACGACGGCGGGGCATGGGCCGAGACGTACGGAGGGAGAAGACTGGGCCGTAGCGCCGTGTGAGGCGCGCGGGCGTGACCTGGAGCGGCTTCTTGAGGAAGGGGAGGTGGTCGAGGAACGGGAGTACCATCGCTGAAGCATGGCAGGGATGGAGCGTCATCTCAGCCCCAGCTTCTCCTGGAGGTGCAGCTACAGATGCTGCATGCATGCATGCACCTAAGGAAAATCCAGAAACTGATTCCAGGCAATCTTGGTCACGAATCAAAAAGCAAAGCGCTACGTACACACCGATCACGTATCCCGCCAGATCCCAACCAATTAGATGAATCAGTACCATTATTCAGTTTTAGATTGCAGGAAAATTCCAAAAAAAAAAACCCCAGAAAAGAAATAGACTTTGATCGAGAAAAGCAAGAATCCATATGTGTACTTTATGATTTGGCGTCGGATTAACTTTATGCTTGATGTAGGTTAGTGGCACTGGAATGATTATATCTACTAAGATTTCAACATTTTACTTATGTTTTGTGTCATCATTCTTTCACGACATACAGATGGGTTAAGCTAGTAATAAATTAAGCATCAGGAACGAAATCGTCATCCTCGAGCACAGACTTGAAGTCGTACCCCATCTTTTGTCTGACTAAGGTGTACTGATGGTGAGGTTTTTTTCCCCTACGCTCCATGCTAGGGTTTCTTTCCTCTCGGGCGATTTAGGTCGCCCGTGAGTCTTTCCCGTCGACGGCAGGGCCAACCTGCGGTGCGAGCGAGGAACCACGCGTTCCGCTAATCGATCTGGATGGCGTCCCCCTCGGACGCCTAGTCTGGCACGAACGGCGGCGGCAGCGGTGACGGAGGCGGCGACAGAGGCGGCGGGGCATCGGCCTCCAGGACCGATCTGGAGGGTTTCTTTGATCAGCTTGATCTCAATGAAGAGGAATTCGAGGATGTTGTGATTGATGAGGATGATCCAGTACTTCAGGAGAGTACTCGTTGGCTTGCCCTAGCTAGGGTTCATACGGGGAAAACCTTCAGTCAATCGGCGTTCTACAAGGACATGCGAGCTGCGTGGAATCCAGCGCAGAGGGTTAGGTTCCGGCCAGTCGGGCCCAATCGCTTTGTTGTGCAGGCTTCCTGCTTGGGGGATTGGGAGCGCATTATGCAGCAAGGACCATGGCTGTTTCGTACCTGGGCAGTGCTGCTATGCCCCTATGATGGATTCACTAAAACGGAGGAGGTGAGCATTGTTCATATGCCTATTTGGCTGCAAATCCATAAGCTTCCAGATGTTTACTGCAAGAAGAACATAGTGGAAAAGCTTCTGAAAGGTGCAGGGGAGATTATGGAGATGCGTTTGGAGGGTAACATCAGGGGAGATTACGTATGAATCAGAGTTAAACATGATATCACTACCCCCCTGACGAAATATGTGAGTATCGTTTGAGGTGGTGCGCGTCAGGTATACCTTGTTCGTTATGAGAAGTTGGCAAAATTCTGCAGCATGTGCGGCCTGGTAGGCCATGAATTCAAGGAGTGTGGGAGTGGTATACATGAGGAGAAGGATATGAAGTTTGGCCTTTGGCTGTACGCGGACGCCCCCAATAAGACTAGAGTGGACTCCCACTCAACTAAAGAGTACACAGCTGATCGTTCAAAAAATGTGCATGGGAAAGCTCAGGCTATGAAGTCACCAGCGAGGCAGGGAAAAAAGGGGTAGATCCTGACCTTATGGACACGACCTCAAGCCCCGTGAAGACTCCGGAGTGCAGTGTGGAGCAAGATAAGATTCCTCGAAAGAGACTAAATATGGATGAAGCAGATGGTCACAAGGCAATCGCTGGCACCAAGCTACCCTTGCTGACTATCACGGATGGTTCTGGTGAGGACCTAAAAGAGGATAAATCCCCTACAAGTAGCTCAAGTAGCAAGAGGGCGAGAGTTTCAATGGATGGTGAGAATCCACAAGAGTTGGCGGCCTCCCTAGAGGAGGGCCGCCGGTCCCAATGAATGTCTTATCATGGAACTGCCGGGGGTGGGGAACCGCCAGACAGTTCATGAGGTGTTGGCCCTCTCAAAAGCCAACGACCCCAAACTAGTCTTTCTTAGTGAGACTAGACAAGAGGCATTGAAGGTTGAAAAAAATGAGATGGAGGCTTGGTCTGAAGGGTTTCCATGGCGTGAGCAGCGATGGCAGAAGTGGTGGATTGGCACTATTTTGCGACGAGTCTTTGTCAGTTAGTGCTAGAATCCTGCAACCGATTCATTGATGTTCGAGTTGTGGATGGTGGTTCCGGAATAGCATGGCGGGGAACCTTTGTTTACGGCGAACCGAGAGTTGAAAACAGACAACGGATGTGGGATCAGTTATGCAGGCTTCGTGCGGTCTCATAGGAGCCTTGGTTTGTTTGTGGGGACTTCAATGAAGCAATATGGCAGCATGAACATCTCTCTAGGACCATGCGTTCTGAATCTCAAATGTCTGCGTTCAGAGACTGTCTATTACTATGTGAGCTCGAGGACCTTGGGTTCAGTGGGCTCCCGTATACATACAATAATGGCCAGGACGGTGATCGGAACGTCCAGGTGTGGTTGGATAGGGCGTGCGCAGATGAAGCGTGGCGAGATATTTTCCCAGCGGCGAGGGTTCTTCACTTGGCCTCATCTTGCTCGGACCATAGTCCCCTCATGATCCAGCTCGAGGGTGTTCAGGAGCATCGGCGTAGAGCATCTATGCCGCGCTATGAGATAATGTGGGAACGGGACTTAGCTCTCCGGGAGGTGATTGCCAAGGCTTGGACAAAGCATAGACCAATGGGCTGTCTAGGCTCGGTTGCCACCTCGCTAAGGAAAGTGATGAAGGAACTGAAATTATGGAGTAAGGAAAAATTTGGTAATGTGATTAAGGAGATCGAGACTCTCCACACACAGTTGGCCGAGCTACAGCTGGTCGGTTCGGATCGCACACAGATACGATCGAAGATGAATCAGCTCGACGAGTTGCTGTACAGGGAGGAGATGTTGTGGCTCCAAAGGTCACGTATTTCATGGTTGAAAGAAGATGAACGCAATACCAAATATCTGCACCGGCGTGCTGTATGGCGGGCTCGTAGGAACCATATCCAGCGTTTGTTGAGGGAGGACGGTACCTGGTGCAAGGTGCCAACTGATATGGAGAGGATGGCTCACTCCTACTTTAAGGAGATTTTTACTAAGGACTCGACTCTAGCTCCAGATGAGGTCCTTGATTGCATCGCACCTAGAGTCACAGCCGAGATGAATGATTCTTTGTGCAAACCATACACTGAGGAGGAAATTTCTAATGCCCTCTTTTAGATTGGCCCCTTGAAGGCCCCTGGTAGTGACGGTTTTCCTGCCCGTTTTTATCAACGTAACTGGTCAGTGCTTAAAGCAGAGATTATTACTGACGGTTTTCCTGCCCGTTTTTGTCACAGGGACTATGCCGGATGGTGTTAATGATACGGAGATAGTTTTGATTCCAAAAGGTCCACATCCAAAGGAACTAAAGGATTTTCGTCCAATAAGCTTGTGTAACGTGGTGTATAAAATTGTGTCCAAGTGTATGGTGAACAGGCTACGGCCCCTCCTCAATGAGCTTATCTCCGACAATCAGAGTGCCTTCATCCCAGGGAGGCTTATCTCTGATAATTCTATTATAGCTTTCGAGTGTATTCACCATATTCAATCTTTGAAGGATAACTCTCCGGCCTTGTGTGCTTATAAGCTTGACTTATCTAAAGCCTACGATCGTGTTGACTGGGTTTTCTTGGAGAGGGCACTATCAAAGTGGGGCTTCTCTCAGCAATGGATTTCTCGAGTGATGGCATGTGTCTCATCTGTCAAATACTCGGTGAAGTTTAATGGCAAATTGTTGGAGTTTTTCGCCCCATCTAGAGGGCTCCGGCAAGGTGACCTGTTATCCCCCTTTCTCTTTCTGTTTGTAGCTGATGCTCTTTCATCTTTGATCAACAAGGCTATGCGGGAAGAGGGCCTGCAAGGGGTTAAAATCTGCAGAGGTGCTCCTGAGATTTCTCACCTCCTTTTTGCGGATGATTCACTTTTATTCTTCCAAGCTTCAGAACAACAAGCAGTCTTGGTTAAAGGTGTGTTGAACACTTATGCGACGGCGACTGGACAACTAATTAACCCGTCGAAGTGCTCCATCCTTTTCTCAGATAAGAGTGTACAAAAAGTTATCCAGGAGGTTAAAAGTGTACTGGGTATTACACAGGAAGTGTTTGAACCTAAATATCTCGGTCTCTCGGTTCCTGAAGGTAGGATGCATAAAGGAAATTTTGAAACAGTTCAGGAACGTTTGAGGAAGCATCTCATTGATTGGAGTGATTAGTATATGTCGTCAGGTAATAAGGAGATTCTAATTAAATCGGTTGCCCGGGCTATCCCTTCTTATGTTATGAGTGTGTTTAGGCTCCCTACTTCTGTTTGCGATGAGCTAATACGGTTGATGAGGGAATATTGGTGGGATGTCAAGAATGGGAAGAAGAAGATGGCCTGGATGGGCTGGGACAGAATGATGCTACCAAAGCCTATGGGAGGCATGGGTTTCAGGACATGCGAGCTTTCAACCAGGCCTTGTTGGCCAAACAAGCTTGGCGCTTGCTGGAATCGCCAGGAAGTTTATGTGCACGATTACTGAAGGCTAAATATTACCCTTCAGGCCATATTCTGGACACTGTTTTTTTAGGCAATGGCTCCGCGGTGTGGAAAGGTATTTTGCATGGTCTTGAGCTTTTGAAAAAGGGTGTTATTTGGCGGGTGGGGAATGGAGCTGCAATACGGACATGGAGAGACCCATGGATACCGCGCCTCTCTTCATTCCGGCTAATCTCCCCTAAAAGTACTTGTCGTCTAAATCGTGTTTCTGATTTCCTAGATGTCAATGGTGCTTGGAGAGTTGACCGCCTGAGACAATTTTTTTGGCCGATGGACGTTCAACATATTTTGAAAATCAGAACATCCCCCGTCAGCGAACGGACTTTCTCTCTTGGTTTCCGGACAAAAGTGGAGTTTTCACAGTGAAAAGTGCATATAAACTAGCTATGTACAAGCACAATATCCAGTTCGCAGATGGTGCTTCAGGTACTAGCCCAGATGGCAACCGGGGCTTATGGAATTGTGTGTGGAAATCTAATGTACCTCAAGAAAATGAAGATCACAGCCTGGAGGGCTGTGACAGGAACTCTACCCACACAACAATGCAAGAAATACATACATGTTTCTACTCGCTCGACATGCCCTTTGTGCGGTGTGGAGGAGGAGGGTACATTCCATGCATTGGCTGCCTGTTCGCACCCTAGAAGTCTCTAGAAACATATGCGGAACAGATGGCCCCTTCTAGGTGATGAATTTCTTCTTGACAATGGGAAGGAATGGTTGCTGCACCTGCTTACCCGGTGCTCTGATGATGTTTGGGACATGTTAATAATATTGATATGGCGGATTTGGCAATTACGCAATGACATGTCACATGGTAAGGATCCACCCCTGATTCTTTCTACGGTGGATTTCCTGGACAACTATTACCAATCCATCAAACTAGCTGGGAGGTTTTCAACTGATGAAATCTTGAAAGGTAAAATGGCAGCTACACCCTCCACTGCTCCCATACAGTTGGAGGCGGCCCCTCCACTTCCCTGGCCGGCCCCGAAGCAAGACTACGTCGCCCTCTCCGTGGATGGATCATTTTTGGGGGCTGATGGGTCAGCGGCTGCGGGCATGGTTCTCCGGGACAGCGAAGGTTTGGTTATTTTTGCGGCTTACCGTTTTATTTTCCACTGCAATGATCCTTTGGAAGCAGAACTATATGCGATCATGCAAGGTATGGCCTTGGCTATCCAGCACTCCAACCGGCCAATGGTCTTGCAGTCGGATTCTTCGGAAGCTCTGTCCAGTTTGTCAAATGATGCTCTGGTTCGTTCGGCGTATGGCCAGTTAGTGTTAGAGATTAAGGAGTTGATGAGTGAGAGGGAGTTTGTACCTCAGAAAATTAGACGTAGTCAAAATAGAGTTGCCGATCGGTTGGCCACCTATAGCCGGTCCGAACGAGCTACAGCAGTGTGGTTGGGCTCGGTTCCACCTTGTATCGAGAACTTGTGGCCTTTTGACTGTAACTCTATGAATTTGCAATAAACTTCCTTTTACCCCGCAAAAAAAAAGAGACTTAGAAGTCGTACCCGTTGAGCTTGATGTAAACCTCTGCAGAGACGAGACCGTGGGAACACCAGCCTTGTCTTGCTTGTTAAAAATTTCCATACTAAGCACGGCCACCTGGATGCGAATAATGGCACGTCGGCAGACGCAGAGAAATCAGATGGACATCTTGCGTGGTCGGTCAAGAGGTCGTGCGGTGCGGTCAAAGTTGAAGATGCGGGCTCGAGGCAAAACTCCACAGGCAAACGCGAGTGATAATTCATTTGCGGCATCGACGACCTCTGTACTCACCTATCCGCATACGGTCCGAGGAATCCCATCGCTGCCGGCGTCGCACCTAGGCATGGGGATAAGGCAAGGCAAAATGTGCTACTACTAGTTTGTATTCAGGAGCAAATAATAAAATTATATAGAAAGAAAAGTTAGTTGCGGGGTCCACCAGGACAGGACAGCTGTTCGCTCGTGATTGGAGCCTGCCCGGTTTCTTCGGTGGTTGCGTCCATGGTGTGTGTGGGCTTCTCCTTGAGGCTTGAAGTACTAGAAGCAGAGCAGGCAAGCGCCAAGCGGCCAGTCCAGTCGACGACGGCGTGTGGTCCAGACCATCCATCCATCACACCGACGTACGCGCGCGTCCCTCCCGACTAGCCTCGCCGAGAAGGAAGGACCTTTATCGCGGTGATCAAGGACCCACATGCAGGTTTAGAGACGCACTGATCAGACCAGACGGAGCAACGTGATCCCAAGGTCAAAAGCAACGTCAAGTCTGTTTTAACCCTGAGAATGTAGAGGGCTTTTCTTCATCCCGGTTGCTTTTGACCTTTAGATCGTATCCAAACACCGGATTCCTACGTGGCTTGGAAAATGACTTAACTACCTGCATGTGGGTCCCATGGTTGCCTGGCTTGTTCTGCGGACTACGACCACTGGGTGCGCTCCCTCCCTCGACGTGGATCAGCGTAGCGCTGAGGCCTCCGTCGCCTCGGCCAGGTGATCCAAGGCATGCGATGCTCGCTACAAGGATTTTTTTTTACCTGCAAAAAAAAAAGATCATGCCGCCAGCATGGAGTCCAGGATCAGCGATATGGTGCCTGGTGGAGCTCGAGGCTGATGACGGCGCCGACACCGACTGGTCACGCAGCGTGCGGTTCGACCAATGCCTAAGCATTACGGCAGCGCCGCCGACCTTCTCCACGACGCGCTCGACAACCTACAGGTCAATGTGTACGGCCGGATCTTTGGGCAACTCATGGCGACACTGGTTTGAACTCACCAGCAAGTCAGAGTACCGTCTTTCAAGTAGTGGCGGCGCCCAGTGTGAGCATTGCGTGTCTTCACAAGACAAAACTAGATGTGATCTCAAGTGATGTTGTAAGCCAATGTCTCGGCAATAAATTTGAGAATTTTTACTACGTCCAGGCGATGTGTACCCGTGGCGGGATCTTATTGGCATGGGATAGCTTGGTAGTTTCTGTCACGAGCGGCGAACACGCTCACTGCCCTGGTCAAAGCATGAAGGGGCTCCATTGTGGTGGCTCACAGGGGTCTATGGGCCACAAGGTGATGCGGAGAAAGTTGACTTCATGCAAGAGATTCGTGACGTCCAGGATTTGCATGTTGGGTCGTGGGCCTTGGTGGGAAACTAGAACTTGCTTGTCAACCCGGAAGATAAGAACAAGGCCACGTTCAACAGGCCGATGATGGCCAGATTCAGAGCCCTTCTCGATAGGCTTGAGCTCAAGGAGCTATACATAAATGGGAGGCGGTACAAGTGGAGTAATGAAAGGCGCAATCCCACAATGGAGAAGATCCATCATTTCTTTGTTTCCAACTCTTGGGAAGATATACACCCCCAAAAACCTATTGACGGTTCTGGGCTCGGCGGTATGGGATCATTGTCCTCTTCTTGTGGATCTTGATGCAGAACTAGAGATGGGCCGGTGTTTCAAGTTTGAAAGCTTTTGGCCCAAGGTTGAGGGATTCATGGACACGGTCCAGCATGCTTGGCACACCGTATCTTCCCAAGGAAACCCTTTTATAGTCCTGGATAGTAAGTTACACGCCACTTCCAAGGCCCTGCAAAGCTGGAGTGATCGTTGGATCGGCAACATTGGCCTTCAACTCTCCATCGCAATGGAAGGTATTGGTAGGCTGGACGTGGCGGCAGAGAGTAGGACTCTCTCGGACCAAGAGCATGGGCTACGCAAGCTACTCAAGAAAAATTGTTGGGCCTCTGTTCGCTGGAGAGGATGCTAGCAAGACAGCGATCCCGTTTGTTTCATCTGAAGGAAGGGGATGCGAACACTGCATACTTCCAAAAGCAAGCACACCATAGACAAAGAAAAAACATTATCACTTTATATCACAATGGTGGGATATACACGGGACGGGATAACATATCCGAAGAGGTGGACGGATACTATGCAGATCAATTGGTCAGCCCCCGCCCGAGAAGCTTCGATTAATCTGGACGTGCTTGACCTACCACCCTTGACCTCACGCATTTGGAAGAACTGTTCACGGAAGAGGAGGTTCTCAAGACCATCAAAGCTATGCCCTTCGATAAGGCGCCAGGGGCTAACGGCTTCACGGACATATTCTATGTGACTTGTTGGCCTATCATCAAAGGTGACCTTATGAATGCACTGGAGCATTTTCGCCGAGGAGATGTCCAAGGTATGGCAACAATCAATAAAGCGATCGTCTCGCTACTGCCTAAGAAAGCCGGAGCTGTGGATATTAAGGACTATCGGCCAATTAGTCTTGTTAGTGGACCGATCAAAATTTTCAACAAGATCCCTGCGTCGAGGCTTGCGGGTGATTTACCAAAACTCGTGGGGCATCATCAGAGTGCGTTTGTCAGAGGTAGATCACTACACGACAACTTCATGCTAGTACAATGTACGGCGAGACGGGAGCACGCCTTAAAATTACCCACAGTCATGTTTAAGCTGGACATCACCAAAGCTTTTGATTCACTACAATGGCCATTTTTCTTGGAGGTTCTAAGGAGGCTTGGTTTTGCGAAAGATGGATCTCTTGGATTTCTGGGCTGCTGGCTACCTCATCCACGAGAGTCATGGTCAATGGTGCTCCCAGAAAACCAAACCTAGCATGTCAAGGTCTAAGGCAAGGATCCCCCCTCTCACTCATGATCTTCATCCTATGTATAGAACCCCTTTGGGCACTTTTCGAATATGCTACGAAAAGAGGGCTGTTGGCACCTTTGGCGAGGTCTGGCTTGAAACAAAGGCTGTCCGTGTTTGCGGATGATGTAGTGGTGCTCTTCAAAACAAATGAGACTGAGACGAGCATGTGTGGAGCGATCTTGAGGCTGTTTGGGCAGGCTTCGGGCCTGGTGGTGAACATGAGTAAGTGTGTGGCCATGTCCGTTAGATGCTCACATGATGAGATGGAGGTTGTCTCGGCATCCTTGGGCTGCACTACTTCGCCGTTTCCGTGCAAATACTTGGGTATGTCGTTGACGATCAGAAAACAAACACCGACGCAATTGCAAGGTCTGGTGGATCGAGTTGTCGATTGTCTCCCGCTACCAAAAGACGGCCGACTCCTGCTTATCCAATCTGTGCTATGCGCTATTCCCGTCCACTCTATGATAGCGTTGGAACTGCCTTCAAAACCCTGTCGGCCCTAGTAAAGATTTACAGAGGCTTTTTGTGCTGTAGTAAAAAAGAAGCATGAGGTGGAAAACGGGGCGGTAGCTTGGGAGGTGGTCTGCACGACGAAGTGGGATGGTGGCTTAGGAATCCCCAATCTTCACTGGCTGAACAAGGCGCTACAAGCGCGTTGGCCATGGCTGCAAAAGGTTGTTAAAGACAGACCGTTGAAGAAATTTCAGATCAAATGTCCCCGCTGGAATCTTGCACCCTAGTGAGCGGCATGTACAACGATCGATGATGGGAGAGCAACGCTGTTTTGGGAGGATTGGTGGATCAACGGTCTACGGATTTGCGAGATTGTGAAAGATATTTATGAAAGGATCACGAGGAGAGTCAAGAAAAGCAGACTTGTCACAGACGCGCTCACGGAGGACAATTGGGCAGGGGACATTGGCCTTGACCTTACCCAACATGTTTTGGGCCAGTTCATACGTTTGTGGCCACGAATCTCTGCCTGGCAACTAACGAATGGAGCGGATGATTCAGTCACGTGGGCTTGGGAAGCGAATGGTAACTTCTTGGCTTGCTTAGCATATGCAGCTAGGTACATGGGACTCGAATTATCCTCGACGACCTCATTCACTTGGCAGTCTAAGGCACCCCTCCAATGCCCTTTTTTTTGCCTGGCTAGCACTCAGAAATCGATGCTGAACATCTGACAGGCTTGCTCGACGTGGATTACCCCACCAGGATGCATGCCCATTGTGCAACCAACAGGAAGAGACTATGCAACACTCGCTAATTGACTGTGTGTTTGTCAAACAAGTTTGACACTGGCTAGGATCAATCACTGGGAGGATGGTGTTGGAACCACGGCAAAATGAAACCTTAGGTTAGTGGTACGTCAAGCAGGACGGCAACGCAAGCCATTACCGCAAGTCTTTGCGCGCTAAATGCCTTCTCGGCAGGTGGATGTTATGGAAGCATCGGAATGTCATTGTGTTTTTCTATTTGGGATCCCTGAAATTTTCCAGTTCAATGGCGCGCTCATGTTCAAAAATTTCGGGCCCAACTAACCAAAACAAACTGCAGCAAAGCCCATCTGTCTACCCTCCAGCTAACCCTAATCTCCTTCTGCTTGCTTCTCAGCCGCCGGTGCCCCCCACCCCCCGCTCCCGCGACGGCGCCCCTTCCTCCGTCTGCAGTACCACGCCACCGCCGCCTCCATGTCGTCGTCGGCCGTCTGCAGTAACCCTAATCCCCTTGTGAGGAGGAGCCCCCAAACCCTATCCCCCACCACCAGCCCCACCCGTCTCCCTTCTTCCCCTTCTCCAGCTTCCTCGACCTCCGCAACCCAGCGACCTCGCGGTGGTTCCTCGGCCCGCCCTCCCCCTCCGCGACCCCCGCCGCCGCGCCTCCTCCAACCCCAGCAACCAGTTCGACGTCCACCTCAGCGGCCTCCTCCTCGGCGGCGCCACCATCCAGATCTTCCTCGAGGGCTCCTCCTTCCCCGACGGATTCGTCTCCTCGCCCGCCCCCGGCGCCGGCGGGGTCAGCCTCGTCGACTACTTCATGGGATCCGGCCTCAAGAAACTCATCCAGCAGCTCGCTGAGAACGACCCCAGCCGCTACGGCACCCTGCCGGCCGCCAAGGCTGCGGTTGCCGCCCTCCCTGATGTCGCCGTCGATGGGGGGCCCAGCATGTCCTCCAAAAGGGCTACATCCGGCATGGCTTGACCTCCACAGCTCCTCCCTGTCTGCCGCCATCTATGACCACCAGTGCCAGGCAGCTGCCGCTGCGGCGGCGGCACCTGCGGCCCCGGGTGGCGGCCCTTCGCCTAGGGTCATGGTGAGGAGGTTCAGGATCTCGTTGTCGTGGCCTCTCAGGGCCGCTTTTGGAGCTCAGCAGGCGGAGAGCAGTGACCAGGACGCTGCTGGCTATGGCGACTACAAGAACGACGGGAATGCGAGCGGTCACTCGTATGATGATCTCGACTGAGGCGCTTGCAAGGATGAGGGGAATAGGGGGATAAGGAGGTATAACCTTTCGCCTCGCACTTGTTACTGCCTTTACATATTTATTATTTCATTATAAGGGTTGCTTGCGTGAATCGATTGCCACCACACGTGCCACCAGGTTGACATAGAACACACATTGTATGGCTTTCCATTATTACCAGATACCCCAATATCTTGATTTAGGGTTTAGTATCTGCTTTATATATCTTGCAATGCAACAATGGTTGATGAGCTAAAGAGCGGTGATTGTTGTTGGGAGCTGTCAATTCGTTTTTTCTATGGGCCATACTTGCACCATAAGAAAATGTTCCATTAATTAGGTGCTCAGCCTGCAGTTGAGATTTTCATTTATTTGTCTTGGTTGGTTGATGCCATGTGGAACACGGCTAGTTGGATTGTAGGAAAATGTTCTATTAATTAAGCATTCAGCCTCCTGTTCAGGTTTTCACTTATTTGTCTGGGCTGGCCGATGCCACGTGTGAGTGGCGGTTTTAGTTCACCCCTGTATGGCTTTCCATTGTTTCCTAAGTAGTTCGTTGTCAACAGGGTGCTGACGATTAATGTTTATGAGCCATGCTACTTGCACTGTGTTAAGCCTGCTGTTGAGGTTTTCATTTATTTGTATGGGTTGGCCATGTCACGTGCAACACAGCTAATTTTATGCTTAATTTTTTCTACGAGCCATGCTAGTTGGACTGTAGGGAAATGTTCTGTTAATTAAGTGTTCAGCCTCCTGACCAGGTTTTCATTTATGTGTCTGGGTTGCCTGATGCCACGTGTAGAAAACGACTAGAGAGTGGCGGTTTTAGTCCACCCCCGTATGGCTTTCCATTGTTACCCAATAGTTCAAATGGTCAATATCTAAATTTAGATTTAGAATTTACCTTATTTTATCGCGATGAGTTGGACAGTGGTGATTGTCAACAGGGGCTGACGATTAATGTTTTTCCTATGAGCCATGCTAGTTGCACTCTAGGAAAATTGTTCTATTAAGCATTCAGCCAGCGGTTGAGGCTTTCATTTACTTCTCTGGGTTTTGCCAATGCCTCGTGTAAGAGTAAAATGGCTAGTAGTATGGTTATTACGCCATCCTTGTATAGACTACAATGTTATAGGAGCCGGTAAGAGCAAAAGTTGAATAGCGTGGATAAATCAGTACCAATGCATGAGGACCAGAGCAGGTGGCCCCAGATTTTGCGGGAATGTGTTTATTTTCTTCTTTCCAGCTCACCTTCTGACCTCAGATTCAATCTGTTTTCCCGTTTCAGCTGGGCTCTAGATCCAAAGGGCGCTGCCTCTTACAGCAGCTGGACATCTATCAAGAGGTATGGCTGACGCAACCTGAATTTTCCTTTTCGCTGTCATGTTCATTCGTTTCAGATTCAATTTGATATCTGATCTGTTCATTTGCAGGGTGCTGGATTGGCAGTCCTCCAGAGTTGCTGGGAAGAAGAAGATGCGTAAGCTCCTCTTTTCAGATATGGAAATGATAAATCATATAACTGTTTGCAGATATATTTCAGTTCACCCGTAACAGATTCTGATATATTTTTTTGTATGTGAGATATAACCATATTCTTATTTCACTACTAATATTACTGCCTAATTCTACATATCAGTTGTATCGCGCTACTCTGTTAATACTCTAGGTTCTGGAGGACTTTCTGTTTTTAGGTTATTGTTATCTTCCAGCCTTTATCATACATTCTTCTTATCCAATTGTATTGATACCAAAAATAATTGAGAAAGCATGAAATGGATTATATTGTTTTTGATGGACTGAACCATAAGGGAGTATTTTCTGATGGAACATGTGCTTTATCTTAGTGTCAACCATCAAAGGTTTATTGCGACGGATAGAGAAGAAAAGGCATGCCATAATATCATAAGCCTGATGTAAACACAGATATGGTTCTGTTTCAGCTTCTGTAAACGCTTCGAATTCCAAAACTCTGCTACCTCTGAGTTATATTGATAATGCGCGTAATTGGTAGTAGCTCTGCCTAGGGTGGATGCTTGCTACTGACTGGGGGCAGCAACAGTGTGCATTCGTGCTAGCTCTTCCTCCCCCAATTACAGTGATTGAAATTGGGGGAACCTGGGCTGCTTTTGCTGTTGGTTGGGAGGACGAGCTGCACCGCGCATTCGTGTTGCCCCCCAACCCCCCACCCCCACCCCCACCCCCATTATTTTTGTGGTTGAGCTGGGGGACCAGACAGTGGTTTGTGTTCTGCTTTTAGATCCTGGGTACCAATGTATTTATGTTTAGTATATTAAAATTGAGTGTCACCTTCTCAAGTTAAATTGTTATTACTTTTAGGCACCTCCTTCGCCCAGCCGCTCCTTTGGGATCCTGCTGCAGTCCTCGCCGCCACCTTCTCCTTCTCCCAGCTGGCCGCCCCCTTTCTTTGCAGCTTGACATAAAGATTAGCATGTGTGTGTGTCCTGCAGCTCGAGAGGGACAAAATAGGAGGTCACCATGAAATGTCGAAAGAGAAAGAGAGGCCGTAAGAGTGGATCATTCATTTGTCATTGGTTTCTCATCACTTATCCAATACTTTCTTTGTTGCTATCTTCTGATGATATACTGACTTGCTGTATCTATATTCTCAATATGTAAATACGCAAGGGAGTGGATACCAGTATATTACTCTTTCCGTCCATATAATCAGATGGTTGTCTGTCAATTTTATAAAATTCTTTGGATTTGCTCAATATGTGGCATGTACCTAGGACCATTCACTCCAATGTGGTATGAGAACATTTATTTTCTAATTGTTCTTGGTTTGATGTCAAGGCGTACTCATTCTTGAAATCTATGTGGCTTTTTCAGAAACACTATGTTCCAAGAAGTTTATTCAGGAGAGCTGGGCATATAGGTCCGTCATGACTGGCAATGCCCTACAGTTCCGTCTCCGTCTCAATCTCGATCTCCTTGTGGACTGAAAGCTGATGCCATGTCTTTTATGTGATTTGATGCCTCTGGTTCTTCCATGATATATTCTATTTGCTGTCTTGAAGGATGGCTTGGTTGATGCAATCCGTGTATCCCTCACGGATCCATTTGGAACTAATGCTGCAGACCATCAATTAGGTGTGGTAATGACCTTTTCCTTTCCTGAGCATTTCATTTTCCTCTTGTTAGTTGCTATACTGTAATGGTGTTTTTTCAGTTGTGCTTTGCCTTATCTATTGCTATATATTTATCCTTTTGAATACTGTATGACCTGCTAATTTAGACATTGTCAGTACATCTATTATTTTTTGGCTTATATCTATATTAGTTAAGATGGTTCATGCAGTTTCGTGGCATTTTTATTTTTCTTCTTGGGATCTGTTGTACTTTGTAGCTGAAATTTCATTATGTATGAATGAAAAAGAACGGGAATAAGCAGACCATGTGTATAAATATCACTAACTACTGATACTTTGCATCAGTTATCTAGAAGTAATTCATGTTGTACCCTTAGGATCAAAGTATAGGTTGTTTTCGTCCAAAGAAATGCATTATAGATTCACCAATTATGTGCTTACAATCTGAAATAGGCTAACCAGCAGAAAAATTGGTTCGATTATGATATTATTGTTCAATCCAAAGAAATGCATTATAGATTTACCAAGTATAAGTAGTATACTCTCTAGAAATTTGGCACTGCCCATTTTTTGTCATTTAAGTGTTCTATAGTGTTATGCTCCTGTAGTAACCATTTGGTTTTGATGGCAGGATAACCATACTCAAGTCTGGTAGTGCGATGGCTCCTGTGGAACTAATCTCTGCACAATTTGTTTCAATGAGCACCCAGGTAATTCAGATGCTCCATTTGATTCTTGGACACTCTCCCTGCTGCTCATTTCACAACTACGTCTCCATCATAACTTCAATCTGTTGTTTTCAAACAGTAAGGGAGAACGCTACTGATACAGTATATATTGGACATTGAATTGGTGCTCCATGGAGCCAGGGCACCATGATTTATACATAAATCCAAACCAAATTTGGGTATAGTTTTTCTGGAAATTTTAGTTCTGGGGTATAATACCTGATTATTATAGAATTCAAGTACTCTACATCTGGGATATTGCTGTGTATATCTATTTCTGCATACCATGCTGCTTGTATATAAAATCAACATATATCTGCAGTCAAACAATCATTAGAAAAAGTAACTGCAATTTGGCTTTAGTACAAATATTTCACATATATGTGCCTTAGTTCTATGTAATGCTTTGTTGTTCTCTAAGTTATCCTCCTATCTTTGATGGAAGTAGTAGCATTTTTCTGGCAGAGCTAATGGCAGTGCTGCTTGTTAATCAATGTAAACCCTAGAGAATCATGTAATTAAGGATAGCCATTGTTATTGTAATCGTAGATTGATCCTAATGGGATCCCGTACATCTCGATGTAATCTTGATGATCAAGTATCGTCCAGTATATATTCATGGCAAGGCCCAAGGGGCAAATCACGGCAAACAATCATGCTTAACTCTGCTTTCTCTTGCCGTCGGCGGCCCCACGTGTGTCGCGCTCGTGGACGGCTGTTGCGTGCGTCCTGATTGTGGCTTCTGATAGTTTTTCTAATTTTATCAGTGGTGTTTCCTGACCTTTTCTATTACTCTTATATCTTCATGCTCCTTGATGTCAGAAAGTAATTTCTTACTTTTTAGTTTGTAGTCTATGCACCTTTTCCAGATGGAGCACCACTTTGTCTAGGTATTTATTTGTTTTAAATTCACCATTAGTTATAAATTAGTACTCAACTTATCCCTATTTTTATTTCCTACATGAGAAGGTAGTTTCAGGGAATGATTTCTGAATTTGGCAAAACGTTGATGGCTATATTATTTCAGTCTAAAAAGTGTACCATGCTATCCGCGGAAATTACTTTCAAGTATAGATAGATATGAACAGTGAACAGATCTATGCCACACCAGCTTATTCACATTGAATGTTCTTTTCATATTTAATTGATGAGCAGTACGCGTGTGTCTGGCTATGTCAACTCTCTTGCTGAAAGTACTTTCTTTTTTGTTTTGTGGGTTTTTGTTTCCCTTTGAAAATGACAGTATGGTTGGCACTACGTCGGTTGATTGGCCGAATTAATAGCCAGAGGAACCGCGTTGCATGCGAGCGCAGGGGACGAGGCTGCATGCAGTTACCTTTGCGTAACGGAAGCAACGGGCCAATGCATGCCCGATTGAAAAGGGCCCTCATCTCTCCTTCCTCTTCGTCTATTGGTGCGTGTGGCCAGCGTTGCACGCGGAGTAAAAACTTTTTCATAGCTGACGCCGAGTAAATGTTGCATTGGTCCGTGCGTTTCTGTCGAGGGGACTTAAAAACCCGGACGGAGGTAGTAGTAAACAAACAGTGTCGGTTTATGTGCAAAATAAAGTCTGCTGAGCTGTACCCCATGCGTGCTTAAGCAGTCAACAAGAATGAAGGGCAATCCATCCATCCATCCATTATTTATTTCTTTGCATACTATGACAAGGAGGCGATGTATGTGTCCAACAAATGGACGACATAGTTGCAGTTTAGTAAAATGCGCGCGTGCGTTGGAAGTGAAATTTTGATTTTGGTTTACGGGAAGCTCGCTAAAGTGCAAAACAAATCTCTGCTGAGCCTGAGATGTATGTATGGACGACCCTATGCGTGCACGACCAGCAACGACGATCCATTTCCTCAAAAAAAAGAAAAAGGCATCTCGGGGGAGGTTGCTGCTGGGGGAGGCTGGTCCTGGTTGGCTGGCTTTTGGAAGGCGCGTCGTCTCGTCTCGGTAAAATACGATTCAATTGAATTCAATTCCTCATCGCTTTCCATGCGAGGCTCCTCGATTGATTATTGCTGGCGCTTTTGTCGCGTGAGTAGGTGAACGCGACACGACACGGTAGGCGGGCCCGAACGTCATTAATGCCCCTCACCCCCACCGCTGCGCCTGGGCTATATAAGCACCCACCCTTGGTTTCATCAACATAACCTAATCACTTTGCCCTCTCCTCCTCCTGAAATCAGATCAGATCGAATCTCGCTCTCGCTCGCTGGTATGAGGAGCCGCTCGACATCTTCCGTCCTTGGCCGGTGGCCGGAGACCCGCGTCATCAACCGAGAGCCGGCGCGTACGTCTCCCTTCTCCATTGGGCCACGCTGTGTCAGGGGAAGTTGTTCAAGCCAGCAGCGTCCTTCCTGGTGGCACCGGCACCGGCACCAGCACGACGCCATCGATCCTCTTCTTGTTCGTTTTTTTTAAGAAATTCCTCTTCTTGTTCGTTGGATGGATGGAGGAGGAGGGTGCGTCGGCAGGCTAAGGCCCGGCAACTGCGGGACTACGGCCCGCCGAGCCCACGCAATTACGCACCCCAAGCCGGATGCGTCGGCAGGCTAAGGCCCGCCAACTGCTGGGCTACGGCCCGCCGAGCCCACGTAAGGGTACGCGAATGGGTCCACTAAGTAACCCTAGTCGCTCGGTATAAAACGCTGGCCGCCGTGATATCCGTGTTGCTGTTCCCTCGCCGCCGACCGACGCTCCAGCTGAGCGGCTCTTCTTCCCCAAGCCAAGTCAAGCCAAGCATCGTCCCTTCCCTTCCTCTCCATCTTCTTCTTCTTGATTGGGATTTTATTTTCTTTCGTCTTGCCGCATTGTGGATCCCTTTCTGCATTGTGGATCGAATCAAATCTGACCGTGCCTCTCCCCCTTCTCCATTGCAGCAGCCTTCCCGCCTGCTACTAGTACAAGATGAAGTAGGGGAAATGTGTCTGCTATCGGTCTTGTCTATGACCCGCTTGCTAAGTTGTGCAAATGTGCCTGCTATCTATGGCTGATGGTTCTAGTGGCTCTCATGGAAGCAAACTTAAGGGTTGAGAGACCAAATGTCATAAAACCGGCTGAACCTCATCACACTTTGGTTGATTTGTTTAAAGAAATGACAATACACAAACGAAAGGCCCAGCACAAGTGTAGCTCAATTGCAATGGATAACAATCTCCACGAAAGGCCCCCTCATACTAAACATTTTTATCTTTGTTCTTAAAACTCATTTTCTACACGAATAATTTTAACTAGTACAATTTTTCATTCTATTCAGCACAACTAAACATATAGTAATATATGTTAGTATTAAGATACAATATTATACTTATGTAATTTTATCAATGATATGATTAAATACACATATATTAAATATAAGGGATCCCTAAATATAAATTATACATTGTACAAAATGTTGTTCGTTAAACTTTTATTTGAGATAATGCCTCTTCAAAATCATTGGTTAATACTTTAGTGATTTTATATAGCAAAATAGGAAGAACATGATATGTCTTTGTAGATTTATTTATTCCACTTAGATGAATTAATATTTTATGTATGCCTTGTATCTATTTAAGTATTCTTAAATATCATGGCTTAGAGCCCTAAAGGGTATAGAAGTTTCTAGAGTGCATGGTTGTCTATTCTAGGTGTAAGTAAATAAATGTTGTAGTTTCCATCCTAAGCAAAGTTGGTTGTGATTCTTCTACTTTTCTATGAACCCAAAGGCTGCCGTAATAGCCACCCTATTACGGATAATGTTTAACTAACCCCAAAATTCATGAACCTAGCATGAAGGAACTTGATACTTTCATCGTCTAAGGAATTATGCAAACGCTAACATTCTTTGTGTTATAGACCATTAACTCGTGGCGAATGTATCTCATAGCATAACATCAATCGAGTCAATTCAACACATGTGTTCTCCTAACATTGTGTCCTCAAAATTGCCAGCATAGTGGCACTAGTTCTTCCGTTGGTCTATGTGTATTGTTGTCGTATATGCATGTCCAGCTGGATGGATTCACACCAGAGCGAAGAACCTCACTCATGTGTTGAGTCGGCCAGTTAGTGTGCTACTGCCTCCCTACAACTTCACGTATCTATCGGCCAAGACTAGCAGAGGGAGACTGCAACTTCATGCATGCGGCAGGCTGGTCATATAATTTAGCCGGTTGTCAAAGGAAAGAGTGACTTTCCCAAAATAAAAATTCATCGATTGGTTATTTCTGCCCTACTTAAAATTAATGATGTTCATGAATTTTTGTAATCTTCTTATTTGGCCAGCTCTAGTGCACCTTTGAGTAGCACAAGCATATCACGATCGGACTGGCCGACACATTTAATCTGTGCAAGCCACTGGCTGCAGCATGCATGCACTCAATCTATGCATTGTAGGACGTGACCATGATCCATGAATCGTGCTGGTCTTCTGGATGCACATCGCGCCACTCACATGATCCAATCAACCCCAACCATATCATACTACTCATAAATATCAACATAACAGCTAGGAATCTTCCGTTGACCTATGCTAACACCGGCGCCGCATCCACATGCGCATCGGCCAAATGCTGCTTGCATGAGTCATCGCGGCCGTATGTACCTGCCAGACAATTGATCCATCTCGTGGACCGGCTAACGGCGGGTGCCCCATTCTAGCATGAACCCACACAGATTTTAGCCGGTTGCCCGGTTATCAAAGAAAAACGAAAGTGGTGGAGCCAAATAAAAAATTCAGTCATTTGACCCCTAGCCACCACCTTTTTTTCAAGAGATTTCGCCATAGATAGATGTCGCCTTTTCTTGTAGTGACCCCGAAGCTGGACGTGAATTTTCAGGACATGCAGCCACGCGCTGCAGAAATCCCCGTCGTCCGCTAGCGCGCCGCGATTGCTACTTTTAATAGCACTTTGGCAATACGCGACGCATTATTTACTGGCTCCCATGAATACGCCATGTATCGAGATATGCAATGAATCAAGAGGGACATGTATAAAAAATGATGAATGGTGGCTTTGCCACAAATACGATGTCAACTACATGATCAAGCAAAGCAATATGACAATGATGATGCGTGTCATAATAAACGGAATGCTGGAAAGTTGCATGACAACATATCTCGGAATGGCTATGAAAATGCCATAATAGATAGGTATGGTGGCTGTTTTGAGAAAGGTATATGGTGGGTTTATGGTATTGGCGAAAGTTGCGTGATACTAGAGGGGCTAGCAATGGCGGAAATGTGAGAGTGCGTATAATCCACGGACTCAACATTAGTCATAAAGAACTCACATACTTATTGCAAAAATCTATTAGTAATCAAAACAAAGTACTATGTACATGCTCCTAGAGGGATAGATTGGTAGGAAAAGACTATCGCTCATCCCCGACCACCACTCATATGAAAGACTATCAATAAATATCTCATGCTCCGACTTTATCACATAACGGTTCACCATACGTGCATGCTATGGGAATCACAAACTTTAACACAAGTATTTCATAAATTCACAACTACTTACTAGCATCACTCTAATATCACCATCTTCATATCTCAAAACAATCATAAGGAATCAAACTTCTCATAGTTTTCAATGCACTTTATATAAAAGTTTTTATTATATCCATCTTGGATGCCTATCATATTAGGACTAATTTTATAACCAAAGCAATTACCATGCTGTTTAGAGACTCTCAATATAATATAAGTGAAGCATGAGACTTCATCAATTTCTATAAAATAAAACCACCGCCGTGCTCTAAAAAGATATAAGTGAAGCACTAGAGCAAATTTTCCTAACTCAAAAGATATAAGTGAAGCACATGGAGTATTCTAATAAACCATGATTCATGCAAACAGAACCTAAAAAGCAAAAACAGAAAATAAAGTTGGGTTGCCTCCCAACAAGGACTACTCCCTCCGTTCCAAAATAGATGACCCAACTTTGTACTAACTTTGTACTAAAGTAAGTACGAAGTTGAGTAATATATTTTGGAACGAAGGGAGTATTATTTAACGCACTTAGCTAGGCATAAAACATGAATAGATCTAGATGTAATCGTAATAATGATAAGGAAAATCTCGAAAACTCATCTCATACTCCCTTCGTTCAGCTGCAAGTTTTCTTTGAGGTAAGAAAAAGTAATCAAAAGGGCTATATTTAATGGGATACGAATCCCCAAGATCGATTTCGGGAGGAATTGGTTCCTCCTTCGGCCCTTCATATTGTATGGCCAACTCATCATTATAAGCATTCTTTTGGCAAAAAGTCATGAGCTTGTGTCCAAGAGAGAAACCCAATCCGTTGTTTTGTATAGATAAATCATCATTAAGCTCAGAAATCTGATTAACTAAAACATCGGTGGGAACCTTCTTTCTTAAATTTTCATTATAAGCAACATGATCTAAAGATCGTAAACGCATTATGTCCTCTTGATTAAAGATAATTCCTTCTATGGGAGGACGACTGTCGGTGTCAAAACCGGCAGATCTTGGGTATGGGATCCCGAACTGTGCGTCTGAGTATCAATGGTAACAGGAGACAAACGGGGACACAATATTTACCTAGGTTTGGACCCTCTTAAAGGAGGTAAAACCCTACTTCCTGCTTAATTATATTCATTGAGTATAGGGGTTACAAGAGTTGATCTACCTCGAGATCGTAATGGCTAAACCCTAGCTGTCTAGCCTATGAGAAGTCAGATAGCCTCGACGGACTAAACCCTCCGGTTTATATACACACCAGAGGGACCTAGGGTTGTACAGAGTTAGTTTATAAGGGAAGGAAATAACATATCCGGACACCAATCTTGCCATCCACGCATAGGGGAGTACTACCCGGACACAGGGAGAAAGTCTTCTGCTTGTATCTTCACGGCCCATCAGTCCGTCCCATATCAAATAGCACGGACACCCGAGGACCCCCTAATCCAGGACTCCCTCAGTAACCCCTGAACCAGTCTTCGATGACGATGTATTCGGCACGCGGATTGTCTTCGGCATTGTAGGGCTGGTTCCTCCTCTTAAAACACTTTGAAACAATTCCCTGAACAAAGGAACTGTATCCGGCTCTGTATAATCGTTACAACCCTTAGCCACGAAGGCAATATATCCAAATAAAACAATGTCTTTTTACTGACAACTTTTTCAGGGAAACATCGCATCTGGCCTCTTAACATTTCGAACCGTTTTCACGCCTCCCGCTTCGCATTTCGAGGCATAGCCTCCATTGGCACGTCTTGTCAAAACAGAGATCGTGCCAGCCCATTACGGGATCCTCATCAATACGGTTTTGGGTAATCCAACCATGCCACTCGCACGATCTCTTCGGGAACTGGCGAGTTTTAAGGCTTGAGAGGGGTGGCGTTTGGCATTTCACCGCCTATATAAGAGGGTAAAGATTCCTTCTCTTTCTCCCACGCCTTTCTCCTAGCTCCTATACCTTCCCTTCCTCTAAGCTCCAGTGCCCGAAATCTCAACCTTTCCCCCCGCCACCAACCTCCGCAGCCATATCTGGATCTGGTTCCAAGGGCAAGTGGGGGGCCTCCTCCGTCACTAAGAAGGACGTCAAGGGTCTCCGAGGCGTGGGGTATCTGTCTATGGACATCGCGCACATGCTCCCCAACAAAGGTCAGGTCAAACCTACCCTAGACCTCGGCGAGAGAGTAGTATTCATACCCCACTTACTCTGCGGGCTAGGGTTTCCTCCTCACCCCATTGTCCGTGACCTCATGTTTTATTACGGGCTGAATTTCCATGATCTAGCCCTGAACTCTTTCCTCCAAATCTCGGCGTTCATCATCGTGTGCGAGGCTTTACTCCGCATCCTCCCACACTTCGGCCTGTGGCTCAAAGTTTTCAATGTGAAGCCGAAGGTGGTCGACGGGCAGCACGCGGACTGCGGCGGGGCCATGGTGAGCAAACTCCCCAACACCGTCTGGCCCAAAGGGGCAATCGTGGAGACGGTCAAGGTGTGGCACCAGGAGTGGTTCTACATCACCGAATCCCGCAATGCCAACTGGGCAGCTGCACCCGATTTCAGATCCGGACCCCCACCAGGCTCACCTCCTGGACTGCTATTGCCGATTAACTGTATTGTGATATTTCCTACTACATGTCTTAGTCTTCTTACCTATATAGTTTCCGCCCATCACTCAACTCACGGCTCCCAACTCACAGATCTCCACCGTAGAACATATTTTCTCATCACATCCAGAACATCCCTAGCCCATTTCTACCAAATACAATAACCATTGATAGGCCAACAACCATGAACGGCAATAGAGCTGCAGTACTTGGGTACTCACGATGAAACCAAATCAGCTATTGGCAGCAAGGACATGAGTTAAATAAAACTTCTTGAAGTGCATTACTTGTATTGGGAATTTAAAACAAAGACTATCCACCTAAATACTGGCAGTAAGGTAGCAGCTTTGTACTATTAGAAATGCTAGTTCCACAAAATTTTGGAGTTAATCCCGCAGATAATACGAAGAGGAAATTCCTCATCCATGAGCTTCATATGGCAAGCATGTCGAGATACAAGTTTCCTCTAAAGGTATATTGTCCAAATTTGCAGTTCTATTATCCAGAACTTTATCTACACACAACTTACTACTTATGTATTGGATCACAGAACAATAGTAACCAACAATTGCAGAAAAGAACTTGATCATAGGCAGGGCAAATTATATGAGTATATCTGTATATGTACCAAATATGTTGAGATCCATGCCATTGTTCTGACATGTAGCAGAACATCAGTATCCGCCCGTCGCCTTCATTGCAGTAAGCATGCAGGCGAAGAAGGTTGCCATGCCAGAACCTGGCCATCACCTCCAATTCTCTTGCTAAATCACTTTTGCATTTCCTTGTGACAGCAGACTGCCAAAGCCTCTTCAAACAATATTTTCCCATCAGATAATGGGCCTAGTGACTGATTACAATTTTTTAATCTATTTGACTAGCCTATATCTCTTAAAAGAGATTACTAAACTACAGGAGACCCGAAGTTGATCAATAAACATATCACACACACAATATTGGGGATGAAATATAGGTGTGCGCACCTCGTGGCAAACAAAATTGCGGCGCAAAGCGTGTAGGCAGAGCATGGCAACAGTCGCGGAATCGTCACTGAGGAAGACTCCTCAGCGACACACACCAACGCTCGGCTGCACCGGATGATGCTGTGTCAGTGTGATTGTGCTGCTAACAAAGCATATTCCTGGAGTCAACAATTGAAGAGCATGTACTGCTCATCAGAATAATCACTCAGAGTCCTTGACAACGGCAGCCTAGACTTCGTGCGGGGTGGCAGTGTAGAGAAACTTGGCATGCCAAGCAACCGCCGCCATGTCTCCATCTCCGATGGCCCGATGGCCGGGCTGCATGGTCAGATCTAGAAGGAGAGATACTGGGACAAGCTCAAAGCCAATTCCGATTTGCTAAGATCCCCTAACTACAACCATAGCTATACAACAGGAGGGATCCTTGCCCGCTCCACTCAACTACTGCGGTCGACGGGAAAGAGAGGCGAGGAGCCGGCGGCGAGGAATTTGGCAGGGTTCTCGAAGCTCCTTTGTTGCATCGCGAGAGGAGGAGAAACGTCTAGACTATTGGCGTTGTGTTTCGGAACTCTTCCCCAAAGTTCTGTCCATTACGGGGGTGTTCTTGCAAAAGTGTGAGTCAGGTGGCTCAGGCACAACCCATCTCAATCTCAGCCATACATTCCAGATCGAACGGTGCACATTGCGTGAAGGCAGGCACACCATCACCATCATGGTGCTCATTGCTGAACGTCTTAGGACCATTTGCGAGGAACTGATTCAGAGTTGCAAAATGGTTCTGGTTGTTGCCTTGATTCGCTTGACTGCTTTGATTCCGTTCTTGGATGATTTGCATGATCAGCTGTGTATTTGCATTAGTAGCAGCCATCACAGCTTGCCATGCTTCCGGAGGAGGCGGAGGTGGCGGAGGATCTTGATTCTGGTTCTGACTGGTGCTCTTAGCGGGAGCCATCCTGAAGAGGTTGACCACCGTTAGCACACAAATAGAGAAATATTGAAGGTGAAACCAACGGAATGAAAATTGCAACATAAAGTCTTCACATCCGAACAAAATGAACGAATGCACTTCTCTTGAAGTGGTCACACATTCCTAAATTGCGAAGCCACGAAGAATCAGGTAGAAGAGGTACATCAACGAGGGATGGAATCAACACATGACGTCGAAGAAGAACGAATACCACAACTCGAAATAAAACCAAGGGTTGGCTTGCGGAATAAGCCGGAACAAACACATGATAGAAATTTCATCCGAAGTGTTCGTGGTAGGACCTACATGGGCTCGACCGTACAGCACCATCATGTACAAGGCAGTGCACATGACATACGAAGCGTCCCCGAGTCAGCATAGCCAAGGACTCTTTAAGACACAACGAGACCACTGTAAAGTCGACCGTGAATAGGCGAACCACTAGACGTCGAACCCCAATTTCATATCACACATCTGTTGGAAAGATATCCTAAGGCTACTTGAATTCCCACCTATGAAACTCCCCAAACTTTCCGGTTATGCAATCAGGTGTTGGGGATACAGGGGAAGCATAATATCTCACCCAAGCTAGCAAATCCTACATCCAGCTGCATCCATCCTTCAACACATAACCAAGAAACCTTCGGAAACCATCTATCTCAACCTTCGAAAAGCATCCGTTATACAAGTTATGGCGATACTCCCGAACTCTCGCCCCAGTACTAGGTGGCGTCGAGGTTATCTCACCAACGAACTGCATAAAGGAGATTTTCGATGTCGCGCACATATCTCAAGTATGCCAGAATTGCAACGATAGAATTATGATGACAACACCTCAGAGCTCAACTCCCCGGGACACTTCCACTAAACCCCTGACAGGAGGCACCAAGACAGTATTCTCATCATAAGCCATCGGAACAAAACTAAGATACTCGCGTGATCCTAAATTTTTTTTAATGAAATTTGAGAAGAGAAGAGTCAAAACTCTACGTCAGGATGCCTTACCAGAGCGATGAGGAGACTGGGAAGTAAAAAGAATTCCTAAGCTCTCCGATATATAATTCCTAAGGACTCAAAACATTTTTCTAGACACAACTCGGCTGCTAAAAACGATCAAGCAATGGGGCTCCTAAGGTCGGGGAAGGCTCTGATTACCAACTTGTAACGCCCTCGATGCGGCTATGTCTCCCACGTGTCGAGGCACGACTTAGAGACATAGGCGCATTGAAAGCAATGTCGCAAGTCAGGAATCATAACACAACCCAAGTACATATATAATATAAAGGGGAATAATAATATAGTTGGCTTACACTCGCCACGTCACATCAAAGTACATAAATAACATCCATCATACAATCACTCATGGCCCGACTACGGCGCCAAAATAGAAAAGACCCCCAACAAGCGACTAGGTCCTGGATCTAACCCCGAATAGGCATCCCTACTGATCATCAGGGGACGACACATAGTAACGCTGAGAGTCCTCGTCGTACTCCCACTTCAGCTCGAGCGCGCCATCCGGAGAGGTATCATCTGTCCCTGCATCTGGTGTAATAGTAATCTGTGAGCCACAAAGGACTCAGCAATCTCGCACCCTCGCGATCAAGACTATTTAAGCTTAATAGGTAGGAAAGGGGTAATGTATAAGTGGAGCTGCAGCAAGCGACTAGCATATATGGTGGCTAACTTATTCGCAAAGGAGAGCGAGAAGAGGAGGCAAAGCACGAGCGGGAAAACTATATAGAGCAGCCTACGCAAACATAAATCCAACGCCGTGTCCACTTCCCGGACTCCGCCGAGAAGAGGCCATCACGGCAACACACTCAGTTGATTCATTTTAATTATTTAAGGTTCAAGTTATCTACAATCGGACATTAACAAATTCCCATCTGCCCATAACCGCGGGCACGGCTTTCGAAAGATCAATCCCTGCAGGGGGTCCCAACTTAGCCCATAACAAGCTCTCACGGTCAACGAAGGAATAGACCTCCACCCAGGACCCACCGATCAGACTCGGTATCCCGGTACAACAGGATGATTCGACAGGTCAAAACTAGTCCAGCAACACCGCCCGAATGCGCTGACAAATCCCGATAGGAGCTGCACATATCTCTTTCTCAGGGCACACTCAGATTGTCCAAACTTCCGGTAGGCCAGCCCAGAGTTGCCCCTGGTGGCCACCGGCGGCTGACGTTCCGGACCAACACTCAGAGGAGCACTGGCCCGTGGGGGGCTAAAAATAAAGATGACCCTCGGGCTCCGGAAACCCAAGGGAAAAAGGGGTAGGTGGCAAATGGTAAAACCAATGTTGGGCATTGCTGGAAAAGCTTTAATCAAGGCGAACTATCAAGGGGTTCCCATTATAGCCCAACCGCGTAAGGGACGCAACAATCCGGGAACATAACACCGATATGACGGAAACTAGGGCGGCAAGAGTGGAACAAAACACTAGGCGAGAGGCCGAGCCTTCCACCCTTTACCAAGTATATAGGTGAATAAAGATAACATAACAATATAATGATATCCCAACAAGTAAATAAATGTTCCAACAAGGAACAACTCCAATCTTCACCTGCAACTAGCAACGCTATAAGAAGGGGCTTGAGCAAAGCGGTAACATAGCCAATCAATGGTTTGCTAGGACAAAGGTGGGTTAGAGGCTCAATCATGGCAATTGGGAGGCTGACAAGCAAGTGGTAGGCATCGTAGCATTGGCAAAGCAAAAGAGCGAGCAAACTAGCATAGCAAATATAGTAGTGATTTTCAAGGGTGTGATCATCTTGCCTGCACAGTTGTCAGAGTTGACTGGATCCTCAAAAGCAAAATCAATGGGCTCCTCGTTAGCGAACTCGTCTCCCGGCTCTACCCAACAACACAAACAAGCAACAAGGATACAATCAACCACGTGCAAGGGCAACCAATAAGATGCGAAGATGATATGCTATGCGGGATGCGATGCGGGATGCAAAATGCAAGACGTGACAGGAAATGCATGAAACTGGCCTCAACTTGGAAAACCAAGTGTGCCACTGGATAGAGGGGAAGAAATCCCCTGAAAACGATATAAAGATCATGGCATTCGGAGCTACGGTTTAGAAATGGCAAGCGTTTTACTAAACGAACCGATCTGCGATTTACAGCAAGTAGGCTCCTAAATGCAACGAAATGAACATGCTACAGCCACCAAACATGAAAAACATTTACATGGAAGTGATGTACTCAAGAAGCTTAACAAATCACAAGGACTGAGGCATAGGCAAATTCATCCATTAAGGGCTTCAAACAAGCATGGCAAAACTGAATAAGCAAAACAGATTTCAGACTTAGTGAAATTAACGCTAGTCTGAAATTTCAGACCACGATGCTCTTTTCAGAGCAGCACAACAACATGAAGCAAAACCTGAACATGGCAAGTAAGAGCATGGCATGGAGCTACTCAACAAGCTTACCAAAACACCCAAAATGACCTGGGGCGAAAAGGGTTCACAAAATACTCTACCGAGCACACGAACATCGATGAAACACAATCAGTTTTCAGACTTAGTGAAAACTGGGACATGCTGAAATGTAACTCACGGAGGCATGTAAACGAGCTCGATGCACTCACTACGGTGCAAGTCATGGCAAGGCAAGCATATATATACATTAAGAAGGCACAAAATTCTAGCTATACATGGCAAAAACAATGGCATAGCGTGCATGGATCACTAGCAATAGCTCCGGCAAAATCGCAAAAGAGTTCACGATCTGCCCAAATCAACAACTATGCAAAAGTTGAGCTCGATTGAGTCAACCTATGGTGCTCCAACATAACAAGTAAAAATATGGATGGATTAAGCACAACAAGCATAACAAATCACTCTTACTGATCATCCTCAAAAGAGGCACGGATCACTAGGAAACAAGCTGGACATATAGCATCGTGAACTAAAACATCCCAGACTTAGTGATTTTCACTAAGTCCCTGAAATCAGTAAACTCAGGTACCCCTCTTCGCAAGCTTGCACAAGACAACACACACATCCTAAAAATGCATGGTAGGCACCTCTGGAAGGAAGACAACATGCTTAACAATTCATCCCAAAGGGGCACAGGCATATCATGCACGGATTAAACATGGCAAAAATGACAAAAGTGCATGATGAACTAACGGATCTGCAATTTAACTCATGATGCCTCCTTCCAACAGCATTTTGGGCACCAAGATGACCTCAAATGCAAATGATGCAATGGAATGAAATGATGTACTCGTCGAGACGAAGATTTTGATATATCATATGCCCAAAACGGAGCCACGGATGCAAAGTCATGGGCAGTCAAACGTTGCACGAAAATCTGGAAATAGAGGAGAAAGTCAACCGGGGGGGGGGGGGGGGTTAGGGTTTACTGTAGCTGCGACCGGATCTGGATCGGGCGAGGCTCGGGGCACTGTAGCAGCTCCGTCGATCCCGGCGATGGCGCGGCGGCCGGGCTGCTCCGGCGAGCCGGGGAGATGAGGGACGGCCGACGAGGAGAGGCGGCCGGGGGCGGCGAGCGGGGGCACGGACGCCGAGGCGCGGGGCGACGAGCTCCGGCGAGGCGCGGCGGTGCTTGAGCAACGAGGAGGCGAGGCGTGGCCGGGGTCGCCGGCGTTGAGGATCCACGGCGGGGCGGCGAGGCGTCTCGGCCGCGGTGCGGCGGCGCGGCCGCCGGACGCGGGGAGGACAGAGGCGCAGGGCGGCACCCGGATCTGGGCCGCGGGGGCCCCTCCTGGGCCGGGCGGGCCGGCGCGGTGGGACGGCGAAGTGGGCGCCGTGGCTGACGTGGCGCGTCGCGATTGGCCGGGCGGGGCGGACACGTCCGGCCGGCGCGAGGGAGATTAGATCTGCGAATTTTTTTAGGCTTTTGAGGAAGGGGACGATCCAAACACGAGGGGGCCTTTATATAGGCATAGAGGGAGTTAGGAGAGTCCAAATGAGGTGCGGTTTTCGCCCACACGATCGTGATCGAACGACCGAGATGATGGAGCGGAGTTTGGTGGGTTTGGGGCCAAAATGGAGGGGTGTTGGGCTGCACACACATGAGGCCTTTTCGGTCCCTCGGTTAACCATTGGAGTATCAAACGAAGTCCAAATGACCCAAAACTTGACAAGCGGTCTACCGGTAGTAAACCAAGGCCGCATGGCAAGTCTCGGTCCAATCCGGAAATGTTTAATCCCCACACACGAAAGAAAGCTAGAAATGGCCACCGGAGGAGAACGAAGCGCCGGAATGCAAAACAGACAACGGGGAAAATGCTCGAATGCATGAGATGAACATGTATGCAAATGCAATGCACGTGATGACATGATATGAGATGCACGAAACATAAACCACACACGGAGACAAAGACCCGAACCCGAGAATTAAATATAACTTAATGCCGGAAACGGCAAGAGTTGGAGTACAATTCGGGAAGGTTACATATGGGGCGTTACAACACTCCACCACTACGAAAAGATCTCGTCCCGAGATCTAGGACTGAAAGAACTCCGGGTACTCAGAACGGAGGTGATCCTCACGTTCCCAGGTAGCTTCATGGTCGGAATGGTGTGACCACTTGACTTTGAGAAACTTGATTGACTTGTTGCGAGTTTTGCGTTCAGTCTCTTCAAGGATTGCAACTGGGTGCTCACGATAGGAGAGATCTTCTTGGAGCTCAATGTCCTCGAAGTTGACGGTGCGCTCAGGCATCTTGAAGCACTTACGGAGTTGCGAGACGTGGAACACATCATGAACATTGGCAAAGGTTGCAGGAAGCTCGAGTTGATAGGCGAGGTCGCCTCTCTTGCTGACGATCTTGAAAGGCCCGACGTATCTGGGGGCAAGCTTCCCTTTGATACCGAAGCGACGAGTCCCTTTAATAGGAGAGACGCAGAGGTAGACATGATCTCCGATCTCGAAGGCAAAATCACGGTGCTTGCTGTCATAGTAGCTCTTCTGGCGGGATTGGGCTGCTTTGAGGTTATCACGAATGACCTTGCACATCTCTTCTGCCTCTGTGATCAGGTCATTACCCAGCAGCTGACGTTCACCAGTTTCAGACCAGTTGAGAGGTGTACGGCACTTCCTACCATACAGAATTTCAAATGGGGCGTTGCCGGAAATTGCTTGGAAACTGTTGTTGTACGAGAATTCAGCATAAGGAAGACAATCCTCCCACTTCATGCCGAAGGAGATAACACAAGCCCTGAGCATATCTTCAAGAATCTGGTTGACACGCTCGACTTGACCGCTTGTTTGAGGATGGAAAGCAGTGTTGAAGCGAATGCTGGTGCCCATGGCCTTCTGAAAAGAATCCCAAAACTTGGAGGTAAAGATGCTGCCACGGTCTGAAGATATCACTTGAGGAATACTGTGCAGAGAGACAATTCGAGAGGTGTAGAGCTCCGCCAATTGAGCTGCAATGATTGACTCTTTGATAGGCAGGAAATGAGCCACTTTGGTGAGCTTGTCGATGACAACGAATATAGCATCATTGCCACGCTTGGACTTAGGAAACCCAGTCACAAAGTCCATTTCAATGTGGTCAAACTTCCATTCTGGAATGGCAAGAGGTTGGAGGAGACCTGCTGGCCCCTGGTGTTCTGCTTTCACTCTTCTGCAGACATCACATTCATTCACGAATTGAGCGATCTCGCGCTTCATTCGAGTCCACCAATAAGTTTGCTTGAGATCTTGATACATCTTCGTGCTCCCAGGGTGGATGGAGAGGAGAGAGTTGTGAGCCTCATTCATGATCACTTTACGAAGTTCACCTTTGGGCACAGCAATTCGATCCTCGAAGAAGAGAGTGTCCTTGTCATCAAGTCGGTAGCACTTGTACTTGGACTGACTCTTTGCAATACCAATCTTCACCTTTTTCACCATAGCATCAAGAAGCTGGGCTTGGCGAATCTGGTCTTCCAAGGTAGGAGAAACTTGAAGGTTGGCGAGGAAACCTTGAGGAACAACTTGCAGATTAAGTTTGCGGAAAGCTTCACAGAGCTCGGGTTGATAAGGCTTGAGAATCAGACTGTTGCAATATGCTTTTCTGCTCAAAGCGTCAGCAATCACATTAGCCTTGCCTGGAGTATACTCGATACTCGGATTGTACTCCTGAATCATTTCAACCCATCGAGTCTGCCTGAGGTTGAGATTAGGCTGAGTGAAGATGTACTTGAGACTCTTGTGATCAGTGAAAATGTCCACTTTCCTTCCCAATAGAAGATGTCTCCAAGTCAACAATGCGTGCACAACTGCCGCCAACTCGAGATCATGAGTGGGGTAGTTCTTCTCATTAGGCTTCAACTGGCGAGAGGTATAAGCAAAAACTTTCTTCTCTTGCATCAGTACAGCACCTAGACCTTGGAGAGAGGCATCACAAAAGACCTCGTACGGCTTGGTTTCATCAGGCGGAGTTAGAACTGGAGCAGTGATCAATTTCTCTTTCAAAGCGTTGAAAGCGATATCACACTCCGGAGACCAAACGTACTTGACGTGCTTCTGAAGATGATTTGAGAGAGGCTTCGCGATCTTGGAGAAGTTTTCAACGAATCTTCGGCAGTAGCTTGCGAGACCGAGGAAGCTACGGAGTTGCTTCACATTCTGAGGAGGTTCCCAATTAACAATTGCAGACACCTTCTCAGGATCCACGGAAATGCCCTTGGCAGAGATGATATGACCAAGATAAAGAACCTCATCGAGCCAAAATTCACACTTGGAGAACTTGGCGTAGAACTGATGTTCCCTTAGCTTGTCAAGAACCAAACGCAAGTGTTTGGCATGATCTTCCTTGTTCTTCGAGAAAACCATGATGTCGTCGAGATAGACCAAAACGAAGTCGTTGGTGTAGGGGTTGAAGATGAAGTTCATCATGCGAGAGAACGTCGGAGGAGCGTTGGCGAGGCCAAAAGACATAACAGTGTATTCATATGACCCATAGCTTGTTCTGAATGCCGTCTTTGGAATATCTTGCTCATGAATGCGAATTTGGTGATAACCCATACGGAGGTCAAGTTTGGAGAATACTTGGGTACCCTTGAGTTGTTCAAACAGCTCATTAATGTTGGGAAGTGGATATTTGTTCTTGATGGTCTTCTTGTTCAATGGACGATAATCAACACAAAGTCGGTCCGTTCCATCCTTCTTCTTCACAAAAAGAACTCCCCAACCCCACGGAGAAGTACTAGGCCGAATGAGACCCATTCTTTCTTGAACATCGAGTTGTTTCTTCAACTCCTTCAACTCTTCGGGGCCGAGCTTGTAGGGACGTTTGCACACAGGTTCCGTACCGGGTTCAAGTTCAATCACAAATTCAACCGGCTAGTTTGGAGGCATGCCTGGGAGTTCTCCTGGGAAGACATCTTGATACTCACAAACAACCGGAATCTGCGAAATAGCATCCAATTCACCCTTCTCATTGAGAGAGAACAACCAGATGGTATTATCCCGAGCAGCAAAGACAATTACTTCCTTAGATGAATGAGTCAGTTGAATCTGCTTGGCTGCGCAATCGAGGTGAGCTTTATGTTTAGAGAGCCAGTCCATCCCAAGAATAAGATCGATATCGGAATTGCCAAGAACCATAGGAGAAGCCAAGAACTTGAAATCACCCAACATGATAGAAATATCCGGAATCTCCTGGTTGGCGAGCAAACATTTACCAGGAGATACCACTGCTAACGGACTATGCATCGCTTGGGAAAAGAACTCATGCTTAGATGCAAAAGGCTTCGAGATGAAACAGTGCGATGCACCTGTGTCAAAAAGAACTTTTGCAGGAATATCACTAACAGGAAGGTTACCCATGATCACATCTGACGAATCCTCTGCCTGAGCTGCATTCACCATATTGACCTTGGCGTGCTTGGGATTATGCTTGACCATAGCTGTACTTGCCGATCTGACAGGAGGAGGAGGAGGAAGACGCCTCTGGTTGAAACACTTGTTGGCATAGTGACCCTTCTGTTGGCACTTGTTGCACTTGACCTCAGAAAGCGGACAGTGGTACGGAGCACTCGATCTTGAAGCTTGAGACGAAGTCTTGTTCTGAAAGCCTGGGTTGGGTGGGTGGGATGAGCCACTGCCACCTTTGCTCTTCTGCTGATACGGCTGACGGAACGGAGGAGGAGGAAGCCAATACTTCTGCTGCTTGGCCACTTGAGTAGAGGAAGAAGGCGTAGTGTCTCTGACTCGCTTCTTGGAAGCATCACACCTTAGCTGAGCAGCCTCTTGCTTCAGTGCCATGTTGTAGAACTCATCGTATCTCGGCGGCTCGAAGAGGACAAGAGCGAGCTGAATTTCTTCACGAAGACCACCCCTGAACTGATAGATCATGCTCTAATCATCAGGAACATCCTGCTTGGCAAAACGGGCGAGCTTCTGGAACAACTTGTTGTAGTCATAGACAGACAAAGAGCCTTGCTTCAGATTGCGGAATTCTTCACGTTTGCTCTCAGTCACACTTTGAGGGATGTGATGAGCGCGGAAATCACGACGGAAATCATCCCAAGTGATCAAACGTCCACCTCTGGAATCCCGGTACTGCTGAAACCACTCTACGGCCTGATCCTTGAGCTGGAAAGACGCGAACTTGACGAAATCTTCAGGTATGACGTTGCTACATTCAAAATGCTTGCCCAGATCGACTAACCAATCATCAGCATCGGTAGCCTCAAGGCAGTTGCTGAACGTCTTAGGACCATTTGCGAGGAACTGATTCAGAGTTGCAAAATGGTTCTGGTTGTTGCCTTGATTCGCTTGACTGCTTTGATTCCGCTCTTGGATGATTTGCATGATCAGCTGTGTATTTGCATTAGTAGCAGCCATCACAGCTTGCCATGCTTCCGGAGGAGGCGGAGGTGGCGGAGGATCTTGATTCTGGTTCTGACTGGTGCTCTTAGCGGGAGCCATCCTGAAGAGGTTGACCACCGTTAGCACACAAATAGAGAAATATTGAAGGTGAAACCAATGGAATGAAAATTGCAACATAAAGTCTTCACATCCGAACAAAATGAACGAATGCACTTCTCTTGAAGTGGTCACATATTCCTAAATTGCGAAGCCACGAAGAATCAGGTAGAAGAGGTACATCAACGAGGGATGGAATCAACACATGACGTCGAAGAAGAACGAATACCACAACTCGAAATAAAACCAAGGGTTGGCTTGCGGAATAAGCCGGAACAAACACATGATAGAAATTTCGTCCGAAGTGTTCGTGGTAGGACCTACACGGGCTTGACCGTACAACACCATCATGTACAAGGCAGTGCACATGACATACGAAGCGTCCCCGAGTCATCATAGCCAAGGACTCTTTAAGACACAACGAGACCACTGTAAAGTCGACCGTGAATAGGCGAACCACTAGACGTCGAACCCCAATTTCATATCACACATCTGTTGGAAAGATATCCTAAGGCTACTTGAATTCCCACCTATGAAACTCCCGAAACTTTCCGGTTATGCAATCAGGTGTTGGGGATACAGGGGAAGCATAATATCTCACCCAAGCTAGCAAATCCTACATCCAGCTGCATCCATCCTTCAACACATAACCAAGAAACCTTCGGAAACCATCTATCTCAACCTTCGAAAAGCATCCGTTATACAAGTTATGGTGATACTCCCGAACTCTCGCCCCAGTACTGGGTGGCGTCGAGGTTATCTCACCAACGAACTGCATAAAGGAGATTTTCGATGTCGCGCACATATCTCAAGTATGCCAGAATTGCAACGATAGAATTATGATGACAACACCTCAGAGCTCAACTCCCCGGGACACTTCCACTAAACCCCTGACAGGAGGCACCAAGACAGTATTCTCATCATAAGCCATCGGAACAAAACTAAGATACTCGCGTGATCCTAAATTTTTTTAATGAAATTTGAGAAGAGAAGAGTCAAAACTCTACGTCAGGATGCCTTACCAGAGCGATGAGGAGACTGGGAAGTAAAAAGAATTCCTAAGCTCTCCGATATATAATTCCTAAGGACTCAAAACATTTTTCTAGACACAACTCGGCTGCTAAAAACGATCAAGCAATGGGGCTCCTAAGGTCGGGGAAGGCTCTGATTACCGACTTGTAACGCCCTCGATGCGGCTATGTCTCCCACGTGTCGAGGCACGACTTAGAGACATAGGCGCATTGAAAGCAATGTCGCAAGTCGGGAATCATAACACAACCCAAGTACATATATAATATAAAGGGGAATAATAATATAGTTGGCTTACACTCGCCACGTCACATCAAAGTACATAAATAACATCCATCATACAATCACTCATGGCCCGACTACGGCGCCAAAATAGAAAAGACCCCCAACAAGCGACTAGGTCCTGGATCTAACCCCGAATAGGCATCCCTACTGATCATCAGGGAACGACACATAGTAACGCTGAGAGTCCTCGTCGTACTCCCACTTCAGCTCGAGCGCGCCATCCGGAGAGGTATCATCTGTCCCTGCATCTGGTGTAATAGTAATCTGTGAGCCACAAAGGACTCAGCAATCTCGCACCCTCGCGATCAAGACTATTTAAGCTTAATAGGTAGGAAAGGGGTAATGTATAAGTGGAGCTGCAGCAAGCGACTAGCATATATGGTGGCTAACTTATTCGCAAAGGAGAGCGAGAAGAGGAGGCAAAACACGAGCGGGAAAACTATATAGAGCAGCCTACGCAAACATAACTCCAACGCCGTGTCCACTTCCCGGACTCCGCCGAGAAGAGGCCATCACGGCAACACACTCAGTTGATTCATTTTAATTATTTAAGGTTCAAGTTATCTACAATCGGACATTAACAAATTCCCATCTGCCCATAACCGCGGGCACGGCTTTCGAAAGATCAATCCCTGCAGGGGGGTCCCAACTTAGCCCATAACAAGCTCTCACGGTCAACAAAGGAATAGACCTCCACCCAGGACCCACTGATCAGACTCGGTATCCCGGTACAACAGGATGATTCGACAGGTCAAAACTAGTCCAGCAACATCGCCCGAATGCGCCGACAAATCCCGATAGGAGCTGCACATATCTCTTTCTCAGGGCACACTCAGATTGTCCAAACTTCCGGTAGGCCAGCCTAGAGTTGCCCCTGGTGGCCACCGGCGGCTGACGTTCCGGACCAACACTCAGAGGAGCACTGGCCCGTGGGGGGCTAAAAATAAAGATGACCCTCGGGCTCCGGAAACCCAAGGGAAAAAGGGGTAGGTGGCAAATGGTAAAACCAATGTTGGGCATTGCTGGAAAAGCTTTAATCAAGGCGAACTATCAAGGGGTTCCCATTATAGCCCAACCGCGTAAGGGACGCGACAATCCGGGAACATAACACCGATATGACGGAAACTAGGGCGGCAAGAGTGGAACAAAACACTAGGCGAGAGGCCGAGCCTTCCACCCTTTACCAAGTATATAGGTGAATAAAGATAACATAGCAATATAATGATATCCCAACAAGTAAATAAATGTTCCAACAAGGAACAGCTCCAATCTTCACCTGCAACTAGCAACGCTATAAGAAGGGGCTTGAGCAAAGCGGTAACATAGCCAATCAATGGTTTGCTAGGACAAAGGTGGGTTAGAGGCTCAATCATGGCAATTGGGAGGCTGACAAGCAAGTGGTAGGCATCGTAGCATTGGCAAAGCAAAAGAGCGAGCAAACTAGCATAGCAAATATAGTAGTGATTTCAAGGGTGTGATCATCTTGCCTGCACAGTTGTCAGAGTTGACTGGATCCTCAAAAGCAAAATCAACGGGCTCCTCGTTAGCAAACTCGTCTCCCAGCTCTACCCAACAACACAAACAAGCAACAAGGATACAATCAACCACGTGCAAGGGCAACCAATAAGATGCGAAGATGATATGCTATGCGGGATGCGATGCGGGATGCAAAATGCAAGACGTGACAGGAAATGCATGAACCTGGCCTCAACTTGGAAAACCAAGTGTGCCACTGGATAGAGGGGAAGAAATCCCCTGAAAACGATATAAAGATCATGGCATTCGGAGCTACGGTTTAGAAATGGCAAGCGTTTTACTAAACGAACCGATCTGCGATTTACAGCAAGTAGGCTCCTAAATGCAACGAAATGAACATGCTACAGCCACCAAACATGAAAACAATTTACATGGCAGTGATGTACTCAAGAAGCTTAACAAATCACAAGGACTGAGGCATAGGCAAATTCATCCATTAAGGGCTTCAAACAAGCATGGCAAAACTGAATAAGCAAAACAGATTTCAGACTTAGTGAAATTAACGCTAGTCTGAAATTTCAGACCACGATGCTCTCTTCGGAGCAGCACAACAACATGAAGCAAAACCTGAACATGGCAAGTAAGAGCATGGCATGGAGCTACTGAACAATCTTACCAAAACACCCAAAATGACCTGGGGCGAAAAGGGTTCACAAAATACTCTACCGAGCACACGAACATCGATGAAACACAATCAGTTTTCAGACTTAGTGAAAACTGGGACATGCTGAAATGTAACTCACGGAGGCATGTAAACGAGCTCGATGCAGTCACTACGGTGCAAGTCATGGCAAGGCAAGCATATATACATTAAGAAGGCACAAAATTCTATCTAGACATGGCAAGAACAATGGCATAGCGTGCATGGATCACTAGCAATAGCTCCGGCAAAATCGCAAAAGAGTTCACGATCTGCCCAAATCAACAACTATGCAAAAGTTGAGCTCGATTGAGTCAACCTAGGGTGCTCCAACATAACAAGTAAAGACATGGATGGATTAAGCACAACAAGAATAACAAACCACTTTCACTGATCATCCTCAAAGAGGCACGGATCACTAGGAAACAAGCTGGACATATAGCATCGTGAACTAAAACATCCCAGACTTAGTGATTTTCACTAAGTCCCTGAAATCAGTAAACTCAGGTACCCCTCTTCGCAAGCTTGCACAAGACAATACACACATCCTAAAAATGCATGGGAGGCACCTCTGGAAAGAAGACAACATGCTCAACAATTCATCCCAAAGGGGCACAGGCATATCATGCACGTATTAAACATGGCAAAAATGACAAAAGTGCATGATGAACTAACGGATCTGCAATTTAACTCATGATGCCTCCTTCCAACAGCCTTTTGGGCACCAAGATGACCTCAAATGCAAATGATGCAATGGTATGAAATGATGTACTCGTTGAGTCGAAGATTTTGATATATCATATGCCCAAAACGGAGCCACGGATGCAAAGTTATGGGCAGTCAAACATTGCACGAAAATCTGGAAATAGAGGAGAAAGTCAACCGGGGGGGTTAGGGTTTACTGTAGCTGCGACTGGATCTGGATCGGGCGAGGCTCGGGGCACTGTAGCAGCTCCGTCGATCCCGACGATGGCGCGATGGCCGGGCTGCTCCGGCGAGCCGGGGAGATGAGGGACGGCCGGCGAGGAGAGGCGGCCGGGGGCGGCGAGCGGGGGCACGGACGCCGAGGCGCGGGGCGGCGAGCTCCGGCGAGGCGCGGCGGGGCTTGAGCAACGAGGAGGCGAGGCGTGGCCGGGGTCGCCGGCGTTGAGTATCCGCGGCGGGGCGGCGAGGCGTCTCGGCCGCGGTGCGGCGGCGCGGCCACCGGACGCGGGGAGGACGGAGGCGCGGGGCGGCGCCCGGATCTGGGCCCCGGGGGCCCCTCCTGGGCCCGGGCGGGCCGGCGCGCCGGGACGGCGAAGTGGGCGCCGCGGCTGACGTGGCGCGTCGCGATTGGCCGGGCGGGGCGGCGGACAAAGTCCGGCCGAGGCGAACACGTCCGGCCGGCGCGAGGGAGATTAGATCTGCGAATTTTTTTAGGGTTTTGAGGAAGGGGACGATCCAAACACGAGGGGGCCTTTATATAGGCATAGAGGGAGCTAGGAGAGTCCAAATGAGGTGCGGTTTTCGCCCACATGATCGTGATCGAACGACCGAGACGATGGAGCAGAGTTTGGTGGGTTTTGGGCCAAAATGGAGGGGTGTTGGGCTGCACACACACGAGGCCTTTTCGGTCCCTCGGTTAACCGTTGGAGTATCAAACGAAGTCCAAATGACCCGAAACTTGACAGGCGGTCTACCGGTAGTAAACCAAGGCTGCATGACAAGTCTCGGTCCAATCCGGAAATGTTTAATCCCCACACACGAAAGAGAGCTAGAAATGGCCACCGGAGGAGAACGAAGCGCCGGAATGCAAAACGGACAACGGGGAAAATGCTCGAATGCATGAGATGAACATGTATGCAAATGCAATGCACGTGATGACATGATATGAGATGCACGAAACATAAACCACACACGGAGACAAAGACCCGAACCCGAGAATTAAATATAACTTAATGCCGGAAACGACAAGAGTTGGAGTACAATTCGGGAAGGTTACATATGGGGCGTTACACCCCTGCCACCAAATTCCACCTCGATCATATCGTTGTAGTGCTTAGGCGAAGCCCTGCGTCGGTAGTACATCAAGATCGTTACCACGCCGTCGTGCTGACGGAACTCCTCCCCGAAGCTTTGCTGGATCGGAGCCCGGGGATCGTCATCGAGCTGAACGTGTGCTAAGAACTCGGAGGTGCCGGAGTAACGGTGCTTGGATCGGTCGGATCGGGAAGAAGACGTACGACTACTTCCTCTACGTTGTGTCAACGCTTCCGTTGCGATCTACAAGGGTACGTAGATCAGACTCTCCCCCTCGTTGCTATGCATCACCATGATCTTGCGTGTGCGTAGGAATTTTTTTGAAATTACTACGTTCCCCAATAGTGGCATCCGAGCCTAGGTTTTATGGTTTGATGTTATTTGCACGAGTAGAACACAAGTGAGTTGTGGGCGATACAAGTCATACTGCCTACCAGCATGTCATACTTTGGTTCGGCGGTATTGTTGGACGAGATGACCCGGACCAACCTTACGTGTACGCTTACGCGAGACCGGTTCCCTCGACGTGCTTTGCACATAGATGGCTTGCGGGCGACTGTCTCTCCAACTTTAGTTGAACCGAGTATGGCTACGCCCGGTCCTTGAGAAGGTTAAAACGGAGTCTATTTGACAAACTATCGTTGTGGTTTTTTATGCGTAGGTGAGATGAGTTCTTGCTTAAGCCAGTAGCAGCCACATAAAACTTGCAACAAAAAAGTAGAGGACGTCTAACTTGTTTTTGCAGGGCATGTTGTGATGTGATATGGTCAAGGCATGATGCTGATTTTATTGTATGAGATGATCATGTTTTGTAACCAAGTTATCGGCAACTGGCAGGAGCCATATGGTTGTCGCTTTATTGTAGGCAATGCAATCGCGATGTAATGCTTTACTTTATTGCTAAGCGGTAGTGATAGTCGTGGAAGCATAAGATTGGCGAGACGACAACGATGCTACGATGGAGATCAAGGTGTCGCGCCGGTGACGATGGTGATCATGACAGTGCTTCGGAGATGGAGATCACAAGCACAAGATGATGATGGCCATATCATATCACTTAAATTGATTGCATGTGATGTTTATCTTTTATGCATCTTATCTTGCTTTGATTGACGGTAGCATTATAAGATGATCTCTCACTAAATTATCAAGAAGTGTTCTCCCTGAGTATGCACCGTTGCGAAAGTTCTTCGTGCTGAGACACCACGTGATGATCAGGTGTGATAGGCTCTACGTTCAAATACAACGGGTGCAAAACAGTTGCACACGCGGAATACTCAGGTTATACTTGACGAGCCAAGCATATACAGATATGGCCTCGGAACACGGAGACCGAAAGGTCGAGCGTGAATCATATAGTAGATATGATCAACATAATGATGTTCACCGATGAAACTACTCCATCTCACGTGATGATCGGACATGGTTTAGTTGGTTTGGATCACGTGATCACTTAGAGGATTAGAGGGATGTCTATCTAAGTGGGAGTTCTTAAGTAATATGATTAATTGAACTTAAATTTATCATGAACTTAGTCCTAGTAGTATTTTGTAAATCATGTTGTAGATCAATAGCTCGCGTTGTTGCTTCCCTGTGTTTATTTTGATATGTTCCTAGAGAAAATTGTGTTGAAAGATGTTAGTAGCAATGATACGGATTGGATCCGTGATCTGAGGTTTATCCTCATTGCTGCACAGAAGAATTATGTCCTTGATGCACCGCTAGGTGACAGACCTATTGCAGGAGCAAATGCAGACGTTATGAACGTTTGGCTAGCTCAATATGATGACTACTTGATAGTTTAGTGCACCATGCTTAATGGCTTAGAATCGGGACTTCAAAGACGTTTTGAACGTCATGGACCATATGAGATGTTCCAGGAGTTGAAGTTAATATTTCAAGCAAATACCCGAGTTGAGAGATATGAAGTCTCCAACAAGTTCTATAGCTAAAAGATGGAGGAGAATCGCTCAACTAGTGAGCATGTGCTCAGATTGTCTGGGTACTACAATTGCTTGAATCATGTGGGAGTTAATCTTCCAGATAAGATAGTGATTGACAGAATTCTCTAGTCACCATCACCAAGTTAGTAGAACTTCGTGATGAACTATAATAAGCAAAGGATAACGGAAACAACTCCCAAGCTCTTCGTGATGCTGAAATCAACGAAGGTAGAAATCAAGAAAAACATCAAGTGTTGATGGTTGACAAGATCACTAGTTTCAAGAAAAGGGCAAAGGGAAGAAGGGGAACTTCAAAAAGAACGGCAAGCAAGTTGCTACTCATGTGAAGAAGCCCAAGTCTGGTCCTAAGCCTGAGACAAAGTGCTTCTACTGCAAAGGGACTGGTCACTGGAAGCGGAACTACCCCAAGTGATTGGCAGATAAGAAGGATGGCAAAGTGAACATAAGTATATTTGATATACATGTTATTGATGTGTACTTTACTAGTGTTTATAGCAACCCCTCAGTATTTGATGCTAGTTCAGTTGCTAAGATTAGTAACTCAAAACGGGAGTTGCAGAATAAACAGAGACTAGTTAAGGGTGAAGTGACGATGTGTGTTGGAAGTGGTTCCAAGATTGATATGATCATCATCGCACACTCCCTATAATTTCGGGATTAGTGTTGAACCTAAATAAGTGTTATTTGGTGTTTGCGTTGAGCATGAATATGATTTGATCATGTTTATTGTAATACGGTTATTCATTTAAGTAAGAGAATAAATTGTTGTTCTGTTTACATGAATAAAACCTTATATGGTTACACACCCAATGAAAATAGTTCGTTGGATCTCGATCGTAGTGATACACATAATCATAATATTGAAACCAAAAGATGCAAAGTTAATAATGATAGTGCAACTTATTTGTGGCACTGCCGTTTAGGTCATATTGATGTAAAGCGCATGAAGAAACTCCATGCTGATGGGCTTTTGGAATCACTTGATTATGAATCAGTTGATGCTTGCGAACCATGCCTTATGGGCAAGATGACTAAAACGCCATTCTCCGGAACAATGAAGCAAGCAACAGATTTGTTGGAAATCATACATACTGATGTATGTGGTCCGATGAATATTAAGGCTTGCAGCAAGTATCATTATTTTCTGACCTTCACAGATGATTTGAGCAGATATGGGGATATCTACTTGCTGAAACATAAGTCTGAAACATTTGAACAGTTCAAAGAATTTCAGAGTGAAGAAGAAAATCATCGTGACAAGAAAATAAAAGTTTCTACGATATGATCACAGAGGTAAAATATTTGAGTTACGAGTTTGGTCTTCAGTTAAAAACAATGTGAAATAGTTTCACTACTCACGCCACCTGGAACACCACAGCATAATGGTGTGTCCGAACGTCATAACCGTACTTTATTGGATATAGTGCAATCTATGATGTTTCTTACCGATTTACCACTATCGTTTTTGGGGTCATGCATTAGAGACAGCTGCATTCACGTTAAAAAGGGCACCGTCTAAGTCCGTTGAGACGACATAATCTGAATTGTGGTCAAGTTACTACCAAACCTCGTAGGTCAACCAGAGTGAGATCCGCACCAGAGTGGTACGGTAATCCTATTCTGGAGGTCATGTTACTTGACCATGACGAACCTACGAACTATGAGGAAGCGATGATGAGCCCAGATTCCGATAAATGGCTTGAGGCCATGAAATCTGAGATATGATCCATGTATGAGAACAAAGTATGGACTTTGGTTGACTTGCCCGTTGATCGGCAAGCAATTGAGAATAAATGGATCTTCAAGAGGAAGACGGATGCTGATAGTAGTGTTACTATCTACAAAGCTAGAATTGTCGCAAAAGGTTTTCGACAAGTTCAAGGTGTTGACTACGATGAGAGCTTCTCACTCGTTTCTATGCTTGAGTCTGTCCGAATCATGTTAGTAATTGCCGCATTTTATGAAATCTGGCAAACGGATAAACAAAACTGCATTCCTTAATGGATTTATTAAACAAGAGTTGTATATGATGCAACCAGAAGGTTTTGTCAATCCGAAAGGTGCTAACAAAATGTGCAAGCTCCAGCGATCCATCTGTGGACTGGTGCAAGCATCTCGGAGTTGGAATATACGCTTTGATGAGTTGATCAAAGCATATAGTTTTATACAGACTTGCGGTGAAGCCTGTATTTTCAAGAAAGTGAGTGGAAGCACTACAACATTTCTGATAAGTATATGTGAATGACATATTGTTGATCGGAAATAATGTAGAATTATTTTGTAAAGCATAAAGGAGTGTTTGAAAGGAGTTTTTCAAAGAAAGACTTCGGTGAAGCTGCTTACATATTGAGCTTCAAGATCTATAGAGATAGATCAAGACGCTTGATAAGTTTTTTCAATGAGTACATACCTTGACAAGATTTTGAAGTAGTTCAAAATGGAGCAGTCAAAGAAAGAGTTCTTGCTTGTATTATAAGGTGTGAAGTTGAGTAAGACTCAAAGCCCGACCACGGCAGAAGATAGAAAGAGAATGAAAGTCATTCCCTATGCCTTGGCCATAGGTTCTATAAAGTATGTCATGCTGTATACCAGATCTATTGTATACCCTGCACTGATTTGGCAAGGGAGTACAATAGTGATCTAGGAGTAGATCACCGGACAGCGGTCAGAATTATCCTTAGTGAAATAAGGATATGTTTCTCGATTATGGACGTGATAAAAAGGTTCGTCGTAAAGGGTTACGCCGATGCAAGTTTTGACACTAATCTAGATGACTCTAAGTCTCGGTCTAGATACATATTGAAAGTGGGAGCAATTAGCTAGAGTAGCTCCATGCAGAGCATTGTTGACATAGAAATTTGCAAAATACTTACGGATCTGAATGTGACAGACCCGTTGACTAAAATTCTCTCACAAGCAAAACATGATCACACCTTAGTACTCTTTGGGTGTTAATCACATAGATATGTGAACTAGATTACTGACTCTAGTAAACCCTTTGGGTGTTGGTCACATGGCGATGTGAACTATGGGTGTTAATCACATGATGATGTGAACAATCGATGTTAAATCACATGGCGATGTGAACTAGATTATTGACTCTAGTGCAAGTGGGAGACTGAAGGAAATATGCCCTAGAGGCAATAATAAAGTTATTATTTATTTCCTTATATCATGATAAATGTTTATTATTCATGCTAGAATTGTATTAACCGGAAACATAATACATGTGTGAATACATAGACAAACAGAGTGTCACTAGTATGCCTCTACTTGACTAGCTCATTAATCAAAGATGGTTATGTTTCCTAACCGTGGACAAAGGAGTTGTTATTTGATTAACGAGGTCACATCATTAGTTGAATGATCTGATTGACATGACCCATTCCATTAGCTTAGCACCCGATCGTTTAGTATGTTGCTATTGCTTTCTTCATGACTTATACATGTTCCTACGACTATGAGATTATGCAACTCCCGTTTGCCGGAGGAACACTTTGGGTGCTACCAAACGTCACAACGTAACTGGGTGATTATAAAGGAGTACTACAGGTGTCTCCAAAGGTAGATGTTGGGTTGGCGTATTTCGAGATTAGGATTTGTCACTCCGATTGTCGGAGAGGTATCTCTGGGCCCTCTCGGTAATACACATTACACAAGCCTTGCAAGCATTGCAACTAATGAGTTAGTTGCGGATGATGTATTACAGAACGAGTAAAGAGACTTACCGATAATGAGATTGAACTAGGTATTGGATACCGACGATCGAATCTCGGGCAAGTAACATACCGATGACAAAGGGAACAACGTATGTTGTTATGCGGTCTGACCGATAAAGATCTTCGTAGAATATGTAGGAGCCAATATGGGCATCCAGGTCCCGCTATTGGTTATTGACCGGAGACGTGTCTCGGTCATGTCTACATTGTTCTCGAACCGTAGGGTCCGCACGCTTAACGTTATGATGACAGTTATTATGAGTTTATGCATTTTGATGTACCGAAGGTTGTTCAGAGTCCCAGATGTGATCACGGACATGACGAGGAGTCTCGAAATGGTCGAGACATAAAGATTGATATATTGGAAGCCTATGTTTGGACATCGGAAGTGTTCCGGGTGAAATCGGGATTTTACCGGATCACCGGGAGGTTACCGGAACCCCCTGGGAGCCATATGGGCCTTATTGGGCTTTAGTGGAAAGGTGAAAGGGGCTGCCCATAGTGGGCTGCGCGCCTCCCCCCTCCCCTAGTCCTATTAGGACTAGGAGAGGTGGCCGGCCACCTCTCTCCATCTCTTTCTCCTTGGGAGTCCTATTAGGAATAGGATTGGGGGGGGGGGAGTCCTACTCCCGGTAGGAGTAGGACTCCTCCTGCGCCTCCATAGTTGGCCGGCCAGCCCTCCCCTTGGCAACCTTTATATACGGGGGCAGGGGGCACCTCTAGACACACAAGTTGATCATTGAGATCGTTCCTTAGCCGTGTGCGGTGCCCCTTGCCACCAAATTCCACCTCGATCATATCGTTGTAGTGCTTAGGCGAAGCCCTGCGTCGGTAGTACATCAAGATCGTCACCACGCCGTCGTGCTGACGGAACTCCTCCCCGAAGCTTTGCTGGATCGGAGCCCGGGGATCGTCATCGAGCTGAACGTGTGCTAAGAACTCGGAGGTGCCGGAGTAACGGTGCTTGGATCGGTCGGATCGGGAAGAAGACGTACGACTACTTCCTCTACGTTGTGTCAACGCTTCCGTTGCGATCTACAAGGGTACGTAGATCAGACTCTCCCCCTCGTTGCTATGCATCACCATGATCTTGCGTGTGCGTAGGAAATTTTTTGAAATAACTACGTTCCCCAACAAAAAGGAGTATCTCTTTACGAAGGAGAGCGCCGACATTTGGATGAAGTTTAGCAAAAGGAAATTGTGTTTCATCGAAGACGACATCGCGAGAAATATAGACACGACCAGTTGAGACATCTAGACAGTTGACTCCCTTGTGTTGAGCACTATAACCCAGAAACACGCACTGTTTGAAACGAAACATGAGTTTTCTGTTGTTGTATGGGCGGAGATTGGGCCAACATGCACAACCAAAAATACGAAGGGGAGCATAGTCTGGTTTAGTATGGAAAAGACGCTCAGTGGGTGTTTCATTCTTAATAACTCGACTGGGTAGGATGTTAATAAGATGAACAGCCGTGAGATAGGCTTCATCCCAAAACTTGAGTGGCATTGAAGCAGCCGCAAGTAGAGAGAGTCCTAATTCGACGATGTGTCTGTGTTTCCGTTCTGCGGAGCCATTTTGCTGGTGTGCGTGGGGGCATGATACATGGTGAGAAATGCCTAACTTCTGAAAGAAAGAATTTAGCTTTTCATATTCGCCGCCCCAGTCTGACTGGACAGCGATGATCTTTCTATCAAACTTTCTTTCTACAAGAGCTTGGAAATTGAGAAAGACTTGAAATACATCGGATCTTTTCTTAAGAAGATAGATCCATGTATACTTGCTATAATCATCAATAAAACTGACATAATAGGCATGTTTCCCAACATAAAGAGGAGCAGGACCCCACACATCTGAAAATATGAGTTGCAATGGCTTAACAGAAATGCTAGTGGAAACAGGATAAGGCAACTGATGGCTTTTTGCTCTTTGGCAAGAATCACAAATAGTTTCGGAATTATGCTCCCCAACAACCGGGAGTTTATTTTTGCTAAGAACTTGTTTGACAACGGAAAAGGAAGGGTGGCCTAAACGGGCATGCCATCTTTCAAACGATAGCTTGATGGCACTACACACTTGTTTATTGAATCTGCTAACTTGAGGAATCAACGGGTACAGTGCATCCACGCATCTACCTCGGTAGAGGATTTGCTTCGTGACCTGATCCTTGATCAAAAAGAAGAATGGTTGAAATTCTAAAAATACACTATTGTCAAGAGCAATGCGATGAACAGATAGGAGATTTTTTGAGGAAGTGGGACAATGCAAAATGTTTTTCAGGTGAATGTTTCTATGTGGGGAATGAATAATTGAATGACCAATATTGCTTATCTCCATCCCTGTACCATCGGCATTGTGAACTTGCTCGTGACCGTGATATTTCTCATGCATGGTGACCTTCTCAAGCTCATGGGTGATGTGGTCAGAGGCACCAGAATCAGCATACCAATTTGTATCTACTCCATATGACTTGTTGGCTGCTGCGACAACTTTCTTTTTTTGTGAGTTGTCATCTGCATAATGCCACTTGCATTGCTTTGCAATATGATTAGTTTTCTTGCAAATTTGACACTTTCCTTCATATTCATCATACCCTCGGAAGTTGTTGTTGTAGTTGTTCTGGCCTCCCCTGTTGTTGTTGTTGTTGTAGAAGGGGCGACCACCGTTGTTGTAGTTGTGTTCGCCGCCACCAGAGTTGGATTAGTGGCCATCATAGTTACCACCATGGTTGCCACCACCGTCACTGTAGTGGCCGCCACCGCCGCCACCGTGGTGACTGTCACCACCGCCGCCATAGTGGCCTCCACCACCGCGAGAACCACCGCCGCTGCCGCGGTAACCTTTGGAAGGGCCACCCCGTCCGCGGGAAGCGGCATTGGCCGATGATTTGAAGGCTTGGCCGCCGGTGCCCTGGAACATCTCAACCCGCTGATCAAAGGTGGATACCATACCGAAGAGTTCATCGACGGTGGTTGGCTCAGGGCGCACGTCTAGGGCGCTGATGATGGGCTGATATTCCATGTCGAGCCCGGAGATGATGTGAGAAACGAGTTCGTCCTCATCGATGGGTTTCCCAGCCGCTGCAATTTCATCAGCGAGACCACGCATGTAGCCAAAGTATGCAGCAGCGGACTGGGTTCCCTTCTGGGCCGTGGTGAGAGAGATGCAGATGTGGTTGCAGCGGGAGCGGGATTGGGCAGAGAACATATTGGCGAGGGCAGACCAGATGGCATGGGAGGTTTCAAGGGATGCTACTTGGATTAGGACTTCTTTCGAGAGATCGCGGAGGAGGTATGCGACGATCTGTTGATCTTGAATGAGCCAAGTTGCATAAGCAGGGTTTGCAATCTCCTGATCTTTGCCCTCGGCGTTCTTGCTGGTGATGGTTTTGGGTGGCGCTTCTAGGGTTTTGTCGACGTACCTGAAGAGACCCGCCCCGTGATCTGGGAATGAGCTTGGGCACGCCAAAGAACATAATTGGAACGAGTGAGAGGTTCGGAGACATTGTTGTTGAGGCCGGTGGAGACAACCGAGGTGGACGTCGACATTGTCGAGTTTGGAGATTGGAGAAGGGATGGCTAGACGTAGGGGAAGAGGGTAGCTCTGTATACCATGTGGAAGATCGTAGGGAAGCGTCTCAACCTCCAAACAGGAGGCCCGCGGTGTATATATTGATAGGTTGGGGCGCACCTCCCAATAGCGCATACATCGTAACAGAGAGGAGATACATCGGGGATTACAGAAGAAGAGATAGCAAGATAAACGATACATAGGTAGGATAACTCTATCTCTAACTACCATGGCGTGTGACACAAGATAATGTCTAACACATGTAACTGTTAGGACATTAAGGGATGAGAATGTAGTAATGCTGCCAGTGTCTGCAGAAATGGAAAGGTTTGCGGAGCCTCCAATTGATGTAAGAGATATGCACTCAATGTGCAACTTCCGTAGAGCTGGAAGACACCACACTTGTAATTGGATGGACATGACAAACTCACATTTCAAATGAAAGTAGGTGAGGGAGCACCACTCAATGTGGCTAAAGAGACAAGAACCCCAGATGCTGAGCTTCTTAAGGGACGGCGATACCAATCTCTGGGTGCAAATGTTTGGACAACGGACCATTTGCAGTTCTTCAAGGAAATGGAAATCCCCAAACTTTTCAGTTGTTGCCGATGCTAACATCTCGCATAACTCTGGAGGAACAGAGACTTGAGAGTTATAGGAGGTTGCAGAATTTGAAGCAGTTCTAACTCATTATCCTGGATCGTTTGAGGCCTCCGTGGATGCACCTTCAGTGTCAACTGGTCAAGATCCTTCTTATTCTTTAGTTCTGCTTCTGCTGCATCATCCTTGCTTAGGATGCCAACATTAGCTACCTCCAAGTGTCCAAGAAACTGCTTGTTGAAGCTGCCCGGGACGACCGTACCAAAGAATTCAGTGAAAGGAGACTGGCTTGTATCACCCTCTACTTGCACCTTCTTCTCATACCATGTGAACTCGTCAAGAAGGTCCTCGGCCTCACACACTGCATCCTTCAGATTCGGCCCACTGAAACAAAGTGATGCAATCATTGAGGGCACTAACAATCCCAAAGGCAGATAAACTCATGGTGGTTGGAGTCTGGACGTCTATTTTTGTCCTGCGAGGAAACAAGACGCGGTTAGTATTGTGGAAGCAAATTTTGCAGTCAAAGTATATAAAAAGCTGACTATTCGTGTACAACAAGTTGACTATTGTAGAAATCATGCACGCTTTGCTCAATATATATGTCAAGAAATATACACTGCGATGTTCAAGTGAAATTTATTTAACATATGGAACTGAACTGACGGAAAGAGCCTGGGGACGAACGTGACAGGGTTGAACCATGACGGAGATGTCCATACTAAATAGTGAGGTTTTTTGTTACCTAGCCTGTAATGTGGTAGTTTTTTGCTATTTACTCCAGTTGTTTCCCTTACTCCCGTTGAACGAAAACCTGCAAACAAGTTGCAGGTTGGAACAATCACAAGGCAAAACAGACACCCAAACACTGTCTTAAAACAAAGTGCAGTACGCAAGCTCCCAAGCAGCACCAGCAGCAACATCAACAACACATGCATATAATGCGTTAGTGTGCTAAAATACAATACCTTAGCTAGCTCTGCTGCACACTGCAATAATGTCCTTTCGAAATAATCTATTGATCCTGGAAAACAAGTGCAGCTTGTTAGCTTGTTAGCTTGGTTGCAGTTTGGTATACATAATTATAATAATTGCTCTCTTCTGTTCAGTTCTGAATTAAACCTCACAAGGCAATAATCAATTAATAATCTTGGTTGCAATCATCTTTGGACCAAATTAAATCTGATTCCTGGACACTAAGCTTTGCAATCATCATTTTTTTCCTTAAGTTTGAACCGAAGTTGGTACTAAGCCAAAATAGCTCGCTGTATTCTAATTTTAACAGCGCAGTGAAGCAAAAAAAAGTATGTGGAACGCAGAAGCAGAAATCAAGCTGCAGAAGAAAGTTCAGTTCAAGGGGGACATGCTCACCTTGATCGGTGCTGCTTGCCGTCGACAAGCGCTCACTGCCAAAAGCACAGGAGAATGATAGAAATGAAGCTAACAACCTTGAATATGTCTACACGAGTCAACCCTCACAGCTTGTGGGAAACTTCCAGGAAGAAACAACCACGGTGCCAATGAGCTCACAGCTTGTCCGCTTTGCGGAGGTGGGGTGCTATGCTACCAACATATCTTAAAATTATGATGCTCCATGTTCCTTGTTGCATATCTTAAATTATATTTTGTTCCCAAAGTGCTATATTTAGTTACCGAAACCTCACTATGTAGTATGTATATATCTTGATAAAAGTGCACTGCAGTAGGAGTGATGCTCTACTGGGACGTAAAAGAAAGCAGAGGATGTTACTCCAGCAGCAACAGAAATGGGCAAAAACAACAGTTTGGTTCCTTTTGATAATCAAAGGCATCAAATGCTTGCTTAAGAATGCAAACCGAACGCCACCGATTTGGCAGCTAATGTACTGTACCCTCTCAACACCCTACCCCTCAGATCTGAAGTGCCCAAACTAACCTTGATCATCAACCAGTAAACTAACCTTGATCATCAACGTGACCAAATTAATACCAAGTCTGAACCCTGCAAGCTAAATTGTTTTCATACTTCTGAAACCCCACTGTCTTAAAAAATATGTCACCCAGGCAACATCAGCAGCACATGCATATAGTACTGTATTCATAAGCTAAATAGGGTACACTACCTTAGCTAGCCCTGCTGCAAACTTAGGTGGGTTAGCTGGGCATAAGTGGGATCTCACTTAACAAATGTATATCTGATTCGTTTTCACAAACTACATGCAGATATGATTTGAATATATGATATTCTGAAAACTACATGCAGATATGATTTGAATATGATATTCAGCGGCCTGCTAGAGGCAGGGTGTGATAACCATGCTACAACACTGCAATGCATCCCTTTGATAACCTAAAGGGCTAGAAAACAAGTGCAGCTTGCTGTTAGCTTGGTTGCAGTTTGGAATAGATAATTATAACTACTGCTCTCTTCTGAAATTAAACCTGTTAATCCAGAAACCTCACAAGGCAACAATTAATTGATTAACAATCTTGGTTGAAATCACCATCATAGCATAAAGTTCAAACTGATTAACCCACCCAATGTTTCCTCAGAAAAACTTGAAAGCGACCTAGCTAAAATGGCCACTCACCCTTGTTTGATGTTTTGCGAAATGCAAGTTAACCCACCCAAGCTACCAAATCCGAATCAATCATGAAACCTATCATGGGATGCAAAGCGTGAACCACGCCGACGGTGGCTTGTTCCGGTGCGGCCCAAGGCCCTCGACCTTCTCCTCCCTGACGTCCTTGAGGCTGAACACCCCGGCGCCACGCTGGTTGTCGGGGTAGTACAGCGACAGATCATCGGCGCTGTGGTAGACGCAGCCGGCCCTAAGCTCAGGTGCTCCCTCCTTGGCACGCACAGCGAACCGTTCACCCCGACAAACAGCGCGGCGTCGCTGATGCCGTCTGCCTCCTTCCATTGCTCGGCGCCAGCGTCAAGGACCTGCGCCTTGAATGCCAACCGATGCTTGATCTTATCAGACTGCATCAGCCGACCGCCCGGCTGTCACCAGGTACTTGCGATGGTCGCACCAGGGCTGCCCTGGCGCTCCCACGCCTCCACATCGCCGGAGTAAGTGATCGAGTAGAACCTGCCCTCGTGGTGGACGGCGGCCTCGATGCTGTCACGCAAGGGCGGCCTCGGCCAACTGGCACACTTGGTCCCGGCCTTGGCTATTCCGTGGCGCGAGGGCACTGGCCTCCACACGCGTCCCTCCGCGTACCGTAGATCGGTGATGAGCATGGCGATGGCGGCGGAGTCGGAGAGGACGACCTTGCGGTAGAAGTAGCGGCGCATCGAGCCGGGGGTCGTCACTGCGAATCCGTCGGGGTACGGCGGGGCCCCCTGATGAACGGCTTCTCCTCAAACGCGAAGACACAGGGGATGGTCTCGATGGCCGGGGGCGCCCGCTGCTCGCCGGTGACCGGGTTGACGAGGCGCAGACGGGCGAAGGCATCAGCGGTGACGAGCCACCCGCGGGAGGATGAGGATCCGAGGACGAGGTGGTCGGCGGAGCGGCGGTACGCGAGCGAGAAGAGCGTGGCTGTCTTCGGGGTGTCGCCGGGCAGGACGAGGCGGTGGCGAGGGCACAGGCGGGCTTCGATGTGGGCTAGCATGTCCGGCGACGCCGACGGCGGCGGCCTCTGCTCGATTCCGCGGCATTGGAAGCATAGGATTGGGGATTGGAGATGGGATGATCAGGTCTGCATTCGTCGCAAGGTTTTGGATTCCGAATGGATGGATTTTCTCATGTGTGTGTGTGGGGGGTGTGGGGGGGGGGGGGGGGGGGGGAGGAGATTCTCGGTTAACCGAGAAATACCGAATATATTTCGGACGAAATTTATTATTGAATTTTGAATTCAAATTCTTTTAGCCTCAATATAGATAGATTGAATAGGTATCAACCGCAGAAGTGGTAGTATATCAGTGGAATGTCTACACGCGCTAGGCAAAGATGTCATGCTATACTAGTATAGGTTCAAAGGTAAAAATTCAAAAATTTCGGGATTTTTTGCTCGGTATATGACTTTCTCGTGGGGCAGCGAGAATCTCGGTAACCGCGCGGTAACCGTTTTTCTCGGGCGGTACCCAAAACCATGATTCGTCATCGGATTGAACATCAACGGTCCAAATGTTGACGGGCCTTCATTACCCTAAATTGGTTAGAGCTCTTTTACAGTACCCTTGAATTAATATAAGCCCTCTATTTTTGGCAATCCAATGGCCAGTATAATCCGGTACTCCATCTTTTGTTCCATGGAGTACGGAGTCGATGAGTCACGGAGTACCCAGATCTAAGGGGCAAAAGAGTAATCGCATCAAAATCATTTGATGGTTATTTCTCTTGAGGGTATTTTCATATTCCCCCCTGTAACCTCTGGTTCGTACGAACGCCGTGCTGCACTCATCTCCATCCGCGAACGCCGCCCCCACCGCGATCTACTCCGCCTGCCGCCGACGCCGCCGTGCTTGTGCCCTCCACAATCAGGTCGGAAGCTCGCACGTTCTAATCTCTGAACATAATGGAGTGATTTTTTAAGCCCAGTAGTGCATCTGGACCTGTAGGGACGCAGTGGATGGATACATTGTCCCAGGCTTTTCCACAGACGATGCACCAGCGGAGAATCAATGGAGACATCGAAGGAAAAGGCCAAGCGTGCAGCCGATGGTGCGATTGCCATGGGCGACGACAACAATTCTCTTGGACTGAAGAGAAATCTTCAATCTAGCTGGCGGCGGCGGCGCCTAGTTGCCTCACGCGGCTGGGATGCAGGATCGATCGACAGACTTTTTCTACGAAACTAAACAATCGGGCCTCTATTGTGGAAAAGCCCAAAATACCGTTCGTAAAATGTCTAAGTTACCCTTCATCATGGACGGCTAGATCTGTTTGGTACTCCGGTTAGTGCCATGGGAGTACTGGGGTACCGCAAAAAAGCTCATTGGTTGTCATCAAATGGTAAAAGAGCCAAGTCCACATTACCCCTCCCGAACTTGTTCTAAATAAACGGCTTTGTGAAATTTAGATGGTTTTGCGAGTTTAAGGGGGCATTTTATGCCAAAGTGAAGTTCAACATTATCCTTATGGTGAGTTCAGGGGATTAAAATGGATTATAACGGGTTAAGTCTTTGTACGATTTACACCCAGTAGATTTACCCCGTTTAGTGGAACTTCCATCAAAATATCAGATTTTGAAGACTTTTAACACGATCTTACCCCAATTTTGCATTTTGCTTATTTATGTTAGATAGGGTCGGCATGTTGCGTCAATGGTTCGTAAAAAGTTATGTAAAGATCGGAGGGCATCATTAGCCATCATGTCCAGACTTCTCTTGCTCATCTGCTCCATTCGTTCTCCTCGTACGGATATTTGTGGACCCCGGGCGTCGCCTCACCTCACATATTGCCTAATTACACCCATCAGAAAATGACGGCCCAAAGATTCTAAAAGAGGTATTCTAGACGATTTTTCACTTAGGGTAATTAGTATCACAAATGCATATTTAGGGGATAAAATGTGAAATTCACTCCAAAATAAACAACCACAATGTTCAAGCTTCCCTAAAACGAAATTTCTAGTTGTCATGAACGAGGGTCGGTTGGATCGAGAAATTGTGTCACGGAACAAGTGTATGACAAAAATGATGGACTCAAGGGTATAACAAAAAAATTGTTTATCGAGCCTTTACTTAATTATTAAGCATTTTTTTTGATAAAGGGAGTTTTATTAACTCACTTTGTAGCATCAAGCGGATACAACACATCATGGGCGACACCCGGTCTCTGCATATTCAGGATGCACACAGCCAAGAGTAACGAGTCCGACTAAAAATATAACATAACGACATATAGACATTAGTAAAGCCCTATAAGACCGACACTATGCTTATGTCAAAGGAGCAGTCGACCACCCATGTTGAGTGAAAACCTCTGTGACCACCTACTCCAACCGTGAACACACTGCCTTGAACAACGGCTTGTAATCCATACGGTTTAACATCAACCACATACGAAGCCAGTGCGTGAAAAATAACCTGCAACGGAGAAGAGAGTGTGCCATTGAAAAAACAAAAATCATTTCTACTTAGCCAAAGCGACCATAATATGGCAGACACTCCCACCTTTACCAGCGTGCTATTTGGTATTCCGTCCAGCCAGTGACCATATATATTGGCAAACACTTGTGATCAGGTACAAATTTGATGCAATTTGAATGACTGGCCAAGTAGAACGCGCAAAGTTGCATTGGAAGAAGAGGTGTTTGATTGCACCATCGTGGGCACAAAAACTACACTACTTCCTACCTTGCCAGTTGCGCCGAGCGAGATTGTCTTTTGTTAGCACGACACCTCTCCAAAGATACCACATGGCAATCTTTATTTTTAGTGGTATCTTGGATTTCCATATTTGGTTATTATTATCGACTAGAATCTCATAATACATGAGAGCACGGTGCATAGTGTTAACTGTGAAAGATTCTGGTGTGGTGATATTCCTGTGAAACACATTCCGTCCTTCTGTCAGGTTGACCGTTTCCAGTCTAAATAACAGTTGTTGCCATGACATGAGGTGGGGGGCAACCAAGTCCCGCAAAAAGATACATTCGGGGGGTTGGAGCCGAGCACTTGCGCGAGTGTATCGTTCTTATCACGGACAATACGGTACAAGGCCAGATATTGTTTTCAGAGAGTGGTGTTTTCTAACCACTTATCCTACCAAAAAAATTCTTTGAGCTGTCCTTTATCGCGGAAGACCCAAAACGAAAAAGATGCTTCTTTGCTAACATTCGGCCTGCCCAAAAATTTGAGTCCCCTGGCTTCCAATATGCCTGGGACACCGCTATTTGACCTACATACTTATTGCGTAGCAGAGTTTGCCAGACGCCCTCCTCAGTAAGAAGCTTGAAAAGCCATTTATTTAGTAAGTCATCATTATTGACCTTAAGGTCATGAATGCCTAGAACTCCCTAGTCCTTCGGTTGACAAACTACGCACCATTCAGTGAGCCGATATGTTTTTCGCTATCTCCTTGCCAGAAGATTCTGGATCTGAAATAATCCATCCTCTGCAAGACCCCTTTAGGGATTAGGAAAAACGATAGCATATAGAGAACTGAGTTTACCAGAACAAATCATCCCCCAACAGAGAAACTTACCTTTCCAACTACTCAGTCGTTTCTCTTTGCGTTCTTTCACATGTTTGCAGTCTGCAATAGTGAGACGCCGATAGTGAATCAGAATTCCCAAATAATTAATAGGGAATTGGCCTTCTTCACAACAAAACAAATATGCGTACTGTGCAGCCGCCTCTTTGGCTTTTCCGAAGCAGAATAATTCACATTTATGGAAGTTTATTTTAAGACCAGGCATTTGCTCGAAGGCTGAAAGCAAAAGTTTTAGATTCCTAGCTTTATCTAGGTCATGTTCCATAGAGAGAATCTTATCATCAGCATATTGCAAAATGGAGAGCCCCCATCGACAAGGTGAGGCACAACTCCTGCAATTTATCTGTCCTGCTTAGTACGTTCAATCAATATTGCTAGCATGTCAGCAACAATGTTAAACAACATTGGAGAAAGTGGGTCACCCTGACGTAGTCCTAGGTCATCATTGACTTTAATCGCCACACTACCTCCCGAAATAAAAGTTTGGACCCATTCATGCCATTTCTCAAAGAAACCTTTCATTCTAAGGGTTTGTTGAAGGAATGACCACTTTACTTTATCATAGGCCAGTGTGGAGCACGGCTTCCACTTGCCCCTCTCGCTCCAGGCACATGAGGAGTTGAGGGCGCTACAGCAGCACGTGAGACCCCTAGGAGTGACAGACACAAAGGACATCTGGTCCTGCGTTTGGGGGGCGGCTGAATTCAAGACAACAACGTATTACACTTTCTTCTTCAGATATGTAATTGCACATTAAGCTTATTAATGGCTGTGGAAGGCTCGAAGTATTCCCAAGCTCAAAGTCTTTTGTTGGTTCCTTTTATCCGATCGTCTCAACACAAGGAACATGCTCAAGAGGCGGCATTATAACATTGGGAACAACTTTGATTGTTTGTTTTGTGGGCAGCACATTGAAGAAACGGTGGAACACCTCTTTTTCATGTGTGCATTTAGTGGGACCTGCTAGAACAAGCTGAATATTTCTTGGCCTGTGCATGGCAACAGACTGGATGTGATGATGCACCTCAAAACTTTGCACCAGAGAGCCATGATTACGGATATCTTCTTGGTGGCGGCTTGGAGTCTTTGGAAAGAAAGAAACAATAACTACTTTCGCCAAGTAGCCCCATCAGTCTCGTCCTGGAAAAGCTAGATTCAAGAAAGACTTTGCTAGTATTAGGCATAGGATCCCTGATCACAAAAAACAGATAGTTAGCACTATACTTGACTCTTTACATTGACAACACTAGCGTTGCTTTCCCCCTTGTGTCGGGGTTGCTTGCTGGATTCTGTCCATATGTAAATGTAACACTTTGTACTCTGTTTTACCCCTTGGCAATATACTAAGCAGTAGGAGCCTTTCCTACTGTCTAACCCTTCAAAAAGAAACTTTATCATAGGCATTTTCGAAGTCAATTTTGAAGACAATCCCACTCATGTTATTTCGATGCATCTCGTGAACGGTCTCATGAAAATTGACTACTCCATCGAGTATGTTCCTTCCTTGCATTAAGGTCGTTTGTGATGGTCGAATCACATGATCTTCGACCATATGAAAAAGTGACCACCCGCAAGGCGATCCAAGACGGTCACAAGGAAGTCTCGTTTACCAGCCTCGAAAATAGCCAGAAAATCTAGCCCAAGTTCCTGTACACAATCACCGACGTGTTTATGTTTAGCCAATTCTGTTACGTGTTTATGTTTAGCCAATTATGTTAGACCTCTTCTATTCCAAAACATGTCTCTCACGTGGAAACTCGTGTTGATGTGGATGACTTGGCGTTCTTGGGCGGTTTTGTTTCTTTTTAGAGGAATTTGACTTTGATTTATGTGAATACACCGTGTAGTCATAAAACACTTCATCCATTATAACCTCGGTAACCTCACCAACCAAGTGCGAAAGAAGTGGACCATCATATGTGGCAACCACCTCCTCCTCCTCCCCGGTCTCGGGGTTAGGAAGGGTATTCAAACATTTTGAAGAAACCTTTAAATGGTCTATCTCCATACGTTTGAGCACCCCAACTAACAACTTTATTTCATGATCACTCTTTCCAATAGATACTCCAACATTCTTTGAAGTAAAAGAAATGTGAGAATCCAAGAAGGAATGAAAAGATTTTGCGGAATATGTAAGTGGTGCAGAGTCCAAATTGCGCGCGGCTTGACATTTCATGGCCTTGCCCAGAGAGTCCTTGTCAGTCGGAGAAGAGCCATCAACGGAGATTGCGTGCCTTCAACCGGTCTGACTACAGCTGGGCCAACAACATGTTGGCTGACCTTGCCAGCACCATCGCTCTCATGTCGGGCTAGACGAGACTTATTTGCTCCGTCATTGTGCTCCCATCCGTGCTCCCCTCCATTTAGGCAAAACTCAGAAAATTGACATGTGGACGAAAGAATTTTACAAATTGAACCGTGTTTGAAAAAAATCACTCAGGTGACCTTTCGTGCAGCGCCCGACAGCCAAGCGTTGCATCCTACTGAGAAGCGCCGTACTACCAGGCGCTGCACGCCTGGCCAGGATGGCAACCCTGTTACAAGCCTGCCCCACACCTAATAGTGCAGCGCCTAGCAGATAGATCCACGAGGTGTGAAAAGGCAATGCCACACTCTCATATTTAACCAGGTGGAAGGGGGGTCGAGGAGGGGTAGGTGGTTGCTCTCGCATTCGCACCGCGCCGCATATCCAACGCTTCTCTTCCTCCCCTCCTAACAGCTAGGTGCTGCACATTACACGTGTGACGCCTAGATGTAAGGCGCTGCATGGCCAGGTGTGTGGCCGGGCCTGGACCAGGGGTGCCACGCTGGACAGACGTGCAACACCTGCCAGTAAGGTGCTACATGGCCAGGTGTAGGGGCGGGCCTGGACCAAGGGTGCAACGCTTGTCATTAAGGCGTTGCACATTAGAGTGCAGCGCCTGACTGTGGGACGCTACATAAAAGGGTGAGCGGTGTGAAATTTTTTCAAACACGGTTCACTTTGTGAAATACTTTCGTCCACACGTCAGATTTGTGAATTTTCCCTCCGTTTATTCTTCATCCAACGGCCACACCAAATCTCCTTCCCCACGTCAGTTTTTTTTTCTTTTCAGCTAAAGGAAAACATAAATTCCCATGTATTCTCCCCATGGCCATTGTATTTTCGTCTACACGGCCTGCGTATTTATGACTGCGACTTGAACAACGACATGGCCGGCACGGGGCGTCTCTGGCGGCAGTGAATGTCGGAGGTGACTTGACCCACGCGACACTACTAGGAAAAGGCCTTCTAGTGGCGCACCAGTTTTGCCTATTAATGGCGCACTATTGGTGCGCCACTAGCACCACGCCATTAGAATTAAATTTTAATGGCGCACCCCTGGTGCGCTATTAGTATTTGTATACTAATGGCGCACCAAGCAGTGCGCCATTAGTATAGCCCACCGTGCGTCATTAATATGCCTCCCAGGGGCCATATGTACCCATGTGCTTTGGCATACTAATGGCGCACTAGTGTGTGATGCGCCATTAGTGTCATTTTTACAGTGCACCACTAGTATGAATATTAGGGATTTTTCTTTTCTTTTGTGATATTTTCACAGGTTACAAAATATATTATTGGACAAAATTTAGACAACACCACACAGCAACAGCAGATTCATCGAATAAAATAGAAGATTACTCTCTGAATACAATTCATCATATTAGTCTCCGAATTCAAAAGACCGAACAAAGATAAAACATTACAAGTCTCGAGACCGCGAGTAGCGAGTTTGTCTTCACATTACAAGTCGATATCGATCATCTAAACTACCATCACATAGAAGAGAGTTGCGGTCATCACGATGAGCATCATCGCGATGAAACTGGTCTTCATCCGGTTCCTCCAACGCTCCCTCCTCTCTCTCGCTAGATAGCGCGCGTGATTCCGCCTCCGCCCTAGTGGTGTACCCTTTGTAACTGTTACCGCTGAAACGGTGAACCTGTCTCCGACACTCTTCCCAGTCGTCGTAGACTCCGGGAACCTTACCCTTGTACACGACATACGACGACATCTCTATGCACTAGCGAAACAAAACGTTAGTAGCAATTCACAGACAATACATAAGCTATATATAAATGTGCAACAAAAGGATCGGAAGAGAAAAACAAGACATTAATAGCACGATTCATGGTCCTACTAATAAATAGCATCGATTAAATCTAAGTTGAACGACTGTCCAAACCAAAGAGACATACAAGTTCATTAAAGTTTAACTACAACATGAGCCAATCGATGTTTCAGAACTACACATAGCATCACTACTTTCGACTCGACTCAAGGGACCGAAGCGTGGATGAAGCCGCCATCTCTCGTGATGGTCATGAAATCGCGGGCGTTGTCAGCCTGCATTTGTAGCGTTGTGTCTATCTCACTATTGGACGGTTGATATCTGACGTTAAACTGCCCCGAGGTACGAAGGACATCTTGATGGATAATTTCCGCAAACTCCAACTGTATGCGAAAGAATTCTTGTCTGATGTCCGCGTCCTGAATTGTCGACAAGCTCGCGGCCCAATCTTTGAGATTATTTGGTAGCAGAAGGTGATTATGGTCCCGTACGATCGCCCGCATGGGATGGAGGGCCTAGTAGGCATCCTTCTGACCGCCAGGCAGCTTCTTGACGCAGCAGAACGTCGTATTGTGGGCGACCACGTACTTGCCGTACTAACGAACTGGCCTAGTGAAGGTGCCTCCAGATTTGGCGTAGCCGCGGAGAACATCATCAAGAACTTTCTTGATATTTGTGTAGTCTTTCTTTGACTGACGGTCCGAGTCGAAATACGTGGCCATGGAATATTTCGGGCTTAACAGGATGAGTGTGCAATGTGTATCACTGCACAAAACACGGAATGTTAGAAAAAAATGATCGAAATCTAAGAAATCATATGTTACGGGGCGGTTGAGGGGATGACTTACTCGGGAAAGTAAGGCATGAGGAAGTTATCCTTATCTGGGTTTGCCAGAATGACGCCTTCGAGGTAAGAACTCGCGACTTGCCGGTCCCCAACGCTTCCCAAGATCTTGGCACGCATGTAGAAGGGGTCGACTATCACGATGTCCGGGGTCTTGTCTCTAATGATCCGCATCTCCATACTCAGCGAAAATAGCCGAACGAAGGTGTAGTGCAGCGGATGAAGGTTAAACATAGCGAAGATGGCATCAAACCGCAGGACGATCGTACCCCCGATGGAGTTATCCACGAAGCCCTTGCCCTCTGGCACCTTGGCCACGAAAACCGGGTATGCCACATCATTCTCGGAGAGACGCCGCTTCTCCAGAGAAAGAACACTGTCATGCAGACTCCGCATAGCACCGGTTGCAGCATTGAGCATATTAGTCGGTAGCATCGGCCTACCCGCCACATGCACCCTCCTCGAGAAATCCTTAGATGAAGGTGGCCCGTCTTGAGCACAGATCGTACTCGGTGTCGGCTGGCTCGCACCCATGTTACTCTTTCTTTTCCGTCCATTCTTCTTCTGCTGTAATGGGACCGAGTTCTGCTCACAGACCGCCTTCTTGAGTGTGTTGGGGCTGATAATATTTCGCACCTCGGCTATCTGGGGCTCGGTGAAGTCGGCAGCTGGAGGCATCTCCTGAGAACTGAATGCCAGACGACGCCTATAGCAATTGGGTTTCTCCGCGGTACCAGCTAGATCATGATCGTCTTTTGTAGGGTTGGGTTCTTGAGAAGGAGGCCCCAAGAATTCGTCATCGCACCCATGTTCGGCAAAGTACTTATCGACGTTGGCAAATGTACCATCGTCGTTGTCGTCGTCGTCCGGATCCTGTGCCATATGCATGTTCGGATCCTGTGCCATAGGGATGTCCGGCATGTCCGGTAGCGTTGCGGCAGTCTTGCCATGGCTTGTCGCCGGCACGACTGGCGGTGTTGTCTTTGGGGTGGTGTCCCCCGCCCCCAAACGAATCTGGCTCTTCGGCCAAAGCAGGGGCCAGCTTAGGCAGGCGCTAAGGGTCATCACATCATCTTCGTCGGACCCGGCGGGTCGAATCGGAGGTAACAACTCATCGCAGCCTGGCAGCACCCGAACCAGTTGAACCCTATACACGGTGGGTGGCATAGGATTACCGTGGAACACGGGGTTGCCCGGTTGAACGATTCTGCCCTTGGCGACATCGACCAACTCGTCGTTCACGAAGTGCAGGAGAGTGCACGGAACGTCGGCGGCGCCCTGCGAAAACATGTAGGGCGTCAGGGATGCCCAGTCAAAGGCAAGGAGATGAAGTCCTCCGCCGAGAGGCTTAATTAGTTACCGTCATGGTGTCGAGCTCTGCTAATTTCGAGGCACCGCCAACGGCGGGCGTGCAATTGACGGAGGGGCCGCTTGCTGCCGAGGTGCCGGCCGGCGTACACCCGGGTGCATTAAGCTCCAATGCCCATGCCGGCGTCGGAGACACCAATACCGCCTCTGCCGGAGACACCAATGGCGCCGCCTGTGCGTTGTGCGAGTTGCTGGACGTGAAGCTGGGAATCGGGGGCGGCCCCTGTTGGCCGCCCGCAATCCACGTCGTCAGCCCATGAATCAAGGTAGGCACAATGGCGGTGAGCGTCAATCCCAGTTGTTGTTGCACATGCTCTTGGACAATCTCCGGAATCCGCACCACTTGTGCCTTGAGTTCTTGAACCTCACGCGACTGGCTTTCCGAGCTGGTCTTTCTCTCCTTTCGCCCACCAGCGTTATAGTATGACGACCATTTTGTGGGCAAGCCTTTGCCGGCCACACGACCAGCTGACGACGGCTTACTGAGCTTATCCTTGTTTTTCATTACGTTCAACGCCCTATTTAGAGTGCTGTCCCAAGGGGTGCTCTGAGCCGACCCCGCGCTACTGCTTTCAGTCTCCTGCGGAAGGAATGTGAACCATTTAGAAATTTGGCTTCATTAATTAGAATGCAACCATATGGAGCTAATTACGCGGGGGTGTTTTCCTTACCAGAACAAGCTCAAGCGCCCTGGTCTTCGGATACGTGGTAAGCTCCTTTGTTACCGTGTCCTCCTTGTACCGGGCCCTAACATAGTTCCTGGTCTGCTTGTCACGGTATTTCTCGAAGCGGGGCGGTAGGCCTTGCTCGGCACGCTCCGCGTCCTCCTTGTCCCATATAGGCTCCGCCACTCCGTAACCGCCGGGACCGAGTTTGTGTTCCCCTAAGTTCAACTCCCGCATTTCTTTCCCCCACTGACTTGATTTGGAGGTTGCGCTACTCTCGCACTTGATCTTGAACTCCTTGTAGTCATCTTCGCTGATCGAAGGATTTTTCGCCTTGATCTTCTCATAACTATCACCTTTGTCAATCATTCTCTTCATCGCGCTTCTCCAAGTAGACAGGGCCATGCACATCCTCGTGAGGGCGCCACTATTCACTTTATTCCCTGAGAGGCGTGTGTTTTCAAATTCAGCGAGGAACTTGTATTGTTCGTGCAGCTTCGTGAAGAGGAGGTTGCGCAAATTCCCTCGGTCCTTATGCCTTAGGTTCTCGGTGTTGATCGAGACGGTGCTCCGGAGAATGCACCCGAGCTGAACCGAGTACCCCTTGACTATTTGTTTGGGCTCCGTTGGATGCCCGTCGGAGTCCACTTCAGTAAATTCCGCCTTGGTGGTGTGGAGCACGTTTGGGCGCCGGTCCTTCCGTTGCCTCTTCGGTTGGCTGCCATCTGTGCGTGCGCTGCCATCATCAGTGGTGGCATCCTCGGCGGCACCATTAGTGGTGTCATCCCCGACGCCACTAGGGGTTGTGTAGTCAGGATCGGTGTCTTTCGGGGCGTCCTCATAGCAGTGAGGTTCTTCCTCCATCTCCTGGGACAACTCCCAGAATTGCTTGCCGCCGAACCACCGGCCTCATCGTTGTGGGCCATGTTTCGCTCTAAATAGGAAAAAACTTTGGTCAAAAAGTTGGTTATTGTCAAGGAACAAGATCTCATCATTTAGGGTTAGTGAGGAATTATCATGGTCTCATCATTTAGGGTTTGTCGACACCAAGGCATCCTAAAAGCTAAGGTTTTATCATTTAGGGTTTGTCGACACCGAAGCACCCTAAAAGCCTAAGCTTTCATCATTTAGGTTCTTATCGATACCGAGGCACCCTAAAAGCCAAGGTTTTATCATTTAGGGTTTGTCGACGCTGAGGCACCCTAAATTCTAAGTTAAGTTTTCATCATTTATGGTTTATCGATGCCGAGGCATCCTAGGTTGACTGATATATATGGGTATCTTCTAATAATATACCCTATCAAGAAAAGGGAAGGAGAATTTCTAAGTTGGGCCTAATCACTTGGCTCTATTGCCACCTATGGCCGTTGCTTTTTCGTCTCTCCACACATGAATTCATCATATGTGTTTAATGCAGCAAGAATAAAGGCGCAGTTGATCCTACTTAATTAAGTACTAAGATACCCCGACCCATGCATTAGTCGCAAGTACCCCATATGTCCTATTTTTAGCAAAGTCATGCTAAAATTCACAGAAAATTTCAGCATGACCTTTGCTGAAAATAGGACATATGGAGTACCCGAATTTACCGGAACGGAAGTTAATTGACATTCCGGCAAACTCAAGGGCCCCTGCAACCCCACAACACCCCACAATATCATCACGACACGATGGTCGGAGACAAAACCCCCCAATATCATCAAAATACTCCAGTTATGAAGTAAAATTCCTAAAGTGTTCCAGGAGTAGAACCTGATGTGTAGTCAGTGGCTTCACCTATGTGCATAAAAATCATAAAAATTCAAAATCATTTGAAACCTGATCACTAGTCATAAAAATTCAAAGTCATTCAAAATCAAAATCTACTGATTAGTTCTTGTGCTCATTGAAAGCACAAGTGCTCCCTAGGTGGTTTTGGTAATTAATTACAACATATCTCTTGTTGGACTAACGTTTCTATCTAGCACGTTTCAGATAAGTTCAACAATGGAGTGGCATGGACTAAAGGTTGTGGGAACTCCTTCAAGATGCTAAGGACAAAGGATTGGCTAAAGCTTCAAGCTCAAGACTCTTCATTTTACATTTTAGTGATCCAAGATCACATTGAGTCTATAGGAAAAGCCAATACTATCAAGGAGGGATGAGGTGTTGCTTAATGAGCCTTTTGCTTCATGTGCTTAATGATATGCTCCAAAACCCTCAGCTACTTTCCGACTTCCACATATGACCTAAACCCTAAGCCAAACTCGGACCTACCGATTCTTTCTACCCGACGCCACCGAGTTTCACTTGTCATAGCCACTGCCAAACCCTAAGCAAATCGGTTCTACCGATAGGGATCTCGGTCTCACCGAGATGGGATTGTAATCTCACTGTGTGTGTCCATTACCAAAATCAGTCTCACCGAGTTTAGGCAATCTGTACTACCGAGATTTCAATGCAAACTCTCTAGTTAACTTATTACCAAAATCGGTCCAACCGAGTTTAGTAATCGGTCCCACCGAGTTTGCCTGACCAACTCTCTGGTTAGCTTATTACCAAATCGGTCTCACCAAGTTTGTGTAATCGGTCTCACCGAGATTACGTTATGCCCTAACCCTAACCATATCGGTCCTACCAAGTTGCATGTCAGTCCCACCGAAAATCTCTAAAGGTCACTAGGTTTACTATTTCGGTCCGACCGAGTTTGTTGATTCGGTCCCACCGAGAATGGTAAATTGTGTGTAACGGTTGGATTTTGTGTGGAGGCTATATATACCCCTCCACCTCCTCTTCACTCGTTGAGAGAGCCATCAGAACACATCTACACTTCCAACTCATATGTTCTGAGAGAGAACCAACTACTCATGTGTTGAGACCAAGATATTCCATTCCTACCATATGAATCTTGATCTCTAGCCTTCCCCAAGTTGCTTTCCACTCAAATCTTCTTTCCACCAAATCCAAATCCTGTGAGAGAGAGTTGAGTGTTGGGGAGACTATCATTTGAAGCACAAGAGCAAGGAGTTCATCATCAACACACCGTTTGTTACTTCTTGGAGAGTGGTGTCTCCTAGATTGGCTAGGTGTCACTTGGGAGCCTCCGACAAGATTGTGGAGTTGAACCAAGGAGTTTGTAAGGGCAAGGAGATCGCCTACTTCGTGAAGATCTACCGCTAGTGAGGCAAGTCCTTCGTGGGCGATGGCCATGGTGGGATAGACAAGGTTGCTTCTTCGTGGATCCTTCGTGGGTGGAGCCCTCTGTGGACTCGCGCAACCTTTACCCTTCGTGGGTTGAAGTCTCCATCAACGTGGATGTAGGATAGCACCACATATCTGAACCACGGGAAAAACATCCGTGTCTCCAATTGCGTTTGAATTCTCCAAACCCTTCCCTTTACATTCTTGCAAGATGCATGCTTTACTTTCCGCTGCTCATTTACTCTTTGCATGCTTGCTTGATATGTATTGTGTATGTTGAAATTGTGCCTAAAACTCCACTCAAACTGAAAAAGTTTAAAAACTGCAAGTTTAGCACTAAGTGTCTAATCACCCCCCCTCTAGACACACCTACTTCAAGGTCCTACAAGTGGTATCAGAGCTTTGGTCTCCATTGCCTTGGTTTAATCACCATTGGAGGAAGATGGATGTGTCTACTTTAGGGAGTCTTAGACATAGAGTGCCTATTCTTGATGGAGAGTATTTTCATGAGTGGAAAAATGAGATGCTTGTAATTTTCAATCAATATCATTTGAACAAGTACATTGCTAGCCCTTGTGCACCTCATATTGATCCTTTGCATCCTACCCTAGATGAAGACATTGTCATGATTCGCAATCTTAGAACCGTTGAGCTCATCATTAGAGGATTGCCCAAAAACTTGATTGCTAGTTTACCTACTCTTAATTGTGCCTATACTATATGGAAATTTCTTGAGGAACGATTTCCCGATTATTCCTTGAAAAATTTGGATGAAATTCTCCATAAATCTATTGCCTTGAGTAAGATGAACTCTAGTGATCCTAGTTTTGGTGATTGTCTATTTGAGCTTACTAATCTCATGCATGCTAGAGGAAATGTTGGAATCATTAGTGATATTATATCCGAAGCTATAAGAATTCATAAAGGTGACCACTTTGATGATCATTTATCTAATGAATCACTCTAGGAAATGATGAGTCACAAGATCATGTTGAACATGGATACTGTGATGAGGATGATGGTAGTGACTTCGATCTTGATGATGCAATGAGACATTTTGGTCTTATGGCAAATCTTCGGGGATATGTGTCAGGAGGAAAGGAATGGGTTCTTGATAGTGGATGTACTGATCATATGACCGGAGATGAAGAGATGTTCCGTGAGCTTGCTGAAAATGACGGCCCTCGAAAATATGTCACCTTTGGTGATAATTCAAAGGGTAAGGTGGTTGGCCTTGGTAAGGTGGCCATCTCACATGATAGCTCCATTCAAAATGTCATGCTCGTTGAATCTCTCGGCTACAACTTACTTTCAGTATCTAGACTTGCTGATTTCGGTTTAAATGTCCTATTTACTGAGGTAGATTGCCAAGTGTTTCGTCGAGACAATCATAAAATGGTATTTACAGGTATGCGTAGAGGTGACCTTTACATTGTCGATTTCTCTAAAAAGGCACAACCTAAAACTTGCTTTATTGCTAAATCCTCAAAAGGTTGGTTGTGGCATAGACGACTAGGTCACGTTGGCATGAGAAACCTTGACAAGCTTATTAAAGGAAATCATATCCTTGGAGTTAACAATGTCATATTTGATAAGGATAGACTTTGAAGTGCTTGTCAAGCAGGTAAACAGGTTGGAGGAAGGCATCCCGTGAAGAACATCATGACCACAAGGAGGCCACTCGAGCTACTTCATATGCATCTTTTTGGTCCCAACGCCTACAAGAGTCTCAGTGGAAATTCTTTTGGTCTAGTTATAGTTGATGATTTTTCAAGATTTACGTGGGTGTTCTTTCTTAATGACAAGTCGCAGGTCCAGAAGATCTTCAAAAACTTCGCTAGAAAGGCCCAAAATCAGTTTGACGTGAAGATCAAGAAGGTTCGGAGTGACAACGGAACGGAGTTCAAGAACGCAAATGTGGACACCTTTCTTGACGAAGAAGGGATTTCACACGAGTTCTCGGCTACGTACACGCCTCAACAAAATGGAGTTGTTGAGAGGAAGAACCGAACGCTCATCGAAATGGCGAGAACGATGCTTGATGAGTACAAGACGCCGAAGCACTTTTGGGCAGAAGCGGTTGAGACAGCTTGTCATGCAACAAATCGCTTGTATCTTCACAAGCTACTCGGCAAGACGGCATATGAGCTCCTCACCGGTAACAAACTCCAAGTTGGATACTTTCGAGTATTCGGCTCAAAGTGCTACATTCTTGATAAGCATCGTCGTTCAAAGTTTGCTCCTAAATCTCATGAAGGTTTCCTACTTGGTTATGGCTCAAACTCTCACACTTACCGTGTCTACAACAATTTCACCTGAAAGGTTGAAGAAACGGTAGATGTGAAGTTTGATGAATCTAATGGCTCGCAAGTAGAGCAATTGCCAATTGATGTAGGAGACAACGACCCTTCAGAAGCAATCCAAGACTTGTCCATTGGCAAAGTTCATCCAACGGAGGTGAAGGAGAGTACTTCGTCCGTCCAAGAGGAAGCTTCTACTTCACGACAAGGTGAACCAAGAATTGATACGGAAGCATCCACAAGTGGGACACACCAAGAAGAAGACGAGGAAATGCATCAAGACGAACATCAACAACCTCCGTCTCCACCACGACAAGAGAACGACAACGTCAACAATGAAGAAGGCCAAGAAGAAGAACAAGATGAAGAAGATGTTTAACGAAGACCCAAGCAAAAGCTCTCACGAGTTCGAGCAAGAATTGCCAAAGATCATCCCTTCAAGCAAATCTACAATGATAGTCAAACCGGGAGAATCACTCGCTCAAAAACTCGTTTAGCTAACTTTTGTGTAAACTATTCATTCATCTCTAGCATTGAACCTATGAAGGTTGAAGAAGCATTGGAAGATCCGGACTAGATAAACGCTATGCATGAAGAGCTACACAACTTTGAGAGGAACCAAGTTTGGACATTGGTTGAGAAGCCCGACAACAACCACAACATCATTGGTACCAAATGGGTGTTTCACAACAAGCAAGATGAAGATGGACAAGTGGTTCGCAACAAAGCACGTCTCGTCGCCCAAGGGTACACACAAGTCGAAGGTATGGACTATGGTGAGACATATGCTCCCGTTGCTAGACTTGAGTCCATTCGCATCTTACTTGCCTATGCTAATCACCATAATATCACCTTGTACCAAATGGACATTAAAAGTGCTTTTCTAAATGGTGAAATAGAGGAGGAAGTTTATGTCAAACAACCTCCCGGCTTTGTCAATCCTAAGAAACCAAATCATGTTTATAAACTTCACAAAGCCCTTTATGGTCTTAAACAAGCTCCTAGAGCATGGTATAAATGCTTCACCAAGTTCCTTATTGCAAGTGGTTTTGAAATTGGAAAAATTGATTCCACACTTTTTACTAAAAGGGTTAATGGAGAACTATTTGTATGCCAAATTTATGTTGATGATATCATATTTGGATCAACTAACCCTCTTTTTAGTGAAAAGTTTGGAAAGCTAATGTCGGAGAAATTTGAGATGTCTATGATGAGTGAACTCAAATTCTTCCTCGCTTTGCAAATCAAGCAAACTAAGGAAGGTACATTTGTCTCTCAAACGAAGTACACCAAGGACTTACTCAAGAAGTTCAATATGCAAGAATGCAAAGGTATGCCTACACCCATGCCTACTAGTGGACATCTTGATTTGACCAAAGATGGTGAACCGGTTGATCAAAAGGTTTATCGCTCTATGATTGGTTCATTGTTATACCTATGTGCTTCACGTCCCGACATTATGCTAAGTGTGTGCATGTGTGCACGATATCAAGCTGCTCCTAAAGAATGTCATCTTAAGGCTGTGAAAAGGATAGTGAGATACCTAATTCATACACCAAATTTTGGCATTTGGTATCCTAAGAGGTCCTCTTTTGATCTTGTTGGCTATTCTGACTCAGATTATGCCGGAGACAAGGTTGATAGAAAGTCCACTTCGGGTACTTGTCAATTTCTTGGTAGATCTCTTGTGTCTTGGTCTTCCAAGAAACAAAACTCGGTATCCTTATCCACCGCCGAAGCGGAATACATTGCCGCTGGTTCATGTTGTGCTCAATTACTTAGGATGACCCAAACTCTTAAAGATTATGGGATCTATGTGAAACATGTTCCATTGCTTTGTGACAATGAAAGTGTTATCAAAATTGGTCATAATCCTGTACAACATTCTCAAACTAAGCACATTGAAGTTCGTGATCATTTCATTCGAGATCATGTTGCTAAGGGTGACATTGATCTTAAGCATGTTCGCACCGATAAGCAATTAGCGGATATATTCACTAAACCACTTGATGAGAAAGTATTTTGCAGGTTGAGAGGAGAATTGAACATTATTGATGCTTCGAACTTGGAATAGGAACTCCATTGGATACATGCAAGACATGAGCTTATGACTAATCCATGATATATATCTTATGATGACTATCTTATGTCTTGGATATATTTGTACCTTGCATGTTATCTAACCCATGTAGGTACTTGGTTGAATCTAATTCTATGAGATTGCAACTCACTCACATCTTGAGCAATCTCTACACCACCAAGTCTCTACACAACGGTGGTTGACGACAAGGAAGCACAAAACCATTCAAACATATCCTTTGACAAATTCTATGTTGAGATTCATGATTGTCATTTTTGGACATACAAGTGCTCTTCCTTGCAAGAACTAACCCATGTAGGTAGATGAACTCAAATTCCAAGTGGTGCTCCCAACTCTTGATGAGCTACATCAACCTTGAGCACCCACACAAGTTCAACTACATGAGCAAGACCCACACCACCACCCAAGGTATGCTATTCCATCTTAGAGAAGCTTTACTCCAAGTCATGAGTCAAAGCAACTCAACAAGATGTGAATACATCAAGATGCTTAAACGAAAAATGGTAACCCCATTTTGAGCTTAAACGATGAGTATGACCTATGATCAAGTGTTCTCACTTGACTCCTAAGTCAATATACTCTAACATAGGTGACTATGTCACCGCCCAACTCTAGATGAAGTTCTCTTGTGTTCTTTTCTGTGTTATTGCATTCATCTCGTGCATATTTATTTGCTTTCTCTTTTTTCAAAAAAAACTTCATTTAGAACTTTCAGTTTCTTCTCTTTTCTGTTTTTCCTTGTTCTGCATGTTCTACATTCAATTCCTTGCAAATCTTTGTGAGATCTTACATGTTTAGTGAGCTGAGGTAATAAGTGTTTTCTCTGTGTTGAACTCGGTTTCACCGACCTATAGTTTTCGGTTCAACTGAATCCGTTCGGTACCACCAAAACATGCCACTCGGTGCCACCGACTTCACAATAGGAAAAACAGTTTGCCAATTGTTCTCTATTTCTTCTGATCCAGCTTCACTCAATGAATCTTGTCCTCTACAAGCATCACAGTTTTATCCATTGCTTTGTGCTGAGTCTCAAGGACCAAACCTATTCGACGGATTCCAGAAAAACCTTCTTGGAAATTGATGTCAAAGGGGGAGAGAGAGATCACATCAAAGCTTATCACCTACAAAGGAGAAAGTATTAAGGGGGAGAAAGAGATCTCTAGGGGGAGAGAATACTCAAGGATCCCAGATGCTTGATGTTCAAGAGGAGAGATGCCACATGTCTTTTTGGGGGAAAGACATGATCATATGTGCTTATTTGCATTAAGTTCTATCCATTTATATCTTTTAGCTCTGATTTTCTGTTCCCTATCTTCTCCCAATATCCCATGTCAGATTCAGGGGGAGCAAGACACCTAAGGGAAAGAAATCTTTCAAATTCATTGCATATCTTTACTCTTGGGGACATGTCTAATCAAATGTGGTACCTTGTACTCACTCTCTACATGTCATCCCAGTCTTGGTATTCGTGTGGTTCTTTTTGTTTGCTCTGGCTAGTGGAGGTATCTGTGTTACTTAACCTTGTTTGTGCAGGTTCATTCCATCCTAAGCCAACTCAAGACTACAAGGTGAGTATATGCATCAGAATCATGAGTATGAGGAATTCTTGCTTATGTACATATTATTTGCAAGAAGGACTCATGAGCATGAAGGTATTTTCCTTAATGATCTTTTGCTCTGATGCATATGGCCAAGATACATGTAACACATTGCCTACTCTGTCATGATTATGCTCTCACATGCTTCTATATTTTATATTCATATGATTGCATACATGTAGGGGGAGCCTATGTTTGTTACATGTCCTTCCAAAGCTTTACTTGCCATTCTTTGTATCTTTATCTAAAGCTTTGATGTATGTTGCCATCAATTACCAAAAAGGGGGAGATTGAAAGCACAAGTGCTCCCTAGGTGGTTTTGGTAATTAATGACAACATATCTCTTGTTGGACTAACGGTTCTATCTAGCATGTTTCAGATAAGTTCAACAATGGAGTGGCATAGACTAAAGGTTGTGGGAACTCCTTCAAGATGCTAAGGACAAAGGATTGGCTAAAGCTTCAAGCTCAAGACTCTTGATTTTACATTTTAGTGATCCAAGATCACATTGAGTCTATAGGAAAAGCCAATACTATCAAGGAGGGATGAGGTGTTGCTTAATGAGCCTTTTGCTTCATGTGCTTAATGATATGCTCCATAACCCTCAGCTACTTTCCCACTTCCACATATGACCTAAACCCTAAGCCAAACTCGGACCTACCGATTCTTTCTACCCGACGCCACCGAGTTTCACTTGTCATAGCCACTGCCAAACCCTAAGCAAATCGGTTCTACCGATAGGGATCTCGGTCTCACCGAGATGGGATTGTAATCTCACTGTGTATGTCCATTACCAAAATCGGTCTCACCGAGTTTAGGCAATCGGTACTACCGAGATTACAATGCAAACTCTCTCGTTAACTTATTACCAAAATCGGTCCAACCGAGTTTAGTAATCGGTCCCACCGAGTTTGCCTGACCAACTCTCTGGTTAGCTTATTACCAAATCGGTCTCACCAAGTTTGTGTAATCGGTCTCAGCGAGATTACGTTATGCCCTAACCCTAACCATATCGGTCCTACCGAGTTGCATGTCAGTCCCACCGAAAATCTCTAACGGTCACTAGGTTTACTATTTCGGTCCGACCGAGTTTGTTGAATCGGTCCCACCGAGATTGGTAAATTGTGTGTAACGGTTGGATTTTGTGTGGAGGCTATATATACCCCTCCACCTCCTCTTCACTCATTGAGAGAGCCATCAGAACACATCTACACTTCCAACTCATATGTTCTGAGAGAGAGCCACCTACTCATGTCTTAAGACCAAGATATTCCATTCCTACCATATGAATCTTGATCTCTAGCCTTCCCCAAGTTGCTTTCCACTCAAATCTTCTTTCCACCAAATCCAAATCCTGTGAGAGAGAGTTGAGTGTTGGGGAGACTATCATTTGAAGCACAAGAGCATGGAGTTCATCATCAACACACCGTTTGTTACTTCTTGGAGAGTGGTGTCTCCTAGATTGGCTAGGTGTCACTTGGGAGCCTCCGACAAGATTGTGAAGTTGAACCAAGGAGTTTGTAAGGGCAAGGAGATCGCCTACTTCGTGAAGATCTACCGCTAGTGAAGCAAGTCCTTCATGGGCGATGGCCATGGTGGGATAGACAAGGTTGCTTCTTCGTGGACCCTTCGTGGGTGGAGCCCTCCGTGGACTCGCGCAACCTTTACCCTTCATGGGTTGAAGTCTCCATCAACGTGGATGTAGGATAGCACCACCTATCTGAACCACGGAAAAAACATCCGTGTCTCCAATTGCGTTTGAATTCTCCAAACCCTTCCCTTTACATTCTTGCAAGACGCATGCTTTACTTTCCGCTACTCATTTACTCTTTGCATGCTTGCTTGATATGTATTGTGTATGTTGAAATTGTGCCTAAAACTCCAGTCAAACTGAAAAAGTTAAAAAATTGCAACTTTAGCACTAAGTGTCTAATCACCCCCCCTCTAGACACACCTACTTCAAGGTCCTACACTCATCCAGTAGCAACATATTTCATACATGATCAGTAGTCATGTACCAAATTTTTATTTAAACTGAATTTGCAAATCACCAAGAGCTCTACTAGTTTCAGACTAGATTTACACTAAATACACTAGAGTATTTGACCAGTAGTCATGTGAAATCTTTGAATTTGTAAACACTTCCAGACTTGAGCATTGAGAGTTCACAATTGCAAAAAATGTCCCTTTTTCTTGAACTTGTATTGTACTCCATTCATTCAAGAAGAAAGAAACAATTATTGTTGATACTCATGTGCTTCTTTCCAAATAATTTTATTTATTCAGAGTTTGAGAAATTTTGAACAAAAAAAGAACGCAAGATGCAGACTGAATTTGATGTTCAAAAATAACTGATAGTAGCATGCTACGGTACAGATAAAGTTGGGTCATAGTAACACACAGTAACATTTCTGGAATCCAAATTGAAACAATAAATCACAGGTAGCTAGCAACTGAAAATCAAATTGGCACTTTCTCCAAACTCATACATATCTTCTCTTTTTGTAGCATCAGTGCTCACCTTGATGGATTAACTGAATTTTGTACAAACACCAAGTACTAGGGCACACAAAAGTTCTGAAATTTGTGTGCCTAACTGAATTAAATGAATTTTCAGTAACCGAATAAACCGAATTTTCGAAACAGACAAATATTAATAGGCAGCTACAGTGATGCCATTTAAAGCTAGCTAGAGGGAAAAGCCATTTAAAAAAATCCTCTCATCTCATATGAGGAGTGTTAATCCTAAGACTAATAGTTTGTTGTGTAGTACAGCTACAGTGATGCCCTGTCCATTTTGTCCCTCCCCAACTAGATACTAGAGTAGCACTGTTGATGCCCTGTTCTTGCTGAACTTTATGACAGTATATACAACAACTTATCCTCTTAAGCCAAAACAACTTTGTAAATGCCAGATGCAACTTATTGAGCTAATTTTGAGCAGAACTCCTTGAGGAACTAGCAGCAAAAGGTACTGAGCTAGCAGCAAACTTGCGTTATTGCTTACTAAGGTACTGAACTGATCAGAACTTCAGAACAGTGAGCTTTACATACTAATTTCAGAGGGATTTGAACCTAATTTGACCTAAATTCGAGAGGGATTTGACCTTATTTTGCATCTACACTAGCCCCTAATCCATGGCTAGAGCTAGTAATTAGGCAGCCTTGAGGAACCCAAATCCTTGGCTACTAGATCGAACGAAACAAGGAGGGCAGAGGGGACGGAGGGGAGTTGGGGCACCTTCACCTTGGGTGGCTGGACGATGGCGCCGTGGATTTAGAGGTCTCGGTGGAAGGAGCCCTTGATTGCCGCGACTGTGGTGGCTGGGTGCGCCCCTCCTGATCCTCCTCCTCGAGCAGGAGAAGGTTGGCGGCTACACGGTAAGGAGAAGTCCCTCCTCTCCTCTCCGGGAGTCGTCCTGGTCGCTTGCCGGCACGGTCTACCTGCAGAGACGAGACAAGAAGGGGTCAGGGGTTTGGAGTGGAGGGGGGCTTACGGGCGTAGGAGGACGGGCGGAGGAGGAGGGGGGCTTACAGGCGGAGGAGGACGGGCGGCGGCGCAGTAGGGGCGGCGGAGGGAGGCGCTGCTGGGCTCCTGTGCCCGCTGTGGGGCAGCGGAGGCTTCGGACGGCTGGGTGCGCCGTGGCGTCGGGCTGGCAGTCGTGGCATCCGGCCGTCGGCGGCGAGGACCGAGACAGCGAGGCGGGGCGCGGGGGTCGTTGGAGCGGGTGTGGAGCGGCGGAAGGAGGGGGCGTGACGGTGTGACGAGGGGGGGGGGAATTGGATCTCGCGAGGGAGGGACGAAGGGATCGGGCGACTTGGGGGAATATTACTAATGGCGCGGGGGAGGGTGCGGGGGGTCATCGGCGGCGGTGGAGAGGGGAAGGGTGCGGTGGGTGCTCGGCGGCAGTGGAGCGGGGGAGGGTGCGGGGGGTGCTCGGCGAGGGTGATCTGGCGAGGGGGGATAGCGATTGAGATGGAGGGGGATCGAGATCGAGTGTCCTCATGAGTATTCATGAGTTCAAAAAGTGCCCATGAAATACAATCGAGAAATGAAGGCTACAATTTAAATACAATAGATCTCAGCTAGCTATCTGTTCACAATCTTCTTGCCCTTCTTTATCGCAAATGGAGTTCTTCTGTGGAACGGACGTCTTTAGGTAGGGTGGTCCTGCTTCTTCTTGTGGTGTATGCTGCTACTTCATCATCGTCGTCATGTTCCATCTTCGGGTCGCCGTACTTGTCGAAGTCTTGCTCATTGGCGACTCCATCCATTCCGATGATCTTCCTTTTGCCTCTCCTCACGACAACACAACTGGGCTTTGACTGGTCGGTAATGAAGAAGCATTGGTCCACTTGGGAAGCCAGTACCCATGGCTCATTTTTCGTGGTGACGTTTGCGCCCACGGTCTTGGATTTGGCTTCGGGTATAACCATGGTGGTGAAATACCGGTCTTCTTTTAGGACGCTCTTGGCCCATCTGACATGGAACATCGGGACCTTCTCTCCAGCGTAGCTCAGCTCCCAGATCTCCTCGATCCTTCCGTAGTATCTGTCCTTGTCGTTACCGGTGTAGGATTCCATCGTTACCCCGGAGTTTTGATAACCATCGCTCTTCATGTCCTTGCCCTCGGTGTAGAATGTGTAAGGAGGACCACCGTGTGCCTCACAGCCTTGATGTCATGCATATCACGAAGAACGTGTGCGAGAGTCTGCTTGGTACCCTGCTCAACATGCCAGAGAGGACCAAAGATGGGCCGAAAGCAAGGGCAGACTTGAAATCAATGGGCATCAGGGAGGAGTTTCACACTAATGATGATGATGATGATGATGAGGCGAAGCAGGACACGGAAAGTCGTCGCATAGGCAAAAAGTCCAAGAAGACCGGAAATGACTACCCTCCCGCGTTCTTCACTCTAAGTCAGGAGGAGATCGAGCAGTTTTTCACCTGCCTCGTAGGAGTAAAACTTCCTTACGGTTACGCGGGGAAGATAAGCAGATACCTAGACCCAGCGAAGAAGAAGTTCAGCGGGATGAAGTCTCACGACTGTCACGTGCTAATGACGCAGATACTTCCAGTTGCAATCCGTGGGATCATGGATGCGCACGTCCGTGAAACGCTATTTGGCCTATGCAACTTTTTCGACGTCATCTCTCGGAAGTCGGTTGGCGTGAGGCAACTCAGAAGGCTACATGAAGAGATCGTGGTGATACTATGCGAGCCTGAGATGTACTTCCCGCCCGCATTCTTCGACGTTATGGTGCATCTGCTGGTCCATATCGTAGAGGATATCATCCAACTCGGGCTGACGTTCCTGCACAGCATGATGCCGTTCGAAAGGATGAATGGTGTCATCAAAGGATACGTTCGCAACATGTCACGTCCAGAGGGAAGCATAGCCAGGGGCTTTCTAACCGAAGAGTGCATCTCCTACTGCACGAATTATCTAGGCATCGAGAACCCCGTTGGTCTGCCCATCAACAGGCACCTCGGCAGGCTCGCTGGGTGGGGTCACCGTGAGGGTCGCCGCGAAATGCATGTCGACTTCGAGGGTCGACTCGCCGACTTTGAAAGAGCAAACCTAATCACGCTACAACACATAGACGTGGTCGATCCTTGGGTGGTAGAGCACAAAACCTTTATTGAGAAGACGTACAATGACCGAGGCCAACAGAGGACGGACGAAGATATAATCAAAGAGCACAACTCATGTTTCACGCGTTGGTTCAAGCAGAAGCTTATGTCGTACCCTTTACATGAGGATTCTTCCGCGGAAGAACAACTCATATTCGCCTTGTCACAGGGCGCTAAGCACAACCTGATGACCTATGAGGCGTATGATATCATCGTTACCTCGGTGTAGAATGCATAGGCCAAATAGCGTTTCACGGACGTGCGCGTCCATGATCCCACGGATTGCAACTGGAAGTATCTGCGTCATCAGCACATGACAGTCGTGAGACTTCATCCCGCTGAACTTCTTCTTCGTTGGGTCTAGGTATCTGCTTATCTTCCCCGCGTAACCGTAAGGAAGTTTTACTCCTACGAGGCAGGTGAAAAACTGCTCTATCTCCTCCTGACTTAGAGTGAAGAACGTGGGAGGGTAGTCATTTCCGGTCTTCATGGACTTTTTGCCTTTGTGACGACTTTCCGTGTCCTGCTTCGCCTTATCATCATCATCATCATCATCATCATCATCATCATCATCATCATCATCATCATCATCATCATCATCATCATTAGCGTGAAACTCCTCCCTGATGCCCATAGATTTCAAGTCTTCCCTTGCTTTCGGCCCATCTTTGGTCCTCTCTGGCATGTTGAGCAGGGTACCAAGCAGACTCTCGCACACGTTCTGTTGGGGAACGTAGTAATTTCAAAAAAATTCCTAAGCACACGCAAGATCATGGTGATGCATAGCAACGAGGGGGAGAGTCTGATCTACGTACCCTTGTAGATCGCAACGGAAGCGTTGACACAACGTAGAGGAAGTAGTCGTACGTCTTCTTCCCGATCCGACCGATCCAAGCACTGTTACTCCGGCACCTCCGAGTTCTTAGCACACGTTCAGCTCGATGACGATCCTCGGGCTCCGATCCAGCAAAGCGTCGAGGAAGAGTTCCGTCAGCACGACGGCGTGGTGACGATTTTGATGTTCTACCGACGCAGGGCTTCGCCTAAGCACTACAACGATATGATCGAGGTGGAATTTGGTGGCAGGGGGCACCGCACACGGCTAAGGAACGATCTCAATGATCAACTTGTGTGTCTAGAGGTGCCCCCTGCCCCCGTATATAAAGGTTGCCAAGGGGAGGGCTGGCTGGCCAAGGAGGAGGGCGCAGGAGGAGTCCTACTCCTACCGGGAGTAGGACTCCCCCCCCCCCCAATCCTATTCCTAATAGGACTCCTCGAGAGAGAGAGAGGGAGAAGGGGGCCGGCCACCTCTCCTAGTCCTAATAGGACTAGGGGAGGGGGGAGGCACGCAGCCCACCTTGGGCTGCCCCTTTCACCTTTCCACTAAGGCCCAATAAGGCCCATTTGGTTCCCGGGGGGTTCCGGTAACCTCCCGGTACTCCGGTAAAATTCCCGATTTCACCCGGAACACTTCCGATGTCCAAACATAGGCTTCCAATATATCAATCTTTATGTCTCTACCATTTCGAGACTCCTCGTCATGTCCGTGATCACATCCGGGACTCCGAACAACCTTCGGTACATCAAAATGCATAAACTCATAATAACTGTCATCGTAACGTTAAGCGTGCGGACCCTACGGTTCGAGAACAATGTAGACATGACTGAGACACGTCTCCGGTCAATAACCAATAGCGGGACCTGGATGCCCATATTGGCTCCTACATATTCTACGAAGATCTTTATCGGTCAGACCGCATAACAACATACGTTGTTCCCTTTGTCATCGGTATGTTACTTGCCCGAGATTCGATCGTCGGTATCCAATACCTAGTTCAATCTCGTTACCAGCAAGTCTCTTTACTCGTTCTGTAATACATCATCTGACAACTAACATCTTAGTTATAATGCTTGCAAGGCTTATGTGATGTGTATTACCGAGAGGGCCCAAAGGTACCTCTCCGACAATCGGAGTGACAAATCCTATTCTCGAAATACGCCAACCCAACATCTACCATTGGAAACACCTATAGTACTCCTTTATAATCACCCAGTTACGTTGTGACGTTTGGTAGCACCCAAAGTGTTCCTCCGGCAAACGGGAGTTGCATAATCTCATAGTCATAGGAACATGTATAAGTCATGAAGAAAGCAATAGCAACATACTAAACGATCGGGTGCTAAGCTAATGGAATGGGTCATGTCAATCAGATCATTCAACTAATGATGTGACCTCGTTAATCAAATAACAGCTCTTTTGTTCATGGTTAGGAAACATAACCATCTTTGATTAACGAGCTAGTCAAGTAGAGGCATACTAGTGACACTCTGTTTGTCTATGTATTCACACATGTATTATGTTTCTGGTTAATACAATTCTAGCATGAATAATAAACATTTATCATGATATAAGGAAATAAATAATAACTTTATTATTGCCTCTAGGGCATATTTCCTTCACGTTCTTTGTGATATGCATGACATCAAGGCTGTGAGGCACACGGTGGATCTTCCAGTATGGCAAGTCCCAGAAAACAGACCTCGTTTTCCATACCTTCAGCAACGGCTCTGGCGCCTTTCGCTTCTTTCCCGGCTCTGGCGCCTTCTGCTTCTTTCCTGGCAGTGGGCAATCTTTCCAATTTTTCAACAGCTCGTCTATTTCCTCACCGCTCCTCGTACGCGGCCATCTTCGGGGTTCGGTTTCACCATCGAACAGATCCTTGCGTTTTCTCCACGGGTCATCATCGCGAAGCCACCTTCGATGTCCCATGAACACGGTTTTCGAAGACCCGGAATCTCTATCTAGCTGGCGATACGTTGTGTCATCCATGCACCTGACGCATCCACAAAATCCGTGGACCACCTACCCTGCGAGATATCCATAACCGAGATAGTCGTGCACCGTCGTAAGCAGTGCAGCTCTCATAGGGAAATATTCTTTCTCTGCGGCATCCCACGTATTGGCTGGCGTTTTCCTCAACATGTCTAGCTCCTCTTTCAGCAGCCCCAGATATAGATTGATGTCGTTTCCTGGTTGTTTCGGCCCTTCAATTACCATACTCATGTGAATGTACTTCCTCTTCATGCACAACCAGGGGGGAAGGTTGTACATCCACACAAACACATGCCAGGTGCTATGTGTGCTTCTCTGGCTGCCAAACGATTGACTCCATCGGTGCTCGCGCCCATCACGATGTTCCTTCGATCGTTCCCAAATTCTGGGTCTTCGAAGTTCAACGCTTGCCACTGGCTCGCATCCTTAGGGTGACTCAGCATCTTGTCTTTTTTTATTTATCTCCGGATCATTTCCGTCATCTTCTCGCTTCTTCTCCTCCCTATCCGCGTGCCAACACAGGAGCTTTGCTACCTTAGGGTCCACGAAATATCGCTGCAGACGAGGAGTGATCGGAAAGTACCACACCACTTTTCGAGGAGATTTCTTCCTTTTCTTGTATCGAGTGACGCCGCACACCGGACATATGGTAGACTCCGCGTGCTCGTCCCGATAAATGATGCAATTTTTCATGCACACATGGTATTTCACGTGCGGTAAATCCAGAGGACACACGATTTTCTTCGCCTCCTAGAAACTGGTCGGGCACTTGTTCCCCTTGGGAAGACGTTCGTGCCAGAATGACATGTTCTCGTCGAAGCATGCGTCGGTCATTTTTTGTTTTACCTTCATCTCTAGAGCCATGAGCGTTACTTTCAGGCGGGTATCCTCGGGCCTGCATCCTTCAAACAATGGAGTAACCGCGTCTATCTCCAGTTGATCCAGCTTGGCTTTCTCTCAGGCGGCAGCTTTTGCGTTATCGGTCTGCTTGAGAAGCAGCTCTTGAATATGAGGGTCCTGCACCCAGCCTCCATCGAGGTCTGCTCAGGCATCTTCATCTTCATGATCATGCCCTTCGTCTTGATCTTCCTCATCATCATGTCCGACATCTTCTACATGATGACTGTGTATAGCATCACCATCGTGATCATGTCCTGGACATTCTTCGTCTTCTCGCCCGCCCTCGCCGCGGTGGTTGTCTTGCTGCCCTTCCTCATTTCTTGCCTGGCCCCCATGGACGATTTCATAGTCATCTTCATCACCTTGCCACCGATAGCCATCCATGAAACCACGCAAGAGCAGGTGGTCCCGCACCTGCCCGAAATCCGGGTCCGCAATAAGGCTCTTCAGCTTGCATCTTCGACACGGACATCTTATCTCCGTCTCGTTCTTTTGAAGCATCTCGGCCTTCGTGGAGCTCAAAAACCTATTCACAATGCCTTCGGTCATCGTGCGGACCATAATCGCCTGCGGGGTAGAGCAAAATTTGGCATGACTTTCCCTAAAAAATAGGACCAAAAAGAATGCATAGTGCCAAAATTCTCGCCAAAACGGAAATGAATCAACATTCCGGCAAAATATTGGCAACTATCGCATTTCAAATACCGGTACCTACAAACACAAACATATATGCAACACCACAAACATATGCAACACCACAAACATACATAGATCTAGCAAGGCCATAAAAAGTGCATGTGCACGTTGTTGGAGGGAGAAAAAGTAAATCTACAACATAAAGATAGCTTTCCCTTACTTACCTATCAAAAAAGGTAATTTAACCACTTAATTTGGATGAATCTATGGTGCAAATGAGGTGAGGAGGAGGAGGCAGCCGACACAAGTTTGGAGGAGGAGGTGGAGAGAATGAAGTGGGGAAAATGAGTGTGTAGGTGTGGCTGTCCAAAATATCTAGCTGGTCGGCGCACCACCCACAAATGTATCATTAGTTGTAAAAAAAGTGACACACTGTGTTTGTGGTACGCCATTAGTATTTTTAGAAAAAAAAATTGTAATAATGGCGCACCGTGGGTTTGATGCGTCGTAAGGCATGCAGGCCGATCCCAAAGTGTTGGTCAACGCGTCTGACGAGGAGCTCCGCACATGCACACGGACGAATCTACGTAGTCGGTAGCGCGAGGATGTGTTCGGCGGTGGCAGGGTTCGCCGGCGAAAGGTGATGCCCGGAGCTGAGAGCCGACGGTGCGTGACTCAAAAAAAAGGTAGTTTGCCTCGGGCGGCCGACTCAAGTGTGCAGAAGAAAATACGTACAAACCCATCCAAAGACTGAAAAATGTACGGGGCACTTGGTAGTTTTTTTTTCTGGAAAAAAAGACGTGGGGAAGAATATTTAATCTGATCGTTGGATGGAGAATGGACGCAGGAGGCGAGCATTGCCTGCGGCCCCGTCCGGTCTAGTGGTCAACTGCAGCCAGGTCAGCTCGAAGGTTCACCTCTCACCCAGCTATCGCATAGGTTTCGCTCAAAAAAAAAAACCTATCGCATAGGTTCCCTGCACGCACAGATGTACCATCGTTGGTCTTCAAAGAGTTGTTCTCATGGACAGAGTTTTGAGCTCAATTTCGTGCATCACGGTCCAGCAAATCCTCCTCTTGCTTAGTGCATCTCCAGCACTGATCCTCACAATCGTTTGGACCACGCTGTCTGGACTATGAAAATCATCCAACGTGAATTTGTATCGGGCCACGGCGCGGTCTAAACGTGTTTTCTTTCGCAAACCGAAGACAAATGCAGGAGTCCGACCATTGTCACGCCCGCTTACCGTCCTGGTCTGCCAAAAAACCCTCCACCCTACCGCACGCTTCTCGCATGCCAGTTGCCCGCATTTATGCTGTTGTACAACACGCAACTCCACATTGAAGGCGGCTCAGGACGGATGCGACCTCCCACTGTCTCCGCCATTGAAGCAGCGCGCAGGCCGAGAGCGCCACCCGCTGCACGCCCGACTGAATAGCCTCCTCGGCACATTCAAACGCCTCCATTAAACCCGCGTGGAAGCAGATGAACCTACTCCGACCACGAGCGGGCCAGCGTTAAACGCAACGCCGGGCAGGCTCCTCTCATCCGCCCTCTATATAAACCAGGCCAGACAACGGGCAAGAATATTACCGCTCCACCGCTCCCCATCTCCCCCTTCCACCATTTTCTCCAATCTTTCAATGACATTCGACAAGCCAGAAGAGCAGTCTTCGGCATAAAAACCAGCTACGTGGCCCACCGAGCTCGGCGGTTACGAGCGAGGCACCTCGTTGCTCCACGTCCCTCGCCTAGCCTGACGGAGCAAGTTGCCGCCCCAAGCCAGCGCGTGGTTCAGCAACTCGTGCTCCACGCTAGGTCGCGGAGGAGTGGCGAGTTGCTCCATCCCGGCACGCGCGGGGAGCACGGTGGCACGATCATCGTTGCTGCCGTCGAGGACGCCGTGTTGTGCCGTGCTTCCACCGCCTACGACCGTGCCAACTGTTGTCGAGGCGCGCGTAGCTGCGCCATGCAGGCAGAAAAAGAAGTCGGCTGTGCGGATGTCGACGAGGTGGCGGCGAACATGTCTGTGCCCACCGCCATCATCGAGGAGAAGTAGAATAATAGAGGCCGCCGCTGCTTGGGTCCCGGGAAGGTCACTATCGATGATCCGGTCGGTTCTCCTTTATCTCGGACCATCCTGGGCACCCGCCTGAGCTCCAAGAAAGCACCCTTCTCCTCCGACTGATGCACCCTTTTTGCCTCTCCGATGAGCTGCACAGCTGGACATAGGGAATATATGGGGGAAGAATATGCCTGCAGGACTCCCGGTAGTCCGATTAGCGGGCTGCCGGACATGGGGAAGACAAAGGGATCCGCCGCAATCGGCCGTAGATAGTGTAGTATATGAGTGTGGTCAGTGGCAGAGCTATATCAATAAATCTGGGCGGGCCACTAGGACGAAAGCCCACTATATTTGCACTCACGGCCCAGTATAGCGTCAACCCCCACTACTAGGAAAAGGGTTATAGATGGAATTAACACTAATGGCGCACCAGACATGTGGTGCGCCATTACTATATACTAATGGCGCACCATGTGTTGGTACGCCATTGATGTCCAAATACTAATGGCGCACCACATCCGCGGGTGCGCCATTATTAAACTTTTTTTTTAATTTTTTCAAAACTACTAATGGCGCACCGTGGGAGTGGTGCGCCATTACTAGTTGAACCAGTAATGGCGCACCACATCCACGGTGCGCCATTAGTAATTTTTTTAAAATTTTCAAAATTTTTGTCAAAACAACTAGATCACATATCAACTAGTAATGGCGCACCATGCCACGGTGCGCCATTAGTAACTTGGCCACCACTTCCACCGAATGCACCCCCTGTGGATCGCCTTTTCAGTTTTAAAAAAAAATAAAAGAAAATGATGAAAATGTCAAAAAAAATAAAAGAAAATAAGTTTCTCATGTGATGTATGGTCTAGTTGTTGGAAAAATTTGCAAATATGAATTTCGACTTCATTTGCAAAATCTCCTGAGAATTTGTAAAAATGGGCATAACTTTTGCATACTAACTTGGATGAAAAAGTTTTTTATATGAAAAATCATCTACTCGAAAAGTTACATCCGAATTTAACTGGGGAAACCCCGTTAAACATTTTCAAAATCCTCAAAAACCTAACAGAAAAAAAGATACGGGACTTTTAAGGTCTGGAGAGGCAAAAAAATTCAAAAAAATTTAAACTCACTAATGGCGCACCTGCCCATGGTGCGCCATTAGTATCTTCCCGCCTTCAAAATTTAAAATAAGTCAAAAAAATTAAAAAAAATTACTAATGGCGCACCTGCCCATGGTGCGCCATTATTATCTTCCCGCCTTCAAAATTTAAAATAAGTCAAAAAAATAAAAAAAAAATAAAAAGTTACTAATGGCGCACCTACCCATGGTGCGCCATTAGTATCTTTCCGCCTTCAAAATTCAAAATAAGTCAAAAAAATAAAAAAAAAGTTATTAATGGCGCACCTGCCCATGGTGCGCCATTGTATCTTCCCGCCTTCAAAATTCAAAATAAGTCAAAAAAATAAAATAAAAAGTTAGTAATGGCGCACCCACGGTGCGCCATTACTATGTCGTATATATGGCTGGGCGCACCTCCTCCACTCCATCTCCTCCTCTCCTCTCCTCTACTCCACCTCTCCTCCACTCCATCTCCTCCTCTCCTCTCCTCCACTCCTTCTCCTCCTCTCCGGCGACCTCCTTCTCTTCTCCGGCGACCTCCTCCTCTCCGGCGACCTCCTTCTCCTCTCCGGCGACCTCCTCCTCCTCTCCGGCGACCTCCTCCTCTTCGTGAACCTCCTCCTCCCTCCTCTACTCCCCTCCCTCCCCTCCCTCCCCTCACGGTTTCTCCTCCCTCCTCTCCGGTGAGCTCCTCCTCCCTCCTCTCCTCCCATTCCCTCATGGTTTCTCCTTCCTCCTCTCCGATGCTTCGGTGAACTCCTCTCCGGCGACCTCCTCCTCCTCTCCGGCGATGTAGGCGAGCGCCTCTCCAGTGACCTCCTCCTCCTCCTCTCCGGCGAACTCCTCTCCGGCAAAAGAACACGGCAAAAAAAGGTACACGATCCAAAAACAGGAACAAAATTTGAAATAATATCGTGCCAAAAAACGAGCAAAAAAAACTAGCAAAAAATGGGCAAAAAAATCACGATCCAGATCCAAATTCAAAATTCAAAAATAGCAATGGCGCATGGTGGGGGTTAGACGGTGCGCCACTACTATTTTCCCGCCTTCAAAATTCAAAAATACTAATGGCGCACCGTGGCCTATACTAATGACGCACTGTGGCCTATACTAATGGCGCACCAGTGATGCGCCATTAGTATACTAATGGCGCATCAGTGGTGCGCCATTAGTAAAAATTACTAATGGCGTGCTAGTAATGGCGCACCAGTGATGCGCTATTAGTAGGCAAAACTGGTGCGCCATTAGTAGGCCTTTTCCTAGTAGTGCCCTCACTGTATTGCCATGGATTGGCTGGGCCGCAGCCCTTTTTCGTAACATATAGCTCCGCCGGTGAACATACTTTTAGTTTCTTAGTTGAAAAAATGTCGAAAATATAATTATTTTTGTCTCGTTTTTTATGAAATATGGCCTTGCTTGCATGAATTACTTCCGGTTTGTTGAAAAAGAGTTTGAAAGGTATGCGGCTATAGTTTGATGGCGCATCCGTATCCACGCGATGCGAGAGGAAATTTGAGAGTTGAAGTTGGAGATGCCCTTAGCTCCCTTGTCAAGACCATGATTATGTTGCTCCCAGATAGGAGTATGATATATAGGTGTATAATGAATTAAGCATCATCAGGAACGAAATCGTCATCCTCGAGCGCAGACTTGAAGTAAACCCCTGCAGAGACGAGACCGTGGGAACACCAGCCTCATCTTGCTTGTTAAAAATTTCCATACTAAGCACGGCCACCTGGATGCGAATAATGGCGCGTCGGCCGATGCAGAAAAATCAGATGGACATCTTGCGTTGAGCCCACTGCCCACAAACAAAGAAAATGACGACGCGGCGGTGCAATCAGTCGGCTGTGGCTGGTGGTCGGTCAAGATGCCACGGGACTGGAGGTCATGCGTGCGGTGCGGTCAAAGTTGAAGATGCGGGCTGGAGGCAAACTCCATAGTGAAGTTTGAAGTACACGAGCTATATATCCATTCTTCCATCTTATCAACCACGGTCCGAGGCGACGAGCCTCACCGCGGCGTCGCACGTAGGCATGGGGATAAGGCAAGGCAAAATGTACTATACTAGTTTGTAGTATTCAGGAGTAAATAATAAAATAAGGGTCATGCTAACTGTCACGCATGTGGCAGGAAGGGAGACGCACCACACGTCTTTAATGTAAACAGATTGTGACGTCATCACATGCATGCATGTATGAATCTTTTTGGATTTTCAGTTTTTAAAATATTTTATCTCTTAAACGAAAAATCCGATTGAAAATCCGTTTTCACCATTAAATCCCTCGCGATGAGATCTTTGAAATTAGATCTCATGTTGATATGTTTTGATGAAATTTTTTTTGGATTAAAAGTTGCCATGTCTATTGCATATGAATTGCTATGATGTTTACACTGAAGTTGCCATGATATGTTTCAGCTATTTTTTTCTACATTTAAAAGTAAATGTTGACATTTATAAAACGGGGAATTAAGAAACTAGACTTGCCATGAATCATAAACTAAAATTGCCATGATACATGCACGTAAAATTGCCATGGTTCATACAAAAAATAATTTTCATGATCAAAGTACTGGAGTTGCCATCATCAAAATACTAAAATTGGCATGATCTACAAACTAAAATTGCCACATGGCAACTTTAGTTTAAGCCCTATGGCAACTACAGTGTAAACATCATGGCAACTTCTGGCAAAAATGAAAATTCATCGAAATATATCAACATGGGGTCTAGTTTTGAAGATCTCGTCGAGACGGATTTAATGGTGAAAATGGATTAATAGTTCGCTTTTCTATTTAGAAGATACAACATTTTTAAGCCGAAAACAAAAAAAAAATTCTGCTGATGTCATCTATTCATACATGACAAAATGAGTGGTGATGGAGGCGTGTGGGCGATGTGCAAACGCCCACACGATGTGGGCGTTAACATTTCCGTAAAATGATATAGAAAGAAAAGTTAGTTGCAGGGTCCATCAGGACAACTGTTCGCTCGTGATTGGCCCAGCAGCAGGAGAGCCCGACCGGCCGGTTTCTTGGGTGGTTGCGTGCGTCCATGATGTGTGTCCTTGAGACTTGAGTAGATGAGTAGAAGCAGAGCAGGCAAGCGCCAAGCGGCCAGTCGACGACGACGTGTGGTCCAGACCATCCATCCATCACACCGAGGCGCGCGTCCCTCCCGACTAGCCTCGCCGAGAAGGACCTTTATCGCGGTGATCGAGGACACGGCGCGGAACTACTTCACGGTCAGGTCAGGGACTACATGTCCATCGACGATGAACCAGCTCTACGAGTATGGCGGCTTCGTGCTCGTGCTCACGCTCAGGCTCAGTGGCAGCGGCAGCGGGCTCCTCCTGGACGGCTTGCATCAAGACACCCGACAGCGTGCGTAATGAGTCCCACGCACGGCCTGCCGCAGTTGGACAAGTCAGAGTACACCGCCGCGGCCGGTGCAAGAGGAAGCTGGAGGTTTGCGCCAAGGTGACCGTCGCAGCAGAGCAGCGTGCTCAAGAACCCTGCACAAGGTGGAGGCCCCCGCTGATGGACGTGGCCACCGTGGGGACGCATTGCAGTTCGCCTGGGTGTCCGGACGCGGCATGAAGGACAACTACGGCCGGTCCGGCCGGACGGAGCATATCTTCTCCCTGGTCAGCGGCGAGCGACGGATTGCGTGCCACCTGGACCCGGTGGACAGGGTGCGGCGAGGCGCATCCTGGTCGCGGCCGGCGCGACGGGCAGAGGCTGAGGTGCAAGGGAGCCCGCCACGGACGGCATGACCGGGGTGCAGCTCAAGAGCGCGAACTGGAGCTTGTGCTGCACGGCGCACCAGATGAGATGGGCAGCTGCAGCGCCACGACCTGACACGCGCCCGGCTACCCGACTCCACGGTGCCTGTCCGCGGGACAGAAGGACCGGTGCGCGCAATGGCGACGCGATGCCGTGATTGCTTTGCTGGCATCGGCCAAGGTTGTATCTAGTACTCCCTCCGTTTCATTTTACTCCGCATATAAAATTTGGTCAAAGTCAAATTATACAAACTTTGATCAAATTTATATATAAAAGTATGAACATCTACAATATTAAAACCATATAGTACGAAAATACATTTTGTGATGCATCTGATAATGTTGATTTTATATTGCCAATGTTTATATTTTTTAATATAAAATTAGTCAAACTTTACAAAGCTTGACTTTGACCTAACCTTATATGCAGACTAAAAAGAAACGGAGGGAGTACTATTTGATACGACCGGACAGCTCCACCGCGACTGTAGGGTTGCGATGCCGTGTTGCAGGTTGTACGTATGTACGTCCTGGAGCTGCCGACGCGGAGCTCTAGCACGACATGTATTTGCTGTTTACTCGCATCATGGTAATTAATTCCTTCTCATTACGCACTAGCAACGTCAACGACACTCTTACCTTTTTCTTGGATCTGACTTGCCTGCTCCCTTCCAGTGCTTCCATCCATGCTCTCACCTTATCCAACGGCTGTCTTTTTTTCTTTTTTCTTTTTAATCTAATCATCTCCCCCCTGATTTCAAGGGGGTGGGGCCGAGCCTTATTTTGTTCCAATCAAATCAAGCCACGTATACGGGAGCACGGATTAGCACACGGGAGGGGAGCAGGCAAGTCTCGTCCTTTTTTCTTGTGGAGATTATGAATAGCCATCAATAAAATTTCGAACCTCGGCCGTTTTGTCTCACAGACGCACTGGTCAGACGGAGCAACGTGATCCCAAGGTCAAAAGCAACGTGAAGTCTATTTTAACCCTGGGAATGTAGAGGGCGACGCAAAATCTTTTCTTCATCCCGGTTGCCTTTGACCTTTAGATCGTATCCAAACACGGGATTCCTACGTGGCTTGGGAAATGACGGGATTGGGGTGACTTAACTACCTGCATGTGGGTCCCATGGTTGCCTGGCTTGTTTTGCGGACTACGACCACTGGGTGCGCTCCCACCCTCGACGTGGATCAACGCAGCGCGGAGGCCTCCGTCCCCTCGGCCACGTGATCCAAGGCATGCGATGCTCGCCACAAGGATCGTCGTCGATCATGCCGCCAGCATGGAGTCCAAGATCCGCGATATGGTGTCTGGTGGAGCTCGAGGCTGATGATGCCGCCGACACCGACTAGTCGCGCAGTGTGCGGTTCGACCAATGCCTAAGCATTACGGCGGCGCCGCCGACCTTCTCCACGACTCGCTTGGCAACCTGCAGGTCAATGTGTACGGCCGGATCTTTGGGCAGCTCATGGCGACACTGGTTTGAACTCACCAGCACGTAGGAGTATCGTCTTTCAAGTAGTGGCGACATCCAGTGTGAGCATTGTGTGTTTTCAGGAGACAAAACTAGAAGTGATCTCGAGTGATGTTGTAAGCCAATGTCTCGGCAATAAATTTGAGAATTTTTACTACGTCCAGGCGATGGGTACCCGTGGCGGGATCTTATTGGCATGGGATAGCTTGGTAGTTTCTGTCACGAGCGGCGAACACGCTCACTGCCCTGGTCAAAGCATGAAGGGGCTCCATTGTGGTGGCTCACAGGGGTCTATGGGCCACAAGGTGATGCGGAGAAAGTTGACTTCATGCAAGAGATTTGTGACGTCCAGGATTTGCATGTTGGGTCGTGGGCCTTGGTGGGAAACTAGAACTTGCTTGTCAACCTGGAAGATAAGAACAAGGCCACGTTCAACAGGCCGATGATGGCCAGATTCAGAGCCCTTCTCGATAGGCTTGAGCTCAAGGAGCTATACATAAATGGGAGGTGGTACAAGTGGAGTAATGAAAGGCGCAATCCCACAATGGAGAAGATCCATCATTTCTTTGTTTCCAACTCTTGGGAAGATATACACCCCCAAAAACCTATTGACGGTTCTGGGCTCGGCGGTATGGGATCATTGTCCTCTTCTTGTGGATCTTGATGCAGAACTAGAGATGGGCCGGTCTTTCAAGTTTGAAAGCTTTTGGCCCAAGGTTGAGGGATTCATGGACACGGTCCAGCATGCATGGCACACCGTATCTTCCCAAGGAAACCCTTTCATAGTCCTGGATAGTAAGTTACACGCCACTTCCAAGGCCCTGCAAAGCTGGAGTGATCGTTGGATCGGCAACATTGGCCTTCAACTCTCCATCGCAATGGAAGTTATTGGTAGGCTGGACGTGGCGGCAGAGAGTAGGACTCTCTCGGACCAAGAGCATGGGCTACGCAAGCTACTCAAGAAAAATTGTTGGGCCTCTGTTCGCTGGAGAGGATGCTAGCGAGACAACGATCCCGTTTGTTTCATCTGAAGGAAGGGGATGCGAACACTGCATACTTCCAAAAGCAAGCACACCATAGACAAAGAAAAAACATTATCACTTTACATCACAATGGTGGGATATACATGGGACGGGATAACATATCCGAAGAGGTGGACGGATACTATGCAGATCAATTGGTCAGCCCCCGCCCGAGAAGCTTCGATTAATCTGGACGTGCTTGACCTACCACCCTTGACCTCACGCATTTGGAAGAACTGTTCATGGAAGAGGAGGTTCTCAAGACCATCAAAGCTATGCCCTTCGATAAGGCGCCAGGGGCTAACGGCTTCACGGACATATTCTATGTGACTTGTTGGCCTATCATCAAAGGTGACCTTATGAATGCACTGGAGCATTTTCGCCGATGAGATGTCCAAGGTATGGCAACAATCAATAAAGCGATCGTCTCGCTACTGCCTAAGAAAGCCGGAGCTATGGATATTAAGGACTATCGGCCAATTAGTCTTGTTAGTGGACCGATCAAAATTTTCAACAAGATCCCTGCGTCGAGGCTTGCGGGTGATTTACCAAAACTCGTGGGGCATCATCAGAGCGCGTTTGTCAGAGGTAGATCACTACACGACAACTTCATGCTAGTGCAATGTACGGCGAGACGGGTGCACGCCTTAAAAGTACCCACAGTCATGTTTAAGCTGGACATCACCAAAGCTTTTGATTCACTACAATGGCCATTTGTCTTGGAGGTTTTGAGGAGGCTTGGTTTTTGCGAAAGATGGATCTCTTGGATTTCTGGGCTGCTGGCTACCTCATCCACGAGAGTCATGGTCAATGGTGCTCCCAGAAAACCAAACCTAGCATGTCAAGGTCTAAGGCAAGGATCCCCCCTCTCACTCATGATCTTCATCCTATGTATAGAACCCCTTCGGGCACTTTTCGAATATGCTACGAAAAGAGGGCTGTTGGCACCTTTGGCGAGGTCTGGCTTGAAACAAAGGCTGTCCGTGTTTGCGGATGATGTAGTGGTGCTCTTCAAAACAAATGAGACTGAGACGAGCATGTGTGGAGCGATCTTGAGGCTGTTTGGGCAGGCTTCGGGCCTGGTGGTGAACATGAGTAAGTGTGTGGCCATGTCCGTTAGATGCTCACATGATAAGATGGAGGTTGTCTCGGCATCCTTGGGCTGCACTACTTCGCCGTTTCCGCGCAAATACTTGGGTATGTCGTTGACGATCAGAAAACAAACACCGACGCAATTGCAAGGTTTGGTGGATCGAGTTGTCGATTGTTTCCCGCTTTGGAAGGCGGCTATGCTACCAAAAGACGGCCGACTCCTGCTTATCCAATCTGTGCTATGCGCTATTCCCGTCCACTCTATGATAGCGTTGGAACTGCCTTCAAAACCCTGTCGGCCCTAGTAAAGATTTACAGAGGCTTTTTGTGCTGTAGCAAAAAAGAAGCATGAGGTGGAAAACGGGGCGGTAGCTTGGGAGGTGGTCTGCACGACAAAGTGGGATGGTGGCTTAGGAATCCCCAATCTTCACTGGCTGAACAAGGCGCTACAAGCGCGTTGGCCATGGCTGCAAAAGGTTGTTAAAGACAGACCGTTGAAGAAATTTCAGATCAAATGTCCCCGCCGGAATCTTGCACCCTAGTGAGCGGCTGCATGTACGACGATCGATGATGGGAGAGCAACGCTGTTTTGGGAGGATTGGTGGATCAACGGTCTACGGATTTGCGAGATTGTGAAAGATATTTATGAAAGGATCACGAGGAGAGTCAAGAAAAGCAGACTTGTCGCAGACGCGCTCACGGAGGACAATTGGGCAGGGGACATTGGCCTTGACCTTACCCAACATGTTTTGGGTCAGTTCATACGTTTGTGGCCACGAATCTCTGCCTGGCAACTAACGAATGGAGTGGATGATTCAGTCACGTGGGCTTGGGAAGCGAATGGTAACTTCTTGGCTTGCTTAGCATATGCGGCTAGGTACATGGGACTCGAATTATCCTCGACGACCTCATTCACTTGGCAGTCTAAGGCACCCCTCCAATGCCCTTTTTTTTGCCTGGCTAGCACTCAGAAATCGATGCTGAATATCTGACAGGCTTGCTCGACGTGGATTACCCCACCAGGATGCATGCCCATTGTGCAACCAACAGGAAGAGACTATGCAACACTCGCTAATTGACTGTGTGTTTGTCAAACAAGTTTGACACTGGCTAGGATCAATCACTGGGAGGATGGTGTTGGAACCACGGCAAAATGAAACCTCAGGTCAGCGGTACGTCAAGCAGGACGGCAACGCAAGCCATTACCGCAAGTCTTTGCGCACTAAATGCCTTCTCGGCAGGTGGATGTTATGGAAGCATCGGAATGCCATTGTGTTTTTCTATTTGGGATCCCTGAAATTTTCCAGTTCAATGGCGCGCTCATGTTCAAAAATTTCGGGCCCAACTAACCTAAACAAACTGCAGCAAAGCCCATCTGTCTACCCTCCAGCTAACCCTAATCTCCTTCTGCTTGCTTCTCAGCCGCCGGCGCCCCCCACCCCCCGCTCCCGCGACGGCGCCCCTTCCTCCGTCTGCAGTACCACGCCACCGCCGCCTCCATGTCGTCGTCGGCCGTCTACAGTAACCCTAATCCCCTTGTGAGGAGGGGCCCCCAAACCCTATCCCCCACCACCAGCCCCACCCGTCTCCCTTCTTCCCCTTCTCCAGCTTCCTCGACCTCCGCAACCCACCGACCTCGCGGTGGTTCCTCGGCCCGCCCTCCCCCTCCGCGACCCCCGCCGCCGCGCCTCCTCCAACCCCAGCAACCAGTTCAACGTCCACCTGGGCGGCCTCCTCCCCGGCGGCGCCACCATCCAGATCTTCCTCGAGGGCTCCTCCTTCCCCGGCGGATTCGTCTCCTCGCCCGCCCCCGGCGCCGGCGGGGTCAGCCTCGTCGACTACTTCATGGGATCCGGCCTCAAGAAACTCATCCAGCAGCTCGCTGAGAACGACCCCAGCCGCTACGGCACCCTGCCGGCCGCCAAGGCTGCGGTTGCCGCCCTCCCTGATGTCGCCGTCGATGGGGGGCCCAGCACGTCCTCCAAAAGGGCTACATCCGGCATGGCTTGACCTCCACAGCTCCTCCCTGTCTGCCGCCATCTATGACCACCAGTGCCAGGCAACTGCCGCTGCGGCGGCGGCACCTGCGGCCCCGGGTGGCGGCCCTTCGCCTAGGGTCATGGTGAGGAGGTTCAAGATCTCGTTGCCGTGGCCTCTCAGGGCCGCTTTTGGAGCTCAGCAGGCGGAGAGCAGTGACCAGGACGCTGCTGGCTATGGCGACTACAAGAACGACGGGAATGCGAGCGGTCACTCGTATGATGATCTCGACTGAGGCGCTTGCAAGGATGAGGGGAATAGGGGGATAAGGAGGTATAACCTTTCGCCTCGCACTTGTTACTGCCTTTACGTATTTATTATTTCATTATAAGGGTTGCTTGCGTGAATCGATTGCCACCACACGTGCCACCAGGTTGACATAGAACACGCATTGTATGGCTTTCCATTATTACCAGATACCCCAATATCTTGATTTAGGGTTTAGTATCTGCTTTATATATCTTGCAATGCAACAATGATTGATGAGCTAAAGAGCGGTGATTGTTGTTGGGAGCTGTCAATTCGTTTTTTCTATGGGCCATACTTGCACCATAAGAAAATGTTCTATTAATTAGGTGCTCAGCCTGCAGTTGAGGTTTTCATTTATTTGTCTTGGTTGGTTGATGCCATGTGGAACACGGCTAGTTGGATTGTAGGAAAATGTTCTATTAATTAAGCATTCAGCCTCCTGTTCAGGTTTTCACTTATTTGTCTGGGCTGGCCGATGCCACGTGTGAGTGGCGGTTTTAGTTCACCCCTGTATGGCTTTCCATTGTTTCCTAAGTAGTTCGTTGTCAACAGGGTGCTGACGATTAATGTTTATGAGCCATGCTACTTGCACTGTGTTAAGCCTGCTGTTGAGGTTTTCATTTATTTGTATGGGTTGGCCATGTCACGTGCAACACAGCTAATTTTATGCTTAATTTTTTCTACGAGCCATGCTAGTTGGACTGTAGGGAAATGTTCTGTTAATTAAGTGTTCAGCCTCCTGACCAGGTTTTCATTTATGTGTCTGGGTTGCCTGATGCCACGTGTAGAAAACGACTAGAGAGTGGCGGTTTTAGTCCACCCCCGTATGGCTTTCCATTGTTACCCAATAGTTCAAATGGTCAATATCTAAATTTAGATTTAGAATTTACCTTATTTTATCGCGATGAGTTGGACAGTGGTGATTGTCAACAGGGGCTGACGATTAATGTTTTTCCTATGAGCCATGCTAGTTGCACTCTAGGAAAATTGTTCTATTAAGCATTCAGCCAGCGGTTGAGGCTTTCATTTACTTCTCTGGGTTTTGCCAATGCCTCGTGTAAGAGTAAAATGGCTAGTAGTATGGTTATTACGCCATCCTTGTATAGACTACAATGTTATAGGAGCCGGTAAGAGCAAAAGTTGAATAGCGTGGATAAATCAGTACCAATGCATGAGGACCAGAGCAGGTGGCCCCAGATTTTGCGGGAATGTGTTTATTTTCTTCTTTCCAGCTCACCTTCTGACCTCAGATTCAATCTGTTTTCCCGTTTCAGCTGGGCTCTAGATCCAAAGGGCGCTGCCTCTTACAGCAGCTGGACATCTATCAAGAGGTATGGCTGACGCAACCTGAATTTTCCTTTTCGCTGTCATGTTCATTCGTTTCAGATTCAATTTGATATCTGATCTGTTCATTTGCAGGGTGCTGGATTGGCAGTCCTCCAGAGTTGCTGGGAAGAAGAAGATGCGTAAGCTCCTCTTTTCAGATATGGAAATGATAAATCATATAACTGTTTGCAGATATATTTCAGTTCACCCGTAACAGATTCTGATATATTTTTTTGTATGTGAGATATAACCATATTCTTATTTCACTACTAATATTACTGCCTAATTCTACATATCAGTTGTATCGCGCTACTCTGTTAATACTCTAGGTTCTGGAGGACTTTCTGTTTTTAGGTTATTGTTATCTTCCAGCCTTTATCATACATTCTTCTTATCCAATTGTATTGATACCAAAAATAATTGAGAAAGCATGAAATGGATTATATTGTTTTTGATGGACTGAACCATAAGGGAGTATTTTCTGATGGAACATGTGCTTTATCTTAGTGTCAACCATCAAAGGTTTATTGCGACGGATAGAGAAGAAAAGGCATGCCATAATATCATAAGCCTGATGTAAACACAGATATGGTTCTGTTTCAGCTTCTGTAAACGCTTCGAATTCCAAAACTCTGCTACCTCTGAGTTATATTGATAATGCGCGTAATTGGTAGTAGCTCTGCCTAGGGTGGATGCTTGCTACTGACTGGGGGCAGCAACAGTGTGCATTCGTGCTAGCTCTTCCTCCCCCAATTACAGTGATTGAAATTGGGGGAACCTGGGCTGCTTTTGCTGTTGGTTGGGAGGACGAGCTGCACCGCGCATTCGTGTTGCCCCCCAACCCCCCACCCCCACCCCCACCCCCATTATTTTTGTGGTTGAGCTGGGGGACCAGACAGTGGTTTGTGTTCTGCTTTTAGATCCTGGGTACCAATGTATTTATGTTTAGTATATTAAAATTGAGTGTCACCTTCTCAAGTTAAATTGTTATTACTTTTAGGCACCTCCTTCGCCCAGCCGCTCCTTTGGGATCCTGCTGCAGTCCTCGCCGCCACCTTCTCCTTCTCCCAGCTGGCCGCCCCCTTTCTTTGCAGCTTGACATAAAGATTAGCATGTGTGTGTGTCCTGCAGCTCGAGAGGGACAAAATAGGAGGTCACCATGAAATGTCGAAAGAGAAAGAGAGGCCGTAAGAGTGGATCATTCATTTGTCATTGGTTTCTCATCACTTATCCAATACTTTCTTTGTTGCTATCTTCTGATGATATACTGACTTGCTATATCTATATTCTCAATATGTAAATACGCAAGGGAGTGGATACCACTATATTACTCTTTCCGTCCATATAATCAGATGGTTGTCTGTCAATTTTATAAAATTCTTTGGATTTGCTCAATATGTGGCATGTACCTAGGACCATTCACTCCAATGTGGTACACCGCCGCGGCCGGTGCAAGAGGAAGCTGGAGGTTTGCGCCAAGGTGACCGTACGTCGCAGCAGAGCAGCGTGCTCAAGAACCCTGAACAAGGTGGAGGCCGCCGCTGATGGACGTGGCCACCGCGGGGACGCATTGCAGTTCGCCTGGGTGTCCGGGCGCGGCATGAAGGACAACTACGGCCGGTCCGGGCTGGGCCCATAGTGGTGCCAAATGTGCGGCCCACACAAGACCCATAATTTTGAGGGGCCCTAATTTTTTATATGGGCCTAGTATTTCTGAAAAAAAGCGTAGCAGCTGCAGCACTAGGCCGCTAGGCACTGGAGCTGGGCCTGAGTCGAGGCCATCTAGCGATGGAGGTCCTCGGCTCATCGCTTGAATCGATCGATCTTCTCCAAAGAAAAAAAAGATAGTGCTCTCTAGCTATGGAAACGGAATCGTGGGTCAAAAAAAGGGATCGCTATACCAGTCAATCGAGATCATCTCAATCTGGAAACTAAGAGCATGGTTAATAGTATAGCCAGCTGCTGGCTATAAGTCGGTGCCATGTCATCTACAGTTCATCTTATGGCCAACATATATAATAATAGATCAAAAAATGTACTACTATGTTATTATGTGGCCCACCTTTCATTCTCACAAAGTGCCTAGGAGCACGTGCTAGAGCTGACTCTTCACGAAGAGCCCGCTTACCTTGTCTCTCCTCTTCTCTTTCCTCCTACTATACAGGAATATACTAGTTTATTCTTTATAGCGCGCTGACTCAGCTCTATTATACTTGCTCTAACAGGCCAACGACAGTCCCGTCGGTGCCGCTACAGGAGTCAGGAGACGAAAAAAAGATATGAGATCGTCTCGTTGGTCGTTGTCTTTGTCTCATCAAGCGATCGGATTCAGGCCGATGTCGTTGGCTTCGTGGCTTCCTCTCCTAATTTTCAGACTCGTCGTCTCGTCGAATCAATCCGTGACCGACTCACCAACCCCGGCCTCCAGATGCTTAGCGAATCCTTCAGTTCCTACTCCTAAATTCTAATTCTTAATTTAACTTTTGGCGGGGATCGTTACTTCGGTAGAGATTGGTTCTTACCTCCTCGATTAAAGATAAGAGTGTAACGGTTCAATCGGAACCCAAAACTAGGTGAATTAGACGATTCGTCTAATTCTAAAACATTGACATTATATTATTTACATTATGAAAAATTTCTGTGAGATATTATATTTGCTCATTAATTTTCCCCGCAATTTTTTTTCGCTTGTTATAGTTCATTTTTTTTACTGAGATAGGGCCCAATTTTCTGTTTCGCACATGGCCCCAGATTTTGCACGCCCGGCCCTGCGGCCGGACGGTGCATATCTTCTCCCTGGTCAGCGGCGAGCGGCGGATTGCGTGCCACCTGGACCCGGTGGACAGGGTGCGGCGAGGCGCATCCTGGTCGCGGCCGGCGCGAAGGGCAGAGGCTGAGGTGCAAGGGAGCCCGCCACGGACGGCGTGACTGGGCCGCAGTCCAAGAGCGCGAACTGGAGCTTGTGCTGCACGGCGCACCAGATGAGATGGGCAGCTGCAACGCCAGGACCTAACACACGCGCGGCTACCCGACTCCACGGTGGCTGGCTGCGGGTTGCAAATGCGGGACAGAACGACCGGTGCGCGCAATGGCGAGGCAAAACCTTTTCTTCATCCCGGTTGCTTTTGACCTTTAGATTGTATCCAAACACGGGATTCCTACGTCGCTTGGGAAATGACCGGATTGGGGTGACTTAACTACCTGCATGTGGGTCCCATGGTTGCCTGGTTTGTTCTGCGGACTACGACCATTGGGTGCGCTCCCTCCCTCGACGTGGACGCTGAGGCCTCCGTCGCCTGGGCCAGGTGATCCAAGGCATGCGATGCTCGCCACAAGGATCGTCGTCGATCATGCCGCCAGCATGGAGTCCAAGATCGGCGACATGGTGCCTGGTGGAGCTCGAGACTGATGACGCCGCCAACACTGACTAGTCGCGCAGCGTGCGGTTCGACCAATGCCTAAGCATTACGGCGGCGGCGCCGACCTTCTCCACGACGTGCACGTCATTGTGTACGGCCGGAACTTTGGGCATGTCATGGCGGCACTGGTTTGAACTCACCAGCACGTCGGAGTACGGTCTTTCATGTAGTGGCGGCGTCCAGTGTGAGCATTGTGTGTCTTCAGGAGACAAAACTAGAAGTGATCTCGAGTGATGTTGTGAGCCAATGTCTCGGCAATAAATTTGAGAATTTTTTACTACGTCCAGGCGATGGTTACCCATGGCGGGATCTTCTCGGTAGTTTCTGTCACGAGCCTACACCGTACTGTGAACACGCTCACTGCCCTAGTCAAAGCATAAAGGGGCTCCATTGTCTTGGCTCACAGGGGTCTATGGGCCACAAGGTGATGCGGAGAAAGTTGACTTCATGCAAGAGATTCGTGACGTCCAGGATTTGCATGTCGGGTCGTGGGCCTTGGTGGGAGACTACAACTTGCTTGTCAACCCGGATGGTAAGAACAAGGCCACGTTCAACAGGCGGATCATGGCCTGATTCAGAGCCCTTCTCGATAGGCTTGAGCTCAAGGATCTATACATAAATGGGAGGTGGTACAAGTTTTTTTTTTGAGACAACATCTCGAGGCTTTATTAATTCGTCACAATGTTTACAGGGACGGATGGTAGATTCTCGGGATGGCCTAACCAAACACGGCGACCACCACCGAGAGATAATGCATGCCTCGTTAAGTTGTGAGCTTCATAATTGGAGCTCCTAAATTCATGTCTAAAGCTACAAAATTCAAAGGAATTAGAATGGGCTATTATTTCATGTACAATTGCACCATAGCTCGCCAGATTATCCTTCTGTAGATCCTCCACTACAACTTTGCAATCCGACGCCACTTCAATCTGTCGTAGATATAGATCATCTGCCAGTGCCAGTGCTTCCCTGATCGCCAGGGCTTCAAGGGTTGGTGGATCTACAATGTTTCTAAACCCGCAGGTGGATGCCCCGATGAAACGACTTGATTGGTCTCTGCATATCACCCCAATAGAACCGAATCCCTGCCTAGACACAGCCGCGTCAACGTTCATCTTAGCATTGTCCGCAGTCGGGGGTATCCACCTTTTTGCGTTCTCGAAGCTATGCACCGTCACGACCGGGTTCTTGGCATTTATCATCTTCAGCTCCCCCAAGTAACTTGATATGAAACTGCTCACAGAATGGGGTGATTGATAAATGTTCTCATGGATGGCTTTCCTTCTGGCTCCCCATATCGCCCACAGTGAGACCACCAAGCGATCAAAAAGCTCTTTAGATAGTATTTCATGGATTGCAAACAGCCAATCCTTCGGATGCTCCTCTCCGCGTTCTAGCATATGATGCACAGTAATGAAAGGCGCAATCCCACAATGGATAAGATCCATCATATTTTTGTTTCCAACTCTTGGGAAGATATACACCGCCAAAAACCTATTGGCGGTTTTGGGCTCGACGGTATGGGATCATTGTCCTCTTCTTGTGGATCTTGACGCAGAACTAGAGATGGGCCGGCGTTTCAAGTTTGAAAGTTTTTGGCCCAAGGTTGAGGGATTCGTGGACACGGTCCAGCAGGCATGGCAATCCGTATCTTCCCAAGGAAAGCCTTTTATAGTCCTGGATAGTAAGTTACACGCCACTGCCAAGGCCCTGCAAAGCTGGAGTGATCGTTGGATCGGCAACATTCGCCTTCAACTCTCCATCGCAATGGAAGTTATTGCTACTCCACAATGCATCCCCTTAGGCCCAAATATGGTGAAGTGTCATGTAGTCGACGTTCACATGACACCACTAAGGGAATCACAAACATACATACTATCAAAATATTGAACACATATCAAGTTCATATGATTACTTGCAACATGATTTCTCCCGTGACCTCAAGAACAAAAGTAACTACTCACAAATGATAATCATGCTTAAGATCAGAGGGGTATTAAATAGTAGCATATTAGATCTGAACATATAATCTTCCACCAAATAAACCATATAATAGTCACCCACAAGCACCAATCTATAGTTCCGGTAACAAGATTGAACACAAAAGATGAACTAGGGTTTGAGATGAGATGGTGCTATTGAAGATGTTAATGGAGATAGCCCTCCCCAAGATGGGAGAGTTGTTGGGGATGATGATGACGATGATTTCCCCCTCCGGAAGGGAAGTTCCCCCGGCGGAATCACTCCACCGGAGGGCAAAAGTGCTCCTTCCCAAGTTACTCCTTGAGACGGCGGCGTTCCGTCCCGAAAGTCATCCCCTTATTTTTTTTTTCTGGGTCAAAATGACCTATATACCAGAAGATGGGCACCGGAGGTGGGTCTGGGTGTGCACAACCCACCAGGGCGCGCTTGGGCTCCCTGGCGCCCCAAGCTGGGTTGTGCCCACCTGGTGGGCCCCCTCTGGTAGTTATTTGCTCCAATATTCATCATATATTTGATAAAAAATCTCCATGAAGTTTCAACTTGTTTGGAGTCGTGCAGAATAGGTGGTCTGATGTGGCTTTTCCAGGTCCAGATTTCCAACTGACAGAATTCTCCCTCTTTGTGTATACCTTGCATATTATGGGAGAAAATGCATTAGAATTACTCCAAAAAGCATTATTACGGATAAAAAAATCATAAATAACAGTAGGAAAACATGATGCAAAATGGACGTAACATTTACCAAAACTTGTGGGGCATCATGAGAGCGTGTTTGTCAGAGGTAGATCATTGCACGACAACTTCATGCTAGTGCAATGTATGGCGAGACTGCTGCACGCCTTAAAAGTACCCGCGGTCGTGTTTAAGATGGACATCACCAAAGCTTTTGATTCACTACAATGGCCATTTGTCTTGGAGGTTCCGAGGAGGCTTGGTTTTGACGAAAGATGGATCTCTTGGATTTCTGGGCTGCTGGCTACCTCATCCACGAGAGTCATGGTCAATGGTGCTCACAGAAAACCAAACCTAGCATGTCAAGGTCTAAGGCAAGGAGCCCCCCTCTCACTCATGATCTTCATCCTATGTATAGAACCCCTTCGGGCACTTTTCGAATATGCTACGAAAAGAGGGTTGTTGGCACCTTTGGCGACGTATAGCTTGAAACAAAGGTTATCTGTGTTTGCGGATGATGTAGTGGTGTTCTTCAAAACAAATGACATTGAGATGATCACGTGTGGAGCGATCTTGAGGCTGTTTCGGCAGGCTTCGGGCCTGGTGGTGAACATGAGTAAGTGCGTGTGGCCATGTCCATTAGATGCTCACAGGATGAGACGGAGGTTGTCTCGGCATCCTTGGGCTGCACCACTTCGCCGTTTCCATGCAAATACCTGGGTATGCCGTTCATGATCAGAAAACAAACAACAACGCAATTGCAAGCTCTGGTGGATCAAGTTGCCGATTGTCTCCCACTTTGGAAGGCGGCCATGCTACCCAAAGACGACCGACTCCTGCTTATCCAATCTATGATATGGCTATTCCCGTCCACTCTATGATAGCGTTGGAACTGCCTTGAAAACCATGTCGGCCCTAGTAAAGATTTGCAGAGGCTTTTTGTGGTGTGGCAAAAAATAAGCACGAGGTGGAAAACGGGGTGGTAGCTTGGGAGGTGGTCTTCACGACGAAGTGGGCCGGTGGCTTAGGAATCCCCAATCTTCACTGGCTGAACAAGGCGCTACAAGCGCGTTGGCCATGGCTGCAGAAGGTTGTTAAAGATAGGTCGTTGAAGAAATTTCAGATCAATGTCCCCGCTGGAATCTTGCGCCCTAGTGAGGCGGCTGCACGTACGACGATCGGTGATGGGAGAGCAACGCTGTTTTGGGAGGATCGCTGGATCAACGGTCTACGAATTTGCGAGATTGCGCCAGATATTTATGAAAGGATCCTGAGGAGAGTCAAGAAAAGCAGACTTGTCGCAGACGCCCTCGCGGAGGACAATTGGGCAGGGGACATTGGCCCTAACATTACCCAACATGCTTTGGGCCAGTTCATACGTTTGTGGCCACGAATCTTTGCCTGGTAACGAACGAATGGGGTGGAAGATTCAATCACGTGGGCTTGGGAAGCGAATGGTAACTTCTCGGCCTGCTCAGCATATGCTGTTAGGGAACGTAGTAATTTCAAAAAATTTCCTACGCACACGAAAGATCATGGTGATGCATAGCAACGAGGGGGAGAGTCTGATCTACGTACCCTTGTAGATCGCAACGGAAGCGTTGACACAATGTAGAGGAAGTAGTCGTACGTCTTCTTCCCGATCCGACCGATCCAAGCACCGTTACTCCGGCACCTCCGAGTTCTAACCACACGTTCAACTCGATGACAATCCCCGGGCTCCGATCCAGCAAAGCTTCGGGGAGGAGTTCCGTCAGCACGACGGCGTGGTGACGATCTTGATGTACTACCGACGTAGGGCTTCGCCTAAGCACTACAACGATATGATCGAGGTGGAATTTGGTGGCAGGGGGCACCGCACACGGCTAAGGAACGATCTCAATGATCAACTTGTGTGTCTAGAGGTGCCCCCTGCCCCCGTATATAAAGGTTGCCAGGGGGAGGGCTGGCCGGCCAAAGGAGGAGGGCGCAGGAGGAGTCCTACTCCTACCGGGAGTAGGACTCCCCCCCTCCCCAATCCTATTCCTAGTAGGACTCCTCGAGAGACCATTTCGAGACTCCTCGTCATGTCCGTGATCACATCCGGGACTCCGAACAACCTTCGGTACATCAAAATGCATAAACTCATAATAACTGTCATTGTAACGTTAAGCGTGCGGACCCTACGGTTCGAGAACAATGTAGACATGACCGAGACACGTCTCCGGTCAATAACCAATAGCGGGACCTGGATGCCCATATTGGCTCCTACATATTCTACGAAGATCTTTATCGGTCAGACCGCATAACAACATACGTTATTCCCTTTGTCATCGGTATGTTACTTGCCCGAGATTCGATCGTCGGTATCCAATACCTAGTTCAATCTTGTTACTGGCAAGTCTCTTTACTCGTTCCGTAATACATCATCTCACAACTAACATCTTAGTTATAATGCTTGCAAGGCTTATGTGATGTGTATTACCGAGAGGGCCCAGAGATACCTCTCCGACAATCGGAGTGACAAACCCTAATCTCGAAATACGCCAACCCAACATCTACCATTGGAGACACCTGTAGTACTCCTTTATAATCACCCAGTTACGTTGTGACGTTTGGTAGTACCCAAAGTGTTCCTCCGGCAAACGGGAGTTGCATAATCTCATAGTCATAGGAACATGTATAAGTCATGAAGAAAGCAATAGCAACATACTAAACGATCGGGTGCTAAGCTAATGGAATGGGTCATGTCAATCAGATCATTCAACTAATGATGTGACCTCGTTAATCAAATAACAACTCTTTTGTCCATGGTTAGGAAACATAACCATCTTTGATTAACGAGCTAGTCAAGTAGAGGCATACTAGTGACACTCTGTTTGTCTATGTATTCACACATGTATTATGTTTCCGGTTAATACAATTCTAGCATGAATAATAAACATTTATCATGATATAAGGAAATAAATAATAACTTTATTATTGCCTCTAGGGCATATTTCCTTCAGTCTCCCACTTGCACTAGAGTCAATAATCTAGTTCACATCGCCATGTGATTTAACAGCAATACTTCACATCACCATGTGATTAACACCCATAGTTCACATCGTCATGTGACCAACACTCAAAGGGTTTACTAGAGTCAGTAATCTAGTTCACATATCTATGTGATTAACACCCAAAGAGTACTAAGGTGTGATCATGTTTTGCTTGTGAGATAATTTTAGTCAACGGGTCTGTCACATTCAGATCCGTAAGTATTTTGCAAGTTCTATGTCTACAATGCTCTACACGGAGCTACTCTAGCTAATTGCTCCCACTTTCAATATGTATCCAGATTGAGACTTTAGATTCATCTGGATCAGTGTCAAAAACTTGCATCGACGTAACCCTTTACGACGAACCTTTTTGTCACGTCCATAATCGAGAAACATATCCTTATTTCACTAAGGATAATTCTGACCGCTGTCCAGTGATCTACTCCTAGATCACTATTGTACTCCCTTGCCAAATCAATGCAGGGTATACAATAGATCTGGTATACAGCATGACATACTTTATAGAACCTATGGCCAAGGCATAGGGAATGACTTTCATTCTCTTTCTATCTTTTGCCGTGGTCGGGCTTTGAATCTTACTCAACTTCACACCTTGTAATACAGGCAAGAACTCTTTCTTTGACTGCTCCATTTTGAACTACTTCAAAATCTTGTCAAGGTATGTACTCATTGAAAAAACTTATCAAGCGTCTTGATCTATCTCTATAGATCTTGGAGCTCAATATGTAAGCAGCTTCACCGAAGTCTTTCTTTGAAAAACTCCTTTCAAACACTCCTTTATGCTTTACAGAATAATTCTACATTATTTCCGATCAACAATATGTTATTCACATATACTTATCAGAAATGCTGTAGTGCTCCCACTCACTTTCTTGTAAATACAGGCTTCACCGCAAGTCTGTATAAAACTATAGCCTTTGATCAACTTATCAAAGCGTATATTCCGACTCCGAGATGCTTGCACCAGTCCATAGATGGATCGCTGGAGCTTGCATATTTTGTTAGCACCTTTCGGATTGACAAAACCTTCTGTTGCATCATATACAACTCTTCTTTAATAAATCCATTAAGGAATGCAGTTTTATTTATCCATTTGCCAGATTTCATAAAATGCGGCAATTACTAACATGATTCGGACAGACTCAAGCATAGATACGAGTGAGAAGCTCTCATCGTAGTCAACACTTTGAACTTGTCGAAAACCTTTTGCGACAATTCTAGCTTTGTAGGTAGTAATACTACTATCAGCGTCCGTCTTCCCCTTGAAGATCCATTTATTCTCAATTGCTTGCCGATCATCGGGCAAGTCAACCAAAGTCCAAACTTTGTTCTCATACATGGATCATATCTCAGATTTCACGGCCTCAAACCATTTCGCGGAATCTAGGCTCATCATCGCTTCCTCATAGTTCGTAGGTTCGTCATGGTCAAGTAACATGACCTCCAGAACAGGATTACCGTACCACTCTGGTGCGGATCTCACTCTGGTTTACCTACGAGATTCGGTAGTAACTTGATCTGAAGTTACATGATCATTATCATTAGCTTCCTCACTAATTGGTATAGTAGTCACAAGAACAGATTTTTGTGATGAACTACTTTCCAATAAGGTAGAAGGTACAATTACCTTATCAAGTTTTCTACTTTCCTCCCACTTACTTCTTTCAAGAGAAACTCCTTCTCTACAAAGGATCCATTATAAGCAACGAATGTCTTGCTTTAGGATCTGTGATAGAAGGTGTACCCAACAGTCTCCTTTGGGTATCCTATGAAGACATATTTCTCCGATTTGGGTTTGAGCTTATCAGGATGAAACTTTTTCTCATAAGCATCGCAACCCCAAACTTCAAGAAACGACAACTTTGGTTTCTTTCCAAACCATAGTTCATAAGGCGTCGTCTCGACGGATATAGATGGTGCCCCTTTTTTAACGTGAATGCAACTGTCTCTAATGCATAACCCCAAAACGATAGTGGTAGATCGGTAAGAGACATCATAGATCGCACCATATCTAATAAAGCACGGCTATGACGTTCGGACACACCATTACACTATGGTGTTCCATGTGGCGTGAGTAGTGAAACTATTTCACATTGTTTTTTAACTGAAGGCCAAACTCGTAGCTCAAATACTCTTCTCTACGATCAGATCGTAGAAACTTTATTTTCTTGTTACGATGATTTTTCACTTCACTCTGAAATTATTTGAACTTTTCAAATGTTTCAGACTTATGTTTCATCAAGTAGATATACTCATATCTGCTCAAATCATCTGTGAAGATCAGAAAATAATGATACTTGTCGCGAGCCTCAATATTCATCGGACCACATACATCAGTATGTATGGTTTCCAACAAATCTGTTGCTTGCTTCATTGTTCCGGAGAACGGCGTTTTAGTCATCATGCCCATAAGGCATGGTTCGCAAGCATCAATTGATTCATAATCAACTGATTCCAAAATCCCATCAGCATGGAGTTTCTTCATGCGCTTTACACCAATATGACCTAAACGACAGTGCCACAAATAAGTTGCACTATCATTATTAACTTCGCATCTTTTGGTTTCAATATTATGAATATGTGTATCACTAAGATCGAGATCCAATGAACTATTTTCATTGGGTGTGTAACCATATAAGGTTTTATTCATGTAAACAGAACAACAATTTATTCTTTTACTTAAATGAATAACCATATTACAATAAACATGATCAAATCATATTCATGCTCAACGCAAACACCAAATAACACTTATTTAGGTTCAACACTAATCCCGAAAGTATAGGGAGTGTGCGATGATGATCATATCAATCTTGGAACCACTTCCAACACACATCGTCACTTCACCCTTAACTAGTCTCTGTTCATTCTGCAACTCCCGTTTCGAGTTACTACTCTTAGCAACTGAACTAGCATCAAATACTGAGGGGTTGCTATAAACACTAGTAAAGTACACATCAATAACATGTATATCAAATATACTTATGTTCACTTTGCCACCCTTCTTATCCGCCAAATACTTGGGGCAGTTCCGCTTCCAGTGACCAGTCCCTTTGCAGTAGAAGCACTTAGTCTCAGGCTTAGGACTAGACTTGGGCTTCTTCACTTGAGCAGCAACTTGCTTGCCGTTCTTCTTGAAGTTCCCCTTCTTCCCTTTGCCCTTTTCTTGAAACTAGTGGTCTTGTCAACCATCAACACTTGATGTTTTTCTTGATTTCTACCTTCGTTGATTTCAGCATCACGAAGAGCTTGGGAGTTGTTTCCGTTATCCCTTGCATATTATAGTTCATCACGAAGTTCTACTAACTTGGTGATGGTGACTAGAGAATTCTGTCAATCACTATCTTATCTGGAAGATTAACTCCCACTTGATTCAAGCGATTGTAGTACTCAGACAATCTGGGCACATGCTCACTAGTTGAGCGATTCTCCTCCATCTTTCAGCTATAGAACTTGTTGGAGACTTCATATCTCTCAACTCGGGTATTTACTTGAAATATTAACTTCAACTCCTGGAACATCTCATATGGTCCATAACGTTCAAAACGTCTTTGAAGTCCCGATTCTAAGCCATTAAGCATGGTGCACTAAACTATCAAGTAGTCATCATATTGAGCTAGCCAAACGTTCATAACGTCTACATCTGCTCCTGCAATAGGTCTGTCACCTAGCGGTGCATCAAGGACATAATTCTTCTGTGCAGCAATGAGGATAAACCTCAGATCACGGATCCAATCCGCATCATTGCTACTAACATCTTTCAATACAATTTTCTCTAGGAACATATCAAAGTAAACACAGGGAAGCAACAGCGCGAGCTATTGATCTACAACATAATTTGCAAAATACTACCAGGACTAAGTTCATGATAAATTTAAGTTCAATTTAATCATATTACTTAAGAACTCCCACTTAGATAGACATCCATCTAATCCTCTAAGTGATCACGTGATCCAAATCAACTAAACCATAACCGATCATCACGTGAGATGGAGTAGTTTTCAATGGTGAACATCGTTATGTTGATCATATCTACTATATGATTCACGCTCGACCTTTCGGTCTCTGTGTTCCGAGGCCATATCTGCATATGCTAGGCTCGTCAAGTTTAACCTGAGTATTCTGCGTGTGCAAAACTGGCTTGCATCCGTTGTAGATGAACGTAGAGCTTATCACACCCGATCATCACGTGGTGTCTGGGCACGACGAACTTTGGCAACGGTGCATACTCAGGGAGAACACTTCTTGATAATTTAGTGAGAGATCATCTTATAATGCTACCGTCAATCAAAGCAAGATAAGATGCATAAAAGGATAAACATCACATGCAATCAATATAAGTGATATGATATGGCCATCATCATCTTGTGCTTGTGATCTCCATCTCCGAAGCACCGTCATGATCACCATCGTCACCGGCGCGACACCTTGATCTCCATCGTAGCATCGTTGTCGTCTCGCCAATCTTATGCTTCTACGACTATCACTACCTCTTAGTAATAATGTAAAGCATTACATCGCGATTGCATTGCATACAATAAAGCGACAACCATATGGCTCTTGCCAGTTGCCGATAACTTGGTTACAAAACATGATCATCTCATACAATAAAATTTAGCATCATGCCTTGACCATATCACATCACAACATGCCCTGCAAAAACAAGTTAGATGTCCTCTACTTTGTTGTTGCATGTTTTACGTGGCTGCTACGGGCTTAAGCAAGAACTCATCTCACCTACGCATCAAAACCACAACGATAGTTTGTCAAATAGACTCCGTTTTAACCTTCTCAAGGACCGGGCGTAGCCACACTTGGTTCAACTAAAGTTGGAGAGACAGTCGCCCGCAAGCCATCTATGTGCAAAACACGTCGAGGGAACCGGTCTCGCGTAAGCGTACGCGTAATGTTGGTCCGGGTCGTCTCGTCCAACAATACCGCTGAACCAAAGTATGACATGCTGGTAGGCAGTATGACTTGTATCGCCCACAACTCACTTGTGTTCTACTCGTGCAAATAACATCAAACCATAAAACCTAGGCTCTGATACCACTGTTAGGGAACGTAGTAATTTTAAAAAATTTCCTACGCACACGCAAGATCATGGTGATGCATAGCAACGAGGGGGAGAGTCTGATCTACGTACCCTTGTAGATCGCAACGGAAGCATTGACACAACGTAGAGGAAGTAGTCGTACGTCTTCTTCCCGATCCGACCGATCCAAGCACCGTTACTCCGGCACCTCCGAGTTCTTAGCACACGTTCAGCTCGATGACAATCCCCGGGCTCCGATCCAGCAAAGCTTCGGGGAGGAGTTCCGTCAGCACGACGGCGTGGTGACGATCTTGATGTACTACCGACGTAGGGCTTCGCCTAAGCACTACAACGATATGATCGAGGTGGAATTTGGTGACAGGGGGCACCGCACACGGCTAAGGAACGATCTCAATGATCAACTTGTGTGTCTAGAGGTGCCCCCTGCCCCCGTATATAAAGGTTGCCAGGGGGAGGGCTGGCCGGCCAAAGGAGGAGGGCGCAGGAGGAGTCCTACTTCTACCGGTCAGACCGCATAACTACATACGTTATTCCCTTTGTCATCGGTATGTTACTTGCCCGAGATTCAATCGTCGGTATCCAACACCTAGTTCAATCTCGTTACTGGCAAGTCTCTTTACTCGTTCCGTAATACATCATCTCACAACTAACATCTTAGTTATAATGCTTGCAAGGCTTATGTGATGTGTATTACCGAGAGGGCCCAGAGATACCTCTCCGACAATCGGAGTGACAAACCCTAATCTCGAAATACGCCAACCCAACATCTACCATTGGAGACACCTGAAGTACTCCTTTATAATCACCCAGTTACGTTGTGACGTTTGGTAGTACCCAAAGTGTTCCTCCGGCAAACGGGAGTTGCATAATCTGATAGTCATAGGAACATGTATAAGTCATGAAGAAAGCAATAGCAACATACTAAACGATCGGGTGCTAAGCTAATGGAATGGGTCATGCCAATCAGATCATTCAACTAATGATGTGACCTCGTTAATCAAATAACAACTCTTTTGTCCATGGTTAGGAAACATAACCATCTTTGATTAACGAGCTAGTCAAGTAGAGGCATACTAGTGACACTCTGTTTGTCTATGTATTCACACATGTATTATGTTTCCGGTTAATACAATTCTAGCATGAATAATAAACATTATCATGATATAAGGAAATAAATAATAACTTTATTATTGCCTCTAGGGCAGATTTCCTTCATATGCGTCTAGGTACATGGGACTCGAGTTATCCCCGATGACCTCATTCACTTCGCAGTCTAAGGCACCCCTCCAATGCCCTTTTTTTTGCTTGGCCAGCACTCAAAAATCGATGTTGCTTGCTCGACGTGGATTACCCCACCAGGATGCATGCCCATTGTGCAACCAACAGGAAGAGACTATGCAACACTCGCTAATTGACTGTGTGTTTGTCAAACAAGTTTGACACTGGCTAGGATCAATCACTAGGAGGATGGAGTTGGAACCACGGCAAAATGAAACCTCGGGTCAGTGGTGCGCCAGGCAGGACGGCAATGCGAGCCACTACCGCAAGTCTTTGCAAGCTAAATGCCTAATCGACGGGTGGATGTTATGAAAGCATCGGAACGCCATTGTGTTTTTCTATTTGGGATCCCTGAAAATTTCCAGTTCAATGGCGCGCTCGTGTTCAAAAATTTTGGGCCCAACTAACCAAAACAAACCATAGCAAAGTCCATCTGTCTACCCTCCAGCTAACCCTAATCCCCTTCTGCTTGCTTCTCAGCCACCGGCGCCCCTTCCTCCATCTGCAGTACCACGCCACCGCCGCCGCCGCCATGTCATCATTGGCCGCTCTCCCGCAGCAGGGCTACTATTGCCACCAGTGCGACCGCGCCATCACCATCGCTGCCCCCGCCTCCCGCGGCGACGAAGTCTTCTGCACTGTCTGTGCCGGGGGCTTCATCGAGGAGCTCTTCGACGAGGAGGAGCGCTCAAACCCTATCCCCCACCACCAGCCCCACTCGTCTCCCTTCTTCCCCTTCTCCAGCTTCCTCGACCTCCGCAACCCAGCGACCTCGCGGTGGTTCCTTGGCCCGCCCTCCGCCTCCGCGACCCCCGCCACCGCCGCCTCCTCCAACCACAGCAACCAGTTCGACGTCCACCTCGGCGGCCTCCTCTCCGGCGGCGCCACCATCCAGATCTTCCTCGAGGGCTCCTCCTTCCCCGGCGGATTCGTCTCCTCGCCCGCCCCCGGCGCCGGCGGGGTCAGCCTCATCGACTACTTCATGGGATCCGGCCTCAAGCAACTCATCCAGCAGCTCGCTGAGAACGACCCCAGCCGCTAAGGCACCCTGCGAGCCACCAAGGCTGCGGTTGCCGCCCACCTTGATGTCGCCGTCGATGGGGGCACCCAGCACGTCCTCCAAAAGGACTGCATCCGGCATGACTTGACCTCCAGAGCTCCTCCCTGTCTACCACCATTTATGACCACCAGTGCCAGGCAGCTACCGCTGCGGCGGTGGCACCTGCGGCCCCGGGTGGCGGCCCTTCGCCTAGGGTCATGGTGAGGAGGTTCAGGATCTCGTTGTCGTGGCCTCTAAGGGCCGCTTTTGGAGCTCAGCAGGCGGAGAGCAGCGACCATGGCGACTACAAAAACGATGGGAATGCGAGCAGTCGCTCGTATGATGATCTCGACTGAGGCGCTTGCAAGGATGAGGGAATAGGGGGATAAGGAGGTATAACCTTTCGCCTCGCACTTGTTACCGCCTTTGCATATTTATTATTTCATTATAACGGTTGCTTGCATGAGTCGATTGCCATTGCACGTGCCACCAGGTTGACATAGAACATACATTGTATGGCTTTCCATTATTACCAAATACTCCAATATCTTGATTTAGGTTTTTAGTATTTACTTTATCTATCTTGCAATGCAACAATGATTGATGAGCTAAAGAGTGGTGATCATTGTTGGGAGCTATCAATTCATTTTTTCTATGGGCCATACTTGCACCGTAAGAAAATGTTCTATTAATTAGGTGCTCAGCATGCAGTTGATGTTTTCATTTATTTGTCTTGATTGGCTGATGCCACGTGGAACACGACTAGTTGGATTGTAGGAAAATGTTCTATTAATTAAGAGTTCAGCCTCCTGTTCAGGTTTTCACTTATTTGTCTGGGCTGGCCGATGCCACGTGTGAGTGGTGGTTTTAGTTCACCCCTGTATGGCTTTCCATTGTTTCCTAAATAGTTCATTGTCAACAGGGTGCTGACAACTAATGTTTATGAGCCATGCTACTTGCACTGTTAAGCCTGCTGTTGAGGTTTTCATTTTTTTTCTATGGGTTGGCCATGTCACGTGCAACACAGTTAATCATATGCTTAATTTTACCATGCTAGTTGGACTGTAGGTAAATGTTCTGTTAATTAAGTGTTCAGCCTCCAGACCAGGTTTTCATGTATGTGTCTGGGTTGCCTGATGCCACATGTAAAAGTAAAACAACTAGATAGTGGCGGTTTTAGTCCACCCCTGTATGGCTTTCCATTGTTACCCAATAGTTCAAATGGTCAATATCTAAATTTATACTTAGTATTTACCCTATTTTATCATGATGAGCTGGACAATGATGATTGTTAACAGGGGCTGACGATTAATGCTTTTTGAAAGTGCGTTATATCGACTAGAGGGGGGTGAATAGGTGATTTTTATGAAAGTCTTCAAAACGTGAAGGTTATGAAGACAAACAGTACAGATATGCCAATCACTTAAGCAGCGAAAGTTAGATTAGACTAGGCAAGCCATGGTCAAGTATTCAATAGAGTAAAAACACAAGACAAGTAGCTGCAGTGTAATAAGGATCAGGTAGGAAGAAGTTATGAAGCCAAACAGATCATACAGTTATGTTGTGAAGACAGAAGATAAAGCAAGCATGCAATGGCTTCACAGTGTGTAACAGAAAGTAAAAGGAAGTGAAGATGAAACCAGTGACACGCTGAAGACAACGATTTGTTGGACCAGTTCCAGTTGCTGTGACAACTGTACGTCTGGTTGGAGCGGCTAGGTATTTAAACCAAAGGATACACAGTCCCGGACACCCAGTCCTGAACACACAGCTCAGGACACCCAGTCCTCACCGTTTTCTCCTTGAGCTAAGGTCACACAGACCTCGCCCAATCACTCTGGTAAGTCTTCAAGGTAGACTCCCAAACCTTCACAGACTTCGTTCACCGGCAATCCACAATTTCTCTTGGATGCTCAGAATGCGATGCCTAACCGGATGGAGGATGCACAGTCCTCAAGTGTAATAAGTCTTCAGATCAGTCAGACAAGAAGACTTAAGTGATGCCCAATTTACTCTGGCTCTGGGTGGTTAGGGCTTTTCTCCTCGCTAGGAATTTTCTCTCAAAGGCTTCGAGGTGGGTTGCTCTCAAACGACAAAAGCCGTGCACTGAAATCTGAGCATCCAACCGTTTATGGTTGTAGGGGTGGACTATTTATAGCCACTTGGCAACCCGACCTGATTTTTCCGAAATGACCCTGGGTCACTAAGGAACTGACACGTGTACCAACGGTCGGATTTCGAACTCATACGGCAACTTTACTTGGGCTACAAGTAAAGCTGACTTGTCTGACTCTGGACAAGATTTTCTCTCATAGTCTTCGCTCGAAGACATAGGATTTGAATTAGGCATCACTTCAGTCATCCTGACTGGTTCTCTTGGACCCCACTTAACAGTACGGTGGTTCTTATGACACAGCATAAATGAAGTAAAACTACGAAGGATCTAAGTCTTCGAGTTCCATAAGCTTCATAGGGAGTCTTCACATGTCATTGTCTTCAATATGAATATCTTCATAAACCACCATTGTCTTCAATGTCTTCGTACATTTTTAGGGGTCATCTCTGGTAGTGAAACCGAATCAATGAGGGACTTCTACCTGTGTTATTCTGCAATTCTCACAAACACATCAGTCCCTCAACTAGGTTTGTCGTCAATACTCCAAAACCAACTAGGGGTGGCACTAGATGCACTTACACTTTTCCTATGAGCCATGCTAGTTGCACTATAGGAAAATTGTTCTTTTAAGCATTCAGCCGGCGGTTGAGGCTTTCATTTATTTGTCTGGGTTTTGCCAATGCCTCGTGTAAAAGTAAAATGGCTAGTTGTATAGACTACAATGTTATAGGAGCCGGTAAGAGCAAAAGTTGAATAGCGTGGATAAATCAGTACCAATGCATGAGGACCAGAGCAGGTGGCCCCAAATTTTGCGGGGATGTGTTTATTTTCTTCTTTCCAGCTCCTCTGTTCTTCAGTTTGGGAGCAGCCGTGTTACACAAACACTTGTGCATGCTGGACTTGTCCTGAAGCTTAATCAATTGCATTACCACATTTGTTAAGCCTTGTTGGAACATAAACCTATGTTAGGACTTACGACATGGGTGATTGGCTGTTTGCGTAAGCTATTGCGACCTCGTCGCCGGGCACTGGAGTACACAATACAGATTAAGCTTCCTTTGATTCTGCAAAAGAGGCTTGTGGAATACGGGTACTAGGTGTTATTCTAGTATTGACTATTGCTCATGTTATATGATGCCTTATTGTAAGATTTTATAATGCTGAAGAGCAGAAGAAAAGATCAATTAACGCTGGGGATTCCCCGGAGGTTCATTTCCACAAGGCATGTATTCATGTGATCTTTATGAATATCATTTTTAAGCTGGAAATTTTCACATTTTGAAACTTCTTGCAAAATGAATGAATGATACCTTTCCCATAATACTTTAGATCACTAATAGGAATATCTTTCAGTGCTATGCGCTGTAAATTTTATGCATACATACTTCTACTTCCTTTTTGTTCCTGGAACTTCATTTGTAGACTTTGTCACAGAAAGAATTGAAATGATGATTCATGGGATGTGTTTTCATGTGTTCCTTACATCTCGCCATTGAATAGTTGTATCCTATGCACTACTACCCTTGTTAGACACTTGGACGCGATGGCCGTAGAAGTTGATTTTTTGGGCTAAGGTTTCATGCATATTTTGTGTGTACAAGTGACCAGTCACCATTGTGCTTGAGATCATGGTGGAGTCAGCTTCCATGTATCGTTTTGTTCAGCTTAGACTTCTGATATTGACTTGATAGACACTCAGCGCGAACACTTCTTATATTGTTCACTTGTTGAAAAAGGCATGGATTGTAATAACAAATACATTGTGGTAAATTTTGCAGGTTGACAAATTAAAGGTCTTAGCATCCTCCCTTGCAAGGCTGTAATGATACGGAATCACCCTCTCCGTTGGGTCTTGTTGATTGACTTCGAGCTAATGGAGGTGACTTTGAGCTAATGGAGGTGAGATCTGGTCGTCTTGTTTGGGAGAAGTTATGTTTTTTGTATCGGTATTGCCGTCTTTGACAATGAAGTATACTTATTATCATCTTTTGCAGCTTAAGTTCTGAAATATATTTGCCAAACTTTAATGTGTTGGTGGGATAGTATTACCTTGGACATCTTGATCTGCAATTGGTTTGGTGAGACATTTAAACCCACTTGATGACTTCATATTCCTTTTTCATAGCTTATACCTTCCTGATATGTATTTGTCTGGAAAAAAATCCTGTTCTAAAAGATTTGTGCATATTAAAATAGCTGAGTGCTTGTTGGGTTGCATGAGTTTTGAAGAGGATTGGAGTGGATTGGTGAGGATTCAATTCCCAATAAGCTAAAATCCACCTCAATCCCGTCCAAACCTCCCCAATCCTCTCCAGCAGAGGTTTAACCGAACATAGTCTGAGTGCTTCTGGGTTTGCTTGGTTTGATATAGTTCCTTTGAATCTGACCTTATCAACTGTAACATGATAACATTAAAAATATTGATGTGATGCATCCAAAATCTTGAAGGGATAACCTGTAGTTCCTGATCAACATACTACTAATTGCTACATGGGAGAATTCCTACTTGACAATAAAATTTAGTTTCTCTTGTTCTTTTGCTTCATTGGTAGAAACTGGACTTTCTGTTGCAAGTACCACTAGCGGAACAAGTCTTTGATCAATACACAAATCACTATTTCAAATATTTATTGCCTTTATGTTGACGGAATGGCTAGTTTACTTGCCAAGTACTATGTGTATGGTGCTAACAGTGTTCAACTCATTGAAAATTCATGATATTTGACCTGGTCGTCTTTTGAACTTCAGTAAACCATTTCTATCTATTGCTGCAACACCTCATCATGTTGTGTGAGCATCAAATGCTAGTTTGTCACAGGTGCATCTCTTAACTGAAATGGTTGTATTCTGGTTCAGGTACACATGATCCGATACTTTGAATGGGTTGGACTGAGCCGACAGCCCAGCATCATGGGTAAGGTATGTTGACAGAAATACATCAACAGACCAATGGTTGCCTTGTCACATGAGTGTTCTTTTGCCACAAAGAGTGACCCAGACACTGTACTAGTCAGATTCCCATGGTCTCCTTTGGCTTTCTGAAAATTACAACATGAATAATGTTTTGATTTATGACAAACTCTGACCAGATTGTAGTAAGTAACTCAATGAAACATTACCGTCAGCCAGTTAGTGAGGAAAAGTGAATTGCTTTGACTTGATACCAGGCAACATTTGGCTGATGATGATGTTTGATTGTTTTCCTCTGGTCTTGTTTGGTTAAAAGCTTGCATGTACTTCCCAGCCCAGCCCAGCCCAGGTAGACAGAGCTGTATATGGTTTTTTGATTGGAAAGGGTTTGAGCTCAATGAGCACATCAACAGCTGTCAGTAGTTGATGGTGACCCAAGTATAGGTTGGAATGTAAATCCTATTCTTTTTTGGTTGGCACCCAAGTGGGAACGTATGTGACCATGAAGGAAAACTTGTGAACTTAACCAAGTAGGAAGGTATAGTATAAAACATGCACAGCATCATACCCAGTAGTTTCCATGTTGCGACGGAGGCCTTTTTTAACATGTGATTATGCTCTGCTCGTTGCTACCTATTGGTTTGGCTGGTGCACATTGCCAGTGCTATATTTGCATTCATTTTGCTTGCTGCTGTGTCGGAATCGTGTTAATGTGAGATGTAGTAGGCCTGTAGCTCCCTAAAACAACCGCGAAGCTCTTTGCCATGTATTTTTTATATCTACGATGGCGCACATTAGCTTGCAACATTCATTTATATCTGTGCATGGGGTCATCCCAAACACTAGTAATTGATGAAATTGAAGTGAACCTGATGAGTGGTTTGTTGGTGTTGTGTGTGTATCAGGCAGGGGCAACAGACTGGCTGGAAGACGGGAAAGAGAGTCTGAGTTCAAGGTAGAGAAGAGGAAGAAGAAGAAGAAGAAGAAGAAGAAGAAGAAGAAGAAGAAGACTTATGTTGTTGTTGATCTTTTTGAGTCAATTTAGCTGCTCGGAGCAGAATTGTACCCATGTAACAATATACGTGCACTATTTTTCTGTGTGCCCACACAAGCAAATTGTGCATGGTCGCTGAATTGATGAGTGGTCAAAACATACTATGACAAGGCGATGTATGTGTCCAACAAATGGACACATACGTAAAGTGCGCGCGTGCGTTGGAAGTGAAATTTTGATTTTGGTTTACGGGAAGCTCGCGCGTGCAACACAAAACTCTGTTGAGCCCGAGCTGTGTGGTACGTACGTACGTACTCCTTGCGTGCACGGTCAGCAACGACGATCCATTTCCTAAAAAAACGACGATCCATCAGTCAGAAAAAGAAAGTGAGGTGAGAGGATAGGCAGGCGTTGGTAGTTGCCGCTTTCATTTTTATATATTATTATTTTCTTTCCTTTTCCTTGCATGAAAATGAAACGACCAATGCCTGGCTGCTGGGGGAGGTTGCATCTCGGGGAGGCTGGCTGGCTGGCTTTCCTTGCTTTATTTTGGACGGCGCGTCTCTTCCTCATCTCTTCTCTGTAAAATAATCGATTGACGCCGCACGTGTGCAATTTAATTCAATTCCTTGGTAAGTGACGCGTCGTTTTCCATGCGAGCAAGGCTGCTCGATTATTGCTGCCGCTTGGCTGGCGCATTCATGCTTTTGTCGCGTGAGTGGATCGGATCTAACCAAGAATGCAACACGACATGGTAGGCAGGCCTGGCAGGCCCGAACGTAATTAATGCCCCCACCTCCACCGCTGGCCTATATAAGCACGCACACATCTCCCTTAACATAATCACATCTCATCCTCCTCCTCTACTTCTCGTTCAGCCGCCAGGCTCCTCTCCTCTCCTCCGAAAACGGTAGCACACATCAACAACCATGCATGCCCGTCGTCCTTCACCGGTGATGCCCGGCCGTCAACAACCACGTCTGTCGTCCTACAACGTCTTGGTGTTAAAGCCAGCAGCGTGGTGCACCATCCGTCCTGGTGGCACCGGCACGCTGCACGCTGCCCGCCAAGGACCATTCTGCTGGACTCCGGCCCGCCGAGCCCATGTATGTGAATTGGATGGAGCCCGGTCCATCTCCCATTCACCAACCCAAGCCATTAACCATAGGCCGGTCCATATAAAAAGCTGGCCGCCGTGATTCCTTATAGATTAATTTATTCCACTTACATGAATTAAAATTATATGTATGTCTTTGTCTATTAATTAAAATAATGTTGGGCCATTTTATACTAAACATTTTTACCTTTTATTGTTAAAACTCCTTTCCATGAATAGTCTTACTGGTTCAATTTTCTATTAAATTCAGCAAAAATTATTTTTTGACGGATTATAAACCCAAACACATAGTATTATTATTATTTATTTTTCAGATAATGTCATTTCAAAATCATTGCCTAAGCCTTTAGTGTTTTTATATATCGGAAAATGGAGAAAGTTGGATGTTTTTGTAGATAAGTTTATTTCATTTAGATGAATTACAATTATATGTATGAATTTTGTATCTACTTTAGTTTTCTTAAATATCATGGCTTAGTTCTCTGAAGGCGATAGAGGTTTCTAGAGGGCATGGTTGTCCCATTGGGTTACTTTTTTGTTTCCTTCAATATCAGCTGAGATCTCTGAAGGCCATAGTAAATAAAAGTTATAGTTTCCAGCCTAAGCAAAGATGGCCGTGTTTCTGCTATGTCTCTGTCTATGTGGACCAAGTAGTGTACAAACATTCATAGGAATACAAAAGAGACTTGCACACCCTCGGCAAAAGACACGAAATATATAACAACTTAAATAATAGTCAAAAGGAAGTAAAACAATCAGATCAAAAGATAGAGTTACAATCCAACTCAGAATTTAACAAACCACAACGTGTCACAACATACAAGTTCTTGTTAGTACGATAGCTAGTTATATGACTAAGATAAGCTAGACTAGACCTGATGATGTTACACAAAAGTTAGTTTCACATATTACATATATATCCTTCTTACTATATATATGGCTGGGCAATCAACAGAGCAAAACGTACACCTTTTCACTAACAAGAAAGGACGAAGCTATGACAACCTCCACTGTGGCGTCCCCAGATGAACAAAAACGCGTTCTTGTTTGGTGGAGTTCAACAGGAAAGCCGATGTGACCCTTTCGAGCAGTACAGCGACCAGACTTGCCGTAGGATTCTATGGCCACTCTCAGTGCCCCTTGTGGTACTGAAACCACTTTGCTCGATAGATAAACGTAGTTATTTGATCCTCTACGCATTCCTTTGAAGGAAATATGCCCTAGAGGCAATAATAAAGTTATTATTTATTTCCTTATATCATGATAAATGTTTATTATTCATGCTAGAATTGTATTAACCGGAAACATAATACATGTGTGAATACATAGACAAACAGAGTGTCACTAGTATGCCTCTACTTGACTAGCTCGTTAATCAAAGATGGTTAAGTTTCCTAACCATGAACAAAGAGTTGTTATTTGATTAACGAGGTCACATCATTAATTGAATGATCTGATTGACATGACCCATTCCATTAGCTTAGCACCCGATCGTTTAGTATGTTGCTATTGCTTTCTTCATGACTTATACATGTTCCTATGACTATGAGATTATGCAACTCCAGTTTACCAGAGGAACACTTTGTGTGCTACCAAACGTCACAACGTAACTGGGTGATTATAAAGGAGCTCTACAGGTGTCTCCAATGGTAGATGTTGGGTTGGCGTATTTCAAGAATAGGATTTGCCACTCCGATTGTCGGAGAGGTATCTCTGGGCCCTCTCGGTAATACACATCACTTAAGCCTTGCAAGCATTGCAACCAATGAGTTAGTTGCGGGATGATGTATTACGTAACGAGTAAAGAGACTTGCCAGTAATGAGATTGAACTAGGTATTGGATACCGACGATCGAATCTCGGGCAAGTAACATACTGATGACAAAGGGAACAACGTATGTTGTTATGCGGTCTGACCGATAAAGATCTTCGTAGAATATGTAGGAGCCAATATGGGCATCCAGGTCCCGCTATTGGTTATTGACCGGAGATGCGTCTCAGTCATGTCTACATTGTTCTCGAACCGTAGGGTCCGCACGCTTAACGTTACGATGACAGTTATTATGAGTTTATGCATTTTGATGTACCGAAGGTTGTTCGGAGTCCCGGATGTGATCACGGACATGACGAGGAGTCTCGAAATGGTCGAGACATAAAGATTGATATATTGGAAGCCTATATTTGGACATCGGAAGTATTCCAGGTGAAATCGGGATTTTACCGGAGAACCAGGAGGTTACCGGAACCCCCCGGGAGTCATATGGGCCATAGTGGGCCTTGGTGGAAAGGAGAAAGGGGCAGCCCAAGGTGGCCGCGCGCCTCCCCCATCCCCTAGTCCTATTAGGACTAGGAGAGGTGGCCGGCCCCCCTCTCCCCCCCCCCCTTGATGAATCCTATTCCAACTAGGAGTGGGGGAGGGGGAATCCTACTCCCAGCGGTAGGAGTAGGACTCCTCCTGCGCCCTCCTCCTTTGGCCGGCCAGCCCTCCCCCTGGCAACCTTTATATACGGGGGCAGGGGGCACCTCTAGACACACAAGTTGATCATTGAGATCGTTCCTCAGCCGTGTGCGGTGCCCCTGCCACTATATTCCACCTCGATCATATCGTTGTAGTGCTTAGGCGAAGCCCTACGTCGGTAATACATCAAGATCATCATCACGCCGTCGTGCTGACGGAACTCCTCCCCAAAGCTTTGCTGGATCGGAGCCGGGGATCGTCATCGAGCTGTACGTGTGCTAAGAACTCGGAGGTGCCGGAGTAACGGTGCTTGGATCGGTCGGATCGGGAAGAAGACGTACGACTACTTCCTCTATGTTGTGTCAACACTTCCGTTGCGATCTACAAGGGTACGTAGATCAGACTCTCCCCCTCGTTGCTATGCATCACCATGATCTTGCGTGTGCGTAGGAAATTTTTTGAAATTACTACGTTCCCCAACAGTGGCATCCGACCCTAGGTTTTATGGTTTGATGTTATTTGCACGAGTAGAACACAAGTGAGTTGTGGACGATATAAGTCATACTGCCTACCAGCATGTCTTACTTTGGTTCGGCGGTATTGTTGGACGAGACGACCCGGACCAACCTTACGCGTACGCTTACGCGAGACCTGTTCCCCCGACGTGCTTTGCACATAGGTGGCTTGCGGGCGACTGCCTCTCCAACTTTAGTTGAACCGAGTGTGGCTACACCCGGTCCTTGTGAAGGTTAAAACGGAGTCTATTTGACAAACTATCGTTGTGGTTTTCATGTGTAGGTGAGATTGGTTCTTGCTTAAGCCCGTAGCAGCCACGTAAAACTTGCAACAACAAAGTAGAGGACGTCTAACTTGTTTTTGCAGGGCATGTTGTGATGTGATATGGTCAAGACATGATGCTAAATTTTATTGTATGAGATGATCATGTTTTGTAACCGAGTTATCGGCAACTGGCAGGAGCCATATGGTTGTCGCTTTATTGTATGCAATGCAATCACGATGTAATGCTTTACTTTATCACTAAACGGTAGCGATAGTCGTGGAAGCATAAGATTGGCGAGACGACAACGATGCTACGATGGAGATCAAGGTGTCGCGCCGGTGACGATGGTGATCATGACGGTGCTTCGGAGATGGAGATCATAAGCTCAAGATGATGATGGCCATATCATATCACTTATATTGATTGCATGTGATGTTTATCTTTTATACATCTTATCTTGCTTTGATTGACGGTAGCATTATAAGATGATCTCTCACTAAATTATCAAGAAGTGTTCTCCCTGAGTATGCACCATTGCGAAAGTTCTTCGTGCTGAGACACCACGTGATGATCGGGTGTGATAGGCTCTACGTTCAAATACAACGGGTGCAAAACAGTTGCACACGCGGAATACTCAGGTTATACTTGACGAGCCAAGCATATACAGATATGGCCTCGGAACACGGAGACCGAAAGGTCGAGCGTGAATCATATAGTAGATATGATCAACATAATGATGTTCACCAATGAAACTACTCCATCTCACGTGATGATCGGACATGGTTTAGTTGATTTGGATCATGTAATCACTTAGAAGATTAGAGGGATGTCTATCTAAGTGGGAGTTCTTAAGTAATATGATTAATTGAACTTAAATTTATCATGAACTTAGTACCTGATAGTATCTTGTTTGTTTATGTTGATTGTAGATAGATGGCTCGTGTTGTTGTTCCGTTGAATTTTAATGCGTTCCTTGAGAAAGCAAAGTTGAAAGATGATGGTAGCAATTACACGGAATGGGTCCGTAACTTGAGGATTATCCTCATTGCTGCACAGAAGAATTACGTCCTGGAAGCACCGCTGGGTGCCAGGCCTGCTGCTGGAGCAACACCAGATGTTATGAACGTCTGGCAGAGCAAAGCTGATGACTACTCGATAGTTCAGTGTGCCATGCTTTACGGCTTAGAATCGGGACTTCAACGACGTTTTGAATGTCATGGAGCATATGAGATGTTTCAGGAGTTGAAGTTAATATTTCAAGCAAATGCCCGGATTGAGAGATATGAAGTCTGCAATAAGTTCTATAGCTGCAAGATGGAGGAGAACAGTTCTGTCAGTGAGCATATACTCAAAATGTCTGGGTATAATAATCACTTGATTCAGATGGGAGTTAATCTTCCAGATGATTATGTCATTGACAGAATTCTCCAATCACTGCCACCAAGCTACAAGAGCTTCATGATGAACTATAATATGCAAGGGATGAACAAGACTATTCCCGAGCTCTTCGCAATGCTGAAAGCTGCGGAGGTAGAAATCAAGAAGGAGCATCAAGTGTTGATGGTTAATAAAACCACTAGTTTCAAGAAAAAAGGCAAAGGGGAGAAGAAAGGGAACTTCAAGAAGAACGGCAAGCAAGTTGCTGCTCAGGAGAAGAAACCCAAGTCTGGACCTAAGCCTGAAACTGAGTGCTTCTACTGCAAGCAGACTGGTCACTGGAAGCGGAACTGCCCCAAGTATTCGGCGGATAAGAAGGATGGCAAGGTGAACAAAGGTATATGTGATATACATGTTATTGATGTGTACCTTACTAATGCTCGCAGTAGCACCTGGGTATTTGATACTGGTTCTGTTGCTAATATTTGCAACTCGAAACAGGGACTACGGATTAAGCGAAGATTGGCTAAGGGCGAGGTGATGATACGCGTGGGAAACGGTTCCAAAGTCGATGTGATCGCGGTCGGCACGCTACCTCTACATCTACCTTCGGGATTAATATTAGACCTAAATAATTGTTATGTGGTGCCAGCGTTGAGCATGAACATTATATCTGGATCTTGTTTAATGCGAGACGGTTATTCATTTAAATCAGAGAATAATGGTTGTTCTATTTATATGAGTAATATCTTTTATGGTCATGCACCCTTGAAGAGTGGTCTATTCTTGTTAAATCTCGATAGTAGTGATACACATATTCATAATGTAGAAGCCAAAAGATGCAGAGTTGATAATGATAGTGCAACTTATTTGTGGCACTGCCGTTTAGGTCATATCGGTGTAAAGCGCAAGAAGAAACTCCATAGTGATGGACTTTTGGAACCACTTGATTATGAATCACTTGATACTTGCGAACCGTGCCTCATGGGCAAGATGACTAAAACACCGTTCTCCGGTACTATGGAGAGAGCAACAGATTAGTTGGAAATCATACATACAGATGTATGCGGTCCGATGAATATTGAGGCTCGTGGCGGATATCATTATTTTCTCACCTTCACAGATGATTTAAGCAGATATGGGTATATCTACTTAATGAAACATAAGTCTGAAACATTTGAAAAGTTCAAAGAATTTCAGAGTGAAGTGGAAAATCATCGTAACAAGAAAATAAAGTTTCTACGATCTGATCGTGGAGGAGAATATTTGAGTTACGAGTTTGGTGTACATTTGAAAAATTGTGGAATAGTTTCGCAACTCACGCCACCCGGAACACCACAGCGTAATGGTGTGTCCGAACGTCGTAATCATACTTTACTAGATATGGTGCGATCTATGATGTCTCTTACTGATTTACCGCTATCGTTTTGGGGATACGCTCTAGAGACGGCCGCATTCACGTTAAATAGGGCACCATCAAAATCCGTTGAGACGACGCCTTATGAACTATGGTTTGGCAAGAAACCAAAGTTGTCGTTTCTGAAAGTTTGGGGCTGCGATGCTTATGTGAAAAAGCTTCAACCTGATAAGCTCGAACCCAAATCGGAGAAATGTGTCTTCATAGGATATCCAAAGGAAACTATTGGATACACCTTCTATCACAGATCCGAAGGCAAGACTTTTGTTGCTAAATTCGGAAACTTTCTTGAGAAGGAGTTTCTCTCGAAAGAAGTGAGTGGGAGGAAAGTAGAACTTGACGAGGTAACTGTACCCGCTCCCTTGTTAGAAAGTAGTACATCACAGAAAACTGTTTCTGCGACACCTACACCAATAAGTGAGGAAGTTAATGATAATGATCATGAAACTTCAGAACAAGATACTACTGAACCTCGTAGATCAACCAGAGCAAGATCCGCGCCACAGTGGTACGGTAATCCAGTTCTGGAAGTCATGCTGCTAGATCATGATGAACCTACGAACTATTAAGAAGCGATGGTGAGCCCAGATTCCGCAAAGTGGCTTGAAGCCATGAAATCTAAGATGGGATCCATGTATGAGAACAAAGTATGGACTTTGGTTGACTTGCCCGATGATCGGCAAGCAATTGAGAATAAATGGATCTTCAAGAAAAAGACTGACGCTGACAGTAATGTTACTGTCTATAAAGCTCGACTTGTCGCAAAAGGTTTTCGACAAGTTCAAGGGGTTGACTACGATGAGACATTCTCACCCGTAACAATGCTTAAGTCTGTCCGAATCATGTTAGCAATTGCCGCGTTTTATGATTATGAAATATGGCAGATGGATGTCAAAACTGCATTCCTGAATGGATTTCTGGAAGAAGAGTTGTATATGATGCAACCGGAAGGTTTTGTCGATCCAAAGGGAGCTAACAAAGTGTGCAAGCTCCAGCGATCCATTTATGGACTGGTGCAAGCATCTCGGGGTTGGAATAAACGCTTTGATAGTGTGATCAAAGCATTTGGTTTTATACAGACTTTTGGAGAAGCCTGTATTTACAAGAAAGTGAGTGGGAGCTCTGTAGCATTTCTGATATTATATGTGGATGACATATTGCTGATTGGAAATGATATAGAATTTCTGGATAGCATAAAGGGATACTTGAATAAGAGTTTTTCAATGAAAGACCTCGGTGAAGCCGCTTACATATTGGGCATTAAGATCTATAGAGATAGATCGAGACGCTTAATTGGACTTTCACAAAGCACATACCTTGACAAAATTTTGAAGAAGTTCAAAATCGATCAAGCAAAGAAAGGGTTCTTGCCTGTGTTACAAGGTGTGAAGTTGAGTCAGACTCAATGCCCGACCACTGCAGAAGATAGAGAGAAAATAAAAGATGTTCCCTATGCTTCAGCCATAGGCTCTATCATGTATGCAATGCTGTGTACCAGACCTGATGTGTGCCTTGCTATAAGTTTAGCAGGGAGGTACCAAAGTAATCCAGGAATGGATCACTAGACAGCGGTCAAGAACATCCTGAAATACCTGAAAAGGACTAAGGATATGTTTCTCGTATATGGAGGTGACAAAGAGCTCACCGTAAGAGGTTACGTTGATGCAAGCTTTGACACTGATCCGGACGATTCTAAATCGCAAACCGGATACGTGTTTACTTTAAATGGTGGAGCTGTCAATTGGTGCAGTTCTAAACAAAGCGTCGTAGCAGGATCTACATGTGAAGCGGAGTACATAGCTGCTTCGGAAGCAGCGAACGAAGGAGTCTGGATGAAGGAGTTCATATCCGACCTAGGTGTCATACCTAGTGCATCAGGTCCAATGAAAATCTTTTGTGACAATACTGGTGCAATTGCCTTGGCAAAGGAATCCAGATTTCACAAGAGGACCAAGCACATCAAGAGACGCTTCAATTCCATCAGGGATCTAGTCCAGGTGGGAGACATAGAGATTTGCAAGATACATACGGATCTGAATGTTACAGACCCGTTGACTAAGCCTCTTCCACGAGCAAAACATGATCAGCACCAAGGCTCCATGGGTGTTAGAATCATTACTGTGTAATCTAGATTATTGACTCTAGTGCAAGTGGGAGACTGAATGAAATATGCCCTAGAAGCAATAATAAAGTTATTATTTATTTCCTTATATCATGATAAATGTTTATTATTCATGCTAGAATTGTATTAACCGGAAACATAATACATGTGTGAATACATAGACAAACAGAGTGTCACTAGTATGCCTCTACTTGACTAGCTCGTTAATCAAAGATGGTTAAGTTCCCTAACCATGAACAAAGAGTTGTTATTTGATTAACGAGGTCACATCATTAGTTGAATGATCTGATTGACATGACCCATTCCATTAGCTTAGCACCCGATCGTTTAGTATGTTGCTATTGCTTTCTTCATGACTTATACATGTTCCTATGACTATGAGATTATGCAACTCCCGTTTGCCGGAGGAACACTTTGTGTGCTACCAAACGTCACAACGTAACTGGGTGATTATAAAGGAGCTCTACAGGTGTCTCCAATGGTAGATGTTGGGTTGGCGTATTTCGAGAATAGGATTTGTCATTCCGATTGTCGGAGAGGTATCTCTGGGCCCTCTCGGTAATACACATCACTTAAGCCTTGCAAGCATTGCAACCAATGAGTTAGTTGCGGGATGATGTATTACGGAATGAGTAAAGAGACTTGCCAGTAACGAGATTAAACTAGGTATTGGATACCGATGATCGAATCTCGGGCAAGTAACATACTGATGACAAAGGGAACAACGTATGTTGTTATGCGGTCTGACCGATAAAGATCTTCGTAGAATATGTAGGAGCCAATATGGGCATCCAGGTCCCGCTATTGGTTATTGACCGGAGATGTGTCTCAGTCATGTCTACATTGTTCTCGAACCGTAGGGTCCGCACGCTTAACGTTACGATGACAGTTATTATGAGTTTATGCATTTTGATGTACCGAAGGTTGTTCGGAGTCCCGGATGTGATCACGGACATGACGAGGAGTCTCGAAATGGTCGAGAAATAAAGATTGATATATTGGAAGCCTATATTTGGACATCGGAAGTGTTCCGGGTGAAATCGGGATTTTACCGGAGAACCGAGAGGTTACCGGAACCCCCCGGGAGTCATATGGGCCATAGTGGGCCTTGGTGGAAAGGAGAAAGGGGCAGCCCAAGGTGGCCGCGCGCCTCCCCCCTCCCCTAGTCCTATTAGGACTAGGAGAGGTGGCCGGCCCCCCTCTCTCTCTTCCCCCCCCCCCCCCCCCCCCTTGATGAATCCTATTCCAACTAGGAGTGGAGGAGGAATCCTACTCCCAGCGGGAGTAGGACTCTCCTGGCGCGCCTCCCTTGGCCGGCCAGCCCCTCCCCCTTGGATCCTTTATATACGGGGGCAGAGGGCACCTCTAGACACACAAGTTGATCATTGAGATCGTTCCTCAGCCGTGTGCGGTGCCCCCTGCCACTATATTTCACCTCGATCATATCGTTGTAGTGCTTAGGCGAAGCCCAGTGTCGGTAGTAAATCAAGATCATCATCACGCCGTCGTGCTGACGGAACTCCTCCCCGAAGCTTTGCTGGATCGGAGCCCGGGGATCGTCATCGAGCTGTACGTGTGCTAAGAACTCGGAGGTGCCGGAGTAACGGTGCTTGGATCGGTCGGATCGGGAAGAAGACGTACAACTACTTCCTCTACGGTGTGTCAACGCTTCCGTTGCGATCTACAAGGGTACGTAGATCATACTCTCCCCCTCGTTGCTATGCATCACCATGATCTTGCGTGTGTGTAGGAAATTTTTTGAAATTACTACGTTCCCCAACATCCTTTACCACAGTGGTCAAGCAACACAACTCGCTTGTAAGTGCTAGGAATAACCTGTGTTGTAGTAAATGCTAATCCACTTTAGCAAAGTGTATACCCACTTAGCCTAGAGTTACCCATCAAGCAACACAAAAGTTAGCTATGATATACGACAAGAAAAGAAGAGAAGGAAAAGGAAAGAAACCTAGAAAATAAAACCAAAAGAAGAACATAGAAAATAAAAGAAAAAAACAGAAAACCGGCTAAGATACTGCACAGAAAAAAGCCCGACACAAAACCTTGCTCAAACCAAGCAAAGTGGCATAGAAGGTTCACACAACTGAGCTAAATGGGTTGTCCCACAACTTCCAGCTCTGTAGGTGACCCTACAATTGGTTTGGCAATAAGCAAGATTTAGCTCTGGTGATGCATACAAGCAATAAAAATGATCAGTTAACAGGCTCGGCCCACTCATTACCTTGTTGAAAATATTGCTCGGATATGCTTCGATTATTTTTTTTCCAGGTGAAAACCTAGATTTGGACCTTGATGGTTGGATCCGGTGACGGCAACAATTGAGTGTCGCTCCCTTCTCGGAAGCGTTGCTACTGAAGAACCTCGTGGTCTGTCTGGTGTCATGAGATGGTTGGTGCGGATATGGTCTCTTTTGTAGTTTGCCGATCGTGGATCTAATCACTTTGGGTTTTTATTTTACTCGCCTACACATAGCATTGCTTTTATATGACTTTGCTATCTCGCATGTTTTTTATGTGTTGGTGTTAGCTATGTACATCCTAGCTATAGAGAGGTCAGGTGTGTGCTCTTTGGGTTTGTATCCTTTTGATGCTCCTCTTTCAGCAAATAAAATCCACCGTTTGTCAAAAACGCAGGCTCGGCCCACTCGAACTAACTGAAATGAAGTCACGTGTCTTTGTTTGGACTAATCTTGCTGGGTTTTTTTCGAGGGCCAACGAGAGTAGGGGAGCCCCCCACTGACCTTTCCATTAGTTAAAATCTTGCTGGGTTGTGGTGTGCGTGTACACATAACTCTTTCGGCTCTTGCTCTAGTGATTTTGTGGGCACCTTGTATGTTATGTTGTATTGTCAGCAAAGCGGCTTGGTTCCAAAATAAAGACTAGAAGTTCCTTCACTAACATCATTTAGAAATTTTCATGATTTGGTCTATTTGTTTCACTACATGGTAAACCTAGAATTATTAGTAATAATCAGTACATAAGCGGTAAGTGTAGAGGGATTTGCCGAAGTTTGTTGGGTTCATTTGAACCCAATCAATATATACTTGCTCTACCTCTGATTTTGAGAGAACGCCCCCTTATATATAAAGAGCAATGCTACATCTACGTACTCAATTTTACGTGATTAACGTAATCGCCAGGTGGCATTTATTCTTTGGACAGTTTATGGGAGGAGGCCCCACCCAGTTGAAATCAAGGTGGGTGGAGAGTTCATATAGGAAGATTACGTAGGTTGGTTATGTAGCTTTACCTAGGTGTAGCATTTTCGATATATAAATCATAGCCGCCACTTGCGGCTCCGACTGTAGCATTGGTGCTCTATGGTAGAGAGGAAGGGATTCTCGTCTGTCATCCTTAGTGTAGTGAGTTTTAGAATCGTGCCAACATCGCTATGATGATGGTGGGGGTCTCATCTCAAAATAAAACCATCTTGCTCCAATCTCGTCTCGGTGATGCTTGTTGTCTCCAAATAGGCAAAACCCTTCTATAAATCATAGCCTCCACAAGGTAAGACTCGTCTCCCCCTTCGGCTTCGACTGTTTGCTCTGGTGTTGTGAGGTGGAGGGGAAGGTATTCTTGTCTCTCATCCTTTGAGTAGAAGGTTTTAGAATCGCACGACATCGCTATGACGATCATGCTGGTGTCATCTCAAAATAAAACCATCTGACTCAAATCCAGCCTCACTGACACTTGGTGTATCCAAATAGGCAAACTTCACTAGAAGATGACGAACTTGTGTTGACCATCATAAAATTCAAGTTTCTAATCCTCAGTTATGTCTGAAATTTTTTACTTCCAAGGTCAAGAGAAAATTGAAAGCATGGAGGCATAGATATTAAAAAAATATCAATATATCCAACACGAAACATGCTCAAGATCCAAGTATTTTCAACCTCCACATGGAGCGAGTCGAGAGATACTCACACAATAATTGGAAATTTATTCACCCATTTTTTTTACTCAGATAGTACTTCTCAAGCTTATTTATGGGTGATCAATATTCATAAATCCATACATGAAGGACTCACTAACAGTCTTAGTATGTTGTCACTCATATGCAAGCCCCGCCGAGAGCCCACTATTGAACGGCCTCTGGTTGTAGCAGTCGAGGTTGTTACCGTAGGCAACTCCGAGGTCATCATATTAGCGCTTGTAGGACCCGATCCGGTCAGCAACACATTCATCCTGCCCCCTGCCAACTCGAGCCCGCCATTGATAATGTTGGTGATGACGCCATACCCAAGCACCCGTCGGCAAAATTTTGTGTTTTGATCTTTTTCTGAAACTTAATCGAGATCTGACCCTAGTTTGAATTTTTTTCAGATCTGACCCTTTTGCTACTGCCAGGGTCTATGGCGGTAGGGTGTAACAGCCTACCACCAGAGACCTTGGCGGTAGGAAACATCCCTACTGTCATATGTGTACCCGCAGGCCTCTTGGCAATGTTGCGGTTGAGCAAGAGCCACTCGAAGAGGTCCCTAGACACAATGGATGACACACCCTGGCCGATCGAAAAGGCGCGTGCAACGCCAATGTACTCACTTGATTGAATTCTACTGTGTGGCACGCCAAAAATTTCCATTATCTTCTTCATATTACTCCTACTTCACAGGACCATGTGACCACGTCTTCTCTTATAAATAGGAGAAATGGACCGATAAACCACGTTCGATTGATAAATTAGTTAACACGCGATGAAGACCTAGTGGGTTATGCTTGCAAAGAAACGTATACTACTCCCTCCATTCTAGTACAATGTAGTGCGTCCCGGCTTTTCAAAATCTAAATTTAACCATAAGTTTAACTAACGAGACAGACTACGGCGGCAGCAGAAATATTATACCACTGAAACACGAGCACACTACATTATGGGATGGATGCAGTATGAGATTAACTTGTTGCTTAAAAATATAATATTCGGCAACTTTGTGTCGTGGAGAAGCAGTACGTTCGTGTATATGTAAATAAAACGGTAGTAACTCTGACAAACAAAACGGCACTGCAAAATATTGTAGTTTTTGCCCCAAAATTTGAACACATCTTGCTAGATATCTAGCAGGAGTAAGCGATCAATGATTCTCATGGCCGGAGGGTAGGGTGGCATAGGAAGATTAGCCAAGTCCGTGGTGGGTCAGAAATAATCAGCAATGCTAAGAGCATCTACAGCTGCGATGGGCAAATCTGGCACCTCAAGCGCTCGCGGACACTGCCCGGTCACCCCTCAAATGTTTGATTGTATAACCGAACACCTCAAATTAGAAACCTCAAATTCATATCATTACATACAACGTGAAATCTAATCTAACCGGAGCTCGCCCGATTCTGTCGTGGCCATGTCCGGTGGGCGACCGCGCTCCAAGTGTTGGTCCGGTCGCCGACAAGGTAGAGTGCAGCATGGGACGTATTAGCGTGCTAAACGTATTTGGTTTTCCATCAAGCCAGTGGCATATATATTGGCAGCACTTGTTGGTGGATATAAATTTGACACTGTTTGGATGACTAACCATGTAGAACGCACAAACTTGCATTGAAAGAAGATGTGTTTAATTGTCTCATCATGAGTAAAAAAATTACACTTCTTGCTTACATTCCAGTTGTGTCGAGCGAGATTGTCTTTAGTTGGCACAACAACTTTTCAAAGATACCACATGAAAATCTCAACTTTTAGTGGCACCTTCGATTTTCATATTTGTTTATAATTGTCCATTGAATTCTCTGTGTGCGAGAGTGCACGGTACATAGAGTCAACTGTGAAGGACCCAGATGTAATAAGATTCCAGCGAAACACATCCCGTCCTTGTGTCAAGTTAATTGAATCCAAAGAAGATAGCAGATGTTGCCATGACACAAGACGGGGGCCAATCAAATCCCTCCTAAATGATATATCTGGTGGGGAAGAGCACATCACATGTGCAAGAGTACAATTCTTATCGCGTACAATGCAGTATAAGGCTAGGTACTGTACTTGAACAGTGGTAGTTCTTAGCCACTTGTCCTCATAGAAACGTATCTCTGAGCCGTCCTTTATCGTGAAAGATCTGAAGCGGAAAAGATGTTTCTTGACCGTAAACAGTCCAGCCCAAAATGCGAGTCGTAGGGCTTCAATATGCCTGGGTTAACGCCTTTTGGTCTAAATACTTATTGCGCAACAGAGAATTTGCCAAACAACATCCTTAGTAAGTAGCTTGAACAGCCATTTACTAAGTAAGGCATCATTTTTAACCTGGAGGTCTTGAACACCTAATCCTTCCTGGTCTTAACCATGATGGTGGCAGTGGCGCACCAGAATCAGGTGCGCCATTGCTATGTTTTAACTAATGGCGCATCACATGAGCAGTGCGCCATTGCTATTTTTTTTGGGTCCACCCCCACCAGACATAGCAATGAAGCACCACACCTAGGTGCGCCACTGGCGCACCCTCCCTGGTGCGCCATTACTAACGTCTCACACACACAAACAACCCCCCGATCGCCTTTTAGGTTTTTAAAAAAATCAAAGAAAATGATAAAAGATTCAAAAAAAATAGATGCCCATGTGTTATGAGTTCTAGTTGTTAGGAAAATTAACAAACATGAATTTCGAATTTTTTTGCAAAGGCCGTCGTGTTTCGGTAAAATGGCCGTAAATTTTGCATACGACCTCCCATGAAAAAGTTTTTTATATGAAAATTCATCTACTCGAAAAGTTACAACCGAATTCAACGGGCTACACCCGTTATCGATTTTCTAGAATCCTCAAAAACCAAACAGAAAAAAAAAGTTACGATGCTTGTAAGATCTGAAGGCAAAAAATTATAAAAAAAATAGTAATGGCGCATCGTGGATGTGGTGCGCCATTAGTAATTTTCCCGCCTTCCAAATTCAAAAAAATAAACAAAGTTAGTAGTGGCGCACCACGGGTGTGGTGCGCCATTACTATTTTTGAAATTTCAAAACTAGTAATGGCGCACCACACCCATGGTGCGCCACTACTAAGTCTGTAACGTCACAACCACTATATATATTACCTCTTCTTCCTGTTCCTCCTCCCCTCCATCACTTCTTCCCTTTTCTACCTACCTCTTCTTCCTCCTCCCTTCCTCCATGCCCCTCCCTCCTCCTCACGGCTCTCCGACGACCTCCTCCTCCCTTGTCCTCACGGCTCTCCGGCGACCTCCTCCTCCTCCTCTCCGGTGACCTCCTCCTCCCTCCTTCTCACGGCTCTCCGGCGACCTCCTCCTCCTCCTCCTCTCCGGTGACCTCCTCCTCCTCCTCCTCACGGCTCTCCAGTGACCTCCTCCTCCTCCTCTCCGGCGACCTCCTCCTCCCTCCTCCCTCCTCCTCATGGTCTCTCCTCCCTCCTCCTCCCTCCTCTCCTGCTCTCCTCTCTCCTCCCTCCTCCCTCCTCTCCTCCCTCCTCTACTTCCAGCCACATGTGGAGCTCCCGGGCACAAAGAATGTACCAGATCCAGAACAAAAATCGAAAAAAAATTGAAAAAAAATCAGCCCAAATCCAGATCCAGATTTCAAAATTTTAATAGTGGCGCACCTGTTCATCTTACCAGTGGCGCACATGTATGGTTAGTAATGACGCCAGAGGTGCGCCATTACTATTTGTTACTAGTGGCATGTTAATAGTGGCGCACTATGAATGCGCCATTAATAGCAAAAACAGGTGCGCCACTAACATCCTTTTTTCTAGTAATGGCATATACGACCGAAAAATGCGAATGGTGGTTGACCACCATGACGGTTGTTATCTTGGCCATCCAGCTTCCTCGTGATCCACATCTGGCGCGTATTCCGGTCCGAGCTGGCACCGTAGCCGCGCGTATTCTGGCGAAAAGGCAACCTAGTGACAACCTATGGAATCGCGTCAGGCCGTCTGCCCATTTCACGTGCCGAGCACCCGAGCAGTGTGCCAACTGCTGCCAGAACAGTGGTTTGTACGTGGACTAATTCTTATCCAGATGTCCACATGCAGTAGACAGCGGCGCTAGTGTTAGGAGAGATCATTTAGGGAATGGGATTATCATTATTAGAGATTTTTCTCTAGTGGCTAATGTTGGTATTATGATAAACAGTTCTAAAGTCAAACACATTATTGTTTTAAGGGCTGCCGTGTTCAATAATACTCGACAATAAGCACACCAAAAAAAAGGGTTAATAAAAACTAGCATGTTCGTATAACTATAGCTAATTATCTTTATACAAAATTACTAATTACACCTGCAAAAAAATTACTAATTAACCACAACTTCAGAAGCACTTCTTGGTGGCGGGAGGAAGAACACAGACTTGGGAAGAACCAACAACAACACATCTGTACGACAGACAACCTGTGCTTCGTTCCTCATTTTGAGCCGTAAGCACGCTGTGCTCCAAGCGGTCAAGTCAAAATGCACTAGAATCAACAGCAACCTCTCCTGCCAGGAAGCATTCAGCAATCTATACCACGCTACAACACCCATTTAGGGAAAAAGTTCTGGCATGATGGCCTCAAACAGCATAGAGGGAACCAGTGCCATATGGTCGCTGGACTTTTTAGTTTTAAATGAAACAATCAGAGTCAATGTTTAGTCACCCCATGCATGGGAGAAAACCAAATTACTCTGACAATAAACATCGGCAAAATTTACCTAGCACATATGAGCAGGAGTTTAAAATCACGTGCATGCACAAATCCATGTTAACATCCTAGACAATCAAACCAGACGCAAGATGCATGTGAAGTTTTAAAAAAGAGCTAGCAAAATGATATGCCACCCATATCAGGATTGCTCCTAAAGAGTTTGGTTTCCGCGGCACACCCGGAGTGTACTGACAAACAAATGATTAAACAAGCATAGCAAATAAGGTTCTCCCACACGACCAGTCATGTTTTGAAACAGAACGACATAATCAAGTTCATGTATCTAGAAATAGTTAGGCTCAAAAGGCCCTGTGTCCTTACCACACACATTGCGGCGGTGTCCCATAACACCACATTTTGAACATTTTGGCAATTTTCGTGGCTCCTTTGGCAAATTTCCTCTATCAGGACACGTCGTGCTCTTGTGGCCTTGCACTCTGCAAATGGAGCAGAAACGAGACCTCTTGACATGCTGCTCGTAAGGCGGTTTGTCCCTGCTAGTTGTAGGTCGACCAGCAGTCCTCTTCTTGTTAGGCACGACAATGGCAGAGCAGCTTGATGCACCATCAGTGTTTTGCCTACAAGCAACGATCTTATGGTTCTCATCACGAGGGGTGGGTGCTGCACTGTTTTCCTTCTGCTCACGCTCGGCAAGGCCCATGCCATCCTTTTCCAAGCTCAACGGCAACAATGCAGCACAAACATCCTTCATCAGGCTCATGAAAACTTCATAACACTTCACATTGCTATCTCCAAGCCGGACAGCCTCCAGTGCTTTTATGTACATCGCACGATGCCTGAAAGTGTCGCTCGAAGGAGGTCCTTTGTCTTTCTGGTACCTAGCCAGATGATCCGGAAGCACATCACGGGCATCTCTGGTCCAGCGCTTCAGTATGTGTTTCTGAGGAATCTGTGGCAAACGGAAGTGTATCATAACCTACATAAAAGATGTGGGATGGAAATGGCAATTAGCAAACAGGATGAATGAGCCAATCATCGACCAACACACACAAGAAAAGAAAACAAAATTTGATAAACACCCACCTGTAATGCATGGCAGCAAACCATGCCAGAGTGCTCGAATGTGCCACATTCGCAGTTGAAGAAGCTTTCATCTTCACTGACTTCCACCTTGTATTCAACTTTGCTCCATTTCTCTCTTGAAGATGCGTCAACATGTGTCGACTTGTACAGCCTTCTAGGTTCCAATTCATCGAGAACGTATGAAAAGGACTTATACAATGCTTCACCAAACTGTTCAAACATGGCCCTTGTGTAAACCTTGCTTGCATGTCTCTCGATAGGCAGATTTACTTCTAGAGAAACACCACTCTAAAATTTTGTAAGCACATAAATGAGTAAACATTTCCAGAAGTATAATCAGCAGTTCAAATCAACAATAAATGCACACTGTACTAACCAGGGATGTTCTTTTCTCTTGGAAGCTCTCCTCGGACTCCCTGTCGAATTGGAGCTTCTCAAACTGCCTCAAAAACAAATGCATGGGACACCCGGGAGGGACGTAGCCCTTGAGGAGGTGGTTTGCGCTCTTGCTACGCTGAATGCTGGTCATTTTTGCACAAAACACACCTCTAAAGTACGGCTTCGCCCACTTATGGCGAACCTCGTATATCTGCGTCAGGAAAGGATGTTTGCCACTACTAGGGAAAACCTTATACACAGAATCTTAGCAGCAGCGCGGTACAAAAAGAGGCGATGCTGCTAAGTAGTAGCAGCGCGGCTACGGAAACCTCGCTACTGGTGAAAACTTAGCAGTAGCGCATGACTCTTAAACCGCACTGCTACAAAAATCCACCGACAGTACACAACGACATAAGTTTACCAGTAGCGCGGCGTCAGGAAGCGCGCTGCTGCTAATTACATAGTAGTAGCGCGCTTTCTTGTCACCTCGCTGCTGCTAATTTTGAAATTGTGCACAGGGTTGGCCCGTTTAGCAGTAGCGCGTGACATGAAAGCGCGCTGTTGCTACGCTTTTAGCAGCAGCGCGCTTTTTCTCCCACGCTACTGCTAAGACGCAGCACCCACCACCTTTTCCACCTCCCACTCCCCATCCTCCTCTCCTCCCTTTCCCCTACCTCCCACATCCTCCCTCTCTCACTCTTCTTCTTCCTCAATACTTCTCCCCCCATTACTCTCCCTCTTCTACCTACCTTTCTCTCTCTTCATTACTCCTAGCTATAACTACACCACCTCTATTAATTCATCTCCTTTCTCTTTTTCCTCCCCCCTCCACTAGTTGAAGTTGTCTCCTCCCAAATTAGCTAGCTAGGTAGATGTAGCATTTAGTTAAGTGACCTATTTGCCCCCTAACTAGACCTATTTGTCAAGAAGAGCTTTGTGCACTTTTGACCTCCCTACATCATCATCTCCACCGTGTGCTCGATCTCGAGATAGAGGTGTGATTAATATTTCATGCTTTTGCAAAATGGAAATATGTTTATGCATGTGTGTGTGATATTTTTATGGAAATTGTGTGTGTGGCATGAGTTGACGCCAAATTGTGCATTTGAGTTGCCTATGTTTTGCCGAAATGTCGATTTATTTCCGTTTCGGCGAATTCTGGGCAAACTCTAGATCTGTATATGTCCTATTTTTAAGGAAGGTCATGCCGAATTTTTGTATGACTTTGATGAATGCATGCATTTTTATAATCAATTTGTTTATTATTACCGTGCAGAGTTGACGATGGTCAGTGGAACGATGGTGGACAGGTGGTCGCGGTCGGCGGTGCAGGACATGAAGGAAAATAACCTGACAGAGGTTTTATGTCCGTGTCGAAAATGCAAAGGAATAGTTTGGCTTGACCCCCATGTCGATGGTCGTGTCGAAGCGCACCTGCTCATGACTGGTTTCATGGATGGCTATACTCGGTGGATAATTGAAGATGAGGATGACGATGTTGAGGATGCCGACGGGGCAGGCAATGATGACACGGGGCAAGACGAAGAGATGATGGATAATGGCGGCGGGGAAGAGGCCAGACATGGCGGCGGAGAAGGGACCGGACATGGTGGCGGAGAGAACGACATGGACTCCACGCAGCAGAGTTCGTCGGTACTAAGTTCAATCTTGCGGGACCCTCATGTTCAAGCATTGCTTCGCAAGGAGACGAGTACTGAGAGAGGTGCTTCTAGAGAGGAGGCTAAGCTGGAGCAACTGGTGGTAGACTCGAACACTCCATTGTATGATGGTTGCAATCCTGAGGTGACCCGCTTGAGTTTCACGCTCCAACTCCTGAAGACGAAGGCTAAAAACAAATAGACCGACACTAGCCTCGATGAGCATCTCAAGTACCTAAAGGATGTTCTTCCCGAGGGTAATCTATGTCCTAGTAGTATTGATGAGGCCAAGAAGATCGTGTGCCCTCTTGATCTGCCACACGTTAGATACCATGCATGCATAAACGATTGCATAATTTATCGGAAGGAGCACGCGGAAAAAACAAGTTGTCTGGTGTGCAATGCTTCTCGATACAAGAAGGCTGGGAAGAAATGTCCTCACAAAGTGGTATGGTACTTACCGATCACTCCCCGTCTCCAGAGGAAGAAGCAAAGCTAATGCGCTGGCACACGGAGAGGAAGAAGCCCGACGATGGAGATGATCCGAAGCTGAGACACGTCAAGGATGGAAGCCAATGGAGAGCGTTGAACAGCTTCTATCGGTATTTTGAATGTGATGCAAGGAACATCGTGTTCGGCGCGTGTACCGATGGCATGAATCCATTTGGCAACCAGAGCACCAACCATAGCACATGGCCCGTGTTTGTATGGATGTACAACCTCCCCCCTGGTTGTGCATGAAATCGAAGTACATTCACATGAGCATGCTTATTCAAGGGCCGAAACAACCAGGAAATAATATTAATTTGTATCTAGGGCTACTTCAGGAGGAGTTAGACACGTTATGGAAAACACCGGCCAAGACATGGGACGCCAGCAAAGGCGAGTATTTCAACATGAGAGCCGCGCTGATCACGACAGTGCACGACTATCTTGGTTACGGATATGTGGCAGGCCAGGTGTGCCATGGATATTGCGGATGCACGCGGTGCATGGATGATACGACGTCTCAGCAGCTAACGTCAAGGAAAGATGGCGGGTCTGGGAAAATCATGTACATGGGGCATCGAAGATGGCTCGAACAGGATGACCCGTGGAGAAACTGTGGAGATCTATTCAATGGTCACGCTGAGCATCGAGGACCTCCACGTAAGCGGAGCGGTGCCGAAATCGATGAGCTGTTGAAAAACTGGAAGGAGTGCCCCGCGCCGGGAAAGACGATGAGAAAGGCGCCGGAGCCGCTGCTGAAGGTATGGAAGACGAGGTCTGTGTTCTGGGACTTGGAGTACTGGCACAAACTCGATACACCTCATTGCCTTGATCAAATGCATATCTGTAAGAATGTCCTTGAGAGCTTGCTCGCAACACCGATGAACATGCTGGATAAGACCAAGGATGGGCCGAAGGCAAGAAAAGACTTGCAAGATTTGAAAATCAGGGAAGATCTGCACATGCCGCCCCGTAAAATGTCAGACGAGACAGAGACGGAGACAGAGGCACGGGAGAAGAAGGGCAAGAAAATAAAGAATGAGGATCATTGCCCCCCTTCTTGCTTCACCTTAAGTCAGGCTGAGATCAATCAATTCTTTAAGTGCCTTACCGGAGTCAAAGTTAGTTCCGGTTACTGTGGCAAGATAAGTAGATATCTAGACACGGACAAGAAAAGGTTCAGCGGGATGAAGTCTCATGACTGTCATGTGATGATGACGCAGATATTACCTATTGCCCTTAGAGGGATAATGGACAAGCACGTCCGTGACACGCTTATTGGTCTCTGCAACTTTTTCGACGTCATCTCTCGAAAGTCGATCAGTGTGAAGCAGCTGCGAAGGCTACAGGAAGAGATCGTTGTGATACTGAATGAGCTTGAGATGTACTTCCCGCCCGCGTTCTTTGACATGATGGTGCATCTGTGTGTCCATATTGTGGATGACATAATAGACCTAGGGCCGTCATTCCTGCACAACATGATGCCGTTTGAGAGGATGAATGGGATCATCAAAGGATTCGTTCGTAACATGTCCCGTCCGGATGGAAGCATCGTCCAGGGCTATTTGACACAAGAGTGCATCTCTTTCTGTGAGAATTTTCTATATGGCGCAGACCAGCCGCCTGGTGTTAGTGTTGGTTTGGCCGTTAACAAGCACGATGGGAGGCTCGAAGGAGAAGGTCACTACAACGGTCACAGGGAACTGCATGTGGCATACTCAGATCGATGCAGCGACTTTGATAGAGCAAACTTGGTAGTGCTACAACACCTAGACGAGGTAGATCCTTTCGTGGCACTGCACAAAGAAATTATCGCAAAGAAGTCTCGTGACCGGGGGGTATGCAGGAGGGAAGCCAAAGTTACTAGAAAGCACAACTCCACTTTCCTCCATTGGTTCAAAGAGCATATTATTGCTAATCCCCCGGAGGAGGGATCTAAGGACGGATTGCTCATATACGCCTTAGCACATGGCCCCTCGCCCAACCTTGTAACCTATCAGGCATATGATATCAACGGATACACGTTCTACACGGATGCCAAAGATATGGACAGTGATGAATATCAGAACTCAGGGGTGACGATGGAATGCATGATCGGCAGCGACAACGGCGCAACTGAACGATTTTATGGAAGGGTCGAGGAGATCTGGGAGCTTGACTACTCTGGACTGCACAACACGACGATGTTCCGTGTCAGATGGGCTAAGAATGTCGAAAGAGAAAGCCGGATTTTCACTACCATGACTATACCCGACGCCAAGAGCGCTACCATGAACGCTATCGCAAAAAACGAGCCATGGGTACACGCTAAGCACGTGACACAATGCTTCTTCATAACCGACCCATGCAATCCCAGTCGTGTTGTCGTGAGGAAAGACAAAAGAAACATCATTGGAATGGACGGAGTCGCCAACGAGGAAGACTATGATTAGTACGGCAACCCAATGAGGGAAGATGACGATGATGATGAAGTACACGTCAAAAGAAGAATCAATACTACATTACCAAAGAAAAATCGTACTCCATGGAAAAGGCAAAGTCACAATAAGGGGCTCAATTATTCTTCGACGAACAAGAAGGGAAAGAAGCTGACTCAAAAACGAAAACGTCAGCGCTGAGGAATCGGTCAAATGATGTTATATATACCCACAGTATGAGACCAGACGTATGTGGGTATATATTTTTTTCATCGAGCCCAACATCATGTATATCTCCCATCAGTTCTTCATACATAGAGGAGAGTATGTCATACCTACGTATATCCTTTGAGCCCAACGTACCATGTATCTCTATCAGTTCTTCATACGTATGCCCTTTGATTTTGTATATTTCTTTGGTATATCATTTCCATCTACCGTACCTTGGTTATATCAATCATGTCATCTCTACTAAGGTATATATTTTTATTTTGGACAGAATCAATGGACGATCATGCATGCAAGGGAAGTTATGGATGGATGTATTGTTTGGAAACAAATGCATGCGTGCTAGTATCACATATGGAAAAACTTGCATGCAAAATTTAATGAGTTTGAATCCGCGGGGCATTAATGAAAAACCAGCTAGGTGCCCAGGCACCTAGGTGCCCCAAACATTTTACCTATATATATATATATATATATATATATATATATATATATATATATATATATATATATATATATAGTGTTACTATTCATCACTCAGTGTGCAGAATAAGTTATTCTTCACCCGAGGTAATCTTACGATCATTTGATAATTAAATTACGTTTGGAATTTAAATAGTTACATTCCTATTGATTCACTACGTAAAATTTGGGATAAAAAATAAAAATATAGGTCATAGGGCAAGAAAATTTGCAATTTATGTGTATTTTACACTATGTTTTTATGTTTGTAATTTTACATAACATAAAATATTTTTTACGACGACTATATATTTTCTTACGGTCTTTTTTCACGTCGTAAATAAGACAAAACTTACAGAATGTAAAATTACGGTGAATTGATGGTAAAATAGAGGGGGGTGAAGAATAACTATTCCTCACCCAGGATGACGAATAGTCAATCCATATATATATATATATATATATATATATATATATATATATATATATATATATATATATATTCCTATTTTGTACACACACTTAATTAGCCATTATTATGCATGGGTCCAATGATGTAATATATATATATTCCTATTTTGTATACACACTTAGCCATTATTATGCAAGGGTCCAATGATGTAATATATATGGTCCTATTATGCTGAGGAAAAGAAAAAAGGGAAACTGGTTATAGCACTAGCGCTTTAGTGAAAAAGAGCTACAGCTAGTCAAGGTAGCAGTAGCGGTTTCTTCAGAAATCGCTATAGCTGCTCATAATAGTAGTAGCGCGTTTCGTGCAAACGCGCTACTGCTACGTCCACTTAACCCAAAATTCTCCCTCTCCCTGCTTCATCCCGCCTCTTTTCCCCCAAATCACAACTCTCTTCCCCGGCCCCGTCGCACCGCCGCGCCCGCCCCCGACCCCGGCGCGCTCGCCCCCGACCCCGCCGCCCCGACCCCGCCGTGCCCGACCCCGCCGCGCTCGCCCCCGACCCTGCCGCCCCCGACCCAGGCGTGCTCGGCCCCGGCGCCGGCGCTCGCCCCAGACCCCGGCGCGCTCGCCCCCGACCCGTCGGCCCTCGCCTCCCTCCTCTGCTTCCTCCTCTCCCAACCTCGGCCGTCGTCGCGCCTGCCTCCTCGCCCTGCATCCTCTGTAAACCACCCCCCCCCCCTCTCTCTGCTAGCTAGGGTTAATTTACTTACGTTTTCGTTATGTTAATTAGGTTATCTATTTAGTTATGAATTTAGATAGGTTTCAAAATTTGCTGAATTTATATGCAAATTTGAACTGGACATGTGATATGTGGATATGTAATGTTTTGGACATGTCATGTTTTGGTAAATGATACGAGTGGCCTATGTTACGCCGGAATGTTGATTCGTTTCCGTTCCGGTGAATTTCAGGCGCTCGATATGTCCATTTTTTAGCAAAGGTCATGCCGAAATTTCCTGTGAATAAAGGCATGATTTGTGCTACATAGTTGGCATATCGAGTGCTGGCACATAGATTTCTTTTTTATCTCATTTCTCATTTATTCATACTTTTATAAATAAATGAGGACACTTAATCATAGGAAACATGTCGAACAACGAAGAAACTGGGCCTTCTGACCAAGATGCAGACGAGATGGATTATGAGGGTGAACAAGACTACCTCGACTTTTTGAATGCTAAGCAAGGTTTGCAGGTCCGCCTCGATGATGGTACTGACGCCGACACCGACACCGACGGCGCCGGCACCGATGGCGGCGCCGAGACCGGTGGGGAAGGTACCGGCGGGGAAGATACCAGCGCCGATGCCGGTACCGAAAAGAGGAAGCATAAGAAGCAGAGGATACGAAAACCTAACAAACTAGGGATTGGACGACTTGTGATCACAAAGATGGCACCTGGCAAGTTTGAGCCGTTAGAGCCGGAAGAACCTCGCAAGTGCTATGGGAACCAAGTAGGATGCATCCTACGGGAATGCGCGAGCATCAACGACGATGACTTAAGGAGTAAAGAACATTTGACGCAGTTGCTCCTAACGAAGTTGCACAAGAGATTCAAGTTCCCCGACCGGGATGATAACATAGAACAACCTTGGGATGATCCGAAGATGAAAAAGATTAACAATCACGCCATGGGCATGTTCAGCAATGATTTGGCCTCCTGGAAATCGAGGGTGAAACGAGCTATTGAGGCTGAGGAACCCCTGTCCAAGATTCTGGAGGAAAATCCGACACGTACGGAAGAGGAGTTTGAAAAGTTCAAGGACACTTGCGCTACCGAGGACGCCAAGGCTAAGGCTACGAAATTCAGGAGCCTTCAGCAAAGGAACACGGGGAAGCATCGCCTCGGAAGCCGTGGCTACCTCGGTAAAAGGCCCATATGGGATAAGGAGGACGCGGAACGTGAAGCCGCGGGTCTCCCAGACCCCTTCGCGAAGTTCACCAACCCCTTGGAGCATGACTTCATCAGGGCCCGCTACAAGTGGGACAAGGAGAAAAAGGTTTTTTACACGGACAAGATCACGAGGAAATTGATTAGACTACTGGAGAAGCAACACCAGCTTGCAGCCGGAAGCCCTACTTCTCCGATGAGGCCCAAGTGGGACACCCTTCTCAACCGGGCCTTGAACGAACTTAAGGGACTCCCTTTGGGCCAGCGGCCGCAATATGGTCGTGTGCACGACGCTGGAGACGGCGCCACGTGGAAGGTGTTTTACAACGAGGGCCTGGAGGCCAAGAAGCATAAAAAGAAGTTTAGTCAGGCGGACATCGACGCGAAGGTGAAGCTTGCGGTCGAGAAAAAAGCAGCTGAGGATGCGAAAAAAGCAGCCGAGGACAAATATGAGTTGTTACAGCAGGCAGTCAATGCAGCTGTAACTGCCTGCAGAAATAATTTCGCTACTAACTTGGTTCCAGTTATCATCAACTGGACGAAGGAAAATCCAGACAAGACGGTACATGATTTCCCGTTGCCCAGTTTCAACGGGAGCAACTCCATGAACAACGACATCATCGCACCATCACTTGCCCATGCAACCGGGCCTCCTCTCGCAGCCGCTCCCGCTCATAGCAGCCCGTCCTCAGTCTCTGGCGCGCTCGGTGGGCCTTCGTCTTTGGCTGAGCTCGACGCCATCACGGTAATTACATGTCGCACCACCATATATATATAATATTCCATTTTTGTTGCCTTTCGGATGTTTTACGCCACAGACATATGTGTTTGCAGGCGAAAGAAACCCCGTGCACCATACTCTACTTGATCAAAGGCCTGAAGGTGGACATGGGAAAGGGGATGATAATGGACCCCTTGCAACCCAAGTTCCACAACCAGCCGATCCCTGCTGGGCACTTCAGGGTTAGCTTGTCTAGTGTGAAATCGGGGCACGAGGATTTGCCTCCTCCAGTACAGCATGTGGGAGCGGACGACGAGACCCCGCCATGGATTGGAAGCTGTAAGGGTTGGGTGCTGCTATGGCCGAAGAATCTTATTCGTCTGGAGCCAGCCGAGAGCACACCAATAACCACACATCAACAAGCATGTGCGGAGACCACCACCCCGCCTACGCAATTACCAGCTCCTGTAGTGCCGGGTGAGAGCGGCGGACGACATGATGAAGGGGGTGCAATAGTGTTGTCTAATGTAATTTGTCCTGTAGAACAGAGAATGGATGATGAGACGGAGGTCGACCCTATGGATTTCCTCAATACAAATGCGTATGACTGTGACATAGAATTGATGAGTCAACCATATGACGAATCTGGCTCTCAGCTTGCTAATGAGGATATGGATGATATGCCCGGGCAGGAAGGTCGTAGCAGGGATTGCAAAAAGTCTCTCTTCATGAAATCCTCACAGGACACGCCTGAAGATGCCGCCTCAACACAGGCTCAACTATCCCAGCGCGAGGGTCATATAGTACTTAGCCCGGGAACACTGGGGCAGGGGTTAAGGAAGGGTCTAGAAGGTGTGCCCAAGAAAAAGGAGAGAAAGAGATCGGGGAAGATAGCTGCCTATGGGGAATAATTTGAGATGTCTATTCGCCGCAGCAACGGGCGCGCCGTCCTTATCGTTCTTTATCCGCAAGTCTCCCATGTCGTGTATTTTGACCCTTCCAGAGACTACGAGAAAAAAAGACTACACCCACATAATGAATATTCTAGATGATGCTCTCCAAGGCTTCAGCTTTAGAGGTGGCCACATGCAGATCAGGAAACAAAGGAACAAGAATATGGGTTTCGCGCATAAAACTAACTTCTCCTGCATCCATGTCCCAAAACCAAGCAAGAAGGATGGATTCTACATCCTCCATCTCATGATTCAGTTCAACACGGATCACCAAAAGCTTCGCATGAGAAGCAGAAATGATGATCATATCCACAAGTGGCTAGAATCTCATGGAGAAGCGGATTATAAACTTAGATATGACTTCTTTCGCATCCAAAGCGACATTGCGACGATCATCATGAAAGAAGTCGTCGATGAGAAGGGGATGTTCCACCACAGCCCTATATCGCGAGCTGACGTCCGAACTCGCATAGGCATGCAACGTCTAGACCTCACGTCGTTCAAGAAGCTAGGGTCCGGCCTCGATGATATGGAAGGATGGAACTTCTAGTGATTTATGATGCCGATGATGATGATATGTGTCGGCTGAACTTGTATAGTATTTGTAGCGATGAAACTTTGTGATGTCCACGATCCCTGCCGAACTTGCGTAACGCTACTTTGTTAGTTTGCGTACGACGACCTGCGTACCTCTAGTTAATTAATTTGCGTACTGTATGTTGCATCTAGTTGCTAACCCTTTCTTTTTCAGTGTTCTCTAGTATATTTTGTTGCATATATATGATTGTACATCCTCTTCATGAACATGCATCTCTAACAGGTACCTAGTTTCTTGATGGCGAGATGGAACTGCTATGTCGTGTACAAAGGAAAGGTTCCGGGGGTGTACAAAGAGTGGCATGAGTGTCAGGCGCAAGTGAATGGGTTCTCGGACGCCAGTCATAAAGGCTTCAAAAGCAGATAAGAAGGAGAAGCTAGTTACTTGAGGTTCACGCTAGCGCGAGAGAGGACTCGTAACCGCCATCTCATGTACTGCATAGTCCCGCTCTCACTCATAGTGATAGCTCTTCTCGCGTATACCTTTCTTTAGATGGATGACGTTGTAGTTGCAAGTATTCGAGACTTGCATGTATCGCTATTTTCGAGATGATGACAAGATACCACTTTGTGTTGGATGATGATTATGACGAGACTATTTGTATGTATATGCTATGATTACATTTGTGGTCTCGCAGGCATTTGTATGTGTATCATGATGACAATTGTATGTGCTAAAGATTCTTCTATAAAGCCTGTTCAAATACAAAACAAATATGCCGGAAAAAAAACAAAAAACTACTAAAATTAGCAGTAGCGAGTGGAGAAAAGTTAGCAGCAGCGCGGTTGTAGCAGTAGCGCGCACATGGGAAGCGCGCTATAGCTATTAGCAGCAGCGAGCTTCCTTTAAGCGCGCTGCTGCAACACTTGTGTAGCAGTAGCGCGGGTGAACCGGCGCTACTGCTATACGTTAGCTGTAGCGCCTTATTAGTAGCGCCGGCTCTCGCGCTACTAAAAGGCCCAAAACCCGCGCTGCTGCTAGGCTTTTCCCTAGTAGTGTGCGGAGAGGATACTTCTCCAACATTTCATCCCATCCGGCCTCAAACTCCTCCTTTGTTAATATGTGGTGCACAAGCTTATGGAACTCTAATTTGAAATCGCTTTTCTTGCTCCAAAGTGTCCCCGTGACTCTTTAGCCTTCCGCAAGACATGCCATTTACACCACCGGTGCACTGTGTTCGGTAGCTCAGCTTCGATAGCAATTTCCATTAATCTTGCCTGATCTGAAAAAATAATCAGCGGGCAAATGCTTATCAACGACTATAGCATAGGCAAAATAAATCGAACATCTATTGAATATATGTGATGATAGAAATATGACTGAGCTGCACACAAACCTGTCAAAATCATTTTGGGGTGCTTCCCTCCCACCATGCGAATGAATTCCCTGAAAACCCATTTAAATGTTTCCTCTTTTTCATCTCTAACCATGACACCTCCGAATATTATACTCTGGAAGTGGTTATTTACCCCGACAAACAGCCCAAACGGCATGTCATACAGGTTCGTTGGTATGTCGTGTCAAACGTGATAACATCTCCAAAACACCTGTACTGATCACAGCCCCTGCTAGTCACCCACATCAAAGTTTTAATCCGACTCTCCTCATCCACCTGCACTGTATAATTGAAATCAGGGTCATTTGCTTTCATTTCTGACAAAATGTCCATTGTCTTCATCGCATCAAAATCAGATTGCTCCTTGTTAAGCTTCCGGCACAGAGTCTTCAAAGAGCGTTTTGTGAACGGGACATTCTCCACCGATCCAAAGAAACTACCAACGATGCTGAACACCTTGCCAAGCCCTACATTGTTGTCCCGCAGTTGCTTCACCAGATCATTCGCGTACCGATCAATATGCCTATGTGACTTCCAATGCATTTTCTCCCCGCAAGTCAAAGACAATGGATGGTTATGAGCTTCTTTATGTTCTGATATGTACCAACCATTATCACTGGACCTAAGCAGCCTAATCATAGCTGTGCAACCACATCTCGTTGAACGGGTGTTCTCCTTTAGTGGTTTGCCCTGTTTTTCCACACACGGAAAAATTGTGACAGTCGGAAGACAATTCATAATTCCAGGCCGGCATTAGCAAGAATTTAAAAAACATGAGAAATTCAGAAGAATAAAAAAACACACTTCACAACCAAAGATTGACACGTACCGCACATGCACATACAATTTCTTGCATGGCTTTGTTCCTGTCAACATTCAGTCTGCTGCTTGAAAGACGGACACCAAAACCGCACTCCCAAGAATAAAGATTGTAGAACTCATATGCCTCATCAATCGAGTCAAACGAGGTGCCAATTGTTGGCTTCACAACCGTTCCATTGCGCTTCTCTGCATATGCCCTAACAGACAATTCTAGTGCAGTTTTCCTGTTTGGATTCAGATCCCTCACTGCAGGCCCCTTGCCTATCCGAACCCTGCATGTTTTTAGGAGGTATAAGCACTTGATTTTTAAAAGCTCCCTGACCAAAATGCTATGCCAACATGAAAAGTTATCAGATACAGTATGCACCGCCATCGCTAAACAGCACATATTACCACTAGAATTTACCCCAATTGGATGGTCTACTTTATTACACATCACATCTGTACCACTAAATCCAGAAAACAAGCTAAAGTGTACAAGATGAGTAAATACGTGTGGCAAGAGATTTAACTACCCACAGCCAACATACTTGTGCAATATAAACTAAATCACACAAGTAGACACCAAGGCATTTCATTGAATTCCAAGAATATAGCAGTAACCACATAGACCCATAGTATGTAGGACATAATTCCAGTTTGAAAATCCTAACTGTATTCATATGTTCCACATTGGGAAATCACTTTTCTAGTTGCATCTATTTGCAAAGTAAATATTTAGCCAGAAGATAACACACGCAACTATACTCTCTGGGGAAGACATGGGATCAATTGTTACCTCCTCCTCCACCCGCTCGTTGCCTCGGAGCAGACATCGAAGCCCGCATTGCCAAAGACATCGGCCATCTGGATTTCGTCAGCCCCATCTCCTATAGAACCAATCTGGCCATTGGCGCCGCTCATGGATGCCCGAGATTCGACAGGGCGGCCACCTCCGCTGGGATCCTCCGCATCAATCAGAAACCTGATCCAAAGGGATAAGCTACGGTTAGGGGCCCATGATTTTATTTTAGAGCATGATCTGATAGCGGACGGGGGTTAAGGAGGGAAGGAGACGTACCCATCGCACTGGCCACCAGAGGAGCCCATCTCGCCCGGAGAGGACGGCGGCGCCGCCGTGATTCAGTACAGAGGAAGGGAGGCCGGGACAAGAGAAATTGTGCGGCCCCTGTGGTTAGGCCGGCCGGAGCGGGAAAAGGGTGGGTTGAAGACGAGTCACGGGTCACAGGTCATGTGCTATTTTGAAATAAACAGGTATGGGCCATCGGAACAGATGTGGTCGAGCCAGCCCATGCGCAGTAATGTGCCAAACGTATACGCCTATCCCTACTAGTAGGCTGGTAGCAGGCCTGCGCCAACTTTCTAGCCTGCCAATCGGTGTGACCCAATCCAGAACACAATGCACATATCAACGGTCATGATAACCACCGTCCTGAAGGGCGCCCGCCAAAAGTCCTCACTCCATATACGACAAGCAAATACAACATCATGGGAGCAGAGCGCCCGACTACTACGGCCATAGCCTGATTACATAGTGTTTATTATTTCCAAATGATAAGTGCCACACGTGTGGCACTAAGTAACACCGCCCTGCCGTGTTTACAATTAAAATTGCCAACCCCCAAAAAACTAAAACTTGCCATCTGTACAGAAAGTTGCCATACTTTACAACTAAGGTTGCCATCCCCGGATAACTAAAGTTGCCATCAAAAAACGTCAGGGCGAAATTGCTTCGTGCCACACGTGTGGTACTTATCAGGGTCCTTATTATTTTAAAAATCTTTAAGCACAAACTATGTGAACATTTCTGTTCATATACTACAACATTTTTAGTGAATGAAAGAAGATTTTGAAACTGTTACACATTAAAATAGAAGCACTAGAACGAAAGGTGAACATTTATCTGACCTATTCTTGTGGATAATTTTGGCAAATGAACAAACTGAAATAATTAAATTTCATTTTCTTCTGACATGAGAAGCAATGTTTGTCATTCAAAATTGCTCGACAAAAAGGAATGCATTTTAGGATCAAGTGAGATCAACACAATTTCAGCATCTTAGTACAACGAAGTGAATATTAATGTCCTAATATGGAATACGGAAAAGTCATATATACAAAAGTCCACATATATATAGTCAACCAAAACGAAGATAAGAAAGAGAACAACTCCTGCATGCTGTATGCATCAAACGGATCAACCAGCGAGAGCGCAATGAAGACGGGCGTCAACCTGGGGTCGTGCCAGCGGAGCAGTGACTGTGCGCGCTCCCCCTGCGCAGCCAGGTCGCCGACAACCGTCTGCAGCATCCCAGCCAGGCTCCGCAGCCGCTCGTATCTCCGTCTCACGGTGTCCGAGGGCTTGGACGTCGGGAACGTGTCGAATTCCTCGTCCAGCTCGTCGGGGTATGACACATCCTTGTACCACCGCAACATTGTATCTATGTGCGGTGGCTGCAGTCCGTCGAACTCCTCGTCCAGCTCGTTCGGGTGAGCGAGCTCCACGCGTGACAGCATCATGTCTATGTGTGGAGGCCCCTGTGGCCGCCTGAAATAGTTCCACGCCCCGATAATGATCATGCACAAGAACACGATGGGCAGGATCAACTCCGGGTTGCGCACCAGCTTCAGGATCACGGCGTGCACCAAAATCGTCGTCAGTGGGTTCTTCCACTTGCAGATGCCGTCGAACCATCCCCGGGTAACCCTTATAGCAGCACGGAGATGGGGTTGGTGTGGTGCATCTTGGGGAGCAGTGGTTTGCCGTACATGGCCAGCATTTTGGGCCATGACTTGCAGGTGAAACGGATGGCAAGATGGAGCTCCCCCATCTTCTTCAGCCCCGACGGGCTCAGCAACATGAGCGTGTAGCACTGGGTGTAGTTGCGGTCGGTCTCGAGGGTGGCGAGCCGAACGCGCACCTTGCCGATCCTCTGGTCATTGGCATCGCCGTGGTAGTCGTTGAAGACGGCGATGGTGATGACGGTGCTGAGGTCGAACACATCCCAGGTGTACTGCTCATTCCACTGCGGCGCCGTGGTGTTGAGGAGCGTGCGCGTGCGCACCCACTTCTTGCCGTACTTGGCGACGACGTACGGGTTGTCCACGCCCGCCGCCAGGTCACGTGCGCCCAGGATTTCCACCTCCAGGATGCCAATGGCGCTCTTGCGGAGTTTCTAAGCCCACGATGAACAAGTATACGTGTTAAAATATACTATTATATTTGATTATGAAAGGCAGGTATATAACGTTTGACAAGTATGCTAATCGTACTTCCTTGCAAATTTCCAACTTCAAATATAGTTTGTTTGGTTCCCGCGAAAAGAGACAAAGTTTTGTTTGGGACATATATACAGAAAAAAGACGAAATTGCTAGTGTAAAAACGCCGCCGCTGGCTGCAGGTCGCTGCTGTAGCAAGTTGACTCGTCCAGCACGTGGTACGCCGTCTCCAGGCTCATCCTGAGGTGGATCTTGCTGGTGAACGTCTTGGACCATTTTGACGTCCCCGTCGTGACGACCGCCGCTGCCTCGTCCACCGTCATGCGGCGCAATAGGGTGAACCATTTTGACGGCACCGACTTGACCAGGTCGTTGCGCGGCACATACGGGGACGGCACGGGGATGATAACACGGCCGATGGGCTCGTCCCTCCCGGCGCCAACCTTCTCCTCCACCGTCACAACCAGGGGGTCCTCAAATGGCTCGCTGACCACGAACATGAACTCCTCGTTCCATGCCGGGTTCGCCGACCCCTGCGGTTGCTCCGGCCGTGTCCTCCTTATCTGGTTGCCAATCTGGATCTTGGCGATGGCCGCCGCCAGCGGTCGGTCCTTCTCAGCGCCGATGAGGTCCTGCGCCGTGATGATGAACACCTTGAGGTAGATGAGCTTGGGGGAGTAGTACACCTTGGAGCGCGTGTTCATGAGCCTCTCTCGGGAGAGGGAGTGCGTACCCGAGTGCCACGCCTCCATGAAGGCCTCGTCGGGCTGCGTGCCAAGCCAAACGGCGAGCATAATCTCGCCGAGGCTATTGCCATGGGGGAACCTCTCGCCGTGGGCATCGGAAAGGTGGTACCATTGCGGGGCCAACTGGCTGTCAGGTGGGATGCAGCTGGGGATGTCGGACATGTCGAAGACGACGCGGCCAACAAAGTCGGCACGAAGGACGTCCTTGTGCCTGACGATAACCTCAAGCTGGTTGGACTGCAGGTGGGCGGCGGAGAAGGTGAACATCTGTCGCCACACCGGGTTGGCGTTCTTCTCTAGGTGCCGCGTCACGCTCTTGAAATTTCCCAGCTTGACCTCTACGTACGGGTCCAGCGCGCCGGTGATGTCCATGGTGGGCAGGTCCCGCGCCTGCACCACGCTCACGCACAGATACGACATCGGCTCCACCATGTCGTGGATCGACGCCATCTTCGTCACCCCGCCGCACTGGCCGACTTTAACAGGAAGCGGTGGTTTCGTCTCGACCAGACCGTACGGCGAGCCTGGTAGTTGAGCCGGCTCGGTAGAAAAGTAAAATATTTTCTCAAACCAGCCCTACAAAAATTCACTTCTTGCTATTATTCATGCGCCTGGAAACAAGAAATTCAATTCGGAGCTCGAGCACAATAGTGAATTCAAAAGAATTAGTAAAAAAATGTTGTTGTAAAAATCTTTTTTGAGAACTGAACATGTTTTTCCAAAACTCCACACATTGTATTTCTTCACGAAATTTTGCATGCAGTTAGATGACAAGACATGACCATGTTCACAATCAATACTACTCCTATTTCCCCGGCAAAAAAATAAAGAGGCAATTACATCACTAGTGCTAAAACATGGCACGGAAAGTCACTTTAGTGCCAAAAATTTTTAAATGATTAAATGTTATGAATATATATCGATCTACCTAGTAATATTAATTTGGCGTTCCCTTTTTGCTAATTATTTATTGATGGTCAAACTTTTAAAAAATGTTGGAGTGGCAAAAATTCTAAAGCTACTTATATTATCAACCTGAGATAGTATTATATGTTGAAAAGGGGTCTAGTGTCGAAATGGGGATGTGCAACTAAAGCCCATACTGTAGCAGCTCAGATGGTTCCAGGCGCAAGGATCCGAGTGGTACATTCAAAAATTCTAAATCTGTAGCGCCTAGGACCTAAAGGAAGAGATGCATACACTCAAATTTTGAACGTACCTGGATACTTTCCATTGTGTGTAGCCTGTCAATTATATCTCGTGCACTAGGTGGTCTCATCTTCGGATTGAATTCCCTGCACTCTAAAGCTATCTCGTAGCATACTCGTATTTGCTCGCATAGTGTGTCTCGTTGTGATCTCTCCAATCTATCACTCCAACTTTCAAGTACCTAAAAAGTTACAACATAGGAAAGTCAAGTGGATCAGTAAACATATTTCTACATAGGAAAGTCAAATGTGCAGTCTATACTGACCATATACATTCAAGCATCAAACTAACAACAAAAATTCTCTAAGAAGTCAATTGTGTCCGATAGATTCAAGTCAGATCCATCACCATGTAAATTGCACTTTCAGAAATGAAGCATCAAAACAAAGAGCAAAAACTCTCTCAAAAACTATCCCAGAAATCTTTAGAAGCCAAATTGTGCTTTCAACTATTAGTTGTGTGCTTCCAGAAATGATATTGTGCAACATCTTAAACTAAAATGTAAATGCATATGCGATGAAAAAGTGTGAACATTATTTTAAAGTCAATCCTTCTTAGACAAAAAGGAAATTGAGCTTTTATCTTTATAACAATGGCATATGTTTGTTCTTACATCCCCGATATCTTGATACCCCTTTTGCCCCGTCAGTATTTCTAGGATAATGACACCAACACTATACAAGTCAGCGCTGCGTGCGATTACACCTCCTTCGCGAATTTCTGGTGCCAAATATCCTCTGGATGAAAATATAAAAGGCCAAATCGATAATGAACAAAGAGTGTGCAATTTAAATCACAGAGCACAAAAGGCTGAGCTTTAAAGAGGAGTAAGCTGCTTACATTGTTCCTAATATAGTTTTGGTAATATCCCTGCTTTGATTTTCATCAAAGCATCTTGATAGGCCGAAATCAGTAATTTTCGGTTCCATGTTATCGTCGAGCAGTATATTGGCGGGTTCAGATCCAGGTGAATAATATGATTATCGTGAAGGTACTGCAGACCCTCACAGATCCCTTTGATTATTTTATAGCACGTTCCCCACTCACGATATGCACCTATAAAGGGAGAGTAGAAACCGGGTTTATGATTTGAGATACTTGATGTCTTAACTTTTGAATACTGGATGCTATATGATAGATTACGTAATTTGCAATATATGGACAAAGAAAATAAAGGGAAAAGTTAGAGGCCATGTGGTCCTACCGTTGATATACTTATCAAGACCCTCTTTACGTACATATTCGAAGCAAAGCAACCTTTGGTGGATCTCTGCCATGACATGTTTTCCATCGAATCTTTCCCTACTTCTTTGTGTGTCATCACAATATCCCAGAAATCTTACTACATTTTTGTGCTTTGCCCGCATTAGGCATTCAATCTCTCGGTCAAATTCTGTTTCATGCATATAAGCGTTGGACAGCTTCTTCACGGCGATCACCTTATCGCCAAATATTCCCTATCACACTCACATGTCAAGCATCGGTTGATTTTTCAGGATACACATGAAAAAGATTTGAACACTCGTGCCATATATACTACCTTATAAACCACTGCAAATCCACCACGTCCAATCTCCTGATCGTCAGAGAAATCACCTGTGATGTCCTTCAAAAGTGATAATGGCAGGGCCGTGGGTTCTGCGGTTTCATCGACTAGTATATGCTCTAGATCACTTCTCGCAGTGGTAGCTTTGTGCTCCATTTGTAGTCAGTATATATGTCATTACCTGGAAAGAAGGGCAAACCCATTATGTGTCAGCCTACTATACATACCCAAACCCCCAATTTCTCAGGTAGCTAGCTAATGAAGTATTATTGACCGATATACACAGAACATAACAAATTACAATCACTCGCCTACATATTATGCGAAAAGAAGGCAGTAGTTTTGATTTTGACCCTCCCTTTGTTGTGCACTTGTACAGACTCGAACTCTTCTCGAGCCCGTGCCGCCTGACAGCCCAGTGTCAAGTGACAAATTGGTGGTAATTGATCTGCCAGAGACGGCAGATCCCTGAAAGCAGCAGCTTCTCAAATTGCAGCTAGCGAGAAGACTATCTGCAAGAGCAAGCCAATCAGCCTCCTAATATATATGTCAGAGAAGATCTATTCACTGAAAAGAAGCTGGTAATTACGGTACCTGGACAAGCCTCTTGCCATTTGATGCCCAGCCAAGGCGATGGAGCTTCAGATTGACCTGCCTACTGAAGGGAGGAGAGGAAGGGATGGGTCTATCAGGTCATCACGCACTTCCAATCAGGTCACTACGTACGTTTTTAGTAACATGGAAACAAAACCATACTCATGCATGTGTCGGTATGAGCCTACTTGCTGGCTGCTGCTACTAGCTAGATCCAAATCCCCAATTTCTCCATGTAGCTAATGAATGAAGTAGCATCGACATGTGTACGTAGTACCGAACAAATTGAGATCACTCACCTACCTATAGTATTACGCAAACACTAGAAAGCATCAATTTTGATTTTGACCCTCCTTGTTGTGCACTACTGCTCCTACTCCAACTCTCTCCGAGCCGTGCGGCTTGACACCGCAGTCTCTAGCCACAAATTAATTGGTGGATACTTGATCTGCCAGAGAGCTGCGATCAATGATGAAACTCCATCTGCAAAGAGCAAGCCAACGTAGAAACGACACGAGATCTACTACGTTACCTGGGCTGGACTTGCAGCTTGCTGCTTGCTGCCTAGTGAAGGCGATGGAGCTTCAGATCGAATCACCTGCCAAAGGTAGCTAATGATAAGGAGGGGATGTGAACGTGATAGCAGGTCAGCTGGCACTTTCAGAGAAGGGATACAATAATTGAGCTAGCTGCCTCTAGATGGACGTGACATGTGTGTGTGTGGAGCCACGACTGTTTTTTAGGTGTCGTGTCGTCACCTGGTTGGGAGGAGGAGCACATTTCATTTTCACACCTGTTTTTAAGTGTCGTGTGGTCCTTAGCAATGCTACATAGGTCAATCATTTCATTTCCGGCATCACATTCCCCTCATAAGAGTATATAGCAAAAAACTACCACATTACGAGCTAAGGCTACAAAAAACTACCACTTTTGTTAATCTTTTAAAATACTACCACAAAATTGGTTGGCTGTTCCAAAGTCGGGAGAATATCATACGGAAACCAACATTCGGTTGAAACCGGTGAAAACCACGAGAAAAAGATGTTTTGAGATTTCAAAAAAATTGAAAATAATAGGGGATGTTAAGAGGATGATGTTTTATCACCACACAAAATTTCAAGTTGAAACACATTACGAGATGTGAGCTATGAAAAAGACAAAATCAGCGTTGAATAGTGCCGAATAGTAATGTCACTATTCAGGGCTGAATTTGTCTTTTTCATAGCTCACATCTCGTAATGTTTTTGAACTTAAAATTTTGTGTAGCAATAAAACATCACCTTCTTAACATCCCACATTTTTTCAGATTTTTTTTGAAACTTTAAAATATGGTTTTCACGAAGTTATCCTTGAATATTGGTTTCCGTACGATATTCTCCCAACTGTTCCAAAAAACACTAGTGACTGGATGTTTAAATTTTGATCCGGATTATGAAAGGATGGTCCCACATATTTGTTTGACCGTTAGGTTGACCGTTAAGTCTGACGTTATGATAGGTGGGCCCACATGTCAGCTTCTTCTTTGCCCCTTCTTCCCTAGCACCAGTGACCCTATTTTCGTCCGGGGTCATGCCAATGGCCATCGAGCCGGGTCTAAGGCCGTCGGGGCGAGAGACAGGGTGGGGGAGGAGGTGCACTCGAAGCCGTAGGATGGGGAGGATGAGCCCCCCGGCTCGAGCCCCGGCTAGATCTGGCTGACCATGGCGGGGAGGCAGCAGCGGGCGACAGGACACGGCGAGGCGGTGGCTACAGTCGTCGCGGTGGTGCAATGGCGGCCACCTCCCATCCGCCGGCGAGTAGCTCCACCATCCATCCTCCCTCCTCCGCGTAGCTCCAGACGCTCCTTCTCGCGCGGTGGCCGAAGCTGCGGTCCGCACCCTGCGCGCGGCACTGGACTCCGGCGAGACACGACGCTGGATTCCGTCGAGACGCGTCCGCACGACATCTTTGAGGCTGTGGCCGAGCGGATCCGGGTGGAGGCAGCAGTAGGCGCTGGATGCCGACGGCGTTTGGTGCAGCATGAGCAAGGGAGGCTGGAGGAGCCCAGCTTCCATGACGGCGTGTGCAGAAGACAATGGAAGGGGAGTCACAGGCAGCACGCCTGAGTTGGAGACCGACGGGTGGCGTGATTCCAGGCGCGTGACTGGAGACCGACGGAGGTACAGGAGGAGCTCCTCACAGCCAGTGGCCAGGGCGCCGCAACGGCCAAGGCTCCTCTCGGCAACGGCCAGGGCGCGGCACCAACTCGCGGTGACGTGCTCGGGCACATGCAGGAGTGCCTGGCTCGCCGGTCGTCGGCGGGACTCCGGCAGGTGCTTCGGGCGGCGGCGATGTGGAATCGGGAGGGTGTGGGGTTCATTTTTCTAATCAATTAATGGACTGGATTGATTTTCTCAGCGGAGGACATGTGGGCCTCTGGTCCATTTTAACAGTCAACGCTTACGGTGGACCCGTCCTGTCATAATCCGGATCAAAATTTAAACATTCAGTCATTAGTGTTTTTTTGAACAGCAACCAATTTTGTGGTAGTATTTTGAAAGATTATCAAAAGTGGTATTTTTTTGTAGTCCTAGCCGTAATGTACTCCCTCCGTCTGGTAAAGAGTGTGCGTTTGGCTTCAAAATTTGTCCATAAAAGAGTGTACTTCTATCTTTCCAATGCACTCTAAAATAGGAAAAAATACTTCTCTCTCATCACACGGTAATCAAGACCAATAACCATCTACACATGGTCTTCTTAATTTCTACATGCACTTAGCTCATTGGGTGTTGGTTAATTAAAGAGGAGAGAGATGGTGGCTTGCCTTTTCCAATGCATTTTTTACTTGACTCCATAATTTGTCCTAATATCTCTAAATGTTCACTCTTCACCGGACGAAGGGAGTAGCAGTTTTTTGCTATATACTCCCCTCATAATGATGCAGAGGCCCCGCAGCTGGCTGACTCTGGAGTCAAGAAAATGAATATTCATTATGGTATTTGAAAATTGTATGATGTGAAACTTGATCTTTAACGATATGATTAAATTGAAAAAAATGGCAAACTAATGCAATTTTACCTCCGGATTGGTAAGTCAAGTCGAGAGGTTAAGCCAAGTCTGTGTTATTAGCTTCGGTCCCCAACATACGAACGCCGATTGGTACTTTCCATCGAGTTCCGGCTGGCCGATCCTTTGGCCAGCCCACGCACGTACAGCACTAAGCAGGCAAGGAGTTGGATGCTTCCGATCTCCCGTGAAGCTAGCTTTGTACTAGCTAGTTACACGCTACGTACTAGTGGCCGGATCGCTGATTGATCACTCGAAACACATACGAGACTCCGCCGAGTTATGGTAAACATGGCCGTGTAGATCCTGTGTTTTTCTTATTGATTTTTCTGTGTTCGGTACAGATTACACTGGGCTATACCTAGCTATATATAGTACTCCCTTTATTCCCTTATACAAGGCCACAAACTCAAATTACATGTATCAAGATAAAATTTAATGATTGTTTTGCAAGCTAATTTTTTTCGTTAACCGAGATCGTTAATACGCCCGCATGCATGCAAGGAAGGAATTAGAGGGAAGTACCACAGTGTCATTAGGGCATCTTCAATAGTTTGTACTCTCTCCTTCCATCTATATAGGGTCTAATACGTTTTTCAAGGCTAACTTTGACCAAGTGTTAGAGCAATAATATATGACATGCAAGTTACACAATGCACACCATCAAATTCGTACGTGAAAGGAGCTTTCAATGATATAATTTTCACATTATGCATCTCATGTATTATTTAATCTTATCAATAGTCAAAAGCGGTATTGAATAATGCATTAGGTCCTATATAGATGGAAGGAGAGAGTATGTTAACTTGTTGGTAAAATATGCCATGTCATCAATCAACACATTAACATACAACAACTCCAATGGATTGTATCTAGTTTGCCCAATAGGTTTTGAGATAATAAATAAGGTGCTCTCTCATTCTACACTGGAGCTTGTGCAAGGGGTGTTGGTTAATGTACATACAACCATCCTCTCTTTACTCATTTATTGTATGACACATCATCAAAAATTTTATGTGGCAAAGTCTACCAACAACTATCTTACAACCATTGAAGATGTCCTTACGACTACATGCATGCAAGTATTAAACAAGTTGGTAATACGAGAAAACATCATTAATTTTTACCTCAATTACTGTTAGTGGCATTGTATAAATGTAAATTTTATTTTTCATAGTGGCCTTGTATAAGAAAATGGAAGCAGTACTTGGTTTTGAAACCGAAACTGAAACTGGAACTGGAACTGAATGCATAGCTGAATGAGGCTCTTCTCTCCACTGCTGATTTGCTCTTCTTCAGGCAGTAGGTATACCCAAGAAATCCGACTGATATTTTTTTTACATGCATGGATTACCAAACTGAAATTGAACATATCAGCAGCCTCATCCAGGTTAGTTTCAGCTCTTACTCGGAACGAAGGTCGCCCCAACTGGCCGGCTCACTGTTCTGACTGTTTTTGAGCAATGCAATTTACTGGCCTTGCCCTGTGACAAGAGCACGTATCATTGTGTCTGCTCTCAATACAAACACGTACTCTCTCCGTCCCGAAAGTGCTAGATGCATCTATTTAAGGGACAAGATTGGGACAAGTTTTTTCCGACGGAAGGAGTACAGTACGGCGAATGTTAACAGTCAGCAATTAATTAGGAATAGTACTCAGTCATGCACCAAACCTTACGTACAACAACAGGTCCACTTCAACTAGCTGCCGGCCGGCAGCCATTCTAATGGTTTCTTTTTTTCTTTTTCTTTTTTGAGTTGACAGACAGACAATGATCAATCAGCTGGTAGCGGATAACGACGTGGATCGATGCTAACTACCGATTAATCTAACGAGACCCTAATCGCTTGACCTGATTAACTATATATGGCCGAAACCACTTGCGCCCAACAATTCAATATACGTATATGTAGCGTCTGGATCCAACCGTCGACTAATATAATCGGCGCTTCATACATCAGCGACCTAGCTTGATTACATAGACATGAAGTAGTACATAGTAGTATTATATATTTTACCAAGATCCATAGAGAAGACGGACCTGCTCGTTTTTAGAACAAATTGGAGTTTGCACAGCTGAATTGACAAATTACTCTATTGATATGTGCATCCTAATGATTTCTTCAATTGCAAAATGTGTAACTTCCACACATCTTAAGAAAAACATCAATATTTTTTTTTTTGCGGGAAAAAAACATCAATATTATTTGTCCAGCACTTGTTCGTTCGAATATAAGCATATTCTTTGAAGGGTTAACCGATTGCTCAGGGGTTATTTTTTTCGATGAAGTGATTCCTCGGTTGTACGACAGTTGGCCTCTTCGCAAAGAAAACAAATTGTTTTATCTTGTAAGGTTTTGTTGAACAACTACTGGAATATTCCCTGCAAAAAAAACTACTGAAATATTTCCGTGGTGAACTGTCCGTCCCCACTACAGGAAAAAACTTTAAAGCCGTGTACCCAATACACTCAGCTTATATTGATATGAACACGGTTTATATATAAATCGAGTAAAACTCCCGGCTTATATGACACGGTTTACACTCCATCGGCTTATAAGGTATAAAACGAGTGCCCTCACAAAAATACTCGGTTTACATTTAAGCCATGTGTTTATACAAAGCTCTCGGCTTACTAAAGTAACATCACGGCAGCCGGGAGATAACGGCCACGTGTCACCGTCTCTATAAACCGAGTAGCTACTGGAGCCACACGGTTTATATATAAACCGAGTGCTGGCGAGCGCTACACGTTTTATCTCTAAACCGAGAGTACAGTCAAGTCAGCGCGATGCAGGTCTGGATTTGCCCACCCGGTCCTCGCCGTCGTGAGACCTAGCCGACTCACACCTATGTGCCACTTTCCCGGATTGTTTACAGCTGCAGCCATCGGTGCAAAAACCAACCGCGGCCAAAAAGCAAGGCAAGTAATACAATCCAAAAGTCAGGCCAACTAATTGTTTACGATTTGACAAAAAGCAATGGATTTTAGGAACAAATGTTCATGATTTTTATGAAAGATATCCATGAATTTAAAAAATGTTTATTATTTTAAATATAATTTTTTTGGAAAATATTCATTCATAATTAGAAAATGGTCCGAAATTTAAACCTAGAAAACACGTTAAAAAAGGAAAACTGGTGAAAACTATATGAAACCCAAGAGTAAAGTCCGATTTAAACCTTAAATTTGTAGAGCTCGTCTGAATCAAATGTTAACCTCTCAATCCCTGAAATTGATACCCTGTACTCATCAATCCCGGCCAATCCCAACCTCGTACGAGTAAAATCGTATTTGATATACTGGGATGAGAACAGTTCCCACCGGGATCGATCAATACGGCTACATGTCTTATCAATCATAATTTTTCTCTACTTCCCCTCCCGAACTGACCCCCTTTCCTTTGACAGAGGCACCCTGTCGGCAGCCGCTCCTCCCCATCCGCACCGGTCGCCTCTTCACTGCTGGTTCCGACATGGTTGATCCCGTCCACCGTGGGCAGTGGTGAACACGAGCGAGTAAACAAAGCCGGCGCGTCTCCTTCGTTCGCAGCTGCTATACTCGGTGGTGTTGATGAGCACCGCTGACGCCAAGAGCGAGGAGGTCCTCATGCTGGAACCTATTACTCTCAACTTCAGTCGGGAGAACGAAATCGATTTGCCCCGGACGTTTGCCCCTGCCCGCGGCTACCACGGACAACAACGACGCCGCACGCACGGTCGTGATTTTCACCGGGAGACAAGGCAAAGCCAGCTTTCTCCTTGGTCAAGTGTGTGTGTACGCGTGTGTTTTCTGTGTAGTGTGTGTTCTTGTGTGAGACAAGAGAAGATAGATAGATAGATAGAGAGAGAGAGATAGAGAAAGAGAGTTGTGCGAGGCAGCTCAAGATAGAAGAAGATGCGGCGCTGCGAGGAGGCGGCACCAACATTTGGTATCAGAGCCTTGTCGATCCGGCGACGGCAGCGCGGCCGACTCCTTGTGAGGTGGAGGATGGCGGCGCGAGGTGAAGGCTGTCAGTGGCGCGATGCCGCTGGTGGCCGGTTGCGGTGCGATGCCGCAAGATGAAGATGGTGTGGTGGTCGGTGTCGCGAGGACGTCATCCACGACAAGACGGTCCATGGTGACCGGCGCTGCGACGGCATCAGCTGCGGCGACATGGCAAACTCCATGCGAGATGGAGGCCGGTGGCGCGACAAGGAGGAGTTTGCCGGTGTGATGCCGCGCGAGCAGGCGATGCCGCTAGACGAAGATGGCGTGCTGACCGGCGCTGAGATGGCATCGTCCAAGTCAAGAGGAGGATAGCCACGTGCAGCAAGTTGGCGTGGTGGCGGGCGCTGCGACGGCGTCGACCACGTCAAGATGGTTTGTGGTGATTGGCGCTTCGATGGCGTCATCCACGGCAAGATGGTGCGGGTGTTCCACATCGACGATTGGCGAGTTAGGATGACAAGATTAGGGAGATGATTGTTAGAAATAATCTTGTCATGATGTATCATGTTTTGTTTTGTCGTTCGGCATGTAGCTTGGGGAGTAGCTTGTCAGGTAAAAGCTTCAGTTGTGCGCACGAAGGAGGCGAGATGCCGCGGGGCCGTGCGATGCGGCCAGAGCGATGAGATGCCGACGGTGCCGTGTGATACGGCGATGCCATGAGAAGTGGCATGGCGTGGCAGTGTTGGAGCATGACAAGCTATAGGTCGAGCCGGTTGAGCCGGATAGTCCGATAGTCATAGGTGCATGTAGTTTGCTTGGGCTAATTAGTGGCCGGGTCGCTAGTGATTCTAGAAGAGGAAGACCAGGTTAGCCGTTGGTACCAAGGTTAGTGCATGAGTTAGTTAGTGCATGCGCAAGTGTTGGCCGAGTCAAGTATGATGACCGGTGTGAGTGCATGCGTGCATGGAGGTAGTGGGCATGAATAGTGCCTAGAGAGTTGGAGTTAGTCGCCAGATGTGGCTGCCGAGTGGTGCGTGATGGTTAGCTCCCTGTGTATATATAAGTTCAGTCAATGAATGAGAAAAGCGAGGCCGTGAGGGCTGAGCAGTGAAAACATGTAGCAGATTTTCACCGGGAGACAAGGTAAAGCCATCTTTCTCCTTGGTGAAGTGGGTGTGTGTGTGTACGCGTGTGTTTTCTGCGTAGTGTGTGTTCTTGTGTGAGACAAGAGAAGATAGAGAGAGAGAGAGTTGTGCGAGGCAGTTCAAGATAGAAGAAGAGGCGGCGCTGCGAGGAGGCGGCGCCAACACAGTGCACGGGGGCGAATAAAACCAACACACACGTACATGACAAATTCACAATCTGATGGAACGCACTGGGCACTAGCACACATGATATGCCAAAGCCAGCTCGCCAAGATGCACGCGTTTGCCTGCTCAACATGCCTCATTGTGCCGCTCCTGGAAGCCGGTACGGGAACAACCTAGAGCGGCCGCCCGCGCGTGGCGTGATGGCGTCCATACGAGAGGGACCGCGCCCTGCTGCTACACACACCGATGGCCTCGCCCTGACTCGCCTAACCGCGTGTGTCCTGCAGCCTGACGTGTCCACTTACCGCCCCGTCCGCCATGACGCGCTCCGCGCCCGAGCTGTGCATCTGCCCCAGTCCCCAGATGATTCTTTCGTCCATGGCTGGCAGAGTGGGTGAGTAGCATGCAGAGAAAGAGAGAGATAGGAAATAGGATTGGGAGTGGAGATGAGAGAGAGCGGAAGGAACAAGGGAGAGGGATCAATATGACAGGTGGACCCACATTGTCAGTGAGAGGAGTGGGTGAATCCAGTGGGATCACCTATTTTCCCGCTACACCAAACATGTCCAGGGTCAGGATTAACCGGGATTGACGAGTACATGGTACCATTCTCAGGGATTAGGAGGTTGAGGTTTAATTGCGTCGAGATCTACGAAGTCAAGGTTTAAAATAGACTTCACTCGAAACCCAATAACAATCCGATGCATAAACAAAACCAGAAAAGAAAAGGCGAAATGAAGAACCGAAAACGAGAAGACAGGAAAAAGATGGGAAACTGTAAACCGAAAGAAAACCAACCCAAAAAATGGCTCAGAGCATCGTACAAAAATTAGCTTGGAGTCGTTAATTGGGGGCTGGCTCATTAGTTGGAGGGGGTGCGTGTTTTATGGGAGCTGGAAGTTCACCTCGACCACAGACCTTAAGCAAATACGCAGCACCTTCAGCGGAGCAAACACGCAGCATTACTGGACGCGAACAGAGCGCCTGACTACTACAGCAACAGCGCCTGGACATTTCTGTTCATGTACTACAACATTTCACAATAAAAAAAGGTACTAAAACTAAAGTTGAACATTTGTCTAACCAATTCTCCTGGAATATTTTGGCAAATGAACAAACTAAAATAATTAAATTTCATTTCCTTTTGACATGAGAAGCAATTTGTCATACAAAATTGATCAAAAAAATTTACTTTTACGATAATTGTGAGATCAACACAAGTTCGGCAATCTTATAATGAATCGGCAGTTCGTCCTGCCTATTTCATCGAATATAAGCACTATAGCGCCTAGTAAAATTACAATCAAAGTCCAGCATTAGGGAATAAATAAATAGTAGAGAAAAGACTTAGAATGAAGTGACTAATGTTCTATGGAATCGAGAAAAGTCATATATATTTTCTTGCGGGAAGAAAACTCATATATACGTACGTAGATATACATATAGATAAAACAAAGAAGGTAACATATATGGTCAACCAAAACGAAGACATGAAAGAGAACAACTCCTGCGTGCATCAACATTTGAGCATCATCACACGGAAAAAATAATAATGTTATAGCATCATGTCGTGCTTGGATGGCCGACGACTGTCTAAGTTGAGGACCAGGTTGGTCCTGCCCCGCAACCACGGCGGTCCACGCGTGACAGCACCGTGTCTATGTGTGACGGCTCCCGTGGCCGCCGGAAGTAGTTCCACGCCATGATCATCATCAAGCACATGACCATGGTCGGCAGGATCAGCTGCGGGTAGCACACCAGCTTGAGGAACACCACGTGCACCAGAATCGTCGTCACTGGATTCTTCCACTTGCAGATGCCGTCCAACCATCTAGCGACGGAGAAAAGCGAGGAGACCCGGTTGAAGTTGGCCTTGCTCCGGCGTAGACTGAACATGTGCGAGTCCTCGTCGAGCGTGTACTCCACCACCTCCCTAGGCAGCGGCGTATCGGCCCTGCCGAGCCGCGTGGCCACAATCTCCATCGCTTGGACCCGGAGGAAGTCATGATGCAGCTTGGAGACAGGGTCCGTGTAGTGCATCTTGGGCAGCAGCGGCAGCCTGGCCCTGTATTGCGCCACCATGTTTACCCACGCCGTGCAGGTGAACCGGATGGCGAGGTGGAGCTCCCCCGTCTTCTTCAGTCCCGTCGCGCTCACTGCCATAAGCGGGTACAAGTGCTGTACACGTGGTCGCTCTCTAATGTTGCGAGCCGGACGCGCACCTTGCCGATCTGTTGGTCCTTCGTTGATCCATTGCCATGGCCGAAGATGTGGTTGTTGTTGAAGATGACGACGTGATGACGTTGATGAGGTCGAACACCTCCCAGATCTACGGCTCGTTCCACTGCGGCGCCGCTGTGCCGAACATTTTTGTGGGTGCGCACCCACCTGGCCAAAACATCATGGAGACATTACTTCCTTGAAGAGGCGTTGTAAGCGCCTCATCAATTTTTCGCTCAAATGTTAGTCTGATTAGCTCCTTCATCGGGTCGACTGGAACATCAATCAAAAACAGCAAGTACAACCAGTAAACTAAATGCTTGATGCTTTCATTATTTAGAAAACACAAAAAATATCTGCGGTGAGATGGAAAGTCTAAGACTATATCTCACATAATCCAAGGATGGAAACAATCCGACAGAGCAAATAGGTGGAGTAGTATTTAGTACCTTGCTCTATGCTTGTCTCTAGAAATTTATTTTAGCAGACCGGGAGGGCTAAACATGTGTTTAAACTCTGTATAATTCCATTTATGTAGTATTGATCACTTTTATTGCTGTACACAAATTGTTCCGTCATCACCCCTGAGCTAAAATTCAATTAACATGTTCCCAACACTCAATACAATATTAGAGGTATTCATGACTTGAGAGGAATACTAAATTGATTGTATAAATTTCCTTATGTCTCATGTTCAGTTTTTTGTTGAATTGCTGTACTAAGTTTCTAAATGAAAGTTCCGTTCTATAAATAGTTTGATAGATGAGAAGCACATCATGCATCTGCTAATGATTATCAGACATCGATTTATCAGGTTTATTTCATTTTTTGTTATAGAAAAGCAATCAAGTTTTACCTTGTAATCACATAATCACATTATATGTACCTCTAGCTTCAGTATGCTGTCAGTGAAGTTCCGTTTTCTTCAAAAAGAAATATTTTCAGTTCTAAAGCTTTGACCTTGGATTGGATTTCGGAGCTTTTCTCTGATGTTTCTTCTTGGTCAGTTTCTCATGAGGTATGCTTTCTCGTGAATCCATGGCAGCCATCATGGGGTGGATGCGATTTCTACAGATGGGAGGAAGCCTACGCGGCGCATGTTGTGACTTTTGGAGGAGCAGCGCATCCAGTGGGGCAAATCGGGGCCGGTCAGATGCACGGCGGGCAGGCGGCTGGAGCTCAAGTTGTGCACCGCAGGTTCATCCGGTTGAGCAAAACGGAGTGCCGGAGGCGTCCCAGGCTGCATCCTTTGCAAGTACAGTCGCAGGATACATGCTGGCGCCGGCTCCAGTTGTGGGTCGTCAGGGTGCCATCGTTGCCGACGCTGGATCCATAAATCTGGTGGTCTCCGTAGAAAATTTAGTGATTGGCGTGGCCATTCTCATGCTGCTGGTGGCGGATGTTGTCCTGCGTGTGCTGAATTACGTGTTGTGGTGGAGATGACAGCGACAGATGCTGGAAGTAGTGTTAAGTGCTATTGTAAATTAAGCTCGTAAGTACGTTTCTAGGTGGTCAAAGTGTGGTTGTCAGTACTAACTTTGGTGACGCTGTACCCATGTAGTGCCAATGATGGAGACAGTTTTGGAGGTGGAAATGTACTGCTGATGGTGTACTAGTGTCATCCAAATATTATGAATGAAATGGTTTCATGTTTACCTGCAGTAAAACCTATAGCTAGTGGCTTTCCGCTTTTAGTTTAAGCATTGTTGATTGGATTATAGGCGACAAAGTGCAGTAAGGGGCATGTCTGAAACGTGTCGGCACTTGAGGCAGATTAAGCACGTCATGACTGTGCGTCCCGTGGCCCGGCCCATCCGTCCCCGGGCCCTGCTTTGTCTGGTGCACCTACCTCTGCGAAGGGTTATCCATTTGCAGGCGGCAGCGGGGGAGCTGCAGTTCAAACCAAGGTGACCGGATCTGGAGCCCGTCAGCCAGGTGCTGTCGCCGGCTGCAGTGAAAGGTTCGAAGCTTCTCCGGTGCAGGGCTACGCGCGTCGTCGCGGGTGTATTTGCTGGTACGTTTTCATATTTGGCAGATCAAACTATGGGGGTGGGATATAGTTTGTGCTGTAGATCTTTTTTACGAGGGAGATCAGGTGACGATCCACTGTGCGATTGATTTGCAATCTTGCAGATGGACGAAGAGGAGGAGAACCAGGGGTTGTCTGATGGAGTGGAGCGTGAGGAAGAGATGCAAGAGAGTTCGTCGTAGGGGGAGGGGGCAGGTGTTTTGCCAGAAGATCAGCCGGTTATTACCTCTCGTCTCTCAGTTAAGCGTGTTGAATACAAGAGATGGCTTGTATCTGAGATTGGATTAGGTGGAATTCTAAATTTGCCGATGATTGCAAGGTTGGATCTGAAAAAGGAGTGCTTGGGTCATGAGGAAGGTAAATGCTCGGTGTCGTGTAATTGAAATAGATAATGACAGGACGATTGCTTTCACAGCCGAAGATTTCCACAAGGTTTTCGGCATCCCGTGTGGGAACCGAGATGTGTGTGCCAGGGATGCAAAAATTGCTGCTCCGGCAATTCATTTCATCAAGCGTACAATTGGCATGGATGGTTCAGTTGCTCAGAATTTGAAAGCGGCTGAAAGCTTTATAAACAGAGAGCTTTCTGACTATTCTAGTAAGATGGAGACGGATTGCTTTCAGATCACTTTCATAATTTTTGTGATGGGCTATCTGGTAGCACCGTGCACGACTTGATGACAATTGATTTCTGGGGTGCTCTAGCTAACCCGGAATTGATAGCGCAATACAATTGGTGTGAATATGCTATCAAGAAGCTGATGGCAGCGGTATCGAAGGTGCAGAGTGATTATCAAAGCAAAGAAGCAACGTTCATCTATTCGCCTGCCATTTTTTTTCCAGGTACGCAGAGTGTTTATAGTTATTATTCATTGTCATCTCGTCATCCGATGTTTTTTTTGGAGGCAAGGTTTGTTAGTGATTTTTTTTGTGTCTTGCACTCTATGGTTGGATAGATAATCTTGCTGGATGACATCGAGCTTGGGTTGTTCAACATGCCACACACTGTATTGCCCCGAGTGCAGCGGTTTGACCAGAAAACACTCAGTCAGATGATCATAACGGCATGAAGCAGAGAAAGTTGAGTTATCTCCCTGCAGGGGTATGTTTTTTCTGTTCATGGGGCAAGATTGACTACTAGGGAAAAGCATAGTAGTGGCGAGGGGTGGCGCGCTACTGATATTGCGCTACAGCTAATGTTCAGCAGTAGCGTGGGTCGAGACGCGCTACTACTATCCTGCATAGCAGTAGCATGTTTTCCAGCACCACCCTACTACTACACCTTTCTAGCAGTAGCGTCTTTTTCCACCAAGCGCTACCACTACACCTCCCTAGCAGTAGCGCCTGGTGGGCTACCAGCGGTACTGGTAAATTTTACTATTTTTTTCGACTGCGTATTGCCGCTGTATTTGTATTGATTTATAGAAGTCTGATGGTATGATTTTATGATCATGGTGAGTTATTATTTCAATGGGTGAAAGAGACATGGATTAGATTCAAGTGGATGCAACATGGTGCATATCCAAAGTACTATTAGTCCAAACTTGATCACTTTAGTTTGGTTTAGTATGATCAAGTTTGGATTAGTAGTACTTTCGATCTGCACCATATGTGTTGCCTCCACTTGAATCTAATCCATGTTTATTTCACCCACTGATTTATACTCCCTCCGTTCCAAAATAAATGACTCAACTTTGTACTAACTTTAGTACAAAGTTGAGCCATCTATTTTGGAACGGAGGGAGTATATAATAACTGATCATTCTCATAATGATATAACAACTAAGCATCATCATCATTAATAATAACTCTTCATCGTTATCATAATAACAAGTCATAGTCATCTAACAACTTCTACTTGTTATCATAATAACAAATCATACTCATCATCATCATAGTCATCTAACAACTTTTACTCGTTACCATAATAACAAGTCATACTCATCATCATCATAATCATCTAACCGACCCTACTTCATTGTTCTTAGGACCTACTACTCTCTCTAAGGTAAAATAGCATAAAACAAGATAGGCCCTGACGCTCAATTATGGAGAATGGAGATTATCCTGTCTCCAATTCTTGCGCTTTGCACAATTTTGCTTCCAAGTAGCTCTCTATGATTGTCCACACATTTTTTCCATTGTTTGATTGTCATGTCTTCATCGGTTTTAGAAATCTGGTATGAACAACGGTGAAGCCTAGGCAGACTTGGATGTAAGCTAATAAAATCAAAGGCGACCTTTCAAAAACATCATATCAGGCATGCAATCCTTCGCGATTTTCTGTTGAAAAACATAATAATAACGTCGTAGTTAGCAATGTAGTTTAGCTTTAGAAGAATATATGCAAAAAATGCAAGGATGTCGTAATAATAAAAAAAATCTTACCATGCCATCTCCATGGATGTTACCGCAGTTCAGCACGTGCACTAGTGGCACATATTGACCATAATGTGCAGGAGTTTCATAATTGACATTGTAATTCTCAACATCAATAATAAATGTGATAAGGTGATCTTTCTCCTCATAAGTTAATTCGGTGCCATCAGTGTAGTAGGTTCTATCTACCAACTTTCGTACATTTTTTGAAGAATGAAAATAAGCTGTCAACTATTTTGAAATAAACAATATAAATTACTTAATAAATATGTTTGAGAAACTCACATAGAGGTAGATGTGGAAGCGTATCAACAAGGACCCAAATGTCCATATTCTCTTCGTGGATGTCATCTTTAGGATCACCAAGATCGAAGGTGACATGCATACCCTCCTGAAAATCATACGCCTTGCATAGTTCTTCCCAATTCGAGCAACCAAAATGAGATACACTCTCCGAATTTATAGCTTTACAGCAAAATCATAACCATGATGGGTCCTGAGATGAACTATCTTTGTCTCCATATTTTCATGATCTTCAAAATTCAGATGCTCCAAGACATAGCGTCTTGCATGCATGGGATAAGCTAGTCGAATTGTAAAAGATGGAAATTACACATTGAAGAAGCATAAGAAGCCATGCTGAATTATGAAAAAAGATTTTTCGTTGCGTACCGTTTCAACAGCAAAGGTCCACTAGTAGAAAATAGGCCTATTGTCCCGGTTCGTAAGGGCCTTTTGTCCCGGTTCCTGAACCGGGACTAAAGGGTCGTTACTAATGCCCTGACCCTTTAGTCCCGGTTCAAACCAGAACCGGGACAGATAGGCCTCCACGTGGCCTGTGCGCCGAGCCCAGTCAGGAGGGCCTTTGGTCCCGGTTGGTGGCACCAACCGGGACCAATAGGCATCCACGTGTCAGCATTTCTGTGGTTGGGGTTTTTTTTTGAAAGGGGGGGGGGGGTGGGGGTTTTGGGGGGTTAATTTAGGTATTTCATATATTGTGTTAGCTAGCTAATTAATAGAGAGAAGTGTCCTCTCTTATGTCCGTGCTTGGTCGATGCTACGTACTATACATACGTATAGAGAGGACTAGAGACGCTAGCTAGCTAGTAAGCAAACGAAGGAAACATAAGATCGTCATGATCCACATGCATATATGCATACAGAGAGAAGTGATATCGACCACCTCTCGTTCTTCAAGAGACTGGTCGAACAACAAGTTCTCGTATATCTATCCGACACTACCGGCTACATATATACAATAATTATCTCTTACAAATATAATCTCCTAAACTACGGACGCATGGTCCACATAGTATTCTCCGTCTTCAGCGATCACGTGTTCAAGAAAGAATGCCGTCAATTCCTCTTGAATTGCTCGCATGCGATCTGGTGCTAGGAGTTCATCCCGCATCCGAAACATCTAATTTGAAGAAGGGGGTCAATACATATATATATGAATGAATGAAACTCAACACAAATGGTAATAAAATAAAATTGTGAATATTGTTATTTACGCACTTCATATTGTTCGTCAGAGTACCGGCCGCCCCGTTCACAGGTCGTGTGGCGGATGGACTCGCAAACGTAGCACCCACAGAAATCATTCCCTTGTTCCTGCCACAACTACTTTACAAGAAATAGAGGTCAATCAAATTGATAAGCAAGAATGCCAAATGGTATGATCAAACTAGCGCTTGAATCACTAGCTAGGAGATGCGCGGAACATGCTACTATAGTACTTACTTTCGGGTGTCTAAATTCCAGCTTCTTCGGCAGTCCCGGAGCTTTTTTGGTGAATTTTCTCCAAACCCTGCCAGACAAAGAAAACAATTACTTGATATCAGAAATGAACAAAGTTTCTGATATGGTAGATAATGATCAGTTTAACTTACTTCTCGAGCATTTGAGTCATGTCCGCATACTCCTGGGGATCTTTTCGTTTCGAGTCTAAGACAGTTACTACTCCCTGCTCAAGCTTAATCTCTAGGAGAATATAGTGGAACCTGCGCACGCATGCATAACTCATCAATTACATTACTATAACCTTGACTAATATATAAGGGAAACCGAATATTCACAAGGCAGTAACATTCACTTGAAGTTGTAAGGAAAGAGTATTATATCTTTGTTTTCATTTGTTTTGAATTATCGTAGCAAGTTGGCCTCGGTATCTTCGGCATGAAATTTAACCTCAGTTGCATCTATGAGATTTGTGTTAATGAACCCAATATCACCAACTTATCTTTTCTTCAATTCTACAATCTTCAATCTGCATAATATAGTGAGGATAATTATAAATACATGCAATGAAAGAGCTGAGCTATATAAAGAGACTTAATGACAGAAGTAGTACTACTTACAGACAGTAGCAGGTGACCGTTGCTTTATCGAGGGCCAATTGATTGAAAAACTGAAAGAACTCCTCAAATGGAACAGGCAACACTTCAATTCCAACGAGTTCATGCTCCTTTTTAACTCTCACATACAAAGTATTCCTCCCCTCAGACTCTCTGCAGGTTTTCATGTACCAATCATGCAATCTTCGCATCATCGTTGATAGAGATCTTTCATCTTTGACGAGAGGCTTCCCGTACTCGTATCTTTGTATCTGCACCTCCAAGAAATCATAATGTACATCGTCGGGCAGGTAATCTCCAAGATTGCTATAACCGGGCAACATCCTCGGATTGATGATGTCGCGAGGCACCTTGAGCGGGGAGCATGATTGATTCCCTTGTTCGCTGAGCTGGGCAATTTGTTTCCCAGCTCGTCGTTCTTTCCTCCTTTGATCACTGACTGTACTTCCCGACCGCTCCGCTTCGACACATTCCTTTCCAACAATGCGCTCATAATTGCCTTTTGGCGGAGACTTGGGTGGTTTTCTCAGGGCAGCCAGAGTGCGCTTCGCTTTCACCAGATCTACCTTCTCCTCCTGAGGTGGATGTCTCTGTGCTTTCAACCCTTCAAACCAGTCCTTCACTTTGGTTCGCGCGATCTTCGCACTCTCCTCCGGGGTCATCTCGTATGGTAACTTCTTTGGAGTCTTCAGAGAAGGACCGAATCTGTATTTCCTCCCGCCTCTGGCTATACTGCTAGACACTGGCAGAGGAGACGGAGCGGCTGTCTTCTTACGAGGCGGAGGAGAAGGACTACGACGCGCCCTTGCTGACGAGGTGGAGAAGGAGGAGGCTGGCTGCTCGGGCGCGCCGGCGCAGGCGGAGAAGGAGGCGGAGTGCCGCCACGCGCCGAAGAAGGAGCCGGCCGAGTGCCCTGATCGTCACTTGCCGGAGGAGGAGGCGGTGGAGGATGCGGAGTGCCCTGACTCACCGGAGGAGGAGGAGGAGACGGAGGCGTCCAGTTCGGAAGGTTGATGAGCTCCTTCCGCCATAGGCATGGAGTCTTTAGAGCAGAACCCAGCCGAGTCTCCCCTTCACTAGTAGGGTGGTCAAGCTGGAGGTCCTCAAATCCCTCCGTTATTTCATCCACCATCACCCTAGCATATCCTTCTGGAATCGTCCGGCAGTGAAAAGTTGCGCTGGGTCCAGTAGGATAAAATGAGCCAACAGCCGCCTTGACCTTCATATTAATCCATTGCGTCATAAGGTGGCAATTTTGAGACTCCGTGATAGCATCCATGGGATAGCTGGCAGGAGCCGTCAAGACATGCTCCGGCTGAAGCAGCTCGGTGGAAGCCACGCTGCTTCTCCGCTGAGATGGCGGGGTAGCTTCGGGGGAAGCTTCGGCAGTTTGTTTGCTGCGATTTGCTTCTCGTTCCTCTATTCCTTGTACCCTTGCTTTAAGCGCCTGCAGATCGGTCTGCTGCATTTTATTCCTCCTCTCCTTGCATTTGTAACCACCTACGTCCGGAAACCCAGCCTTCCACGGAATGGAGCCTGGCGTGCCTCGTGTCCGTCCAGGGTGCTCAGGATTCCCGAGGGCCATTGTGAGCTCGTCGTTCTCTCTATCTAGAACGAACGTCCCTTGCTGCACTGCTTCGATATAGTACTGAAGCCTCGTGACTGGTATTTCCAATTGCTCGTCCGTCCGAACGCACTTCCCTGATACAGGCTCCAAGGTTCCGCCAGCCCCGAAGAACCAAGTCCGGCAACGGTCTGGCCAGTTCATTGTCTCTGGTTCGATCCCTTTTTCAACCAGATCATTCTCAGCCTTGGCCCACTTGGGACGGGCTACGAGGTAGCCACCTGACCCCATGCGATGGTGAAGCTTCTTCTTCGCAGCATTTTTCTTGTTTGTCGCCGACATCTTCTTACTCTTTTCCGATGTCTTGTGGGCCACAAATGCGGGCCAGTGATCTCCGATCTTCTCATATCTGCCCTTGAATTATGGTGTCTCTTTTTTATCGACAAACCTATTCAGCTCTTTCTTCCACCTCCTGAATAGGTCTGCCATCCTCTTAAGAGCAAAAGACTTGATTAATTCCTCTTTAACTGGCTTCTCCGGATCATCCTCTGGCGGTAGGGTGAAATTTGACTTCAGCTCAGTCCAAAGATCATTTTTCTGCATATCATTGACATAAGACACCTCAGGGTCTACTGTAGCCGGCTTTAACCATTGCTGGATGCTGATCGGGATCTTGTCCCTATCAGAACCCCGCACTAAGCAACAAATGCGTTCTTTGTTCGGATGGGTTCAATCGGTTGGCCGTCGGGCGCGATTGCTATGATCTCAAACCTTTCATCCGAGCTCAACTTTTTCTTCGGGCCTCGTCTCTTTACCGATGTTGTGCTCGATCCGGAGGGCTAGGAAAAAGAACAAAGACTTAATTAATATGTGTACATACCAAAACAATGAATGCATCAATTAGCTAGTCAGCACAGGCTTAACTAATATATATACCTGGCCGGACTCGGTTCGGTCAACGGAGCCGTCATTACGGTCTCCTTCTTGCAGCGGCATTGGGTCACCGGAGCCGTCGTCACGTTCTCCTTCTTGCACCGGCATTAGGTCACCGGAGCCAGCTTCTTCACCCTCTCCTTCCAGATCATCGGTGTCGTTGAGAACAACGAGCAGACGGCATCACTTCCAAGTGCGATTATGTCCCTCAACAACGCTTCTTTTGCTTCGTCTCAGGCGGTGTCCACAGTTTCTACAAATATTTACAACATGGCAATTATTATTCAAACATGACAGATGGATATATTAGTGGCAAACGTAGAACTAGCTAGCTAATCATAGTAAGGAATCATATTAATTAGTGGCCTCGACGCTGCTTCTCTAGGGTTTGGGGTGGCCTCGACAATGCTTCAAGGGTTTGGGGTATATCGACAACGACGACATACGTACATGGGAAAATAATATTATCGGGGGGAGGGGGTATATCGACCCCCCATGTGTTGAAGTTATTGCGGGAGGGGGTATATCGACCCCCCTCGTTTTGAAGTTATCGGAAGGGGTATATCAACCCCCCCACATGTTGAAGTTATCGAGAGTTTATATCGACACGACATACGTACATGGGAAAATAATATTATCGGGGAGGGGGTATATCGACCCCCCCCTCGTGTTGAAGTTATCGGGAGGGGGTATATCGACCCCCCCACGTGTTGAAGTTATCAGGAGTTTATATCGACATGACATACGTACATGGGAAAATAATATCATCGGGGAGGGGGTATATCGACCCCTCCCTCGTGTTGAAGTTATTGGGAGGGGGTATATCGACCCCGCCCCCCCCCCCCCCACGTGTTGAAGTTATTGGGAGTTTATATTGACACGACATACGTACATGGGAAAATAATATTATCGGGGAGGGGGTATATCGACCCCCCCTCGTGTTGAAGTTATCGGGAGGGGGTATATCGACCCCCCCACGTGTTGAAGTTATCGAGAGTTTATATCGACACGACATACGTACATGGGAAAATAATATTATCAGGGAGGGGGTATATCGACCCCCCCCTCGTGTTGAAGTTATCGGGAGGGGGTATATCGACCCCCCCCCACGTGTCGAAGAAAAAAAAGAAGAAAAAAAAGAGGAGAAGAAGAAAGGAATAGAGGAGAAGAAGAAAAAAATAGAATATATTCTATTTTCTCTTCTTCTCCTCTATTCCTTTCTTATATTCTATTTTTTTTTCTTCTTCTCCTCTTCTTTTTCTTCTTTTTTCTTCTTCTTATTTATTTCTCCTCGTCTTCCTCTCCCCTCTTCTTCTCCTTTCTTCCTCTTCTTATTTCCTTTTTCCTCTCATTCTTTTTCTTCTTCTTCCTTCTTAAAAATACATGAAGTAGTATTGCTTGTTTTTTTAAATAATGTTCAAATAGAAATTTTAGAAAAAAAGAATGAGACGTCGGCATCGGTGTTGAACACTACATCTACGTCCCACAAGTGATGTGGGCGTCGACGCCCGCGTCACTTGTGGGACGTGGATGTAGTGTCCGACACAGACGATACTTGCTATTTATGGTTTCCTCTACCACTCGGCGACCCTCGACGACCCTCGTTCCCGATAAAAAAAGAGGAAGAGGAGAAGAACTCCTCTATTCTTTCTTCTTCTCTTTTTTTCTTCTTCTTCCTCTTCTTTTTTTATCCTCTTCTTCCTCTCATGTTCGATGACCCTCGACTCCGATAACATTTTTTCCCCGATAACGTTTTTTTCTCCGAGAGAGTTAGTGTTCCCGAGTGAACCGGAGGGGGACATTGGTCATATCGGATTCGTCATATTTTCTATGAATGTTCTATATACATACATCCATCGATATCATTCCATACATACATAGACATCTACATTATATATGAACAAAAAAATATCAAAATTCATCATACATACATCTACAATATATATGAACAAAAATTATAAACTTTCTCCCCAACTCATACATACATACATAAAAAAAGCAGCAGGAGCAGGACGGGGCGGCAGCGGCGACGCGTGGCAAAGCAGAGCAGGCCGGGGCGGTGGCGGCGGCGCGCGACAAGCAGAGCAGGCAGGGGCGGCGGCGTGGGGAAAGTGAGGGCTCACAGCTGGGCAGCGATGACGAGGCGCGGCAGAGGGCGGCGACGGCGAGGTCGGGGCAGAGGGCGGCCACGTCGAGGCAGGGGTGGCACGGAGCGGCGACGGCGTCGGGGCGGCGCGGGACGGCGTCGGAGGCAGGGGCGGCGGCGACAAGGCGCAGCAGAGGGCGGCGACGACGAGGTCGGGGCAGAGGGCGGCCACGTCGAGGCAGGGGTGGCACGGGGCGGCGACGGCGTCGGGGCGGCGCGGGACGGCGTCGGAGGCAGGGGCGGCGGCGACGAGGCGCGGCAGAGGGCGGCGACGGCGAGGTCGGGCAGAGGGCGGCCACGTTGAGGCAGGGGTGGCACGGGGCGGTGACGGCGTCGGGGCGGCGCGGGACGGCATCGGAGGCAGGGGCATGGCGAGGCAGAGGGGCAGCCTGGCGGCGTCGTCGGGGCGGGATCGAAGAACTGAACGAAAATTTTCACAAGTGTGGCTTATATAGACGGAGCATTGGATCCGGTTCGGGGCACAAACCAGGACCAATGCCACCTTTAGTCCCGGTGGGTGCTACCAACCGGGACCAAAGGCCTCTTTTCAGCAGCCCAAAGGGCGGGAAGCGGCGGCCTTTGGTCCCGGTTGGTGGCACCAACCGGGACTAAAGGGGGCATTGGTCCCGGTTCGTGCCATGAATCGGGAGCAATGCCCCCCTTTAGTCTCGGTTGGTGCCACCAACCGGGACCAATGGCCTTGCGCTGGCGCGGTGGTGGGATTTTTAGTCCCACCTCGCTAGCTGAAGAGCTCCTCGTGGCCCGAACCTGGGTAAACGATCCTTGTGCTGACTCCTAATCCCGCTATTTTCACAACCCCGCGCCCCGCCAACCGTAGAAGGGATTCCAGTGATCCCATAGGTGTCGTTTCCCCAACACATTTGGTTCAGAAAACTTCTCTGGTAGGTTGACATTAAGCTCCATTAAGCTGTTGCGCATGTGTTTCGAAGTGACAACCTTATTACTATGTGCTATATGTAGGATATACCTGTTTTCCCATAGGGGTACAGAGATGGAGTGAGCGTTCCTAAGTGGGTTAGAACTCCATGAGGTGTCGGTCCGGAAGCTTTCATTGCAGAGAACCTATCATTTGATTGGCTTCCTACAACAACCAATAAAGCGCAATACAAGAACCTTTATGGGCAACTACACTAGCATGCCTATTCTATTGGTGCACACACTCTGAAGTGCTCATTGGAGTATAAAGTTTCTCCTGTCATTGTCCAAAATGGGGAGATTATTCCTGAGATTAAGAATATTGGCACCCAAGTGACTTCCTACATTTATGAAGATATGAAGGTTAGTCACTCGTAGTTCTCCTCTTTTTATGACAACCTTAAGAGATATAATAATTAAGTCTAAATTATATATGCAAGTGTCTGTTTGTCATTTCAGGAAAGAATCTTTATTTTAATTATACCATTTCTTGTTAAGTTTTTATTTCGTTCCTAGGTGATATATGAAAGTTATGTCATAGTTATTATTAATCCAATTTATTTTTGTTATTGCAATTAATCAGGACTTGTATCATTTTATTCAGGTTTGGGATAGCAGTGAAGGAGGCCGATTTATTGATTTTCTCCGTGAAAGTGCAACGGGTTATGTACTCGCGTGGAGAGTTTTTGCCACTTTGGCTCAAGCATGAGCTGCTCGATTGTGTTACTTTACCGATGAGACGTCAATTGCTTTGAAGTTGTCAGATCTCTTCATGTTTGATAGAACCAAACAACATTCAAGTTATAGTGTTGCGTAAGTGTTTATTCTTACTTGTCATATAAGTATTCATTCACATGTTGTAGCTTAGTAATTGTTGGTGCTTTTGTTTGCAGCAAGTGTGTCAAGTTTGGAAAAGATTCTATGGTGAAAGCAATTGATCTGCTTGCCAATGTCCATGCTACCCCAGGCCTTGAGGAGAACAAACCACTGTATCTTAAAAGTTATTCGTCCAAGAAGTCTAATAAGCCTAGTGAAATAAAACCAATATGTTTATACAAAACATTTATACTTTTTAAAATTAATTTTTATTATACCACTCTCATAATTAATGTCTTTTTCATTACATAGTTGACATAATAAACCATATAATAACATTGTTGAATAACATTTACTAATATTTTTAATATAGTTCTGATGTATATATTGATAACTTTATTTCCACAATTTTTTTTGTTGTAATAAAAAACTTGTTTGAATGAATTTTGATGATTGCATAAATCATGTAGTGTATATGAATGTATTTGTGTGTGTATACATGTGTCCAATATATTTGAATATCAATACAGTTTATAGCTCTAAAGCGTATCGTCCATCAAATATCTTAATAGTGGTTTCTAGTGTACTACTATTAGGTAATTAGTTTTACATAAACTTTTGGGGTATAAATTGTGCCATTGGTAAATAGGTCTTGGAATTTGGGTTCAGTCAAATGTTGAAATTTGCATGTTTTTACTGGGAATTAAATACATTGCGTATAATAATTAACAACTAACATAAAATGGTCTCAAATTTACTTTCACATACATTATATTGATTATTTATAGGCTCCATACAAAATCTACTGTTAGTCCCTCACAACCAAACTATCGCGGTCAAATTGGTTTGTTTTTAGTTAATACATGTTATTGGTATGTGGAGTGGACTTGCCCTTACTAATAGTGTTTTTGGATCATCTTCAATATTTTGTAAATGACAGATAATCATATAGTGATTACTAGTATATATTTTGTATTTTGTACCCTCCTTCTCTTGGGGCCCAAGGCATTTTCCCATTTTCCTGACTTATAGGCAGACGCTGGTTGCCCAGCTGTGACTTTTCGCCACGGAATACGCCTTCTGGAAACATCAATGGGGTAGCAAGATTGATGGTGCAGTGGCTTCTGAGATAGAAGTAAATATGCATGTTGCTAGCCTTACTAAACTTAATTATGTTATATGTTGCTCCCATTTCTTGCACTATCTATGCTTGTCTCCACAAATTTAGCAGATCACTAACTTCATTTCTCCTCATATAAGTAAGGGAATGGAAGAGAAAGGACATGTTTAATATGCGTATTCTATATCTTAATACCTAGTCCCCCACTAGCCTATTTCTCTCAACATGCAAGTTCATCACCTCAGTATCCCACATGCATGGAAAAAGACCACCACAACATGCAAACATGCATAATGATTTTCCCTCTATCATGTTATTTATATTGTGGGTGTTCTCGTTGCTAAAGGGGTGGACCTCTAAATGTGGATGTTGAGTTAATTGATCTGGGTCTCCTGTTGTTGCGACAGAGGTTATTTGCACCACTATATAGGATGCTCTTGGTCTACTACTACTATTGCATCTAGAATAACAAAATACATGCCATTCTATACATCGCTAGACAAATTATAGTAGATATAAATAGTTTCCTCTATAAACTTGATTAAAATTTGTAAAATCTGACTTCTAAAAAGAACCAAATAGAGGGAGCATAAAGTGAGCATCATGTTTGCCAAAGAGCATCCACAAACCGAGTCTAAAATGACGTCCCATCTAGAAATGTACAAGAACTGACTCATTTTACCAAAATGTACCAGAAAGTCATGATTTGTTTTTTAGGGTGGTATGAAGGAAATTTTCTTACTAATCTATTATATACTTAAAACAATAGGCAAACAAGCCACCACATGTTCTTCCACACAGATTAAATTACCTCAGCCGTTAATTTTAGATATAGACGGTTGAGATTTAAAGATTTAACGTTACATACAAGTATTGTGTATGAGCAATTTTCTGCACATATGAATTCTATCACGTGACGAGTAAAAAAAAGATCTGTCACCTATATACATCTATATTGGAAAAGAGCAATCATAACGATGTATATGAGAAGGACTCTTTTAAGCAAAACATCACGTATGTCACAAAGGAAATAAACAACACATGGTCAATTCCGATTCGAACTCTAATAGAAGCAAAAAAAAAAAAAAAAAAACAGCGCTAGACAAAGGCAAACCTGCCACCTAAACCAATGTCACGTGCGTGTCCTCCATAACTAAAGGGTTACCAGTCTTCATCATCTGCTATCCTTTTTTTTTTTGCAGTGCAAACACTAACATCACTATGATATTAGCGAAACATCTTTTTGCGAAGCAAAGCAGTTCTTTTTTTCCTCTTCGGTTTTTATCACGTCAAACATATCATGGTACAAAGTCCAAAAGTAGCTAATATTGTCGAATTCATATATGAATCTGAGCAGAAAAAATGTAAAATATAATTAGCATTTTTGTTGTTGCAATCCATAGCATGCGATAGCTACTGACATATCACATGGTTCTCTATCTCTAAACTTGGTGATTCCTCGATATGAATTCCAACGGGATGTGATCAACGAAAGAAGTATTCTTCAGTTAATATAAAATCATCTTTATTTGAAAAACATAATATAAAATATTTAAAAAAGTCCAGAATGAATTAGATTGTGTATACAAATCAACTGAGACAAGTCTTATTGGTGATGGGTTCTATATGACTTTTATATTAAGTCAAATATATCATGGTAGGAAGTACAATATAATTAGCATTTAAAATAAGAGCAAATGTTTTTGGATTTATATTTGAATATGAACCTTAAATTAAAATGTCAAATATAATTAGCATTTTTTTCAATGGATAGCATGCAATATATGTACCAACATATCACATGAAAGACGTACTTTACCTCAGATGAGACATCATGCATCGGCAGTTTGGATGTACAAACCCAAACAAATGTGTGTTTCATGATAAGTAAAAGTGGTTAACGGGAGTAAATGAGAGACGAGTCGGCGCATGCAGTAATGAATGGCCGCTAGTGGAGTTCAAGATGGTGAAAAGCGATAACTGAGTTGTTTGCTGAGAAGAACTATAAGTTTTGAGGGACATTGTACAAATCACATAGATGATATTAGGATTAAAAAAACAATATATGAACAAATGATTTTTTATGGAGGTTCGATCCATTGATTAATAATTTGAGCATACTATGTGTGCAACGTGTGAAATTGAGCATATTACATTGATGCTACATTACGTGTGCAGTTGAGATATTATGTGAAAAATGGAAAAAATGTTTTTTATGGAGGTTCTCTTCATTGATTAATATTACGGCTAAGATTAAAAATTAATGAGTGCACAAAAGGTTATGGCCGGCTGGACATGCATCAACACAAGTCCAAACAAAAAGTCCGTGGAGTACTCAACAAGCTAGCACCGAACGCACTATGCATGCAGTTTCCAAGAAATGCAAATACATGTGCCTGTGAAGGACATAATCAAGCGAGTAAGGACTTCCAAAAAAGAAACAAATACATGCCAGTTTAAAAGGTGTCCGTGAAGGAAATAACTGCCAAACGTACGCACGCCGCAAGTACATGCATGCATTCAAGTTAAAAGAAAAAGGGAAACACTTACTATCTGTAGACTGATAGGAGGCAAACATCAGACCATATACGTTAATTAAGAAGAAAAAATCAGCCCACAAACCCCGCCTGTAACATCTCCCTAATCACTCCCCCCGTATCCCTCCTGATTCCAATCGCACGCACCGCCCGGAGCTCTTCCACCTCGCAAGCTCGCACGCAACGCCCGAATCCCCTCTCCCATGGCCTCGCACGCACCTGCCTCCTCCTGTCATCGAGCAGCACGGCCACTTCCGTCCCTTCTGTTAGGATTTAATTAAGACATTTAATTGAAGGGAAATCTCCCCTTGTCCTAACCGCCCCTCTGCAACAACCGCATCCCTCGATGCACTGTTCGGAAATGGACGCGTCCTCTCAGATTGTATATAAGCCTAATCATTAATGAAAGAGAAAAACAGTTTTGCTTTACTATTCATTCATCTCTCGTTCTATCTCAAACACGTTATCAGCACGCTCTGGCGAGAGCAGAAGGCCATGAGAGATTAGGCCATCCCGACGGTTACGGATGTTACTTTCGTCGCCGATGGCTTACAGGCGATGCAACCGGAAGCGGAAGCAGGAACCGGAATCGTTCCATTGAGCGCTCGCGGCGAGACATCTTCCGGTGACGAGGCGATGGAGCCCAGGTGCCGGCGCTCGACCGCAGCGTCCTCCAGGGCATGGTTTGGTCTCACCCTCTCCTTCCCCTTCTCCCAGACGCCGTCCATAGTGGCCGCATAAGCGGCCCTCTCCGGCACGGCCGACCGCGGCGCATCTGCGACCCCGGCCTGCTACGCAAGGCACGGCGGCGTGGCAAGCGCCTCCCGACCGGAGACTCGGCGCCTATAGCGGGGAACAACCCGGCCTCGACCTCCCAGCGCGCGGAGCCCACAGCGGATCCTCGACAGCGGCGCACCCGCATCTTCTACGTCCTGGCGACGACGAAGACGGGCGATGGAGGCGAGGCAGCCAGCGCCCGCCGCGGCTCCCGGCATCCGCGTGGAGTTCCTGCAGCCACGGTCCTGCCCGTGGCGAAGATGGAGCGGGCTCTCCCTTCAGCTGACTGTGTGCAGCCCGCCCCCGACGGTCGGCCAGGCCCGAACCTGGCACAAGCGTCCTCCGGCGCGGCGAGGCCCAGCGCGCGAACGGTGTCGTTTCCACCGCCAGACTACGACGGTGGCGACCCTCGACCTGCGCTCCTTCCTCCGGCCGCCTGGTGCGCGGCTACGCGGAGCGGGACGTCGAGTACGGCCTCGGCCCGGTCCTCCTCGCGTAGCCATGGCCCTCGGCGTAGGTTGACGCGGAACTCCACGGCACGCGGCGCGGTGCCCGTGGCGTCGTTCAGCGTACGTCGACGAACTCCGGCGCGAGGCAACTCAGCACCGCGCGCGAGGCGAAGGCATCCATGGCTGGATCTCCCGGAAGCGGCAGCGATGGCTCCTGTGTAAAGCTAACCGAATCGATTGATTCGTGTACTAATTACAGGCCACACACAGGACAACGATGGGAACCTTATCTCTTTGGAGGTTTTTTTTCATTGTAGCCCTCTGGTTATGCACTAACCCCGCACAAGTGGCTATGTATTTGCATTGACCATCAAATCAGGCCACAGGCTGTGCATTGGAGACTGTCAGATATCTCCATATCACATTTACAATATATGTAAATGATGATTTCAGATATACTCTGTGAAAATGGGACATGTTCATCGTATTTGCTCTCTAGCAATTCCTATAACATGTTCTGCATTGCGATTGAGATTAAGTTTTCTCGCACAACAATATTGATTTGCGATTGAGAATTTTTTTCTCGCAAAATAATTGCGGTTGAGATCAATTTTCTCTGGCAAAATATTAATTCACTTCGCTGAATTATCTTGCAATTTGAGATCTATACAATTCAAGTTTTTCACTTGAGGATCAAGTTTGCAACACAATTATTGTTCATTACATTAGTAATGTACATCTGTAGAGTACCTTGTATTCCAGAATAAACTACGATGCTATATATCTCCATGTTATTCTACATGTTGAGATTAATTACATCTACTATTTGCAATTGAGATTTTCAATTTCTTGCAAATAAAAATCAATTCATCTTTATTGAGTCTTTTGACTTAATACGAGGAAGAATTGATATGCAAAACTCAAAGTGATTTTCGTCAAATTGATGTATTGAGATCACAAGGTAGTGTGTAGATTTACTGCTTTGCAGATTATCACCACTATTGTTAAAGCTTACATTTTGTCGTTTCGATATTATGATTGCTTTACAAAGTGCTCTCCCACACATTTTACTAAGTCGTGACATAAGGCATTAGGAGTGAGTATCTACTGATTTCATCATATTATACTCCCTAGTGCTGTGAGATCTACTCCATTTTGGAGATTATCTTGAAGGTGTCATATTTAGCAATTTGAGATTCACACTTATGGTTTCAAGATAACTTCTTGAAATACCCATTGATTTTGCTAAGTTCATTACAACATCAACCATGATGGTCTTTAATTACTGGATGTAAATTGATTATCTCTGGCTTACCCATAGCGGTATATGGCTATATAATTTGAGGCATTCGCCCTCAATGGCCACCACTGCCCTATCTGGGCCATGGACATCATGATCGCTCTTGTGTCTCGTGGGATAATGTGTGCAATCCAGGATTCACTTCTGGTCAGGATCACACCACTAACAGAAAATTATTGTCTTATACATTATAAGGCATTAGATTCAGATCTCAGCATCTGATTATTCTGTATCAGCATTTCTTGGGACACAATGAACCCAAGGGCAAAGGTTTGAAGCTCACTTGAACCTTCAACCCGACATCACCAGTGATGACGGGATCCTATGGACACGGAGAACGTGTGGTTGAATATGACTCAACTAACATGTTTGAAGACATTGTTTAGTCTCTCAATCTCCTGAGTGGTCAGCATAATTTATGTCCATTTACGATGTTATAACAACAATATAAGTATTGTTATCATCATATATTGTATATCACAATATACTGTATCAGTACTTTGATACAAATACATTTGTATGAATTCTATATATCTGACAGTGATTTTCATATTGAGAATCTTCATGTCTATATATAGATTTCTACGGGGGTCAATCTGATGAAAGATGATATGTGCCTTGTGGACATATGCACCATAAACTCTGTACTCAGGGAAGTGAAATGTTTCCACTCTCGTTGAGAGAAAGGAGATATTTTAAAATCGCTAGACGCGATGAGGTATTTGTTGGCTCAACTCGAGTCATATTTACTATCCCTGTGGGTACTCGAGTAACGTCGGGATGCTTCATTGTTTCCCAAGTTTAACTCATACCCTACTAAGCTATAGAGATATTCGTCAAAATGGTTTCCATAGCGAAACTTATGCTGACAAGAAAGAGAAATACCTTCTCTTTACCATATGCAGCGGATATGGCAAGCACATTCTCTATGTATCATCTGGATTGTACTACACATACTACAAAACCCGTAGCACATGTTGCGTCCAAGATAGTTTTCCAAAATGTCTTGTACATGGAAAACTTGGCATACTCGCCTTGGTCATCGAGACATTGGGTTGAAACCAAAACTATCAGCAATTCCAATAGTTTATGATTATTATAATGCTAAATTCTAACACCATTTGGATTTTATGTGCACTACAAGTGACACAGGGAAGCTAATTTTAAGGCTCGCACACCTTAAAGTCTACGCTGAACCACTCAGACTCCTTGAATGCATCAAGTTGAGGTAAGTGGCTCTTCCCATCCATTGACTAGACTATTCAGGTATTCCATGGTTCTAAAAGACATATCTATATGATGGTCTTAAGTGTGTGCTTTATTCACACGAAACCATTGGCTCATTATCCTGACATCGATTTCAAGCAAATTGAATGGATAACATTGCAGAATTCTCCTTGAGTGCCTTCTCTATGGCCCTTGGATTGAAGTTTAGCAATTTGTCCTAATGTCTAGACTCAAAATGGTTTGGTAGAATCCTATCCAAAGAGCTAAGCTCATTGCATTATCTTTACTTTGGAATTGCAACTTGCCAACTTTACGTTGGGGTCATGCAGTTTTACACGCTCAGGACAGAACTGCATAATATTATTCCCCTCTATCTTTGATATGTGGATATCTACCAAGTATTTCCTATCTGCGGTAATTCGGTTGCATACCGATATCACCACCCGGCATACATCATTGGCCCCTCAACATATACTTGGGATCTATGTGAGGAATAATTGTATTTCCGTCAATACCTTAAGCCCCTCGCATGGGGAGTTATTCAAGGCCAGTATGCTAATTCAATGAGGAACATTTCCATGCATTAGGGGGAGATTTCAAGTACCATAAAGAATGCCAGGATAGTGGAATGTTCAACACATTTCTGCCTCAAATCCACGTACTCAAAGATCTGAACCATGCGTTCAGAAGATTTGCAACACATTGCAAATAATCTGCCAGATTCATTTACTCACTATAAAGGTGTCATACAATCCTACAATCCTGAAAAATATGTCGGAAAGAGTGGAGGTACCAACTAAAACCACTCAAATCCCCGTTCAAAGCAACAGGGGGAGAAGTACGGCAATAGTACATCAGGATTCAGCTTCTCGCGAGCAAGGATATCAAGGCCTGTGAATCAGTAAATGCAAGTCAACTTCACGTTGACAGACACCTGATGGGTAGTATACACCCAGTGGACGGGAAACCTCCACCAACCCAGGTCATAGTGCACAAAATGACTGGGACATCGGAATACCCGACTGAATCGCATTGGGAAATCGCGAGCAGTCACTATGGGTAATGATATTTCCATCAACTATATATTGATATATAGATTCTGGAGAAACATATAACCGGAAGTCTACAATTGTCGACATACATTTCTCAACTAGATTGAAAAAAACCTTTCAAGTGATTCAGATCCAAAGACCATGGCCATGGCAAAGTGTGAACAACACTCGGACTGAACTCAAGCAAAGGGTATAATCTATGTAGAAATAATCTTGCTCAATAATGAGAAGGTATTCATAAGCAATACCTACACCAGTTTTCTTCTGGAAACAGGATTGAGAACAACGAGGTGGTGAAACAAAGAGCAAGTATTGTAGCACAAGGGTTCACGCAGATACCCAACTATTCTCCAGAGGTGGAATCTCTTTCCGATAACTTATATCATTGGCAGTACAAAATCATCTATCTCTGCAGTTGATAGATGTAGTGATCACATATCCATGTGAATCACTAGATTCAGACATATATGATTGATTTCCGATGGAATCTCAATTCTGAATCAAAATACAAAATGCAACATACATTGTGTAAAATCAGTAAGTCACCACAAGACTTATTGTTGTCGGTACATATGGTACAGCCGAGGTAGTGAGATCCTTATACGCAATGATTACTCCTACAATGATGATTATCCATGTTTGTGTCTTTGCAATGACAACACATGTAATCATCTAAATGGCGGAGTTTAAAATGAAGGATTTGGGTGAACCAAAATACCGCTTGTTACTACAACTTGAGCATCTTCATTCTGTTGGAAATATGCCCTAGAGGCAATAATAAATTGATTATTATTATATTTCCTTATTCATGATAATCGTTTATTATCCATGCTAGAATTTTATTGATAGGAAACTCAGATACATGTGTGGATACATAGACAACACCATGTCCCTAGTAAGCCTCTAGTTGACTAGCTCGTTGATCAATAGATGGTTACGGTTTCCTGACCATGGACATTGGATGTCGTTGATAACGGGATCACATCATTGGGAGAATGATGTGATGGACAAGACCCAATCCTAAGCATAGCACTAGATCGTGTAGTTCGTATGCTAAAGCTTTGCTAATGTCAAGTATCATTTCCTTAGACCATGAGATTGTGAAACTCCCGGATACCGTAGGAGTGCTTTGGGTGTGCCAAACGTCACAACGTAACTGGGTGGCTATAAAGGTACACTACGAGTATCTCTGAAAGTGTCTGTTGGGTTGGCACGAATCGAGACTGGGATCTGTCACTCCGTGTAAACGGAGAGGTATCTCTGGGCCCACTCGGTAGGACATCATCATAATGTGCACAATGTGATCAAGGAGTTGATCACGGGATGATGTGTTACGGAACGAGTAAAGAGACTTGCCGGTAACGAGATTGAACAAGGTATAAGGATACCGACGATCGAATCTCGGGCAAGTACAATACCGCTAGACAAAGGGAATTGTATACGGGATTGATTAAGTCCTTGACATCGTGGTTCATCCGATGAGATCGTTGTGGAACATGTGGGAGCCAACATGGGTATCCAGATCCCGCTGTTGGTTATTGACCGAAGAACATCTCGGTCATGTCTGCTTGTCTCCCGAACCCGTAGGGTCTACACACTTAAGGTTCGATGACGCTAGGGTTATAAAAGAAGTTTGTATGTGGTTACCGAATGTTGTTCGGAGTCCCGGTGAGATCCCGGACATCACGAGGAGTTCCGGAATGGTCCGGAGGTAAAGATTTATATATGGGAAGTCATGTTTTGGACACCGAAAAGTTTCGGGGTTTATCGGTAATGTACCGGGACCACCGGGAGGGTCCCGGGGGTCCACCAAGTGGGGCCACTAACCCCGGAGGCTTGCATGGGCAAAGAGTGGTGAGGGACCAGCCCCTTAGTGGGCTGGTGCGCCTCCCATAAGGGCCCATGGCGCCTAAGAGGTGGAAAGGGGGCAAACCCTAGGGGATATGGGCCTTAGGGCCCATATTGGTGCGCCTCCCTCTCCTCTCCCCCTCTTGGCCGCCACCTTTGATCCCCATCTAGGGCTGCCGCCCCCCCTAGGGGTGGGAACCCTAGAGGGGGCGCAGCCCCTCCCCTTCCCTATATATATGAGGCCTAGGGCTGCCCATAACACACGCGATTCAATCTCTCTTGGTGCAGCCCTGCATCTCTTCTTCCTCCTCTCCCGTGGTGCTTGGCGAAGCCCTGCAGGATAGCCACGCTCCTCCACCACCACCACGCCGTTGTGCTGCTGTTGGCTGAAGTCCTCCTCAACCTCTCCCTCTCTCCTTGCTGGATCAAGGCGTGGGAGACGTCACCGGGCTGTACGTGTGTTGAACGCGGAGGTGCCGTCCGTTCGGCACTTGGTCATCGGTGATTTGGATCACGACGAGTACGTCTCCATCAACCCCGTTCACTCGAACGCTTCCGCTTGGCGATCTACAAGGGTATGTAGATGCAACTCTCCTTCCCCTCGTTGCTGGTCTCTCCATAGATAGATCTTGGTGACACGTAGGAAAATTTTGAATTTCTGCTACGTTCCCCAACAGTGGCATCATGAGCTAGGTCTATTGCGTAGATTCTATGCACGAGTAGAACACAAAGTAGTTGTGGGCGTTGATTTTGTTCAATATGCTTGCAGTTACTAGTCTTATCTTGATTCGGCGGCATCGTGGGATGAAGCGGCCCGGACCAACCTTACACGTACTCTTACGTGAGACCGGTTCCACCGACAAACATGCACTAGTTGCATAAGGTGGCTGGCGGGTGTCTGTCTCTCCCACTTTAGTCGGATCGGATTCGATGAAAAGGGTCCTTATGAAGGGTAAATAGCAATTGGCATATCACGTTGTGGTCTTTGCGTAGGTAAGAAATATTCTTGCTAGAAACCCATAGCAGCAACGTAAAACATGCAAACAACAATTAGAGGACGTCTAACTTGTTTTTGCAGGGTATGCTATGTGATGTGATATGGCCAAAGGATGTGATGAATGATATATGTGATGTATGAGATGATCATGTTCTTGTAATAGGAATCACGACTTGCATGTCGATGAGTATGACAACCGGCAGGAGCCATAGGAGTTGTCTTAATTTATTTATGACCTGCGTGTCAACATAAACGTCATGTAATTACTTTACTTTATTGCTAAACGTTAGCTGTGGTAGTAGAAGTAATAGTTGGCGAGACAACTTCATGAAGACACGATGATGGAGATCATGATGATGGAGATCATGGTGTCATGCCGGTGACGATGATGATCATGGAGCCCCGAAGATGGAGATCAAAAGGAGCAAAGTGATGATGGCCATATCATGTCACTATTTGATTGCATGTGATGTTTATCATGTTTATACATCTTATTTGCTTAGAACGACGGTAGTAAATAAGATGATCCCTTACAACAATTTCAAGAAGTGTTCTCCCCTAACTGTGCACCGTTGCGACAGTTCGTGTTTCGAAGCACCACGTGATGATCGGGTGTTAGATTCTAACGTTCACATACAACGGTGTAAGACAGATTTACACATGCAAAACACTTAGGGTTAACTTGACGAGCCTAGCATGTACAGACATGGCCTCGGAACACAAAAGACCAAAAGGTCGAGCATGAGTCGTATAGAAGATACGATCAACATGAAGATGTTCACCGACGTTGACTAGTCCGTCTCACGTGATGATCGGACACGGGCTAGTGGACTCGGATCATGTAATCACTTAGATGACTAGAGGGATGTCTATCTGAGTGGGAGTTCATAAGATGAACTTAATTATCCTGAACATAGTCAAAAGGTCTTCACAAATTATGTCGTAGCTCGCGCTTCAGTTCTACTATTTAGATATGTTCCTAGTGAAAAATTAGTTGAAAGTTGATAGTAGCAATTATGCGGACTAGGTCCGTAAACTGAGGATTGTCCTCATTGCTTCATAGAAGGCTTATGTCCTTAATGCACCGCTCAGTGTGCTGAACCTCGAACATTGTCTGTGGATGTTGCGAACATCTGACATACACATTTTGATAACTACGTGATAGTTCAGTTAAACGGTTTAGAATTGAGGCACCAAAGACGTTTTGAAACGTCGCGAAACATATGAGATGTTTTGAGGGCTGAAATTGGGATTTCAGGCTCGTGCCCACGTCAAGAGGTATAAGACCTCCGACGATTTTCTTAGCCTACATACTAAGGGAGAAAAGCTCAATTGTTGAGCTTGTGCTCAGATTTTCTGAGTACAACGATCATTTGAATCGAGTGGGAGTTGATCTTCCAGATGAGATAGTGATGTTTCTCCGAAGTCATTACCACCAAGCTGCTAGAGCTTCGTGATGAACTATAATATATCAGGGACATATATGATGATCCTTGAGATATTCGCGATGTTTGACACCACAAAGTAGAAATCAAGAAGGAGCATCAATTGTTGATGGTTGGTGAAACCACTAGTTTCAAGAAGGGCAAGGGCAAGAAGGGATACTTCATGAAACGGCAATTCAGCTGCTGCTCTAGTGAAGAAACCCAAGGTTGAACCCAAACCCGAGACTAAGTGCTTCTGTAATAAGGGGAACAACCACTGGAGCGAAATTACCCTAGATACTTGGTAGATTAGAAGGCTGGCAAGGTCGATAGAAGTATATTGGATATACATTGTGTTGATGTGTACTTTACTAGTACTCCTAGTAGCACCAGGGTATTAGATACGGGTTCGGTTGCTAAGTGTTAGTAACTCGAAATAAAAGCTACGGAATAAACGGAGACTAGCTAAAGGTGAGCTGACGATATGTGTTGAAGTGTTTCCAATGTTGATATGATCAAGCATCGTACGCTCCCTCTACCATCGAGATTGGTGTTTGCGTTGAGCATAGACATGATTGGATTATGTCTATCGCAATACGGTTATTCATTTAAGGAGAATAATAGTTACTCTGTTTATTTGAATAATACCTTCAATGGTCTTACACCTAAAATGAATGGTTTATTGAATCTCGATCGTAGTGATACACATGTTCATGCCAAAAGATAGTAATGATAGTACTACCTACTTGTGGCACTGCCACGTAAGTCATATCGGTATAAAACGCATGAAGAAGCTCCATGTTGATGGATCTTTGGACTCACTCATTTTTGAAAAGTTTGAGACATGCAAACCGTGTCTATTGGTGTATATGCATGAAGAAACTCCATGCAGATGGATCATTTGGACTCACTTGATTTTGAATCACTTGAGACATGCAAATCATACCACATGGGCAAGATGACTGAAAGCCTCGGTTTCAGTAAAATGGAACTAGAAAGCAACTTGCTGGAAGTAATACATTTTGATGTGTGCAGTCCAATGAGTGCTGAGGCGTGTAGTGGATATCGTTATGTTCTTACTTCATAGATGATTTGAGTAGATGTTGAGTATATTTACTTGATGAATCACGAGTCTGAATTATTGAAAGGTTCAAGTAATTTCAGGGTGAAGTTGAAAGATCATCGTGACAAGAGGATAAAAGATCTATGATATGATCATAGAGATGAATATCTGAATTACGAGTTTGGCACAGAATTAAGACATTGTGGAAATTGTTTCACAACCGATACAGTCAGGAACACCATAGTGTGATGGTGTGTCCGAACATCATAACTGCACCCTATTGGATATGATGCATACCATGATGTCTCTTATCGAATTACCACAATAATTTATGGGTTAGACATTAGAGACAACCACATTCACTTTAAATAGGGCACCACGTAATTCCGATGAGATGACACCGTATGAACTATGGTTTAGAGAAACCTAAGCTGTCATTTCTTAAAAGTTTGGGGCTGCGATGCTTATGTGAAAAAGTTTCAGGCTGATAAGCTCGAAGCTAAAGTGGATAAATGCATCTTCATAGGACACCCAAAACAGTTGGGTATACCTCCTGTCTCAGATCCGAAAGCAATAAGGGATTGTTTCTAGAATAGGGTCCTTTCTCGAGGAAAAGTTTCTCTCGAAAGAATTGAGTGGGAGGATGGTAGAGACTTGATGAGGTTATTGAACCGTTACTTCAACTAGTGTATAGCAGGGCACAAAGAGTTGTTCCTGTGGCACCTACACCAATTGAAGTGGAAGCTTATTGTAGTGATCATGAAACTTTAGATCAAGTCACTACCAAACCTCGTGGGATGACAAGGATGCGTACTACTTCAGAGTGGTACGTAGTCCTGTCTTGGAAGTCATGTTGCGAGACAACAATGAACCTACGAGCTATGGAGAAGCGATGGTGGGCCTGGATTCCGATAGATGGCTCGAGGCCATAAAATCCGAGAGAGGATCCATGTATGGAAACAAAGTGTAGACTTTGACAGAACAGCTCGATGGTCGTGAGGCTGTTGAGTATAGATGGATTTTAAAAGGAAGACGGACAATGATGGTAAGTATCACCATTAAGAAAGCTCGACTTGTCGTTAAGATGTTTTCCGACAAGTTCAAGGAGTTGAGTACGATGAAACTTTCTCACTCGTAGCGATGCTAAGAGTCTGTTGGAATTATATTAGCGATTACTGCATTATTTATGAAATCTTGCAGATAGGATGTCAAAACATTGTTTCCTCGATGATTTTCTTGAGGAAAGGTTGTATGTGATACAACCGGAAGTTTTTGTCAGTCCTGAAAGATGCTAATAAGTATGCAAAGCTCCAGCAATCCTTCTAAGGACTGGAGTGAGCATCTCGGAGTTGGAATGTATGCTTTGATGAGATGATCAAAGATTTTGGTGTATACAAAGTTTATGAGAAACTTGTATTTCCAAAGAAGTGAGTGGGAGCACTATAGAATTTCTGATAAGTATATGTTGTTGACATATTATTGATCAGAAGTGACGTAGAATTTCTGGAAAGCATATAGGATTATTTGGAAAGTGTTTTTCAATGGAAAGCCTGGATTAAGCTACTTGAACATTGAGCATCAAGATCTATAAGGATAGATCAAAACGCTTAATGGAACTTTCAAATGAGCACATACCTTGACATGATCTTGAAGGTGTTCAAAATGGATCAGTCAAAGAAGGAGTTCTTGCCTGAGTTGTAAGGTATGAAGTTAAGACTTAAAGCTCGACCACGGCAGAATAGAGAGAAAGGACGAAAGTCGTCCCCTATGCTTAAGACATAGGCTCTGCAGTATGCTATGCTGTGTACCGCACCTGAAGTGTGCCTTGCCATGAGTCAGTCAAGGGGTACAAGAGTAATCCAAGAATGGATCACAAGACAGCGGTCAAAGTTATCCTTAGTAGCTAGTGGACTAAGGAATTTTTCTCGATTATGGAGGTGGTAAAAGAGTTCGTCGTAAAGGGTTACGTCGATGCAAGCTTAACACCTATCCGGATAGCTCTGAGTAGAGATACCGGATACGTATAATGGAGCAACAATTTAGAATAGCTCCATGTAGAACAGTTATTTGGAATAGCTCCAAATAGAACGTGGTAGCTACATCTAGGAGATGACATAGAGATTTGTAAAGCACACACGGATCTGAAAGGTTCCGACCCGTTGACTAAAACCTCTCTCACAAGCAACATGATCAAACCTAGAACTAATTGAGTGTTAATCACATAGTGATGTGAACTAGACTACTGACTCTAGTAAACTCTTGGGTGTTAGTCACATGGCGATGTGACCTGTGAGTGTTAATCACATGGCGATGTGAACTAGATTATTGACTCTAGTGCAAGTGGGAGACTGTTGGAAATATGCCCTAGAGGCAATAATAAATTGATTATTATTATATTTCCTTGTTCATGATAATCGTTTATTATCCATGCTAGAATTGTATTGATAGGAAACTCAGATACATGTGTGGATACATAGACAACACCATGTCCCTAGTAAGCCTCTAGTTGACTAGCTCGTTGATCAATAGATGGTTACGGTTTCCTGACCATGGACATTGGATGTCGTTGATAACGGGATCACATCATTGGGAGAATGATGTGATGGACAAGACCCAATCCTAAGCATAGCACTAGATCGTGTAGTTCGTATGCTAAAGCTTTGCTAATGTCAAGTATCATTTCCTTAGACCATGAGATTGTGCAACTCCCGGATACCGTAGGAGTGCTTTGGGTGTGCCAAACGTCACACCATAACTGGGTGGCTATAAAGGTACACTACGAGTATCTCTGAAAGTGTCTGTTGGGTTGGCACGAATCGAGACTGGGATTTGTCACTCCGTGTAAACGGAGAGGTATCTCTGGGCCCACTCGGTAGGACATCATCATAATGTGCACAATGTGATCAAGGAGTTGATCACGGGATGATGTGTTATGGAACGAGTAAAGAGACTTGCCGGTAACAAGATTGAACAAGGTATAAGGATACCGACGATCGAATCTCGGGCAAGTACAATACCGCTAGACAAAGGGAATTGTATACGGGATTGATTAAGTCCTTGACATCGTGGTTCATCCGATGAGATCGTTGTGGAACATGTGGGAGCCAACATGGGTATCCAGATCCCGCTGTTGGTTATTGACCGGAGAACGTCTCGGTCATGTCTGCATGTCTCCCGAACCCGTAGGGTCTACACACTTAAGGTTCGATGACGCTAGGGTTATAAAGGAAGTTTGTATGTGGTTACCGAATGTTGTTCGGAGTCCCGGATGAGATCCCGGACGTCACGAGGAGTTCCGGAATGGTCCGGAGGTAAAGATTTATATATGGGAAGTCATGTTTTGGACACCGGAAAAGTTTCGGGGTTTATCGGTAATGTATCGGGACCACCGGGAGGGTCCCGGGGGTCCACCAAGTGGGGCCACCAACCCCGGAGGCTTGCATGGGCAAAGAGTGGTGAGGGAACAGCCCCTTAGTGGGCTGGTGCGCCTCCCATAAGGGCCCATGGCGCCTAAGAGGTGGCAAGGGGGCAAACCCTAGGGGATATGGGCCTTAGGGCCCATATTGGTGCGCCTCCCTCTCCTCTCCCCCTCTTGGCCGCCACCTTTGATCCCCATCTAGGGCTGCCGCCCCCCTAGGGGTGGGAACCCTAGAGGGGGCGCAGCCCCTCCCCTTCCCTATATATATGAGGCCTAGGGCTGCCCATAACACACGCGATTCAATCTCTCTTGGTGCAGCCCTGCATCTCTTCTTCCTCCTCTCCCGTGGTGCTTGGCGAAGCCCTGCAGGATAGCCACGCTCCTCCACCACCACCACGCCGTTGTGCTGCTGTTGGATGAAGTATTCCTAAACCTCTCCCTCTCTCCTTGCTGGATCAAGGCGTGGGAGACGTCACCGGGCTGTACGTGTGTTGAACGCGGAGGTGCCGTCCGTTCGGCACTTGGTCATCGGTGATTTGGATCACGACGAGTACGACTCCATCAACCCCGTTCACTCGAACGCTTCCGCTTGGCGATCTACAAGGGTATGTAGATGCAACTCTCCTTCCCCTCGTTGCTGGTCTCTCCATAGATAGATCTTGGTGACACGTAGGAAAATTTTGAATTTCTGCTACGTTCCCCAACACATTCATACATTATGGTATACTATGTTGTCTATATCCAAAATATATTGGAGAAATTCATTGTGGACAAATCTTATCCATTCATAACTCTCATGGTAGTTCATTCTCTAGACGTAGAGAAAGACCTATTTAGACCAAGAGATGATGGAAATGAGATATTGGGACTCAACGTTCCATAATGCCATTGGATCCACCAAACACAATTGGTTGGCACTCAAGAATATCTTTCGATATCTCCAAGGCATCAAACGTCCTGTCCTAGTTTTTCAGTTTCACAGAAATGTGAACACCGATATCATTGGATACATCGATCAGATCCCCACTATGTCAGATCGTAGACAAGTCTAGTGTTCCTACTAGGTGTGGTAGCCCAAAACAGACCTCATGGCTACATCCACCAACCATTATCTCAACGATAATGTTTCTTGTGTTGCCCAGATGCAAACAGGTTACATAATAAGCAATATCGCTATATTGCATATCTTGCAAGTCAAACCATATGACTGATTTGTTCACGAAGTCTCTACCAACATCTACATTCCAAATGTATGTTCTTGGAGTTGGTGTGTGACGGCTTCGAAATTTGCAAGAATCAGGGGGAGTATCTTCCTAAAGTGTTCCTGTTCAATGCATCATATTATACTCTTTTTCCCTTCATGAGTTTACTATACAGGTTCTCATAAAGGTTTTTAATGAGGTAATATCAACATGAGATCATATGTCATACTTTCAGTTTTCCCCACGGGGGTTTTTAGGAAAGTATATACGACATATTTATTGTTCTCTTGATTCTATGAGTTTTCTCGTATTGAGTTAAAGGAGACAATAACCATTATATGTTGCATAATTTTCTCCTTATTTTCCCACTGGGTTTGAAGGAGTTTTGGCAACATATTATACTCCTCACATTTTTCCCACAGGGTTTTTGGAGGAGGCTCTTTTCAACATGATGATATGGCATGGACAAGCGTAGATTAGGGGGAGTGTTAGGATTTAATTAAGACACTTAATTGAAGGGAAATCTCCCCTTGTCCTAACCGCCCCTCCGCAACAACCGCATCCCTCGATGCGCTGTTCGGGAATGGACGCGTCCCTCTGTTGCGTCCTCTCAGATTGTATATAAGCCTAATCATTAATGAAAGAGAAAAACAGTTTTTCTTTACTATTCATTCATCTCTCGTTCAATCTCAAACACCTTCAACCGCATCGGAGCACCACCCCTCCGTACGCGGCGCGGTGCCCATCGCCAACCGGGTGTCCGCTGGTGTTGTTGCCTAACCATGCATCCTGGAGGATCAGTAGATGCCCGTGGATCAGAAACCGTGAGAATAAGCAAGCATCCCTTTTGGCTGAGTTTTTTCGATGTGTTCGTTGTGTCGATGCAGATACTATTTTGAGATTCTATGGCTACATGTTTTCCAAATTTCCATGCTTCGTACGTATCATATTGGTGCTTCTCCCTGGTATATAATTCGCTTCATACATAGCACAGTTTTACTTCTTCACACTGTGTAGTTTGCTTCGTATGTTTCATACCTGCTCTTTTATATCGTGTTCAACTTGCTTCCTGTGCATGCTTCGTAATGTTTTTTGTCTGTTAGTATTCAAGTCAAACAACTCAATTTTTCTTTTAATTGTTTGCAGGATTGACAACAACAGAAGAGCATGCCTAGTCGACAGTTAGAATAACATGATGGTTCATACAGGGCACGGTGCACAACGTGAGATCTGTTTGGAAGCGAACTAGCTAGCCTGGCACACCCTCGGTGGTCACAGGTCAAAATCGTCGACCCCGCAATGGCATCGACCCTCGCCGACATTGACACCCACAAATCTTCATGACTAGGTCGGACACGGTTGGATGGAATATAGCGGGGTACTATGGATTATGAAGCACGATTTGTATATGGAAACATTTTGTTTTGTATATGGAAGCATTACTTTCACTCAATGGAAACAAATTGTGAACATTTGTATTTTTTTCGATACACGTCCTAATGTGCTTGAAACATCTGTACATACGATAATGGTTATTTCTATAGTGAAGGTCTAATTTTCTTGGAAGCAATTATCTACTCGCTGGAAACAAGATTTTGATGTTTGGAAGCAAAATTTCCATTGAGTAAGAAACGAATTTTTATTAGACTGTAGCACGTTAATTTCGTCATGGATGCAAGTTCATCTGTAGGTGGAAGCACGTTTAATTCACCATGAAATAAATCTACTGCTCCAAAGAAAACAAAGTATCACATCGCAAATACATGTCCCCATGACTGAGAAACCTCATTTTCGAATTAATTTTATTATTTATAAGGGACAATATTGTTTGGAAGCAATTTTAAATAATACTGGAATCAAGATTGCTAAATAAGGAAGCAAACCACCTAGCGTCCAAGCCAACGGTGGACGGAATCTTGCGTTTAACCAGCCGTAATTTAAGAGAATAGTTATGGCAATAAATCTCAGTTATCCATACTAACTAGCGGGACACTCCTTTTACTAGGCCTCATCGTACGCTGTAGATTAAACCAATCCTGTGGTATTTGACTAGTCTGATAGATGCAAAGCATCAGTAGTCTGATGCCTAGTGATGCCCAAAGAAAAAGTACTCAGTCCGCCCTGAATTAACTGCCTTACGGATATCTCTAGACACGTTTTAGTGTTATAGGTATATTCGTATATAGACAAATTTAAGACAAGTAATTTGTGACGAAGTAAATATATTTCTATCGGATAAACAAAAGACGGGCTAGCAATATACCATACCATATATGTATGCAGTAACAAAATACATTTATGAAAAAGAAAACTAAGATGGATTAGCTCAACTTTAGTGTTCGCTGTGTCTGCATAGAAAGGAGATATGAAACGGCACATGCACACCCGGCCAGTGTCCAATACGAACCTCTGCCTTCGTACAATGACCTTGCATAAAGGAAGAAAAAATAGGCGAACCTATGAATAAAATTAATAAAGATATACACATATAAACCACATTTTGAGTAAGCATGACGGCCGATAAAATTGGTTAGCATATAGGTGTGCTATATGTACAAACCGTACAAAGAGAATGAGAGTAAATGTCGACATATTTGAAATGTCGGGTGCAATAGTAAAATTGTATAATAAATAGTTCCGTTATACTAAAATGTATGTAAGCTAATGACAAACACTGTGTGCTAACATGTTTAGAAATGACAGCCTATGCATGGTGAGCACAAGGGAGAGAAAATGTGTTTACACAAAATGTAATACACAATATTAGATGCACACGCAACACAATTAATATAACATATGTTTGAAGTGTGAAATTCCTCAAAAGGTTATGCATCACACGAGGTTTTCTTCTTTGCAAACTACAATTTATTGTTGCAAATGGAGATTACAAGCAAACACTTTTGAAGATAATAAGGGGTGTGCAAAAACTAAAATTGAATAAATACGTGTAATACATGCATTATGTCTCAATATTTTAGCTAATTATATACTCCCTCTGTAAACTAGTATGAGAGCGTTTAGATCACTACTTTAGTGTTCTAAATGCTCTTATATTAGTTTGCGGAGGGAGACAATACAGACAGTGTTAAGGTGAGGGAAGGAACTACATAGAAAAGATATATGATTTATCATTCTTTAGATTTTATTATTCATAGAAAAATCCTCCATAAAGTATTGATGTAGAGGGATATGAATGAATAAAGTTTGGAGAATTATTTCATCTATACAAAGAATCATGATGCAAATTGGTATATGTAGCAACACTATTATACATAAAAAAATGGTCGAATAATTTTTATCAACACCTGGCAGTAAAATCTAGCCGCGCAATTGCGCGGGCCACAACGCTAGTTATTTAATATACTAATATACTCAAGCATGTAAATGATGTAATAATTTTATCAAATGGAAGAAAATGTCAACCTATTGTTCGCACACGAAAACTTCACCGTGTACCCCCGACATCGAGCGTGAGAGACAGAATAACATCACCGGAGGATCTTGACATGGAAGCGGCGCACTAGACACGTCGATGATGTCTTTTAGGAGACCCGAAATCCCACTTGGCTAAGAGGGACCACATGAGGGCACTCGGTAGCTATGGGTAGCCATAGGTCAACCTGGTCACTCCTCTGGCCTCATGGATCATGCCGCTAAACACAAAGAACAATGAAGAATGAGGAATAAAAAAACTAGGGTAAAGACGAACAAGTAAAAAAATAGTAATATATGTGTTTTCTAATTGTGTGTCGTCCACTCGTCCAACAGCCGTCATCTATTTATGAGGCAGCTGGACTTCTTATACAAGGAAAGGACTCCCAATCATAGAATAATCAACTAACTAAGATTTAGGGTGGGCCTGAGACAATGGTTCAGTTTTAAAGGATCCATGTGTGACATACAACCAAGGATTAAAATGATCCAATAACAAAAGCTGTTCATCTTCGGCGGCAGCGGTTTGGCGTACACTAGGGGCTGGGGCCCGACAATGGCGGGCCTCCTGATAGCGTTCTTGTGGCGCACTTGCCTTGCTGAAGTGCCTCATTGTGCCCCATACAGTCATTTTCAGACACACACACACACACATTTCTCTAGTAACATTGAACTAACGGTTGTTAGCCTCACGTTTTCAAATGTCTAACAATGCGATAAAGCCAACATATATAAAGCAAGACATATCTAACCTTACAAGAACCTCGATCAGGACAATAATATAAAAAGAAGCTATAATTGTAGCTATCCATCACATATTGTTTGCTTCAGAAGAACTGATAAAAAAACTGCAAACTTATATCCTTTCAAAGGGAATCGCAGGAAGAATCAAGAGCCTGCAAGGTGCTATTTGTTCATCCTACCAAGAACAGCAACACCAAGTTAATATAACATCCTTTTCTTTGAGAAGCAAACAAGAAATACCTACAATTTGTTCCACTGAAATGTTATAATCCACTCCACTAGCATGTGACATAAAAATTTCCGAGAAAATTGCAGGCTAGTTTCAGCGTGCCAATTTGCAGTATGTACTACTGCTGCCTGCTACTATCAGAGTATCATGCATCCATCCACCCCAAAAAAGGAGTAAACGCGGGAACTGACATTGAATGTGGATGAAGTGATCACCTTGAAGATGCGTGGCTTGAGGTGCTTGGAGCAGATCCATCACGCGTGTGCCCCTCTACTCCTATGGCTTCATCAAGATGAAGAGGCTAGAGAGAAGGAGCGACAGAGGTCGTCCCCCTCTCCCTCCGCTGGTGGACCCAAACCATCAGCTAGAACGCGGCTAGGGCACGGGGAGGCCATGCCATCACGGATCAACAGCGAGAACGCAGGTCCTCACAAGTTGTAAGCACCCCTGACCACCACGTCGGCATGGTTGAGAAGAGATGGATCTGGGCGGTGGTTTCCGGTGACGAGCGAAATAGAAGTTGCGTGTACCCATAGTAGCTGTGCCGGCAGCAGCCATCACAATGAAATATAATCAATGCGTGTCGTCCTGAGTTCCTGAAAGGTTTCACCTGGATTTTCCTGGACCAATGTAGCAAAAACATGCACAATTTCTCAAACAAGGTTAGATGAAGTATGTGAATCAGATGCAGTATTAATACAACAAAAAATAGCACTGTCATCAAAGGATTCACTTACAATCGAAAGAAGAAGCAGCAGCACGATTTTGCTTGTCTCCATCGGATCTGGACCAGATACCTGCACCATGAAAATACTCAGAAAATGATGGCATAAGAAGATTACCCAGCAATAGAAAAGCAAACTAAATGTAGACGACTGTATCCATATTGTTAAGATTCATTTAACAGGAATTTCCCGACCATCATTTAAATGAATTGCAAGAATTTTTTTTCTTGATATTTAATGTAGAAAGCTAACATTAAATTATATGTTGTGCCTGAAGGAAATATGCCCTAGAGGCAATAATAAAGTTATTATTTATTTCCTTATATCATGATAAATGTTTATTATTCATGCTAGAATTGTATTAACCGGAAACATAATACATGTGTGAATACATAGACAAACAGAATGTCACTAGTATGCCTCTACTTGACTAGCTCGTTGATCAAAGATGGTTATGTTTCCTAACCATGAACAAAGAGTTGTTATTTGATTAACGAGGTCACATCATTAGTTGAATGATCTGATTGACATGACCCATTCCATTAGCTTAGCACCCGATCGTTTACTATGTTGCTATTGCTTTCTTCATGACTTATACATGTTCCTATAACTATGAGATTATGCAACTCCCGTTTACCGGAGGAACACTTTGGGTACTACCAAACGTCACAACGTAACTGGGTGATTATAAAGGAGTACTACAGGTGTCTCCAATGGTAGATGTTGGGTTGGCGTATTTCGAGATTAGGGTTTGTCACTCCGATTGTCGAAGAGGTATCTCTGGGCCCTCTCGGTAATACACATCACATAAGCCTTGCAAGCATAATAACTAAGATGTTAGTTATGAGATGATGTATTACGGAACGAGTAAAGAGACTTTCCAGTAATGAGATTGAACTAGGTATTGGATACCGACGATCGAATCTCGGGCAAGTAACATACCGATGACAAAGGGAACAACGTATGTTGTTATGCGGTCTGACCGATAAAGATCTTCGTAGAATATGTAGGAGCCAATATGGGCATCCAGGTCCCGCTATTGGTTATTGACCGGAGACGTGTCTCGGTCATGTCTACATTGTTCTCGAACCGTAGGGTCCGCACGCTTAACGTTACGATGACAGTTATTATGAGTTTATGCATTTTGATGTACCGAAGGTTGTTCGGAGTCCCGGATGTGATCACGGACATGACGAGGAGTCTCGAAATGGTCGAGACGTAAAGATTGATATATTGGAAGGCTATGTTTGGACATCGGAAGTGTTCCGGGTGAAATCGGGATTTTACCGGAATACCGGGAGGGTTACCGGAACCCCCCGGGAGGCAAATGGGCCTATTGGGCCTTAGTGGAAAAGTGAAAGGGGCTGCCATAGAGGGCTGCGCACCTCCCCCCTTTCCCTAGTCCTAATAGGACTAGGGAAGGTGGCCGGCCACCCCTTCTCTCTTTCCCCCTTGAGGATTCCTATTAGGAATAGGTTTGGGGGGGAGTCCTACTCCCGGTAGGAGTAGGACTCCTCCTGCGCCCCTCTCCCTTGGCCGGCCGAACCCCTCCCCTTGCTCCTTTATATACGGGGGCAGGGGGCACCCCATAGACACACAAGTTGATCATTGTTGATCGTTCCTTAGCCGTGTGCGGTGCCCCCTGCCACTAAATTCCACCTCGATCATACCGTTGTAGTGCTTAGGCGAAGCCCTGCGTCGGTAGTACATCAAGATCGTCACCACGCCGTCGTGCTGACGGAACTCCTCCCCGAAGCTTTGCTGGATCGGAGCCCGGGGATCGTCATCGATCTGAACGTGTGCTAAGAACTCGGAGGTGCCGGAGTAACGGTGCTTGGATCGGTCGGATCGGGAAGAAGACGTACGACTACTTCCTCTACGTTGTGTCAACGCTTCCGTTGTGATCTACAAGGGTATGTAGATCAGACTCTCCCCCTCGTTGCTATGCATCACCATGATCTTGCGTGTGTGTAGGAAAATTTTCGAAATTACTACGTTCCCCAACAGTGGCATCCGAGCCTAGGTTTTTATGGTTTGATGTTATTTGCACGAGTAGAACACAAGTGAGTTGTGGGCGATACAAGTCATACTGCCTACCAGCATGTCATACTTGGTTCGGCGGTATTGTTGGACGAGACGGCCCGGACCAACCTTACGCGTACGCTTACGCGAGACCGGTTCCCTCGACGTGCTTTGCACATAGATGGCTTGTGGGCGACTGTCTCTCCAACTTTAGTTGAACCAAGTGTGGCTACGCCCGGTCCTTGAGAAGGTTAAAACGGAGTCTATTTGACAAACTATCGTTGTGGTTTTGATGCGTAGGTGAGATGAGTTCTTTCTTAAGCCCGTAGCAGCCACGTAAAACTTGCAACAACAAAGTAGAGGACGTCTAACTTGTTTTTGCAGGGCATGTTGTGATGTGATATGGTCAAGGCATGATGCTGATTTTATTGTATGAGATGATCATGTTTTGTAACCAAGTTATCGGCAACTGGCAGGAGCCATATGGTTGTCGCTTTATTGTATGCAATGCAATCGCGATGTAATGCTTTACTTTATTGCTAAGCGGTAGTTATAGTCGTGGAAGCATAAGATTGGCGAGACGACAACGATGCTACGATGGAGATCAAGGTGTCGCGCCGGTGACGATGGTGATCATGACGGTGCTTCGGAGATGGAGATCACAAGCACAAGATGATGATGGCCATATCATATCACTTATATTGATTGCATGTGATGTTTATCCTTTTATGCATCTTATCTTGCTTTGATTGACGGTAGTATTATAAGATGATCTCTCACTAAATTATCAAGAAGTGTTCTCCCTGAGTATGCACCGTTGCCAAAGTTCGTCGTGCCCAGACACCACGTGATGATCGGGTGTGATAAGCTCTACGTCCATCTACAACGGGTGCAAGCCAGTTTTGCACACGCAGAATACTCAGGTTAAACTTGACGAGCCTAGCATATGCAGATATGACCTCGGAACACAGAGACCGAAAGGTCGAGCGTGAATCATATAGTAGATATGATCAACATAACGATGTTCACCATTGAAAACTACTCCATCTCACGTGATGATCGGTTATGGTTTAGTTGATTTGGATCACGTGATCACTTAGAGGATTAGAGGGATGTCTATCTAAGTGGGAGTTCTTAAGTAATATGATTAATTGAACTTAAATTTATCATGAACTTAGTCCTGGTAGTATTTTGCAAATCATGTTGTAGATCAATAGCTCGCGTTGTTGCTTCCCTGTGTTTATTTTGATATGTTCCTAGAGAAAATTGTGTTGAAAGATGTTAGTAGCAATGATGCGGATTGGATCCGTGATCTGAGGTTTATCCTCATTGCTGCACAGAAGAATTATGTCCTTGATGCACCGCTAGGTGACAGACCTATTGCAGGAGCAGATGCAGACGTTATGAACGTTTGGCTAGCTCAATATGATGACTACTTGATAGTTTAGTGCACCATGCTTAATGGCTTAGAATCGGGACTTCAAAGACGTTTTGAACGTCATGGACCATATGAGATGTTCCAGGAGTTGAAGTTAATATTTCAAGCAAATACCCGAGTTGAGAGATATGAAGTCTCCAACAAGTTCTATAGCTAAAAGATGGAGGAGAATCGCTCAACTAGTGAGCATATGCTCAGATTGTCTGGGTACTACAATCGCTTGAATCAAGTGGGAGTTAATCTTCCAGATAAGATAGTGATTGACAGAATTCTCTAGTCACCATCACCAAGTTAGTAGAACTTCGTGATGAACTATAATATGCAAGGGATAACAGAAACAACTCCCAAGCTCTTCGTGATGCTGAAATCAACGAAGGTAGAAATCAAGAAAAACATCAAGTGTTGATGGTTGACAAGACCACTAGTTTCAAGAAAAGGGCAGAGGGAAGAAGGGGAACTTCAAAAAGAACAACAAGCGAGTTGCTGCTCAAGTGAAGAAGCCCAAGTCTGGACCTAAGCCTGAGACTGAGTGCTTCTACTGCAAAGGGACTGGTCACTGGAAGCGGAACTGCCCCAAGTAATTGGCGGATAAGAAGGATGGCAAAGTGAACATAAGTATATTTGATATACATGTTATTGATGTGTACTTTACTAGTGTTTATAGCAAACCCTCAGTATTTGATACTAGTTCAGTTGCTAAGAGTAGTAACTCGAAACGGGAGTTGCAGAATAAACAGAGACTAGTTAAGGGTGAAGTGACGATGTGTGTTGGAAGTAGTTCCAAGATTGATATGATCATCATCGCATACTCCCCTATACTTTCGGGATTAGTGTTGAACCTAAATAAGTGTTATTTGGTGTTTGCGTTGAGCATGAATATGATTTGATCATGTTTATTGCAATACGGTTATTCATTAAAATCAGAGAATAATTGTTGTTCTATTTACATGAATAAAACCTTCGATGGTCATACACCCAATGAAACAAGTTCGTTGGATCTCGATCGTAGTGATACACATATTCATAATATTGAAACCAAAAGATGCAAAGTTAATAATGATAGTGCAACTTATTTGTGGCACTGCCGTTTAGGTCATATTGGTGTAAAGCACATGAAGAAACTCCATGCTGATGGGCTTTTGGAATCACTTGATTATGAATCAGTTGATGCTTGCGAACCATGCCTCATGGGCAAGATGACTAAGACTCTGTTCTTCGGAACAATGGAGCGAGCAACAGATTTGTTGGAAATCATACATACTGATGTATGTGGTCCGATGAATATTGAGGCTCGCGACAGGTATCATTATTTTCTGATCTTCACAGATGATTTGAGAAGATATGAGTATATCTACTTGATGAAACATAAGTCTGAAACATTTGAAAAGTTCAAAGAATTTCAGAGTGAAGTGAAAAATCATCGTAACAAGAAAATAAAGTTTCTATGATCTGATCGTAGAGAAAAGTATTTGAGTTACGAGTTTGGCCTTCAGTTAAAAACAATGTGAAATAGTTTCACTACTCACGCCACATGGAACACCATAGTGTAATGGTGTGTCCGAACGTCATAACCGTACTTTATTAGATATAGTGCGATCTATGTTGTCTCTTACCGATCTACCACTATCGTTTTGGGGTTATGCATTAGAGACAGCTGCATTCACGTTAAAAAGAGGCACCATCTAAGTCCGTTGAGACGACACAATCTGAACTGTGGTTTAGCAAGAAACCAAAGTAGTCGTTTCTTAAAGTTTGGGGTTGTGATGCTTATGTGAAAAAGTTTCATCCTGATAAGCTCAAACCCAAATCGGAGAAATATGTCTTCATAGGATATCCAAAGGAGACTGTTGGGTAAACCTTCTATCACAGATCCTAAAGGCAAGACATTCGTTGCTTATAATGGATCCTTTCTAGAGAAGGAGTTTCTCTTGAAAGAAGTGAGTGGGAGGAAAGTAGAAAACTTGATAAGGTAATTGTACCTTCTACCTTATTGGAAAGTAGTTCATCACAAAAATCTGTTCTTGTGACTACTACACCAATTAGTGAGGAAGCTAATGATGATGATCATGTAACTTCAGATCAAGTTACTACCGAATCTCGTAGGTAAACCAGAGTGAGATCCGCACCAGAGTGGTACGGTAATCCTATTCTGGAGGTCATGTTACTTGACCATGACGAACCTACGAACTATGAGGAAGCGATGATGAGCCCAGATTCCGCGAAATGGTGTAAGGCCATGAAATCTAAGATATGATCCATGTATGAGAACAAAGTTTGGACTTTGGTTGACTTGTCCGATGATCGGCAGGCAATTAAGAATAAATGGATCTTCAAGAGGAAGACGGACGCTGATAGTAGTGTTATTATCTACAAAGCTAGAATTGTCGCAAAAGGTTTTCGACAAGTTCAAGGTGTTGACTACGATGAGATTTTCTCACTCGTATCTGTGCTTAAGTCTGTCCGAATCATGTTAGCAATTGCCGCATTTTATGAAATCTGGCAAATGGATAAACAAAACTGCATTCCTTAATGGATTTGCCGAAGAAGAGTTGTATACGATGCAACTAGAAGGTTTTGTCAATCCTAAAGGTGTTAACTAAATATGCAAGCTCCAACGATCTATCTGTGGACTAGTGCAAGCATCTCGGAGTTGGAATATACGCTTTGATGAGTTGATCAAAGCATATAGTTTTATACAGACTTGCGGTGAAGCCTGTATTTACGAGAAAGTGAGTGGGAGCACTACAGCATTTCTGATAAGTATATGTGAATGACATATTGTTGATCAGAAATAATGTAGAATTATTCTGTAAAGCATAAAGGAGTGTTTGAAAGGAGTTTTTCAAAGAAAGACTTCAGTGAAGCTGCTCACATATTGAGCTTCAAGATCTATAGAGATAGATCAAGACGCTTGATAAGTTTTTCAATGAGTACATACCTTGACAAGATTTTGAAGTAGTTCAAAATGGAGCAGTCAAAGAAAGAGTTCTTGCCTGTATTACAAGGTGTGAAGTTGAGTAAGACTTAAAGCCCGACCACGGCAGAAGATAGAAAGAGAATGAAAGTCATTCCCTATGCCTTGGCCATAGGCTCTATAAAGTATGTCATGCTATGTACCAGATCTATTGTATACCCTGCACTGATTTGGCAAGGGAGTACAATAGTGATCTAGGAGTAGATCACTGGACAGCGGTCAGAATTATCCTTAGTGAAATAAGGATATGTTTCTCGATTATGGACGTGACAAAAGGTTCGTCGTAAAGGGTTACGCCGATGCAAGTTTTGACACTGATCCAGATGAATCTAAAGTCTCAATCTGGATACATATTGAAAGTGGGAGCAATTAGCTAGAGTAGCTCCGTGTAGAGCATTGTAGACATAGAACTTGCAAAATACTTACGGATCTGAATGTGACAGACCCGTTGACTAAAATTATCTCACAAGCAAAACATAATCACACCGTAGTACTCTTTGGGTGTTAATCACATAGCGATGTGAACTAGATTACTGAATCTAGTAAACCCTTTTGGTATTGGTCACATGGCGATGTGAACTATGGGTGTTAATCACATGATGATGTGAACTATCGATGTTAAATCACATGGCGATGTGAACTAGATTATTGACTCTAGTGCAAGTGGGAGACTGAAGGAAATATGCCCTAGAGGCAATAATAAAGTTATTATTTATTTCCTTATATCATGATAAATGTTTATTATTCATGCTAGAATTGTATTAACCGGAAACATAATACATGTGTGAATACATAGACAAACAGAATGTCACTAGTATGCCTCTACTTGACTAGCTCGTTGATCAAAGATGGTTATGTTTCCTAACCATGAACAAAGAGTTGTTATTTGATTAACGAGGTCACATCATTAGTTGAATGATCTGATTGACATGACCCATTCCATTAGCTTAGCACCCGATCGTTTAGTATGTTGCTATTGCTTTCTTCATGACTTATACATGTTCCTATAACTATGAGATTATGCAACTCCCGTTTACCGGAGGAACACTTTGGGTACTACCAAACGTCACAACGTAACTGGGTGATTATAAAGGAGTACTACAGGTGTCTCCAATGGTAGATGTTGGGTTGGCGTATTTCGAGATTAGGGTTTGTTACTCCGATTGTCGAAGAGGTATCTCTGGGCCCTCTCGGTAATACACATCACATAAGCCTTGCAAGCATAATAACTAAGATGTTAGTTATGAGATGATGTATTACGGAACGAGTAAAGAGACTTGCCAGTAACGAGATTGAACTAGGTATTGGATACCGACGATCGAATCTCGGGCAAGTAACATACCGATGACAAAGGGAACAACGTATGTTGTTATGCGGTCTGACCGATAAAGATCTTCGTAGAATATGTAGGAGCCAATATGGGCATCCAGGTCCCGCTATTGGTTATTGACCGGAGACGTGTCTCGGTCATGTCTACATTGTTCTCGAACCGTAGGGTCCGCACGCTTAACGTTACGATGACAGTTATTATGAGTTTATGCATTTTGATGTACCGAAGGTTGTTCGGAGTCCCGGATGTGATCACGGACATGACGAGGAGTCTCGAAATGGTCGAGACGTAAAGATTGATATATTGGAAGGCTATGTTTGGACATCGGAAGTGTTCCGGGTGAAATCGGGATTTTACCGGAATACCGGGAGGGTTACCGGAACCCCCCGGGAGGCAAATGGGCCTATTGGGCCTTAATGGAAAAGTGAAAGGGGCTGCCATAGAGGGCTGCGCACCTCCCCCCTTTCCCTAGTCCTAATAGGACTAGGGAAGGTGGCCGGCCACCCCTTCTCTCTTTCCCCCTTGAGGATTCCTATTAGGAATAGGATTGGGGGGGGGGGGAGTCCTACTCCCGGTAGGAGTAGGACTCCTCCTGCGCCCCTCTCCCTTGGCCGGCAGAACCCCTCCCCTTGCTCCTTTATATACGGGGGCAGGGGGCACCCCATAGACACACAAGTTGATCATTGTTGATCGTTCCTTAGCCGTGTGCGGTGCCCCCTGCCACTAAATTCCACCTCGATCATACCGTTGTAGTGCTTAGGTGAAGCCCTCCGTCGGTAGTACATCAAGATCGTCACCACGCCGTCGTGCTGACGGAACTCCTCCCCGAAGCTTTGCTGGATCGGAGCCCGGGGATCGTCATCGAGCTGAACGTGTGCTAAGAACTCAGAGGTGCCGGAGTAACGGTGCTTGGATCGGTCGGATCGGGAAGAAGACGTACGACTACTTCCTCTATGTTGTGTCAACGCTTCCATTGTGATCTACAAGGGTATGTAGATCAGACTCTCCCCCTCGTTGCTATGCATCACCATGATCTTGCGTGTGTGTAGGGAAATTTTCGAAATTACTACGTTTCCCAACAGTGGCATCCGAGCCTAGGTTTTTATGGTTTGATGTTATTTGCACGAGTAGAACACAAGTGAGTTGTGGGCGATACAAGTCATACTGCCTACCAGCATGTCATACTTGGTTCGGCGGTATTGTTGGACGAGACGGCCCGGACCAACCTTACGCGTACGCTTACGCGAGACCGGTTCCCTCGACGTGCTTTGCACATAGATGGCTTGTGGGCGACTGTCTCTCCAACTTTAGTTGAACCAAGTGTGGCTACGCCCGGTCCTTGAGAAGGTTAAAACGGAGTCTATTTGACAAACTATCGTTGTGGTTTTGATGCGTAGGTGAGATGAGTTCTTGCTTAAGCCCGTAGCAGCCACGTAAAACTTGCAACAACAAAGTAGAGGACGTCTAACTTGTTTTTGCAGGGCATGTTGTGATGTGATATGGTCAAGGCATGATGCTGATTTTATTGTATGAGATGATCATGTTTTGTAACCAAGTTATCGGCAACTGGCAGGAGCCATATGGTTGTCGCTTTATTGTATGCAATGCAATCGCGATGTAATGCTTTACTTTATTGCTAAGCGGTAGTGATAGTCGTGGAAGCATAAGATTGGCGAGACGACAACGATGCTACGATGGAGATCAAGGTGTCGCGCCGGTGACGATGGTGATCATGACGGTGCTTCGGAGATGGAGATCACAAGCACAAGATGATGATGGCCATATCATATCAGTTATATTGATTGCATGTGATGTTTATCCTTTTATGCATCTTATCTTGCTTTGATTGACGGTAGTATTATAAGATGATCTCTCACTAAATTATCAAGAAGTGTTCTCCCTGAGTATGCACCGTTGCCAAAGTTCGTCGTGCCCAGACACCACGTGATGATCGGGTGTGATAAGCTCTACGTCCATCTACAACGGGTGCAAGCCAGTTTTGCACACGCAGAATACTCAGGTTAAACTTGACGAGCCTAGCATATGCAGATATGACCTCGGAACACAGAGACCGAAAGGTCGAGCGTGAATCATATAGTAGATATGATCAACATAACGATGTTCACCATTGAAAACTACTCCATCTCACGTGATGATCGGTTATGGTTTAGTTGATTTGGATCACGTGATCACTTAGAGGATTAGAGGGATGTCTATCTAAGTGGGAGTTCTTAAGTAATATGATTAATTGAACTTAAATTTATCATGAACTTAGTCCTGGTAGTATTTTGCAAATCATGTTGTAGATCAATAGCTCGCGTTGTTGCTTCCCTGTGTTTATTTTGATATGTTCCTAGAGAAAATTGTGTTGAAAGATGTTAGTAGCAATGATGCGGATTGGATCCGTGATCTGAGGTTTATCCTCATTGCTGCACAGAAGAATTATGTCCTTGATGCACCGCTAGGTGACAGACCTATTGCAGGAGCAGATGCAGACGTTATGAACGTTTGGCTAGCTCAATATGATGACTACTTGATAGTTTAGTGCACCATGCTTAATGGCTTAGAATCGGGACTTCAAAGACGTTTTGAACGTCATGGACCATATGAGATGTTCCAGGAGTTGAAGTTAATATTTCAAGCAAATACCCGAGTTGAGAGATATGAAGTCTCCAACAAGTTCTATAGCTAAAAGATGGAGGAGAATCGCTGAACTAGTGAGCATATGCTCAGATTGTCTGGGTACTACAATCGCTTGAATCAAGTGGGAGTTAATCTTCCAGATAAGATAGTGATTGACAGAATTCTCTAGTCACCATCACCAAGTTAGTAGAACTTCGTGATGAACTATAATATGCAAGGGATAACAGAAACAACTCCCAAGCTCTTCGTGATGCTGAAATCAACGAAGGTAGAAATCAAGAAAAACATCAAGTGTTGATGGTTGACAAGACCACTAGTTTCAAGAAAAGGGCAGAGGGAAGAAGGGGAACTTCAAAAAGAACAACAAGCGAGTTGCTGCTCAAGTGAAGAAGCCCAAGTCTGGACCTAAGCCTGAGACTGAGTGCTTCTACTGCAAAGGGACTGGTCACTGGAAGCGGAACTGCCCCAAGTAATTGGCGGATAAGAAGGATGGCAAAGTGAACATAAGTATATTTGATATACATGTTATTGATGTGTACTTTACTAGTGTTTATAGCAAACCCTCAGTATTTGATACTAGTTCAGTTGCTAAGAGTAGTAACTCGAAACGGGAGTTGCAGAATAAACAGAGACTAGTTAAGGGTGAAGTGACGATGTGTGTTGGAAGTAGTTCCAAGATTGATATGATCATCATCGCATACTCCCCTATACTTTCGGGATTAGTGTTGAACCTAAATAAGTGTTATTTGGTGTTTGCGTTGAGCATGAATATGATTTGATCATGTTTATTGCAATACGGTTATTCATTAAAATCAGAGAATAATTGTTGTTCTATTTACATGAATAAAACCTTCGATGGTCATACACCCAATGAAACAAGTTCGTTGGATCTCGATCGTAGTGATACACATATTCATAATATTGAAACCAAAAGATGCAAAGTTAATAATGATAGTGCAACTTATTTGTGGCACTGCCGTTTAGGTCATATTGGTGTAAAGCACATGAAGAAACTCCATGCTGATGGGCTTTTGGAATCACTTGATTATGAATTAGTTGATGCTTGCGAACCATGCCTCATGGGCAAGATGACTAAGACTCTGTTCTTCGGAACAATGGAGCGAGCAACAGATTTGTTGGAAATCATACATACTGATGTATGTGGTCCGATGAATATTGAGGCTCGCGACAGGTATCATTATTTTCTGATCTTCACAGATGATTTGAGAAGATATGAGTATATCTACTCGATGAAACATAAGTCTGAAACATTTGAAAAGTTCAAAGAATTTCAGAGTGAAGTGAAAAATCATCGTAACAAGAAAATAATGTTTCTATGATCTGATCGTAGAGAAAAGTATTTGAGTTACGAGTTTGGCCTTCAGTTAAAAACAATGTGAAATAGTTTCACTACTCACGCCACATGGAACACCATAGTGTAATGGTGTGTCCGAACGTCATAACCGTACTTTATTAGATATAGTGCGATCTATGATGTCTCTTACGGATCTACCACTATCGTTTTGGGGTTATGCATTAGAGACAGCTGCATTCACGTTAAAAAGAGGCACCATCTAAGTCCGTTGAGACGACACAATCTGAACTGTGGTTTAGCAAGAAACCAAAGTAGTCGTTTCTTAAAGTTTGGGGTTGTGATGCTTATGTGAAAAAGTTTCATCCTGATAAGCTCAAACCCAAATCGGAGAAATATGTCTTCATAGGATATCCAAAGGAGACTGTTGGGTAAACCTTCTATCATAGATCCTAAAGGCAAGACATTCGTTGCTTATAATGGATCCTTTCTAGAGAAGGAGTTTCTCTTGAAAGAAGTGAGTGGGAGGAAAGTAGACAACTTGATAAGGTAATTGTACCTTCTACCTTATTGGAAAGTAGTTCATCACAAAAATCTGTTCTTGTGACTACTACACCAATTAGTGAGGAAGCTAATGATGATGATCATGTAACTTCAGATCAAGTTACTACCGAATCTCGTAGGTAAACCAGAGTGAGATCCGCACCAGAGTGGTACGGTAATCCTATTCTGGAGGTCATGTTACTTGACCATGACGAACCTACGAACTATGAGGAAGCGATGATGAGCCCAGATTCCGCGAAATGGTGTAAGGCCATGAAATCTGAGATATGATCCATGTATGAGAACAAAGTTTGGACTTTGGTTGACTTGTCCGATGATCGGCAGGCAATTGAGAATAAATGGATCTTCAAGAGGAAGACGAACGCTGATAGTAGTGTTATTATCTACAAAGCTAGAATTGTCGCAAAAGGTTTTCGACAAGTTCAAGGTGTTGACTACGATGAGATTTTCTCACTCGTATCTGTGCTTAAGTCTGTCCGAATCATGTTAGCAATTGCCGCATTTTATGAAATCTGGCAAATGGATAAACAAAACTGCATTCCTTAATGGATTTGCTGAAGAAGAGTTGTATACGATGCAACTAGAAGGTTTTGTCGATCCTAAAGGTGTTAACTAAATATGCAAGCTCCAGCGATCTATCTGTGGACTAGTGCAAGCATCTCGGAGTTGGAATATACGCTTTGATGAGTTGATCAAAGCATATAGTTTTATACAGACTTGCGGTGAAGCCTGTATTTACGAGAAAGTGAGTGGGAGCACTACAGCATTTCTGATAAGTATATGTGAATGACATATTGTTGATCAGAAATAATGTAGAATTATTCTGTAAAGCATAAAGGAGTGTTTGAAAGGAGTTTTTCAAAGAAAGACTTCAGTGAAGCTGCTCACATATTGAGCTTCAAGATCTATAGAGATAGATCAAGACGCTTGATAAGTTTTTCAATGAGTACATACCTTGACAAGATTTTGAAGTAGTTCAAAATGGAGCAGTCAAAGAAAGAGTTCTTGCCTGTATTACAAGGTGTGAAGTTGAGTAAGACTTAAAGCCCGACCACGGCAGAAGATAGAAAGAGAATGAAAGTCATTCCCTATGCCTTGGTCATAGGCTCTATAAAGTATGTCATGCTATGTACCAGATCTATTGTATACCCTGCACTGATTTGGCAAGGGAGTACAATAGTAATCTAGGAGTAGATCACTGGACAGCGGTCAGAATTATCCTTAGTGAAATAAGGATATGTTTCTCGATTATGGACGTGACAAAAGGTTCGTCGTAAAGGGTTACGCCGATGCAAGTTTTGACACTGATCCAGATGAATCTAAAGTCTCAATCTGGATACATATTGAAAGTGGGAGCAATTAGCTAGAGTAGCTCCGTGTAGAGCATTGTAGACATAGAACTTGAAAAATACTTACGGATCTGAATGTGACAGACCCGTTGACTAAAATTATCTCACAAGCAAAACATAATCACACCGTAGTACTCTTTGGGTGTTAATCACATAGCGATGTGAACTAGATTACTGAATCTAGTAAACCCTTTTGGTATTGGTCACATGGCGATGTGAACTATGGGTGTTAATCACATGATGATGTGAACTATCGATGTTAAATCACATGGCGATGTGAACTAGATTATTGACTCTAGTGCAAGTGGGAGACTGAAGGAAATATGCCCTAGAGGCAATAATAAAGTTATTATTTATTTCCTTATATCATGATAAATGTTTATTATTCATGCTAGAATTGTATTAACCGGAAACATAATACATGTGTGAATACATAGACAAACAGAATGTCACTAGTATGCCTCTACTTGACTAGCTCGTTGATCAAAGATGGTTATGTTTCCTAACCATGAACAAAGAGTTGTTATTTGATTAACGAGGTCACATCATTAGTTGAATGATCTGATTGACATGACCCATTCCATTAGCTTAGCACCCGATCGTTTAGTATGTTGCTATTGCTTTCTTCATGACTTATACATGTTCCTATAACTATGAGATTATGCAACTCCCGTTTACCGGAGGAACACTTTGGGTACTACCAAACGTCACAACGTAACTGGGTGATTATAAAGGAGTACTACAGGTGTCTCCAATGGTAGATGTTGGGTTGGCGTATTTCGAGATTAGGGTTTGTTACTCCGATTGTCGAAGAGGTATCTCTGGGCCCTCTCGGTAATACACATCACATAAGCCTTGCAAGCATAATAACTAAGATGTTAGTTATGAGATGATGTATTACGGAACGAGTAAAGAGACTTGCCAGTAACGAGATTGAACTAGGTATTGGATACCGACGATCGAATCTCGGGCAAGTAACATACCGATGACAAAGGGAACAACGTATGTTGTTATGCGGTCTGACCGATAAAGATCTTCGTAGAATATGTAGGAGCCAATATGGGCATCCAGGTCCCGCTATTGGTTATTGACCGGAGGCAAATGGGCCTATTGGGCCTTAGTGGAAAAGTGAAAGGGGCTGCCATAGAGGGCTGCGCACCTCCCCCCTTTCCCTAGTCCTAATAGGACTAGGGAAGGTGGCCGGCCACCCCTTCTCTCTTTCCCCCTTGAGGATTCCTATTAGGAATAGGATTGGGGGGGAGTCCTACTCCAGGTAGGAGTAGGACTCCTCCTGCGCCCCTCTCCCTTGGCCGGCCGAACCCCTCCCCTTGCTCCTTTATATACGGGGGCAGGGGGCACCCCATAGACACACAAGTTTATCATTGTTGATCGTTCCTTAGCCGTGTGCGGTGCCCCCTGCCACTAAATTCCACCTCGATCATATTGTTGTAGTGCTTAGGCGAAGCCCTGCGTCGGTAGTACATCAAGATCGTCACCACGCCGTCGTGCTGACGGAACTCCTCCCCGAAGCTTTGCTGGATCGGAGCCCGGGGATCGTCATCGAGCTGAACGTGTGCTAAGAACTCAGAGGTGCCGGAGTAACGGTGCTTGGATCGGTCGGATCGGGAAGAAGACGTACGACTACTTCCTCTACGTTGTGTCAACGCTTCCGTTGTGATCTACAAGGGTACGTAGATCAGACTCTCCCCCTCGTTGCTATGCATCACCATGATCTTGCATGTGCGTAGGAAAATTTTCGAAATTACTACGTTCCCCAACAGTGCCATGAACTTATTAAAATTTCCTTGATGTACCTGCATCATGGGATACATGAGATTCATGGCCTAGTGATCACTAACCATGCCAGTCATCTGCTCCTGGGAGGTAACCCACCCATTGCCATTCCGTAACCTCTGAATGTAGTTTTTCTCCTCCTAGCATTGACATGGAGATGAGCATGAGTCATATTGTGCTCCAGCAATTCACACTAACACTGAATGGAAATTCATGTAGCACTATTTGAATGATCAGTAAAGATATGAATGCCATACAATAAAGTCATAAACCATAACAGAAACTTCCATCCCTTTATATGTGCTCGGACAGCAATATCCATGTCTTCAACTGTCGTTCTCTCCATCCATATTCCAGAGTCCTCGAGTGTGTTAATTCTCCACACTCCTGCTGTTCCATTGGACCCCCAAAAAATTGAGGAATGCTCCCTTAACCTATTGTTCAACCTCAAAGTGGAAGCACGGATTTAAACAAACAAACAAACAAACAAACAAACAAACAGCGCATAGATGTAATGTGATCAACAAAATTGCGATCATATGACAATTGTGATAAATCATCACATTTATGGTTCAGATCAACAAATTCCAAATCACTTGATATTGGTTACCAACTCTCAGTTAACATGGCAGCAGCAGCAAACTATGGCAGAGGAGAAATAATGGCCTCCAACATGTTCAGACCATGAAGAGAAAAGACTTTTTTTTGCGGAAGAGAAGAGAAAAGACTGCCTGAGCATGGCCCGAACAAAGAGAGGGAATGGAGGGCCTTACATAGAGAGACATGGCCTGCACGCCCGCCATGGTGCTCCTCCGTCACACCCGCAGCCTGCAGAAACCAACCGCACAGATCAAATCAAAAAATCCAAAAGAAGAAGATGAGGTGAGGGGAGGAGGATGGAGGGCGTCAGTACCTTTGATGTCTACGTGCTGCAACTCGTCGCCGGCGTCGATGGCAACCACATCAACAAGCACCGAGAGAAGGCCGCTGTTGCCGTCGTCGTCGCCCCATCCCATCCATCCATGGGTGGGTGTTGGCCTAGGGTTTCATCCCCATCCATCCATTGGTCGGGCCGAACCTCCATGGCCGACCTCGAGCAGACTAAAAAGCAAGTAGGTGGTGAATCCAAATTCAAGAATGGTGTATTATAGTGGTAGATTGGTATACACAGAACACGACACTGCAATGATAAGTAGTAATTCTGTAGTTTTGATGCATAAAAAGAATTGAACAATCCGGTGATCCAAGTATATAGGCAGAGGTTCTATACATAACTTAGGAAATATAGCATAGTAACATATAGTGTATTTTTTCAGTCACACAGGTAACTGAAAATACAGCAGTAGGCAGATCTAATGAATAGCGTGCTATACAAAATAGCGTGGCCTCTGAAAATATGCTATTAGCGAGAGATTGTACACTGATCAATTTAACTAGACAATTTTCTACACGCTATAGCACGCAAGTAAATTATGTCCAGGTACCATCTCGGCAAGCTGATTACCAAAACCAATATTTCTGAAGCACTGAAACTTGGAACTGAAGCTGATTACTGAATCAAATATCCTGGAGTTGGACCTGAAGCACTTTTGAAATGTGAGGATTGCTTAGTGTTTTTGTCAACCAAGGACAAAGGAAGAGGTCAGGGGGGAGCTGGATCCCGCTGCCAGTGGAGTCTATAGGGGTGGCACTATACAACTCCGAACAGGAAGCCGAGAACAGGCGAACTCCCGCTGCATTCCTGAGCATCCGACAACAACCTTGCACTCCCTGCTAATCTTTGCCACAGGTGGTGACCTGCAACAGTTAAGTTCAACTTTTTGTACTACCATGCCTCAAAGAAGAGAAAACCGAATCAAAGCAGCACATCGGCCTAAGGCATCAGCAAGAACAAAAGTAATAACACATTAAAAAGTAAAAATAATTCTCAGAGAGAGCACAATTTCTATCTATAGAGAGAAAGGAAAAGAAGTGGGTAGACACTTGCATCTTCTGGCCAGCGGGGAAGAGGAAAAGAGGATGCGTTTTCGCCGATGCCATCGCTACTTTTTACAGGCGAGGTGCGGTACAGTAAAAGGAGACGTGGCTAGCGCGGTTATTCGACCTTGATGCGCACCTGAATGGTTTTAAATGGCCAGCATTTTGGCCCACAAATAGCAGGTGAACCGGATGGCAATGTGGAGCTCCCCCATCTTCTACAGTCCCGACGGGCTGAGCGCCCAGAGCTAGTGCGTGTACACGGGGTCGCTCCCTAAGAGCATCTCCAACTGTGGCTGTAAAAAATGCGCGCGGGGTAAAAGTGAGTTTTGACGCGCGCGGGGCGGTTTCACGCACTCCAGTGGCCATGTGAAAATCAGGCATGCGAAAAACTATCTGATACTAGATTGTTTTTCTTAACTGTTTGCAAATGATTTTGTTTACACTGCATTTCCATTTGCCTCGACAATGATCATTGCTCATAGCTTTATTTTGTGATTTTCTTTTTGATGACATAAGACTGCGGCCCGGAAGTTAAGCGACATAACTGAAACTTCAACAAAGAAGTTAAGCAACACTTTGGGCAACAAGTCTCACAAATGTTTGTTCTATAAATTATTCCCTAGTGGCCATTAGCATGAATAAAAATACATATGCGAACTATATAAATGATCCAGATTTAAATGAATGAATCAGAGCTCAAATAGAAGCCAAAAAATAGCACGAAGCAACCTATAAAGAAACTTGAAGGATGTTTTTCGTGAATTACCTTTCCTACTGCATTTACTAAGGATTAACAACGGTGATCGTTGCCCATTTGTTTTTTTGTCACAATCAGTGCCCTTGTACTTCTTTGGCGTAAGTACTCCGTTGCATTCTTGAGGACATGGAATAAACCTTGTCGCTAGTAACCTTGTGAAGTTGAATCTAATTCGATGGTTTGATATTATAGATGACCCATTCACCATTGACGCAGAGACCAACTGCAGACCGAAAGTTAAATGAAACATTTGAAACCATAGCCAGGAAGTTAAGCAACAACAAAGTTCATTGTATAAATCATCCCCAGAGGCAATTAGCATGAATAAATCCAGAACACTTGCCAAAACTCCAAGACATGCAAACGTTCATCGAGGAGGAAAAGGGACGAAGAAGACGATGATAAATGAGGCGGCGACATGTAGTTTTTCATGCCTCTTCATCACATTGGTTGAATCATTACGTATTATATTTCTTATCGGTCACTATGCGACAATAGCTGGCAACACTGGTTTCATCAGGTTAGTCCTATAATTCGAGGTATCTAAGCATGAAATACGTGACAATTTGGGAAACTACCCCTCGATCATAGCAACTGATTGTTCGTCCTAGTCGACACAGCGTCCTTGTAAGCCGTCGGTCTTAATCCCACATGGATCCATACACGACCACGAGGCCTTCGCCTCGCTTCGATGCAACGTCTCACGGTCTTGGGCTCATGCGTCACGTGCGTGCGCCCGATTTAGTGTGCTGCGGGGCCGGCATTGACACGTAGGGCAGTGAGGGACTTAGCTGCCTAGTTGTATCTGGGTACGGCCAACCCGGCGCGATGCAGGTCAGAGCACCACGCGACGATTTTACCCGACCTGGTCCTCGCCGACTCACGTCACATGTGCCACTTTCCTAGGTTGTTTACAACTGCAGCCATCGGTGCAACAACCTACTGCAGCCAAAAAGCAAGGCAAGTAATACAATGGAAATTTCAGGCCAACTATTTGTTTGCAATTTGACAAAAACACAATGGATTTACAAACGAGGGTTCATGATTTTTATGAAAGGTATCCATGAATTAAAAAAATGTTCATAATTTTTAAATAAATTACCTTTTGGAAAATATTCATCTATAATAAAAAAATGGTCCGAAATTTAAACCTAGAAAACAAGATAAATAAAAAAGGAGCAGGCTAAGGCATAGCCTAGTGGTGGGGAGGGGTTGATGCATTCCCACTCACTCAGGTTCAAGGCATGGTACTTGCAATTTGGGTCTGTTGCATCAATTATACTGTAGGGGGTTCCCTTACAGTCTTTCTATCAAAGAAAAGATAAATATAAAAGGAAAACTGCTGAAAACTATATGAAACCCAATAACAACCGGATGCATAAACAAAACCACAAAAGAAAAGGCGAAATGAAGAACAGAAAAAGAGAAGACGGGAAAAAGAAGCGAAACTGTAAACCGAAAAAAAACCAACCCAAAAAATGGCTAAGAGCTTCGTACAAAAATTAGCTTGGAGTCGTTAATTGGGTGCTGGCCCATTAGCTGGAGGGGGCGCATGTTTTTTTATGGGAGCTAGAAGTTCACCTCGACCCCATACCTTCAGCAAAGCAGCGAACAGAGCTTCTACAGCAAGCAAATACGCAGCACCTTCAGCGAAGCAAAGACGTAGCATTGCTGGACGCGAGCAGAGCGCCTGACTAATAAGACAACAGCGCGATTCTGTTCATGTACTACAACATTTCACAATAAAAAAAAGTACCAAAACTAAAGTTGAACATTTGTCTAACCAATTCTTCTGGAACATTAAATTTCATTTTCTTTTGACATGAGAAGCAACACAAGTTCGGCAATCTTATAATGAATCGGCACAATCAAAGTCCTGCATTAGGGAATAAGTTTTTTTAAAAAGTGACCAGCGTAGCTGGCTTTCATTTCATTTAGCAGAGGAGAGATTACAAAAGGTTGATTAAGTGATCATGGAACAGAAAAACGAGAAAAGTTGCATCGGGCCCCCCGATAATTAGGCCATCTGGGAAGACTAAGCTATAAGGATGCTCATGTAGATATCTCACGTTACTTCCCCAAAGGGCTGCTGGATGTTTCTTGCGCCGGCGAGTCGCCATTGCTCCATGTCGCTCCGGCATGCCTGAATGACGTGCCTAGCGTCTGCATGCTTGCCCCTGAAGATGCATACATTTCTTTCCAGCCAGATGTGCCAGGAAATGAGGGCAAACATTGTCTTCGTGCCCTTTCTGTACTCTGGAGCAGCCGAGGCCACAATCGCCTGGACTTTGGCCGTTGTCGTCTCAGCCCTGCACCACACCCGCGGGTTCAAAGAGCCGCATCCCGTCCATGATGCCGTAGTGCTCCAGGCCTGCCTTGCCACCGGGCATTCCCAGATCAAGTGCAGCGAGGTCTCCAGGTTGCGAAAACACATGGGGCAGAAATAACCATTCGTCCATCCCCTCCTTTGCAGGCGATCGTTGCACCAGAGCCTATCAAGGTGCAACAGCCAGAGGAACATCTTCACCTTCCCCGGAGCCCAAATCTTCCAAATGACGGCTTTGAAGCTGCATGTATGATTTCCTTCAAATTGGGCGTGGTACGCTGAGCTTGCCGAGTAGTTGCCCGAGCTGTTAAGTCTCCATTTGATTGTGTCCGGGGCCTCAGGATCCAGGCTAGGTTGGGCTCGCCTGATTTCTCTTGCCAGCTGCACCACTTGCTGCGCAATGTCAGTGTAGTCGCCATTGCGAAGATCAAGGATCCATCTATCATCAGTCAAGGCCTCCTTTACGCTTCTGTTCTTGTGGGTGGCCCGAGCAAACAAGTCTGGGTATGCGAGGCAGAGTTGCCTCCCTCCCAACCAGGGGCACGACTAGAAAGATGCGGTAGCACCGTTCCCAATGGTCACCACCGTAGAAGCCGCGAACAGGGCTCGATCAGCAGCATCGCATGGCGTCCTGGTGCGAACCCAAGGCCTAGCTGGCTGCTTCCAGGAGAGCCATAACCAGCGCAGCCGTAGAGCCCAGCCGAAATGTTTGAGGTCAGGGATGCCCAGCCCGCCCAGTTGGATCGGCTTGGTCATTGATGCCCAACTGACCTTGCATTTGCCGCTCGAAACTTCTTCGTCTCCCGCCCAGAGGAAGCGCCTTCTTGATTTGTCGATCTCCTTGATGAACTTCTTTGGTATGCGCAGCATCGTGACCGCGAAGGTTGGCATGGCAGATAGCATGCAGCGTACGAGAACACGGCGGCCTGCCAGCGGCAGCAGCCTCCCTTTCCAGCCCGCGAGCCTGGCCCTAATCCTATCGAGAATGGCTTGTAGGTGAACTAGCTTGATGCGCCCTAGAATTACAGGAAGCCCTGAGTATCTAAAGGGGAATGTCGCTGTTGCGCCATCGAAGTTTTGCAGTATATCTTGGACATCTATGTCGTCGCATCTAATCGGGATCGCAGAGGACTTTGACAGGTTGACGCGCAGCCCTGTCGCGTCGCCAAACAGCTGCAGCAGTTCTAGAAGATTGTCTATTTCTGCGCGGTCAGGGTTTATGAAGATAATGGCGTCGTCGGTGTACAGACTTGTGCACATCCGCGCCGCCGCGCCAGGGATAGTGCTCAGCACGCCCGCTCTAGTAGTAGCCTCCAACATCCGGTGAAGGGAGTCGATGCAGAGGATGTAGAGAAGAGGCGAGAGGGGATCACCCTGCCGAAGCCCTTTCATGTGCAGACATTTTTTCCCCGGGGCGCCGTTCAGAAGGCAGGCCAAAGACGAAGTTGACAGGAGGAGCGCTACCCAATCTATCCAACGATGCGAAAAACCTAGTTTCTGGAGAAGCTCGATCACATACTCCCATGATACACTATCAAAAGCCTTGGCGATGTCGAGTTTGAGGAGGAGGGCTGGCGTTCTAGCTCTATCGAGTGCCCGGACTGTATTCTGAACATACAGGTAGCTGTCGTGTATGCATTTCTTCCTCTGAAAAGCGGTCTGCGCAGGGAATATGATCCGGTCGATGACAGTAGCCAATCTCATGGATAAGACCTTAGTGATGACCTTTGCCACCGAATGAATAAGGCGGATTGGCCTGAAATCGCAGATTCTTGTTGCCCCATCTTTCTTTGGGATGAGCACGATCATGGCCGTGTTGAGCTCAGTGAAATTGCCCTCAGCCAGCCTATAGAAGCTGTCAAAAACAGCCATAAGATCATTCTTGATTGTGGCCCAGCATGCACGATAGAAGGTGCCCGTGAAACCGTCTGGGCCTGGCGCTTTTTCTGCTGGTGAGGCCTGGATTGCCGCCCAAACCTCGTGCTCTGAGAAAGGGTTGTCAAGCCCTTCGTTTTGCAGCACAGGCATGTCAAGCGCGTCCCAATTTAGGGCTCCTCCCCTGTTTTCCCTGTTGCCCAGCAGGTTTGAGAAATGGCTGTGGATAACCGACGCTTTGTCTTCATGGGCCGTGGCAGTGATCGTGTCAGTTTGCAGGGAGTGGATGAAGTTTTTCCTTCTCCTTGAGTTGATCTTTGCTTAGAAAAAGGCTGTGCGTGCATCGCCGACCTTGAGCCAAGTAATCTTGGAGGCCTGCCTTTTCCTTGCTCTTTCCACAGCCGCCATTAGGGAATAAGTGAATAGTAGAGAAAAGACTTACAACGAAGTGACTAATGTTCTATGGAATCCAGAAAAGTCATATATATTTTCTTACGGGAAGAAAAGTCATATATACATACGTAGATATGCATAGATAAAATAAAGAAGGTAGCATATATATAGTCAACCAAAACGAAGAAAAGAAAGTGAACAACTCCTGCGTGCTTCAACCTTGCAGCATCATCACATGGAAAAAAAATCTTATAGCATCATGTCGTCCTTGGATGGCAGACGACTGTATAAGTTGCCGAGCAGGCTGGTCCTGCCCCGCAACCACGGCGGTCGGAGGAAGTATAACACCATCACCATGGCCACCACCCGGAACTGCTTGGATGTCGGGAACGTGTCGAACTCTTCATCCAGCTCGTCGGGGTACGCCAGATCCTGGTACCACCACATAACCATATCTATGTGCTCGTTTGGAGACGCGAGCTCCACGCATGACAACATCGTGTCTATGTGTGGAGGCTCCCGTGGCCGCCGGTAGTAGTTGCACGCCCCGACAATGATCATGCATATGAACACGACCGGCAAGATCAGCTCAGGGTAGCACACCAGCTTCAGCAACACCACGTGCACCAACATGGTCATCAGTGGGTTCTTCCACTTGCAGATGTCATCGAACCATTTGGCGACGACGACGACGTTGGAGAAGAGCGATGTGATGCGGTAGAAGTTGGTGGCCTTGCTCCGGCGCAGGCTGAACGTGTGCGAGTCCACGCCCAGCATGTACTCCACCACCTCCCTAGGCAGCGGCGGATCAGCCCTGCCCAGCCGTGTGGCCACAATCACCATCGTCTGGTACCGGAGGTAGTCCAGCTGCTGCACGGAGAGAGGGTCCGTGTAGTGCATCTTGGGCCGCAGCGCCCACCCGTACCGTGCCAACATGTTTGCCCACGCGGTGTAGGTGAACCGGACGGCGAGGAAAACACACCGCGTTGAGCGTGGCGCAAGTTTGTGTGAGGTAGTGGCGTAAAGATTAGGAAAACACAAACAACCGAAAACGCGAAGGTGATCGTAGCGAGGGTGGACACCGGTAAGAAGGAAGTAGTGTTGGGGAACGTAGTAATTTCAAAAATTCTCCTACGCACACGCAAGATCATGGTTCTGCATAGCAACGAGAGGGGAGAGTGTTGTCTACGTACCCTCGTAGACCGAAGCGGAAGCGTTGACACAACGTAGATGAAGTAGTCGTACGTCTTCCCGATCCGACCGATCCAAGCACCGTCACTCCGGCACCTCCGAGTTCTTAGCACACATACAGCTCGATGACGCTCCCCGGGCTCCGATCCAGCAAAGCTTCGGGGATGAGTTCCGTCAGCATGACGGCGTGGTGACGATCTTGATGTTCTACCGTCGCAGGGCTTCGCCTAAGCGCTGCTACAATATGACCAATGTGGAATATGGTGGAGGGGGGCACCGCACACGGCTAAGGAACGATCACGATGATCAACTTGTGTGTTCTAGGGTGCCCCCTGCCCCCGTATATAAAGGAGGGAGGGGGAGGTGCGGCCGGCCCCAAGGGGTGCGCCTGGAGGAGTCCTACTCCTACCGGGAGTAGGACTCCCCCCTCTCTTGCCTTGTTGGAGAAGGAAAGGGGGGGCGCCGCCCCCCCTTCCTTGTCCTATTCGGACTAGGGGGGGAGGGGGCGCGCGGCCTGCCCTGGCCGGCCCCTCTCTTCTCCCTTATGGGCCATGAAGGCCCATTAACCCCTCGGGGGGGTTCCGGTAACCCCCGGTACTCCGGTAAAATGCCGATTTCACCCGGAACGATTCCGATGTCCAAATATAGGCTTTCAATATATCGATCTTTATGTATCGACCATTTCAAGACTCCTCGTCATGTCCGTGATCACATCTGGGACTCCGAACAACCTTCGGTACATCAAAATACATAAACTCATAATGAAACTGTCATCGTAACTTGAAGCGTGCGGACCCTACGGTTCGAGAACAATGTAGACATGACCGAGACATGTCTCCGGTCAATAACCAACAGCGGGACCTGGATGCCCATATTGGCTCCTACATATTCTACAAAGATCTTTATCGGTCAGACCGCATAACAACATACGTTGTTCCCTTTGTCATCGGTATGTTACTTGCCCGAGATTCGATCGTCGGTATCCAATACCTAGTTCAATCTCGTTACCAGCAAGTCTCTTTACTCGTTCCATAATACATCATCCTGCAACTAACTCATTAGTTGCAATGCTTAAGTGATGTGCATTACCGAGAGGGCCCAGAGATACCTCTCCGACGATCGGAGTGACAAATCCTAATATCGAAATACGTCAACCCAATATGTACCTTTGGAGACACCTATAGAGCACCTTTATAATCACCCAGTTACGTTGTGACATTTGGTAGCACACAAAGTGTTCCTCTGGCACACGGGAGTTACATAATCTCATAGTCATAGGAACATGTGTAAGTCATGAAGAAAGCAATAGCAACATACTAAACGACCGGGTGCTAAGCTAGTGGAATGGGTCATGTCAATCAGATCATTCAACTAAAGATGTGATCCCGTTAATCAAATGACAACTCTTTGTCCATGGTTAGGAAACATAACCATCTTTAATTAGCGAGCTAGTCAAGTAGAGGCATACTAGTGATGTCGTGGTTCTAAGTCTGATAGTGAGGTAGGGGGTGTGTATGAGGAGGCTAGACCTTAGCTATTTGGAAGTTGTAAGCACGCAAGGTTTACGAGGTCAGGCCCTTCTCGGAGGAAGTAACAGCCCTACGTCTCGGTGCCCGGAGGCGGTCGACTGTATTATGCTTGTGTAAATTGACAGGGGTGCGAACCCTTGATACTGAGGAGGGAGGTGGCTTATATAGAGTTCGCCAGCCCTCGCCTTCCCTCAGTAATGCAGGGTTTAAGGTACATTTAAGGTGGGCGTTACTGATAACGTCCCTAATAAAGTGTCTTAATAACCATAAAGACTACTTAATAGCCGACCGTTTGCCTGCAGGGTGACTTGAGGTCTTCTGGCAGTCGAGTGGTTGGCTTCTTGGTCGAGTGACAACTTCTTGGTCGAGTGTCTTCAACCCGTCGAGTGAGATATCTTCAAGTCGATTGAATGGTGACTTCTTCTAGGGATGTCCTATGGTAGGGCTCTTTAGGACGGGTCCATGTCCCTACCGTAGGTACGTGACTTCATCATTAGCCCCCGAACGGACCGAGGCTAGAATGAGAAAAGGGGTTAGGGATCTTTCCGACTGATTCTTCGGGTTATATGGGCGCTTCGTTCTGGGTCGACTGTCACGGATGACGTCATTAACCTTTTTCAGTCGCCTTGATCCGTTCCAGGCCTTTCGTCGAGTGGATTTCTTTACCTGTGAGGTATCGTGCGCCGGTGCGCGCGGGATTTCCGTTTTGTCAAGTTGTTCTGCAGCCAGCGGAGATCGTGGGATTCGGATTTTTTGGGAAGCGCGCGAAACGGGGGCGGCCGCAGTAATCGGGAGCGACAGTGCGAAGGCTCCTCGATCTCCGCGCCGCCTTTTTCGCCACGTACTGCGCGCGCGCCTGCCACGAGATTTGACTGGATAGCTCGGGCCTACCTGTCAGCCACTCGGAAGCGGCCCCTTATAAGTAGCTGGCCTGGAGCCCTCCATCAGTGCGCGTGCTCATCTCTTCCTCTTCTTTCTCTCTTTCTCCGTAGCCTCCCCTGCTTCCTTTACTCTCGCCCAGCCACCGCAAGACCAGCTCGAGATCTCGCCGGCGACGATGGTGAAGGGCAAGACGACCGCTCTGGAGCGCGCGAAGAAGGCGGCGGCGGCGGGGAAGGGGAAGAAGTCTGCGCGCGGCGGATCTTCCTCTCGGACGGCTCTGCCCAAGGGTTGGATCCAGGGCGACTGGATGCCTTCGGTGCTCCGTCAGGAGGATCTTGACGACTTGGTCGAGGGGGGAGCCATCCCTCACAAGGCTGCGCGTCTTCCGGGGGGAGAGATCGAACCCCAACCTCGCGACGGTGAGTGCGTGCTCCTGGCCACTCACATCGACCGAGGGTTTTCTCTGCCGCCCCACTCTTTCTTCCGCAGCTTCTTGAACTTCTTTGGAGCGCAGCTCCACTACTTTACCCCCAACTCTATAGTCTATCTCGCTGCCTTTATTTCAATGTGTGAGGCGTTCCTGGGTTGCCGCCCACACTGGGGGCTTTTTAAGCACATCTTCACCTGTCACTCTCAGTCGGTTAAGAAAGCCAAGTCGAGTGACGAGAGGACACAAGTGATCCAACTGTGTGGGGGTTTGGCGATCCACACAAGAGGGCAGAGCTGTTTCCCAACCATTACTTTCCCGGAGTCAGTTCGGGGCTGGCAGGCGACTTGGTTCTACTGTCAGGATCAGGCGACTCCAGGGCAGTCGACTGGGCTCCCACCTTTCACCCTCGACTGAGCCGAAAAGCCCGCTTCTCTGAAGGTGACGCCTGAAGAGAAGGCCCAGGTAAAGATACTGGCGGGTCGAGTGGTTGAGCTTGTCCGTGAGGGCGTGACGGGGATGGATCTGCTGGAAGTCTTCCTCAAGAGACGAATCCAACCGCTCCAGGCTCGGGACCACCCGATGTGGCTGTACTCTGGCCTCGAGGACAACACTCGGATCCACCCGGAGGAGGTCACCGACGAGATGTTGGAGGGGTGGCTGTCCAGTATCACGGGGAACAAGGACAACCCCCGGGGAGCTAGGAGGGTCATTCCACTCGACAGCTCGTATGAGGTTGACCAGGTGCGTTTTTATGTCTCCGACTGAAATCTTCGTTTTCTGTATTGGTCTTCTTTCGAGCAGGTCGATTGACTTTACCTTTGTCTGTTGTCTTTCAGGCGACCACTGAGATGTACTCGACGTCCAATGGGGCGCAGGGGTCGACTGAGGAAGGAGAAGGGAGCGGAGGCGAGAGCGGGGATGACCAGGGTGAGTGGGAGTCGGATGGTGAAGGAGAGGGAGGCAACGACATCTTCTCCAGCGAAGAGGAGGAGGAGGAGACCGAACCTCCCCGCCCGGAAAGGCGATCCAAGCTCGCACATGACCCGGCACAGGGACGTGGTCAGGCGAGCCGCTCCGTCGGGCCGTCGTCAAAACGCCCTCGAACTTCTTCTCCAACACCGACTGGGAAGGTCCCCAAGCAACCACGCACGACGCTATCCAAGCCGCCCAAGACTCTGCCCAAGATGAAGATAACTGTCCCTGTTATTTCTGGGTAACAAAGCTTGTCTTCCCTCGTCGATTGGAGGACGGATCCTCGGTCGACTCGTTACGCTTAACTGGTTGATTTTTCGAAATTTGCAGTGCTGCTACCTCCGAGATCTCTGCCAAAGACGACGACCAAGAGATGGGGGACGCCGCTACCTCCAACCCTGGTACGATTATTGACATTCTGTTTTTTGAGTTGACTTGGTCGTTTCTTGCAATTCTGGTCGATTGAAAGTTCTTCCTGCAGCCCCTCCTCATGTTATCGACCTCCCGGATGACGACGACAACGAGCCGCTGAGGATAGGGAGGACCAAGAGGCCGTCGACTGACAGGACTCCCCAGCCTGCTCTGGTGCCTAAGGCCGTGGCTCGGGATGGCGGCGATGCCCCTCGGGCTTCTGTGACCTTTGCCAATCCCCTGTCGAGTGTGCAGCCCTCGGCGTCGACTGCCAATCCGACTTCGCTCTTTGTCGCGTACTCTGTCCCTGAAGACGAAGTGGCCGCTGCGAAGGAGGCCATACACCAGGCGGGGGTCATGATGGAACAGGTGAAGAAGGCTCGGGAGGCCAGCTAGGCAGCTTACGACGCAAGTTCGGCGCTTCAGAGCAACATCCAGGTCAGTCGACTTGATACTTGATTGTTTGAAGAGTCTTTCTCCCCCTCTCTTTTTGTTTTGAAGATCTTTGTCTCTGTACACCGACTGGGTGTGTTTTCTCCTTCTTGGACCAGTGGGGGCACGCTGAGTGCACCCACTGGGTGTAGTCCCCGAGACTACGGTGCACTGCTGGCAGTCGACTTTAGTCTTTATATTGCGTTTCTGAATCTGGTTTCCCTTCTTGATCTGGTCGAGTCGTGTCAAATGGATCTGTGTCCAGTCGACTGCGGACACTCGACTCTCTCTCTCTCTTTTTTTGGACCAGTGGGGGCACACTGAGTGCACCCACTGGGTGTTGTCCCCGAGACTACTGTCGAATGTTTTTGATTCGGCAGTAGTCTTAGAAACGTTACCTTTTCCCCTTAGTTACTCGGGGGCAATTCATCTAGTATGTCTGTCGACTGAAATTTCCTTTTGCAGAAATCTTGTGAACTTGCGTCTCGCTATACTGAGTTGGAGAAGCAGCGGATTCAACTGACTCTCGATCTGGAACTGGCCAGAACGGAACTGCAGAAGGTCAGAGATGGCGTTGCTGGTAAGACGACCTCGTCGACTGGTCTTGTTTTAGGCTTGGGTATCTTTTTGCTGTTTCTGAACCGATCGTTGTTTCTTTTGCAGGAGAACTGAGCGAGGCCCTGGCGAAGAAGGATCGGGACTTGGCTGCTGCCCACAAGGAGGCTGATGACAAGATCGCACTGGCTGAACAGAAGCTGGCTTCGGTCAGCCAGATAGAAGATGAGAACACCAAGCTGAAGGCTGCTCTGAATGAAGCCAACAGGGAGTGCTCGCACTGGAAGAAGAGGCATCTCACCCTGAGCGAGCAAATGGAAGGCGTCGCTCGCAGGAGGGACGACCTGGAGAGCTACCTGAGGAGTCTTGCCAAGACGCTGTACATCAAGCTCGAAGGTGCGCCTTCAATTCCGACTGGTTTTCTTTTGCGTCGACTCAGTTTTCGATTGTTGACTTATCTTTGGGTCTTGTATGCAGAATTTTGTCAGAACTTCGAAGAGGAGACCGGGCGGATTGAAACGGGTCTGGACCTAATCAATTCTCCGGTGAAAGATGATACTGCCATGAACCTGCTCCGACTGGAATCTCGAATCGACGGCGCCGTGGATTACTTGGCTCGGCTGAAGATTCCCATGTCGCGGATCGACTCGACACTTTGGCCAGAGTCTACGCTCCAGAACGATCTCGAGTCTCTTATGGCTCGACTTGACAAAATCCCCGATCGAGTGCAGGAGTGGAAGAAGTCTTCTGCCCGGTGCGGCGCTGATGTGGCTCTATCTTTAGTCCGCGTACATTGCAAGGAGGCACAAGAAGAAAAGTTGGCCGCCATCCAAGTCGCCAATACCAAGAGGCACAGCTTTCAAGACTTCATGGAGACCTTCATTGCTGCTGCCACTCGTATTGCGGACGGAATTGACCTGGATGAGTTCGTCGCTCCTGCCAGTCCTCCTCTTGAGGAATGAGAAAACTTTTATGCCTTTCCTTAAATTTGCCTCGGAATGCCGAGTGGACTTGTAATCGTTTAAACTCTGCCGAGCTGAGGGCTCGAGTACTTTGATTCGGGGCCTGGGGCCTTTTAATTTTTATCCGAACTTAATTTCTTGCTGAATGTCTTCGTGGTTTTGAACTGTCGTGTGGGACTTTGGTTTTGTATTCAGACAAGTGCTGGACTGCAGCTAAGTCCCCGAGTGTGAGGTTGGCTCACCACTCGGTAGGGTTTTTTCAAACTTAGGCGAGTACTTGACTGCAGCTAAGTTTCCGAGTGGGAGAACTTAGGCGAGTACCGGACTGCAGCTAAGCCCCCGAGTGGGAGGATTGCTCTCCACTCGGTAGGATTTTTTTTTCAAACTTAGGCGAGTGCTTGACTGCAGCTAAGTTTCCGAGTGGGAGAACTTAGGCGAGTACTGGACTGCAGCTAAGCCCCCGAGTGGGAGGATTGCTCTCCACTCGGTAGGATTTCTTCAAACTTAGGCGAGTGCTTGACTGCAGCTAAGTTTCCGAGTGGGAGAACTTAGGCGTGTAATGGACTGCAGCTAAGCCCCCGAGTGGGAGGATTGCTCTCCACTCGGTAGGATTTTTTTGAACTTAGGCGAGTGCTTGACTGCAGCTAAGTTTCCGATTGGGAGAACTTAGGCGAGTACTGGACTGCAGCTAAGCCCCCGAGTGGGAGGATTGCTCTCCACTCGGTAGGATTTTTTCAAACTTAGGCGAGTGCTTGACTGCAGTTAAGTTTCCGAGTGGGAGAACTTAGGCGAGTACTGGACTGCAGCTAAGCCCCCGAGTGGGAGGATTGCTCTCCACTCGGTAGGATTTTTTCAAACTTAGGCATGTGCTTGACTGCAGCTAAGTTTCCGAGTGGGAGAACTTAGGCGAGTACTGGACTGCGGCTAAGCCCCCGAGTGGGAGGATTGCTCTCCACTCGGTAGGATTTTTTTCAAACTTAGGCGAGTGCTTGACTGCAGCTAAGTTTCCGAGTGGGAGAACTTAGGCGAATACTGGACTGCGGCTAAGCCTCCGAGTGGGAGGATTGCTCTCCACTCTGTAGGATTTTTTCAAACTTAGGCGAGTGCTTGACTGCAGCTAAGTTTCCGAGTGGGAGAACTTAGGCGAGTACTGGACTGCAGCAAAGCCCCCGAGTGGGAGGATTGCTCTCCACTCGGTAGGATTTTTCTTTTTTCTTTAAAATTTAGGCGAAACGGATTCGCAGTCAAGTCACCCACTGGGGGTTTTGTGTGCAAACAAAGTGACAGCTATTATTGGAACACTCTTGTCTTTGATAAAAAGGAACTGTAGAAATTATTCTTCTCATTACAAGGGGAACTCAGGTGTAAAAGGGGCGGAGCAGTTCCGCGTTCCAAGCTCGTGGCTCGTCGACCTGGCGATCGACGTTGTAGAGGTGGTATGCTCCATTGTGGAGGACTCTGGTGACTATGAAGGGGCCTTCCCAAGTAGGACCAAGTTTGTGTGGCTTCTGTTGATCTACTCGGAGGACCAGATCTCCTTCTTGGAAGGTTCGACTTTTCACATTTCGGGCGTAAAAACGGCGCAAGTCTTGTTGATAAATGGTCGATCTGATCATGGCCATCTCCCTTTCTTCTTCCAAGAGGTCGACTGCGTCTTGCCGGGCCTCCTCTGCTTCATCTTCGGTGTAAAGTTCGACTCGGGGTGCATTATGAAGAAGATCGCTTGGCAGGACAGCTTCGGCTCCATAAACCAGAAAGAATGGGGTCCTTCCAGTCGACCGGTTAGGGGTGGTCCTTAATCCCCACAGAACTGACGGAAGCTCGTCAACCCAAGCGCCTGCCGCGTGCTTGAGATCGCGCATCAGCCAAGGTTTTAGTCCTTTGAGAATCAGACCATTTGCTCTCTCCGCCTGTCCATTCGACTGGGGATGAGCGACTGAAGCGTAGTCGACTCGTGTGCCTTGAGAAGCACAAAATGCTTTGAACTCGTCCGAATCAAAGTTTGACCCGTTGTCAGTGATGATGCTATGCGGGACTCCATATCTGAATGTTAACCCTCTGATGAAACTGATAGCAGTGCCAGCATCGAGGCTCTTTATGGGCTTAGCTTCGATCCATTTGGTAAATTTGTCGACTGCCACAAGTACATGAGTGAATCCACTCCTGCCCGTTCTTAGGGGGCCAACCATGTCCAATCCCCAGACGGCAAAGGGCCAGACGAGCGGAATGGTTTTCAGGGCTGACGCGGGCTTGTGCGACATGTTGGAGTAGAACTGGCACCCTTCGCACTTGTCGACTATCTCTTTTGCCATCTCATTTGCCCTTGGCCAGTAAAATCCAGCTCGGTATGCTTTAGCCACAATAGTCCGAGAGGACGCATGGTGACCGCAGGTCCCCGAGTGGATATCGTTAAGGATTATTTGACCCTCTTCTGGCGTTATGCATTTCTGGCCGACTCCGGTCGCACTCTCTCTGTACAGCTGTCCCCTTATGACTGTGAAGGCCTTAGATCGGCGGACGATCTGTCGAGCCTCCTCCTCGTCCTCCGGAAGTTCTTTCCTTAGGATATATGCAATGTACGGTATTGTCCAGTCAGGGGTGATTGCCAAGACTTCCATGATTAGGTCGACTACTGCAGGCACTTCAACTTCAGTCGGATCTGTGGCACTTTTCGGCTGCGGGGTTTCTTCTGTGGAAGGATCTTCTTGGACTGACGGTGAGTGAATGTGTTCCAAGAACACGTTGCTTGGAATGGCTTCTCTCTTGGAGCCTATCTTTGCCAAGTCATCAGCTGCCTGATTTTTCAGTCGGGGGGTATGGTGGAGTTCTAACCCCTCGAACTTCTTCTCTAGCTTTTGCACTGTATTGCAATATCTAGTCATTGCCGGACTCCTGACGTCCCACTCCTTCATCACTTGATTAACCACCAGATCTGAGTCGCCATAGACCATGAGGCGACGGACGCCAAGTGAAATGGCCATGCGCAACCCATACAAAAGTGCTTCATACTCTGCTTCGTTATTGGAGGAATCGAAGTGAATCTGGAGAACGTATCTGAGCTTATCTCCTCGGGGGGAGACCAAAACTACCCCCGCGCCCGAACCACTCAGCATCTTGGATCCATCGAAGAACATAGTCCAGTGTTCCGAGTGAACTTGAGTCGGAAGTTGCTGTTCAATCCACTCGGCGATGAAATCCGAGATTGCTTGGGACTTGATGGCTTTCTTTGCTTCAAACTTGATATCTAAAGGAAGGAGTTCAATCGCCCACTTGGCCACTCGACCAGTTGCATCTCTGTTATGCAGGATCTCCGATAATGGGGCGTCGCTGACGACTGTAATGGAGTGGTCAGAGAAATAATGTGCAACTTTCTTCATGGTCATATAAATCCCATATAAAAGCTTCTGGTAGTGGGGGTATCTTTGTTTTGAAGGGGTTAAAATTTCAGACACATAATATACAGGGCGTTGAACTTTGAAGGCCTTCCCTTCCTCTTCCCTCTCGACCATAAGTACTGTACTGACAACTTGTCCCGTGGCTGCAATGTAAAGCAACAGAGGCTCTTTGCTGATTGGGGCAGCTAGCACCGGCTGGGTGGAGAGCAGAGCTTTGAGCTCTGCAAAGGCTGCATCAGCTTCTGGAGTCCACTTGAACTTGTCAGACTTCTTCATCAGTCGGTAAAGAGGCAACGCTTTTTCACCGAGTCGAGAAATGAATCGACTTAAGGCGGCCAAGCAGCCTGTAAGGTTTTGGACATCATGCACATGTACAGGACGCTTCATCCGGAGTATGGTGCCAATTTTTTCAGGATTGGCGTCGATTCCCCGTTCGGAAACGAGAAAACCGAGTAGCTTTCCACCTGGAACTCCGAAAGTGCACTTTGACGGATTGAGCTTGATATCGTACCTCCTGAGGTTGGCAAAGGTTTCAGCAAGGTCAGCCCGCAGGTCGGAACCTTTCCGGGACTTGACTACGATATCGTCCATGTACGCCTCCACATTCCGACTGATTTGAGTGAGTAAACACTTCTGGATCATTCTCATGAATGTGGCTCCGGCGTTCTTGAGGCCGAATGGCATGGTGACGTAACAGAAGCATCCGAATGGAGTGATGAAAGCTGTTTTGATTTCGTCGGGCCCATACAGACGGATCTGATGGTACCCGGAGTAGGCATCTAGAAAAGACAATCTCTCACATCCCGCAGTTGAGTCGACAATCTGGTCGATGCGAGGGAGAGGAAAATGATCTTTCGGGCAGACCCGATTGATATGCTTGAAATCAATGCACATACGGAATGACTTGTCCTTCTTGGGGACCATGACGGCATTGGCGAGCCACTCGGAGTGGTAAATCTCTCGGATGAACTCAGCTGCTAAGAGCCGAGCCACTTCCTCGCCAATGGCTTGTTTTTTCTGGACGGCGGACCATCGAAGATGTTCCTTCACGGGCTTGAACTTTGGGTCGACTCGCAGACGGTGCTCAGCCAGCCCCCTGGGAACTCCAGGCATGTCAGAGGGTTTCCATGCGAAGATGTCCCAGTTCTCACGGAGGAGCTGGATGAGCGCTTCTTCCTGTTTGGAGTCGAGCGTCGTCGAGATGTGAGTTGGAGCAGCGTCGGGATCGGTCGGGTGAATGTGGACTGTCTTCGTTTCGCCAGCCGACTGAAAAGCTGACTCGGAGGCAGGCTTCTTAGCTCGCAGCAATTCACTCGGGTCGGCAGCCTTTTGGTACTCTTTCAGCTCGACCACTGCCATCTGAGCATCGGTGATCTTTGATCCCTTCTGAAAATATTCTTCTGCCTTCTTCCGGTTGCCCGTAACAGTGATCACACCTTTGGGGCCAGGCATCTTTAATTTAAGATAGACGTAACATGGTCGAGCCATGAAGCGTGCGTAAGCTGGCCTGCCCAAGATGGCGTGATAAGCACTCTGGAAGTCCACAACTTCAAACATCAACTTTTCCTTGCGGTAATTCTTTGAATCACCAAAAACCACATTAAGAGCAATCTGGCCGAGTGACTCGGCTTTTTTCCCAGGAATGACTCCGTGGAAGCTCATGTTACTGGTGCTGAGTCTGGACATCGGAATGCCCATTCCTTTCAAAGTTTCAGCGTACAGTATGTTCAGGCCACTGCCGCTGTCCATCAGGACTTTGGTCAGTCGAGTGCCTTCGACAACTGGGTCGACCACCAAAGCTTGCCTCCCAAGGGTGGCAATGTGTGTCGGGTGATCGGACTGGTCGAATGTGATGGCAGTCTGAGACCACTTCAGGTAACTGGGCGTCGCCGGGGCAACCATGTTCACCTCACGGTTAATGACTTTCAGTCGACTTTTACTTTCGATATCAGCAAAAATCATCAAGGTTGAATTGACTTGGGGGTATCCATCGTCACTATCCTCCTTGTCCTCAACTCTCTCTGGTTCTTTTTCCTTATCCTTGGGCTGCTTGCCCTAGAACTGCTGAATCAGAAGCCGACACTGTCGAGTGGTATGCTTCGGGAAAATAAAATTTCCTTCTTCATCTTTCTTGGTGTGGATGTGACATGGCAGGTCCAACACATCATTCCCATCCTGATCTTTAACCTTCTTGGGTTTCCATGTGCGCTTGGGTTTTCCCTTGAAATTTCCCTGGGCCACAGCCAGGGCCTCCCCAGGGGCTGCTGGCTCGGCCTTCCGCTTCTGCTTCCGACTGGATTTCCTCCGGTTTCTTGGGCGACTGATTTGAGTTTGCCACTTCGGAGTCGGTCCTCGTCTTCTCCATTAGCGTACTTGGTGGCAATCTCCATCATCCGATTCAGGGACATCTCTCCAGTTCGGCCAAACTTCAGATTCAACTCCCTGTACTTGACGCCTTCCTTGAAAGCGCAAACTGCTTGATGGTCTGGCACGTTCTCGACCGAGTGGTGCAGTGTGATCCACCTCTGGATGTATTCTCTCAGAGTTTCATTTGGCTTCTGCACGCAAGACCGCAGCTCCGTAAGGCCTGCAGGGCGCTTGCATGTCCCTTCGAAGGTTGTGATAAACACTCGGGAGAGATCCTCCCAAGTGTAAATGCTGCTGGGCGCCAACTGATTCAGCCACGCCCTAGCTGAGCCTTCCAACATGAGGGGTAAATGCTTCATGGCCACCTCATCATTACCGCCACCAATCTGCACAGCCACTCGGTAATCTTCGAGCCACGTGTCGGGCTTGGATTCACCAGTGAACTTGCTGACCCCAGTCGCCAGCCTGAAATTGGGAGGGATCACTGCGGCTCTGATGGCTCGACTGAAACATTCAGGCCCCGAGGCGTGTGTCCTGCTGCCGGTGGGCGTATCTCTGTTGTGGCCCTCTCGATGAGCCCTGTTCCTGTCCACCAGACCTTGAACGAGGATGGATCTTGCGTCAAAGCCTGGGTCTCTGGGGTCGACTGGGATCCTCTGCCTACCGTTATGGGGGCGCCTGTCATCCGATGTCGAGGTGCATACGATCCACTCCTCGGGGGAGGGGACGGCACTCGACGTCTATCATCACGATCGGGTCGGTGATCATATTGTTCATTCCTCCTGTACTGATCGTGCCGATCTCCACGTCCCTCACGCCTCGGGGGCGATCTTGGGCTGTGAGCCGACTGGACGGTTTCCGTTGCGACGGATCGACTGTGGATCCTGTCCCGCGACTGAGAGACGGCGGAATTCTGATTTCCCGCCGCTCGGAGCAATGCTCTGATCTGCAGCAATCCTCTGCCAGCCTCTGACTGAGAGGGCTGGATTGACTCTGCTATGCGGGCCGCGGCAGCCAGGTTCTGAACCGGAGTTCGGTATACCTGCGGTGGTGGGAAGAGCTGACGTCGACTGGATTCAGGAGCTTGCTGGCGTCGACTGGACTCGGGAGCCCGCTGACGCGCTCGCTCGTCGAGAGCTCGCTGTAGATTATCCAGTCGAGTGTGCTCGGCTAGATTAGCCAAGCGCGCGTCCTCCAAGGCCCGGGCCTCGGGGGTTTCTCCAACAATAGGAGTGTAGAGCGCGTCCATGTTCCGGCGACGAAGCTCCTCCCGCTGTAATGACGTAAGAGGTTCGGGGAGGTACTCGTCGTGAGGATGCGACAGACCGCCTCTATCTGCGCCACTATCAGTGCGATGGAATCCAGGAGGACTGCGTGTCCCCTCGACCGCCAGAACCTCCGCCAAAGGGTCGCTGCTGTCGCACTCGGATGTGGTCTTTGCGGAGCCAGTCGACAGATCGAACAGGCCGCAGAGGGATTTGTCGGGTTCGATTGCCGTGACTTGTGGGGCCGCCGACTGGCGGGCCGCGGCGTGCTTCATCCACCGCTGGAGTCTCGACCGACCCGAGCGCTTGCGCTGGCGGGAGACAGGATGGGGAGACGACACGGGAGTCGACCGATATGGGGTCGATGGCTGCCGCAGGAGGACGCCACGGACACACGCGTGGAAGTGCGTCACACCGCGGACGGGGAGCGCGTCAACGTCAAGCGGCGCCTCCTGGAGCCAGGCGGAGTCGTCGGCGATGAAAGTGAGTCTGCCGAGACGGATCTCGCGGCCTTCTGCCAAAGCTCCACAGGAAAACATGATCAAGTGGATCGGAAAAATCGCAACTTCTCCAATTAGGCGCTAAGACTAATGCCCCACGGTGGGTGCCAACTGTCGTGGTTCTAAGTCTAACAGTGAGGTAGGGGGTGTGTATGAGGAGGCTAGACCTTAGCTATTGGGAAGTTGTAAGCACACAAGGTTTACGAGTTCAGGCCCTTCTCGGAGGAAGTAACAGCCCTACGTCTCGGTGCCCGGAGGCGGTCGACTGTATTATGCGTGTGTAAATTGACAGGGGTGCGAACCCTTGATACTGAGGAGGGAGGTGGCTTATATAGAGTTCGCCAGCCCTCGCCTTCCCTCAGTAATGCAGGGTTTAAGGTACATTTAAGGTGGGCGTTACTGATAACGTCCCTAATAAAGTGTCTTAATAACCATAAAGACTACTTAATAGCCGACCGTTTGCCTGTAGGGTGACTTGAGGTCTTCTGGCAGTCGAGTGGTTGGCTTCTTGGTCGAGTGACAGCTTCTTGGTCGAGTGTCTTCAACCCGTCGAGTGAGATATCTTCAAGTCGATTGAATGGTGACTTCTTCTAGGGATGTCCTATGGTAGGGCTCTTTAGGACGGGTCCGTGTCCCTACCGTAGGTACGTGACTTCATCAGGTGACACTTTGTTTGTCTATGTATTCACACATGTATTATGTTTCCTGTTAATACAATTCTAGCATGAATAATAAACATTTATCATGATATAAGGAAATAAATAATAACTTTATTATTGCCTCTAGGGCATATTTCCTTCAGTCTCCCACTTGCACAAGAGTCAATAATCTAGTTCACATCGCCATGTGATTTAACAGCAATAGTTCACATCACCATGTGATTAACACCCATAGTTCACATCGTCATGTGACCAACACTCAAAGGGTTTACTAGAGTCAGTAATCTAGTTCACATATCTATGTGATTAACACCCAAAGAGTACTAAGGTGTGATCATGTTTTGCTTGTGAGATAATTTTAGTCAACGGGTCTATCACATTCAGATCCGTAAGCATTTTGCAAGTTCTATGTCTACAATGCTCTACACGGAGCTACTCTAGCTAATTGCTCCCACTTTCAATATGTATCTACATTGAGACTTAGAGTCATCTAGATTAGTGTCAAAACTTGCATCGACGTAACCTTTTACGACGAACCTTTTGTCACCTCCATAATCGAGAAACATATCCTTATTCCACTAAGGATAATTTTGACCGCTGTCCAGTGATCTACTCCTAGATCACTATTGTATTCCCTTGCCAAAATCAGTGTAGGTTATACAATAGATCTGGTACACAGCATGGCATACTTTATAGAACCTATGGCCAAGGCATAGGGAATGACTTTCATTCTCTTTCTATCTTCTGCCGTTGTCGGGTTTTGAGTCTTACTCAACTTCACACCTTGTAACACAAGCAAGAACTCTTTCTTTGACTGTTCCATTTTGAACTACTTCAAAATCTTGTCAAGGTATGTACTTATTGAAAAATCTTATCAAGCGTCTTGATCTATCTCTATAGATCTTGATGCTTAATATGTAAGCAGCTTCACTGAGGTCTTTTCTTTTCAAAACTCCTTTCAAACACTCCTTTATGCTTTGTAGAATAATTCTACATTATTTCCGATCAACAATATGTCATTCACATATACTTATCAGAAATGTTGTAGTGCTCCCACTCACTTTCTTGTAAATACAGGCTTCACCGCAAGTCTGCATAAAACTATATGCTTCGATCAACCTATCAAAGCGTATATTCCAACTCCGAGATGCTTGCACCAGTCCATTGATGGATCACTGGAGCTTGCATATTTTGTTAACACCTTTAGGATTGACAAAACCGTATACAACTCTTCTTTAATAAATCCATTAAGGAATGTAGTTTTGTTTATCCATTTGCCGGATTTCATAAAATGCGGCAATTGCTAACATGATTCGGACAGACTCAAGCATAGATACGAGTGAGAAACTCTCATCGTAGTCAACACCTTGAACTTTGTCAAAAACCTTTTTCGACAAGTCTAGCTTTGTGGATAGTAACACTACAATCAGCGTCCGTCTTCCTCTTAAAAGATCCATTTATTTTCTATGGCTTGCCGATCATCGGGCAAGTCAACCAAAGTCTACACTTTGTTCTCATACATGGATCCCATCTCAGATTTCATGGCCTCAAGCCATTTTGCGGAATCTGGGATCATCATCGCTTCCTCATAGTTCGCAAGTTCGTCATGGTCTAGTAACATGACTTCCAGAACAGGATTACCGTACCACTCTGGTGCGGATCTCACTCTGGTTTACCTACGAGATTCGGTAGTAACTTGATCTGAAGTTACATGATCATCATCATTAGCTTCCTCACTAATTTGTGTAGTAGTCACAAGAACAGATTTCTGTGATGAACTACTTTCCAATAAGGGAGATGGTACAATTACCTTATCAAGTTTTCTACTTTCCTCCCACTCACTTCTTTCGAGAGAAACTCCTTCTCTGGAAAGGATCCATTCTCAGCAACGAATATATTGCCTTCGGATCTGTGATAGAAGGTGTACCCAACAGTTTCCTTTGGGTATCCTATGAGGACACATTTCTCTGATTTGGTTTTGAGCTTATCAGGATGAAACTTTTTCACATAAGCATCGCAACCCCAAACTTTAAGAAACGACAATTTTAGTTTCTTGCCAAACCACAGTTCAGATTGTGTCGTCTCAACGGACTTAGATGGTGCCCTTTTAAACATGAATGCAGCTGTCTTTAATACATAATCCCAAAACGATAGTGGTAGATTGGTAAGAAACATCATAGATCGCACCATATCTAATAAAGTACGGTTATGACGTCCGGACACACCACTATGCTGTGGTGTTCCAGGTGGCGCGAATTTGTGAAACTATTCCACATTGTTTTAATTGAAGACCAAACTTGTAACTCAAATATTTGTCTCCGCGATCAGATCATAGAAACCTTATTTTCTTGTCACGATGATTTTCCACTTCACTCTGAATTTTTTTGAACTTTTCAAATGTTTCAGACTTATGTTTCATCAAGTAGATATACACATATCTGCTCAAATCATTTGTGAAGGTCAGAAAATAACGATACCCGCCACGAGCCTTAACACTCATCGGATCGCATACATCAGTATGTATTATTTCCAATAAGTCAGTTGCTCGCTCCATTGTTCCGAAGAACGGAGTCTTAGTCATCTTGCCCATGAGGCATGGTTCGCAAGCATGAAGTGATTCATAATCAAGTGATTCCAAAAGCCCATCAGCATGGAGTTTCTTCATGCGCTTTACACCAATATGACCTAAACGACAGTGCCACAAATAAGTTGCACTATCATTATTAACTTTGCATCTTTTGGTTTCAATATTATGAATATGTGTATCACTATGATCGAGATCCAACGAACCATTTTCATTGGGTGTGTAACCATATAAGGTTTTATTCATGTAAACAGAACAACAATTTATTCTCTTACTTAAATGAATAACCGTATTGCAGTAAACATGATCAAATCATATTCATGCTCAACACCAAATAACACTTATTTAGGTTCCACACTAATCCCGAAAGTATAGGGAGTGTCCGATGATGATCATATCAATCTTGGAACCACTTCCAACTCTCATCGTCACTTCACCCTTAACTAGTCTCTGTTCATTCTGCAACTCTCGTTTCGAGTTACTAATCTTAGCAATTGAACTAGTATCAAATACTGAGGGGTTGCTATAAACACTAGTAAAGTACACATCAATAACATGTATATCAAATATACTTATGTTCACTTTGCCATCCTTCTTATCCGCCAATCACTTGGGGTAGTTCCGCTTCCAGTGACCAGTCCCTTTGTAGTAGAAGCACCTAGTCTCAGGCTTAGGACCAGACTTGGGCTTCTTCACCTGAGCAGCAACTTTGCTTGCTGTTCTTCTTGAAGTTCCCCTTTTTCCCTTTGCCCCTTTCTTGAAACTAGTGATCTTGTCAACCACCAACACTTGATGTTGTTTCTTGATTTCTACCTTCATTGATTTCATCATCATGAAAAGCTTGGGAGTCATTTTCGTCATCCCTTGCATACTATAGTTCATCACGAAGTTCTACTAACTTGGTGATGGCGACTAGAGAATTTTGTCAATCACTATCTTATCTGGAAGATTAACTCCCACTTGATTCAAGCGATTGTAGTACCCAGACAATCTGAGCACATGCTCACTAGTTGAGCGATTCTCCTCCATCTTTTAGCTATAGAACTTGTTGGAGACTTCATATCTCTCAACTCGGGTATTTGCTTGAAATATTAACTTCAACTCTTGGAACATCTCATATGGTCCATGACGTTCAAAACGTCTTTGAAGTCCCGATTCTAAGACGTTAAGCATGGTGCACTTTAAACTATCAAGTAGTCATCATATTGAGCTAGCCAAACGTTCATAACTTCTGCATCTACTCCTGCAATAGGTCTGTCACCTAGCGGTGCATCAAGGACATAATTCTTCTGTGCAGCAATGAGGATAAACCTCAGATCACATATCCAATCCGCATCATTGCTACTAACATCTTTCAACACAATTTTCTCTAGGAACATATCAAAATAGACATATGAAAGCAACAACGCGAGCTATTGATCAACAACATAGATATGCTAATACTACCAGGACTAAGTTCATGATAAATTAAAGTTCAATTAATCATATTACTTAAGAACTCCCACTTAGATAGACATCCCTCTAATCATCTAAGTGATCACGTGATCCAAATCAACTAAACCATAACCGATCATCACGTGAAATGGAGTAGTTTTCAATGGTGAACATCGCTATGCTGATCATATCTACTATATAATTCACGCTCGACCTTTCGGTCTCCGTGTTCTGAGGCCATATCTGCATATGCTAGGCTCGTCAAGTTTAACCTGAGTATTCTGCGTGTGCAAAACTGGCTTGCACCCGTTGTAGATGGACGTAGAGCTTATCACACCCGATCATCACGTGGTGTCTGGGCACGATGAACTTTGCCAACGGTGCATACTCAGGGAGAACACTTCTTGATAATTTAGTGAGAGATCATCTTATAATGCTACCGTCAATCAAAGCAAGATAAGATGCATAAAAGATAAACATCACATGCAATCAATATAAGTGATATGATATGCCCATCATCATCTTGTGCTTGTGATCTCCATCTCCAAAGCACCGTCATGATCACCATCGTCACCGGCGCGACACCTTGATCTTCATCGTAGCATCGTTGTCGTCTCGCCAATCTTATGCTTCTACGACTATCGCTACCGCTTAGTGATAAAGTAAAGCATTACAGGGCGATTGCATTGCATACAATAAAGCGACAACCATACATGATCATCTCATACAATAAAATTTAGCATCATGTCTTGACCATATCACATCACAACATGCCCTGCAAAAACAAGTTAGACGTCCTCTACTTTGTTTGTTGCAAGTTTTACGTGGCTGCTACGGGCTTAAGCAAGAACCAATCTTACCTACGCATCAAAACCACAACGATAGTTTGTCAAGTTGATGCCGTTTTAACCTTCGCAAGGACCGGGCTTAGCCACACTCGGTTCAACTAAAGTTGGAGAAACTGACACCCGCCGGCCACCTGTGTGCAAAGCACGGCGGTAGAACCAGTCTCGCACAAGCGTACGTGTAATGTCGGTCCGGGCCGCTTGATCCAACAATACCGCCGAACCAAAGTATGACATGCTGGTAGGTAGTATGACTTATATTGCCCACAACTCACTTGTGTTCTACTCGTGCATATAACATCAAACCATAAAACCTAGGCTCTGATACAACTATTGAGGAACGTAGTAATTTCAAAAATTCTCCTACGCACACGCAAGATCATGGTGATGCATAGCAACGAGAGGGGAGAGTGTTGTCTACGTACCCTCGTAGACCAAAGCGGAAGCGTTGATGCAACGTAGAGGAAGTAGTCGTACGTCTTCCCGATCCGACCGATCCAAGCACCGTTACTCCGGCACCTCCGAGTTCTTAGCACACGTATAGCTCGATGACGCTCCCCGGGCTCCGATCCAGCAAAGCTTCGGGGATGAGTTCCGTCAGCACGATGGCGTGGTGACAATCTTGATGTTCTACCGTCGCAGGGCTTCGCCAAAGCGCTGCTACAATATGACCGAGGTGGAATATGGTGGAGGAGGGCACCGCACACGGCTATGGAACGATCACGATGATCAACTTGTGTGTCCTAGGGTGCCCCCCTGCCCCCGTATATAAAGGAGGGAGGGGGAGGTGCGGCCGGCCCCAAGGGGTGCGCGTGGAGGAGTCCTATTCCCACCAGGAGTAGGACTCCCCCCTCTCTTGCCTTGTTGGAGAAGGAAAGGGGGAAGGAGAAGAGGAAAGGGGGGTGCCGCCCCCCCTTCCTTATCCTATTCAGACTAGGGGGGAGGGGGCACACGGCCTTCCCTGGCCGGCCCCTCTCTTCTCCCTTGTGGCCCATGAAGGCCCATTAACCCCTCGGGGGGGTTCCGGTAACCCCCGGTACTCCGGTAAAATGCCGATTTCACCCGGAACGATTCCGATGTACAAATATAGGCTTCCAATATATCGATCTTTATGTCTCGACCATTTCGAGACTCCTCGTCATGTCCGTGATCACATCCGGGACTCTGAACATCCTTCGGTACATCAAAATACATAAACTCATAATGAAACTATCATCGTAACTTTAAGCATGCGGACCCTACGGTTCGAGAACAATGTAGACATGACCGAGACATGTCTCCGGTCAATAACCAACAGCGGGACCTCGATGCCCATATTGGCTCCTACATATTCTACGAAGATCTTTATCGGTCAGACCGCATAACAACATACGTTGTTCCCTTTGTCCTCGGTATGTTACTTGCCTGAGATTCGATCGTCGGTATCCAATACCTAGTTCAATCTCGTTACCGGCAAGTCTCTTTACTCGTTCCGTAATACATCATCCTGCAACTAACTCATTAGTTGCAATGCTTGCAAGGCTTAAGTGATGTGCATTACCGAGAGGGCCCAGAGATACCTCTCCGATGATCGGAGTGACAAATCCTAATCTCGAAATACGTCAACCCAACATGTACCTTTGGAGACACCTGTAGAGAACCTTTATAATCACCCGGTTACGTTGTGACGTTTGGTAGCACACAAAGTGTTCCTCCGGCACACGGGAGTTACATAATCTCATAGTCATAGGAACATGTATAAGTCATGAAGAAAGCAATAGCAACATACTAAACGATCGGGTGCTAAGCTAGTGGAATGGGTCATGTCAATCAGATCATTCAACTAATGAAGTGATCCCGTTAATCAAATGACAACTCTTTGTCCATGGTTAGGAAACATAACCATCTTTAATTAACGAGCTAGTCAAGTAGAGGCATACTAGTGACACTTTGTTTGTCTATGTATTCACACATGTATTATGTTTCCGGTTAATACAATTCTAGCATGAATAATAAACATTTATCATGATATAAGGAAATAAATAATAACTTTATTATTGCCTCTAGGGCATATTTCCTTCAAGAAGGGGGTGTAAGGGGTGGTTTTAGTGGTAGGGCGCCTATTAAGCAAGTGTGTGGCAGTGTGTAAAGCCTCGACCCAAAAAGGTGGAGGGAGAGAGGCGTGGATGAGGAGAGTGCGAACAACATCGTTTGTGGTGCGGATCATGCGCTCGGCCTTGCCATTTTGGAGAGAGGTATGGGGGCAGGAGAGGCGATAGACAATGCCATGGTCGGGGAAGAAGGTACGGAGGGACGTGTTGATGAATTCGCCGCCGTTGTCACATTGCATGCATTTGATGAGTGTGTTAAATTGTGTGAGAATGTAAGTAAAGAAACGTTGGAGGGTGGAGGATGTCTCAGATTTGTTGCGTAGGGGAAAAGACCAAGAGTAATGTGAAAAATCGTCAAGCACAATAAGATAATATTGATAACCGAAAAGCTCGTAACTGGAGCGGTCCATAGATCACAGTGAATAAGTTGGAAGGGAGCTGTAGTACAATTATTGGAAGAAGTGAAAGAAAGATGAGGCTGCCGTCCAAGTTGGCATGATGTACATGGTGATCTAGCAGCATTATTACAATCGGGAAGAAAAGCTTGGGAAATAGAAGCTAATGAGGTCTTGCCCGGATGGCCAAGACGTTGGTGCCACAAATCGCCGGAAGTGGTGAAGAGTATCCAGAGGAGAAGGCAGTGGTCGATGGTGAGCCAGGAGGGACCAGGTGTGGCTGGGGGCGGGTGGAGGACGTGGTCCTGGACGCGGTGCTGAAGAAGAACGCAGTTAAAGAACGTGCGCCACTTGATGTAGTTGTTCTGGGAGGGATCTAGTTTGAAGGTGATGTAGTTGGAGATGTGGTCTTGATGGAAATTGAGGAGGTAAGGATCAGCAGGGGGAACGACCATGGTCGAGAGAGCAAAAGTGGCAGCAGGAGTGGAGGTGGAAAGAGGAGCAGAGGAGCCAGGAGGAGGAGAGGACTGGGCGGCGGCGGCGGCGGCGGCGTCAGGAGCAGGGAGGTCGCCAAAGATGTCCTCAAACGCCATGAAGAACTGATACCAAGTTGAAGAGTGGAATGGCTCAATATGATGCCGTTGTATATTTCAGAGAGTGTTACAGAGTACAATATATAGAGGGAGAGAGCCCCAACGTCTCCCGTGAGAAGAGGCACGCAGGCCACAACGGGAGAGTGGTTAGTGATCCTAAGATCTAGGGTAGGTACAACAGCTATACAGAATACAACGGACTGAGTACAAATACATTGGTACAACACTCATACATGCATGTTAACACGCCCCCCCCCCCCCCCCCCCCCCCCCCCCGCGCAGTCGGAACACCGCCCAGGTGGATGTTCAGACTGGCTCGAAAGTCGATGAAGATCGCCGATGGGAGGCCCTTGGTGAAGATGTCTGCATATTGAGAGCCTGAAGGAACGTGCAAAACGCGAGCTTCTCCCAGCGTGACCCTGTCCCAAACGAAATGCAAGTCGATCTCCACATGCTTGGTACACTGGTGCTAGACAGGGTTCGAGGAGAGATACGTCGCACTGATATTGTCACAGTAGACCACAGTAGCACGAGAGGGTGGGCGACGGAGCTCGTGGAGAAGTTGGCGAAGCCATGTAGTCCCCGCAACACAATTAGCAACCGCGCGGTATTCAGCCTCCGCACTAGAACGGGATACCGTAGGTTGCCTCTTAGATGACCAGGAGACCAAGTTAGAGCCAAGAAAGACACAAAACTCGGAGGTAGATTTCTGAGTATCGGGACAACCGGCCCAATCAGCGTCGGAATAAGCAATGAGCTCATGGGATGGTGATGTGTAGAGTTGCAGACCGTAGTGGGAGGTGCCCTGGAGATAGCAAAGAATGCGTTTCAGCAGCTGAAAGTGGGTGGTGCGTGGAGCATGCATGAAGAGACAAGCATGTTGTATGGCGTAGGAGATGTCCGGGCGGGTTAAGATTAGATATTGGAGGGCACCAGCTAAACTGCGGTAGAGTGTGGGGTTGGAGAGAGGATCACCATCATGTGCGGAGAGTTTGGCCTTTGTGTCTATGGGTGTGGAAATGGGGTTGCATTGCAACATATTGGCGACGAACCATTTGGCGACGATAACGACGCCGGAGAAGAGCGACGTGATGCGGTAGAAGTTGGCCTTGCTCCGGCGCAGGCTGAACATGTGCGAGTCCATGTCGAGCATGTACTCCACCGCCTCCCTAGGCAGCGGCGGATCAGCCCTGCCCAGCCGCGTGGGCGTGGCCACAATCACCATCGTCTGGTTCCGGAGGCAGTCCAGCTGCCGCACGGAGAGGGGGTTCGTGTATTGCATCTTGGGTCGTTGCGGCCACCCGTACTGTGCCAACATGTTTGCCCACGCGGTGCAGGTGAACCGGACGGCGAGGTGGAGCTCCCCCGTCTTCTTCAGTCCCGTCGCGCTGAGTGCCATGAGTGGGTACAAGTGCGTGTACACGTGGTCGCTCTCTAATGTTGCGAGCTGTACGCGCACCTTGTCGATCTGTTGGTCCTTGGTTGTTCCGTTGCCATGGCCGGAGAGGTGGTTGTTGTTGAAGACAGCGATGGTGATGACTTGACAGCTGAGGTCGAACACCTCCCAGCTGTACGGCTTGTTCCACTGTGGATTCTCCGTGCAGAACATGGTGCGCATGCGCACCCACTTGGCCACGCAGTACGGGTACTTGTTGTCTCCCAGTCCTAGGTTGCGTGCGCCGAGAATGCCCACCTCCAGCATGCCGATGGCGCTCTTTGGGTCGCTGCTGTAGGGCGTCCACTCTTCCTGCACGTGGTACGCCGTCTCAAGGCTCGTCCTCAGGTGGATCTTGCTGGCGAACGTCATGGACGTCCGCCGCCGCCTCGTCCATCGACATCCTGCGCGACAGGCTGAAGCTGAACCACTTGGCCGACGAGTGCACTCACCTAGACAGGTAGTTGCGTCGCCCCTGCGGCGAAGCCACAGGGATGATCTTGGAATGCTCCCGGTGCGTGGTCCCCGTCATGACGTCCGCCACTGCCTCGTCCACCGTCAAGCCGGGCGACAGGCTGAACCATTTCGACGGCAGCGAATTGGCTAGGTCGTCACCTGGCACGTACGTCGACGCCACGAGGATGATGACGCGGCCAATGGGCTCGTCCTTGCCGGCGGCGACTTTCTCCTCCACCGTCACCACCAGCAGGTCTTCGGACGGCTCGCTGGCGACGAACATTAACTCCTCATTCCACGCCTGGTTCGCCGACCCCTGCGGCTGGCCAGGCTGCGTCTGCCGGATTTGGCTGCTCGTCTCAATGCTCGTGCTCAGGTGGATGGTGGATCTTGCTGGCGAACGTGCTGGAAGCCCTCTAAGGGCATGTACAATGCGTAGTCTTAAGGTGATGCCTCGCATGCCATGTAGGATCGGATATGACGTAAAGTAGATTCGGATAGGGCAGCGGGATCCTCTTCAGGAGGCGGGTGCTTGAAGAGAAAAATTGTGGTCCGGTGACAAAAGCTGAAAAGGTTGGAGTGAAAAGTAGAGATGCATGTGTACTAGAGTCTTTATTTTCTTTTTTTTAATGAGGCCCACTAGTGGTAGCTTGCATTAAGAAGAAATAAATAAATATAGATGCCTCAAATTACTTTTTGTCATGGGGCATATGTATCCATATGCCACCATTATACATGCCCTAAGTCCGACGCCGCCTCGTTCACCGACGTCCCGCGCGAAAGGTTGAACCACTTGCCCGCACCTACTTGGCCAGGTCGTTGCATGGCAGCGACACCACGGGGATGATCATGCGGCCGACGGGCTTGTCCCTCCCTATGGAGACCTTCTCCTCCACCGTCACCACGAGTGGGTCTTGGAACGGCTCGCTGGCCACGAACATGAACTCCTCGTTCCACTCTTGGTTTTACCGACCCCGAGCCCTGAGGCTGCCTTGGCCGCATCCACTGAATCTGGCTGCTCATCTTGATCTTGGCAATCGCCGGCGCGAGTGGTGGCCCATTTCGGCAGCGATGAGGTACACCGCCGATATTACGAAGACATTCAGATTTCAGTTAGGTGAGCTTCGGCGTGTTGTACACCTTTTTTTGATTAAAAGAGGGGTTTTCTCTCTGATTTCATTAACGAAACCAACGACAAAGTAGAGGTTCACAACACCAGCGAATTCTCCAGAACAAACATAGGTTCAAAAGCTAGCTAAACGAAAAGATTACAAGCCGCAGACAACAAGACAGAAAGCCACCAAAAGGAATGAAAAAACACTAACGCTACCTAGTCGTCAGTAGCTCCCAGTCTTCTCATCCCAGGCCTCCATCCCTGCGACACCTTGTAAACTTCACTTGCCACCCGCTCGATTATTTTTGGTCCCAGCATCAGCATTTTTCCCCTGGTTTTTTTCCTGCAAAGTAGACCAGTCAATAATCCAGTTGCACATTTTCCTGACAATAGTCATAGGATCATTTAGATTTTTTGATCTGAAAATCACATCATTCCCGCGTTTCCAGATAGACCAAAACATTGCAGGCACTCCCACAATCACCAGGTGTCTTTGTGTTTGCTGGAATGTTTTGATCCAAGATAGCAAACAACTGTTCAAGTTCTGTGGGATATTTCGAAGATCAAAAGAACATTTAATCAAGCTCCACATCAATTTAGCAGCAGAACAAGAGAAAAACAAGTGATCAATTGATTCATCCTTCCCACAGAAGACACAACTTTTGTTTCCCTTCCAACATCTTCTGCTCAAGTTATCTTTAGTTAGAATACTCTTCCTAGCCAGCAGCCATAGAAATATTTTGATTTTTAGCAGGAGTTTTGGTTTTCCGCAAAAACTTGTGAGGAAACCAACATCAGTTTTAATGAGAAAATCATAAAGAGATTTCACCGAATTTTTTTAATCTTCAGTTAACATCCACATTGGTTGATCCTTGCCCCCAAACATTCTAACTTCCTCACATCTCAATCTCAGACTACCCCAAAGATCAGCAAGGTCTCCCATCAAAGTTCGTCTAAACTTGAAACTCCCCCATCCTTTCTGGATGGCTTCAGCCATAGAAATATTGTGGTCAAAGCTAATATTATATAGTCTGGGGTAGGCATCTTTAAGGGGTTTGGAGCCCACCCACCAATCTTCCCAAAATTTGGTGTTCTCACCATCTCCCAATTTTTTATTCACATGTTGGAAGTATAACTTTTTAACTCCCAACAGAGCCCCCCAGAATTGAGAGTCTCCAGGTTTTCTCTCAATTCTAGATAAGCATTTGCCCCTGACATATTTATTTTGGATGATATCAACCCACATACCATTTTCAGTTTCCAGTTTCCAAAGCCATTCGGCTAACAGGGCTTTGTTCATAATCTCCAAGTTTAGGATCCCCAGGCCCCCCTTGATTTTTTGGAAGGCAGCATGTCTTCCAATTAACTAGGTGGTATTTCTTTTTGTGCTCATTTCCCTGCCAGACCAATCTGGCCCTATAAAAGTCAACTTTCTTTCTAGGGACGACTGCGAGTGGGTAAAATGACATCATGAACAAAGGAATGTTAGTCAGGCATGCTTGTACCAGGGCCACTCTACCTGCCATATTTAGCAGCCTCCCCTGCCAACAAGCACATCTCTTCTCAATCTTCTTAGTGACATCTTTCCAGGCTTTATTGCCCAGTCTCACATTGGAAACAGGCAGACCCAGGTATTTAAAAGGAATTCTTCCTATTTCACAAGTGAAGATTCCTTGGTACTTGTCAGCTTTGTCTGCTGCTTCCCCAAAAAGGAATAATTCACTTTTATGGAAATTAATACTAAGCCCAGACATTTGTTCAAAAGCAGTTAAAATGAATTTAAGGTTTTTAGCACTGTTTTCATCATCTTGCAGAAGGAAGATGGTGTCATCTGCATATTGAAGCATGTTAACACCCCCATTCCCCATTTCATCCAGCACACCCTTAACAAATCCCTCATTTTTAGCTCTATCTAAAATAATAGCTAGGGCATCTTGTAAGGGCATATTTATCCCTACGGTGTTTTGGTGATTGACGACAATGCAATTTGCGGACTAATCAAGTGCTTTGAGTTCTTTCAGATATTCTTTCTTCGGCACGAGACGGTTATTTCCCCTCGGCGTTCTACTCAAGACAGTGTAGCTTCTTTCGTTTCTTTGTTGGTGGACCAAGTTTCATAGCAGTCACCGTACTATCAAGAGGGGATCCGTTTCGGTATGGTTAGGGTGGAATCAACACGTACACGTCCTGTTCTCACCCACCGGTTCTTTCCGCCTCTTGAAGCTTCTCTTTTCTCCCCTCTCTCTCCTTTCCTGGACCCAGCGGTAGTACCGCGGGCCATAGCGGTAGTACCGCTGAAGCTCACTAAGCGGTAGTACCGCTGCGGCTCCGTGCTCCTACCGCCTCGACCCTAGTGCGCTCCTTCTTGTGTCTGGGCGTTACGGCACTAGCTGCAGTTGTAGCGGTAGTACCGTTGCAGCTCATAAAGCGGTAGTATCGCTCCTCGGAGCGGTAGTACCGCTTGATGGCCTCAGCTGCAGTACCGCTGTGGCTTTGTGCTCCTTCCGCCTCGACTATTTTGCGCATTTTCTCGTGTTGGCTTTTGCGGTACTAGCTGCGGTAGTACCGCGTTCGCGCGGCAGTACCGCCCTGCCTCCATGGTAGTATTGCTCTAGGTCCCTGCCCCAGCCCCTTTCTTCTGGCACGGCAGTACCGCTGAGGGGGAGCGGTAGTACCGCTCTACCTCAGCGGTAGTACCGCTCTCTGCGGGGCTGAGTGGGGGGTTTGTTTCCCCCACTATAAAAGGGTGTCCCCTTCTTCCTTTCCACTTACCTCTTCCCCCAAGCTTCAATCATTGCCCTAGCTCCATTTATTGCTCAAGCTCCATTAAATACTCCAAGCTTCATTTTGCCCGATCTATCTCCCTAGCCAATCAAACTTGTTGATTTGCTCGGGAGTGGTTGAGAGGGCTCCGATCTACACTTCCACCAAGAGATTTTCGATTCCCCCACTCATCCCTAGTGGATCTTGTTACTCTTGGGTGTTTGAGCACCCTAGACGGTTGAGGTCACCTCGGAGCCATATTCCATTGTGGTGAAGCTTCGTGGTCTTGTTGGGAGCCTCCGATTAAGTTGTGGAGATTGCCCCAACCTTGTTTGTAAAGGTTCGGTCGCCGCCTTCAAGGGCACCAATAGTGGAATCACGGCATCTCGCATTGTGTGAGGGCGTGAGGAGAATACGGTGGCCCTAGTGGCTTCTTGGGGAGCATGGTGCCTCCACACCGCTCCAACGGAGACGTACTTCCCCTCAAAAGGAAGGAACTTTGGTAACACATCCTCGTATTCACCGGATCCACTCTTGGTTATCTCTTACCTTTACTTCTGCAAGCTCTTTAGTGTTTGTTCCCTTGCTCGCTTGTATGCTTGTTGTTGTTGCATCATATAGGTTGCTCACCTAGTTGCACATCTAGACAACCTACTTTGATGCAAAGTTTAATTTGGTAAAGAAAAGCTAAAAATTGGTAGTTGCCTATTCACTCCCCCCCTCTAGTCAACCATATCGATCCTTTCAATTGGTATCAGAGCCTCGTCTCTTTATTAAGGACTTTACCGTCCAAAGAGTATGGTTGATACTGTAGACGGTGTGGAGGAACACTCCGGTGTGAATCCGACCTCGTCTACGGGAGATGGGGGAACTTCGGTCTCTTGTGAGGAGTTCAATGTGGCCTTGGAGACATTGAAAACCTCCATGACGACCGAAGTTGAAAACTTGTTTACTATATTTCTTGAGGGGCTTAAACTTTCCACCGCACCGTTGAAAGTGGGTGATCCCGCCAACAAGGTGTCGGATGCTATCCCCGACAAGGGGGAAGCTAGTAGTGAAAAGGCTCCTTCTTCTAGTGGCAAGAATGGCACCGGCATCTTTGCCCATGTGGAACCACCACTTGTTTATGGTGGACTGGTTCCTTCTACGCATCTGAATCATGCCGGTCCTCCTCCTAAGATTGTGAAAAATGAGGATTTTGATTCTTGGGTTTATCGCTTTAAATGTCATTTAAATCATGTGAACACTAACCTTTGGAGAATCATTGAAGAAGGTTTCTATCCACATGATCCAAGCAACTTCACTCCTTGAGAAGCCGCGGATAATCAATTCAATGAGAATGCTCTCTTCATCATTCAAGACGCAATTCCACCCGAAGACCTACCTCATCTTCGTCCCTTTGCCTTGGCCAAAGATGCATGGCATTGTGTCGTGTCTCTCTACCGAGGAAGCGCAAGCATTCAACGCTCCAACTATGAAGTGGTACAAGATGAGGCCGATGAGTTTGCAATGAAGGAAGATGAAGAACCCCGTGAGCTTTATCGGAGAGTCACCAAACTCGCGGTCTCACTACGAGATCACGGGAGCAAGGACACGGATGACAATTGGATCAAGCGCAAATTCCTCAAGGCAATGATGCCCTACCACAAGGCCATGTCCTCCGTCATTCGCCAAAGACCGGACTTCCACACTTTGACCTCAAGTGAAGTGTTGGATGAGTTTGTGGCCATGAAAATTTTGGACAAGACCGCCGACAATGCGGTGCTTCGTTCTAAACGGGCAAAGAAGCCTAACCTTGCATTGAAGGCCAAGCTCACCGTGGAAGAAGAAGAAGAGGAAGAAGAGGAGAGCAACCCCGAAGATACGAAGTATGCATATCATGAACATATGACACTTGCTTCAAGGCAATTTTGGAGTAAGAAAAACTCGAGGCCCAACTTTAGCAAAAACAACTCGAGTGGCACAAGGGGCAAGCAACGTGTAAGGACTTGCTACAATTGCGGCAACGTGAGTCATTTTGTTGTGGAATGCCCGTATGAGAAGAGGGAAGACAATGATGGCAAACTCATCCGAAAGGACAAGGCCAAGTCGTTCCCCAACAAGAACAACTTCACCAAGAAGACTCCTCCCAAGGCCTTGGTCGTGCAAGAAGAGTACAATGAGGATGATGACGATGATGAAGATGATGAGTCGGTTGCCATGGCCTCCATTGCCATTGCAACAACGTCACAAGTGTCTCTCTTCGATTCACCCAACGAGAGCATCACCGCCAAGTGCCTCATGGCTAAAGCCACCAACAAGGTAACCTCCAACATCAAAACTACCATCATTAATCATCCTTCCCCATTGGATTGCATTAATGAAGTTGAGGGAGCTAATGTGGAGGCTAACGAGTTTGAGGCCTTTATGGGCAAACTCAAGGGAAAATCCAAGAAGCACTTTGTTGATCTCTTGGAACAACTTGGTGAGGCCAATGACATGATCGAGGCTCACGAAGACACCATCTCGAAGATGGAAGGGCATAGTCGTGACTATGCCGATGAGATTTCGGATCTTTCCAATGCTCTTGAGGAAGAGCGTGGTCTTCGTTTGGCTCTTGAGGAGTCACACAACGTTGATCATGCTAAGTTAGAGAAAGATTATGATCATGCCCTCGTTGTTTCTCGTGTGCTAAATTCCGAGAAGGCCAAACTTGGGGTTGATCTTGCTAGACTCAAAGAGGAGTTTGATATACTTGACAAGGCTCACAAGGCCTTGAAGGGTATTCACGCTAGTCTCAAGGAGTCTCATGATCAACTCCAAGTGAAGCTAACTATGGAGAAAGCAACCTTTCCTCATATGGTTTTGATTGATAATGCAAATGCTACTAACCCATGTTGTGAGCATATGCACCTTGTTGAAGAAAATGCTAAGTTGAAGGCGCAACTTGAGAGAGGTCTTGTGACGTGCATACAAGGCAAGAAGAACCTCAACGATCTCTTGATCAACCAAAAGGGAGGTGCGGCGAAGGAAGGGGTTGGGTATGTCCCTGACTCCAAGAATAAGAAGAAGAATGACAAGACCAAACGACCTCCACCCCTCATGCAAACTTTTGTGAGGGCGGGAGAGAGTGTCCCCGAGAAGAAGAAGAAGAACAAAGTCAAAAAGGGCAATGTCACCTCTCCCAACAAAGCCGGAGATTTTAATCCTTCTTATGTGTTATGCCGAGCTAGTGATGGGCATGTTTATGCCAAATTTGTTGGTTCTATTCATGAGCACATTGAATGGTCTATTTGGGTTCCTAAGACCCTTGTTACTAGCATCAAAGGACCCATTACAAAATGGGTACCTAAAACCAAGCATTGATCTCTTCTAGGTGTTTGCTTCCGGTGGTGGATCATGGTTGCTCAATAGCGGAGCTACAAATCATATGACCGGAAGCAAGGACTTGGTGGTAGACGTGCACAAAGTTCCATCTATGCCCACCAATGTCGAGTGGGGTGACGCCTCGTCCTCTAAGGTATTGGGACTTGGTAAGGTGGTCATCTCTCATGATCTCACGATCGAGAAGGTCATGCTTGTTGAGTCCCTTGCATACAATTTACTTTCCGTTCGTCAACTTGCAATCATGGGCTTTGCCACTTTCTTTGACATTGATACCGTGGCCCTCTTGTGGAGCAAGACTCTTAAAGTAGCTTTTGTTGGGCATGTGGAGAACGGTCTATATGTGATTAACTTTTCGGAGCGACCCACTAAGACCGCGACATGCCTAATGGCTAAAGTTGATGTGGGATGGCTTTGGCATCGCCGTTTAGCCCATGTCAATATGAGATCTTTGCAAAGTCTCCTAAAGGGGGACCATGTCCGTGGACTAACGAATGTTAGTTTTGTTAAAGATCGTGCTTGCAGTGCCTGTATCGAAGGAAAGCTACATGAGAAGGCTCACCCTCCCACGACTATCATTTATTCAAAGAGGCCTTTGGAGCTCCTTCACATGGATCTCTTTGGGCCCCCATCCTTCGATAGTCTTGGAGGTAGAAAGTATTGCTTGGTGATTGTGGATGACTACTCAAGGTACACGTGGGTGTATTTCTTCAAGAGGAAGAGCGAGACCCAACAAACCGTCATTGACTTTGCAAATGAAGCACAACGTCAACACAATGCAAAGATCCTGACAATAAGAAGTGACAAGGGCACCGAGTTCAAGAACTATACCTTGGATGAATTTCTTAGTGATGAGGGTATCAAGCATCAATATTCCGCACCATACACCCCTCAACAAAACGGTGTTGCAGAGAGGAAGAACCGGACGTTGATGGATGCGGCAAGAACCATGATGGCGGAGTTCAAGTCTCCGTACAACTTTTGGGCCGAAGCCATCAACACCGCGTGTCATGCATCCAATCGGCTCTACCTCCACAAGGGCTTGAACAAGACTCCATATGATATACTCACCGGTAACAAGCCCAACCTCAAGTACTTTCGGGTATTCGGGTGTAAGTGTTTCATTCTCAAGAAAGGTGTTTGGTTGTCTAAATTTGAGGTTAGAGCTTATGAGGGCATATTTGTTGGTTATGCTACAAACTCTCATGCTTACCGTGTCCTTAATAAATCCACGAGACTTATTGAGGAGACGTGTAACATGGATTTTGATGAGAATAACGGCTCCCAAGTGGAGCAAAGTGGCACTTGTGATGTAGGTGATGAAATTCCTCCCCAAGCCATAAGAAGAATGGGTGTTGGTTTCATCCTACCCATTGAGGAACCCCTTGTGGCCGAAGGAAAGGGACAATGCTCCACTCTTGTTGAGCCATCACCAACCCAAGGCCCACACGCTTCCGAAGAACAAAGTGAAGGCCCTCAACCTCATGAACAAGACCAAGGGCAAGATCATACTCAAGATGGTGTTGACACACCAAGGTATGCCCAAGGTCAAGTTCTCTCCCCCGAGCAAGTTCAAGACCAAGAACAAGTTCATGACGACGCTCAAGATGATCAAGTAACCGCTCCTCAACTCACCACCTAGGAGGAATTAGAGCGTCGTGCTGCCAAAGTTGCTTCCAAGCTCTCCACCAAGGATCATCTCATGACGAATGTGCTTGGAAGCTTAAGAAAGGGGGTAAGCACTCATAGACAATTAGCAAATTATTGTGAGCATCACGCGTTTGTCTCGTGTGTGGAACCTCTCAAGGTCTATGAGGTGCTAGAAGATCCGGATTGGCTCAATGCCATGCATGAAGAACTCAACAACTTCGAGCGCAACAAAGTGTGGAGACTAGTGCCAAGGCCAACAGGAAACCACAATGTCATTGGAACCAAGTGGATATTCAAGAACAAGCAAGATGCCCATGGGATTATCATTCGCAACAAGGCTCGTTTGGTAGCACAAGGCTACTCCCAAGTCGAGGGTATTGACTACGGTGAAACCTTTGCTCCCGTTGCTCGTCTTGAATCCATTCGCATGTTGATTGCATATGCTTCTCATCATAACTTTAAGTTACATCAAATGGATGTGAAGAGTGCTTTTCTCAATGGTCCCATTAATGAATTGGTGTACGTCAAGCAACCCCCCGGGGTTCGAGGATCCCTACTTTCCCGATCATGTGTATCAACTCGATAAGGCACTCTATGGCCTTAAACAAGCCCCACGTGCGTGGTATGACCACCTTACCGAGTTGTTACAAGACCGTGGGTTTGAAGTTGGAATAATCGACACCACTCTTTTTACTAAGAAGGTCAAAGGGGAGTTGTTTGTGTGCCAATTATATGTTGATGATATTATCTTTGGTTCTCCTAACAAAGCTTTCAATGAGGAATTTGCCGCTCTCATGACCTCAAAGTTCGAGATGTCCTCCATGGGGGAGTTGAAGTTCTTTCTAGGGTTCGAAGTGAAGCAAAGAAGGGAAGGAACCTTCATCAATCAATCCAAATACACTCAAGACATGCTCAAGAGATTCAAGCTAAGCGACGCCAAGCCGGCTTCCACCCCAATGCCCACCAAGTGCCAACTTGACCTAGATCCCAATGGTAAAGTGGTGGATCAAAAGGTATATCGTTCCATGATTGGATCCTTGCTTTACCTTTGTGCATCTAGACCGGACAACATGTTGAGTGTGGGAATTTGTGCACGGTTTCAAGCCGCACCTAAGGAAAGTCACTATGTGGCAGTCAAACGAATCTTTCGATATTTGGCTCATACCCCAAACTTTGGCCTATGGTACCCAAGAGGATCAAACTTCAAGCTTGTAGGGTACTCGGATTCCGATTGGGCGGGAGACAAAGTGGATAGGAAGTCCACTTCCGGAGGGTGCCAATTCCTTGGTTGCTCTTTGGTAAGTTGGTCTTCCAAAAAGCAAAGTTGTGTGTCTCTCTCGTCCACGGAAGCGGAGTATGTTGCGGCCGGTAGTTGTTGTGCACAACTCTTATGGATGAGGCAAACTTTAAAGGATTACGGTGTCACTTGTGAGTCGTGACAAAGTGCCTCTTTGGTGTGACAATGAAAGTGCCATCAAGATTTCTCTCAACCCGGTGCAACACTTCAAGACGAAGCATATTGAGATTCGGTATCATTTCATCCGGGATCACATTAGGCGAGGAGAGATCGAGCTCAACTATGTCAACACTCATGACAACCTTGCAGATATTTTCACGAAGCCCTTGGATGAAGCAAGATTTCGCGAGTTAACGCATGAGCTAAATATCATTGATTCGAGCAATGTTGCTTGAACCCGTGCACACCCACCACGCTCAATTTGTTGTCTAGTTTAGGTGCAGGCATGGACATAGGGGGAGTGTTGTTCTCTCAATGAACTCTCCCTCCCCCCATTAAGCATAAATTGATCAAGTCTCTCACTTTAGCCATTGTTGATGGCACGTGTGCTTAAAAGACGAGTTTTGGTCATGGGCCCAAGGTTAAAATCTTCGCGGCGCCATACCTCTTGACTCAAACATAGGTGGCCTCGGCCACCGCCCTCTCTTGAAGAGGGGTTTCTTGGCCCTTTTCGTTGCGTGTTTTTCTGCCTTCTTTTTGAGCTAAGCCATGTTGTCTAGTTGCCGTGGCGTGCTGGGTGGTACTGCCGCTGGTGGTGAGCAGTACTACCGCTTGTAAGCGGTACTGCCGCTGGTGGTGGACGGTACTACCGTGGTAAGCGGTACTACCGCCCCTCTAGTGCGGCACTGCCGCTTACCAGCGGTACTACCGCTCCCCAGCGCGGTACTACCGCTGCGGGGCGGGGCTAGGGGTTTTTATCGGGGCAGGGGGAGGTTTCTTCTCCCCCATACCCATTCGCTCGCTCCCCTTGTGTCTCTCTCTCCATCACCGTTCCACCGCGGAAGGGCTCCGGTGGATCTCCTCCTCTGGGGCGTTCCTCTCCATTTCCTTCGGTGGAGTCGATCCCCACCTCGTCCTCTTGCCATGGATGCCGGTATTGCCCCCGTTCCTTCTCTCTTTTGGTCTTGTTGTCAGATCTTGTGCTTTAGGGGCAATGGTGGTTGCATCTCTAGATTTTTGGCTAAATCTAGGCTTGAGTTGGTTGGAGAAGGCAACTAGATCATCTAGATTGATGTTTGGTAGGATTATTTTTGAATTTGGTAGGCCGGTAGTGCCGGATCTGTCCACGGTAGTAGGAAACCACTGTTTCACCGCCTCGTGCTATGAAACTGCTGGTTATCCGCCTCAAGCCGTACTACCGCTCCCTTGGAGCGGTACTACCGCTTGACCTAGAGCGGTACTGCCGCTCCCATTGGGGCGGTACTACCGCTTGGGGCCGTACTACCGTCGGCAGGTCACGGTACTACCGCTGCATGCCAATTTCCACCATTCTCCTGCCTTACCTTGATCCTTTTTGTTGTGTTTGTTGGCTTATGCTCGTTTCTTCTGGTTGTTTTGCGTTTTTCTTGTGTTTGGCTCCAGGTGATGACCTTTCCGAGCAGCAAGGTCGCCGTATCAACCCCGGGCGTGCCTCCTCCAAACGCTACCGGACCTCAGAGCCTGCCGGCAGTTCCTCGAGCACCCAACCGCCCTGAGCAAGTGCTTCTGCCAGTGTTCCTCCACCTCCTCAGCAATCAAAGCGAGCCGCCAACAAGCCAAAAGGGAAGACTGTGACTGAGATGACCAACAAGGAGTTTTGGGAGAAGCGTCGCCGCAACCCCTATGCGGTGGACCAAGAACCCACTTTGGTCAACCGCCCGTTCTGGAACCGATTTCAGTTTGCCATCTACTTTGATGTGATCAAGGCCAAGAAGAATCTGTTTGTTCATGTTCGCTCCATTGATATTGATGTTATGGAGAAGGACCCAGAGTACTTTGGAGAAGCCCTTCAGATGTGCACTCAGCTGAACATTCTAAGGATCATGCAGTTCAACAAGGATTTTGATGCAGATTTGGTGGCTCAATTCTATGCCACCGTCCATCTTGGTACAGATGGCGACTGGACTCTGACTTGGATGACCAATGGCAAGCTGCTTTCCGTCAAGTGGCGGGCGTTCATGGAGTTACTTGATGTGGTGGATAACGGGCTTGAGACTCCTGTCGGTTTCCGCCCTCACCCCAATGCTACATCCACCCACAAGCAAGCCCTTTGGCCCTACTGCACTGTGAAGGTTCACCCGGTGACTGAGAAGAAGACCTATGAGCTGTATCCGTATCTGGACATTCTTCATCGCGTATTTCGTGAGACTCTCTTCCCTCGCATTGGGAATCTGGATCAGGTTCACTCCTTCCTCGTGGATATGCTCCTTTTCTGTCAGCATGAGAAGGAAGCAAGCACTGGAGAGAGCCTGGATATCTCTCATGTCATGTGGTCGGAACTTCTATCTGCCGTGTCTGAGCGCAAGTGTCCTATCTATGGTCCCTTCATCATGAGGCTCATTGAGAGGGCCTGGGCACAGACTTATCCCAGAGTGCTGCTAGAGACTGGAGACTTGGTTTCTCATGAGATCAAGCGTCTGAGGAAGAAGGACAACTGGACAGCGCCTCACACAGGGGGTCCATTTGCTACTGCTGCCACAGGGGGCCCGTCTGCTGCTGCTGCTGCCATGGGGGACCGAGGGTGAGGCTGCTACTGATGCTCATGATGAGGCTTTTGGCCACTCTAGTGCAGAACCATCATGGGCCCAGAAGCTCGAGCGCAAGATGAAGAAGCTCTTCTGCATGGAGTCCCATGGTTAGTACATGACTCATGTGGCGGAGAAGAATGCCAGGACGCGCCACAAGGAGTTCATGCGTCAGTTGGGTGCCACAGTTGTCAGTGGGTCTGAGGGACAGATCACTGAAGAGGAGGACTGGATTCATCAGAACTGCCACTGGACCAACTCCGATGCCGAGCAGCCCTCAACCCACGATGAAGATGCAGAGATGTGATGATCACCTGGAGTCGTAGTGTCCCTCTTTGCTCTTTTTGGTGTCTCGCTGCCAAAGGGGGAGAGAGTGTAGGGATTTGCTTGTTTTGCTTCTTGTGTCGTGCCTTGTTTTAGTCTTGTGCTTTGTTTTAGTCTTGTGGTGTCCTGTGCGTTTCCGCTGGTTTGGTTTGCTGTGAGACCTTAGCTCCCGTCATATGGTGTAAGACATATGCTACCTTTGTTACCTTATCTATGTTCTATGCACCTCGGTATCTAATAGCTTGCTTACTTATCCTATCATATATGTTGTTCTGATAGCTTGCTTACTTATCCTATCATATATGTTGTTCTCATATATCTTTCTTAAGATGTTGGTCTCTAAAATATAAGGGGAGCGGTGATCCTAGTATGTGTGTCGTGCAGTCCAAAGCACTTATCTAGTTGGCACACGTCTAGGGGGAGCTTGTCTATATTTTAGAGGTGTGCATTCACTCGCATTCTTTGTCATTACTCTTTTTGTGCAAATCCCGTATTGTCATCAATCCACCAAAAAGGGGGAGATTGTAAGGGCATATTTATCCCTACGGTGTTTTGGTGATTGATGACAATGCAATTTGCGGACTAATCGGGTGCTTTGAGTTCTTTCAGATATTCTTTCTTCGGCACGAGACGGTTATTTACGCTCGGCGTTCTACTCAAGACGGTGTAGCTTCTTTCGTTTCTTTGTTGGTGGACCAAGTTTCGTTGCAGTCACCGTACTATCAAGAGGGGATCCGTTTCGGTATGGTTTGGGTGGAATCAACACGTACACGTCCTGTTCTCACCCACCGGTTCTTTCCGCCTCTTGGAGCTTCTCTTTTCTCCCCCCTCTCTCCTTTCCTGGACCCAGCGGTAGTACCGCAGGCCACAGCGGTAGTACCGCTGAAGCTCACTAAGCGGTAGTACCGCTGCGGCTCCGTGCTCCTACCGCCTCGACCCTAGTGCGCTCCTTCTTGTGTCTGGGCGCTACGGCACTAGCTGCAGTTGTAGCGGTAGTACCGCTGCAGCTCATAAAGCGGTAGTACCGCTCCTCGGAGTGGTAGTACCGCTTGATGGCCTCAGCTGCAGTACCGCTGTGGCTTTGTGCTCCTTCCGCCTCGACTATTTTGCGCATTTTCTCATGTCGGGTTTTGCGGTACTAGCTGCGGTAGTAGGGGCGGTAGTACCGCGTTCGCGCGGCAGTACCGCCCTGCCTCCACGGTAGTACTGCTCTGGGTCCCTGCCCAGCCCCTTTCTTCTGGCGCGGCAGTACCGCTGTGGGGGAGTGGTAGTACCGCTTATGAGCGGTAGTACCGCTCTACCTCAGCGGTAGTACCGCTCTCTGCGGGGCTGAGTGGGGGGTTTGTTTCCCCCACTATAAAAGGGCGTCCCCTTCTTCCTTTCCACTTACCTCTTCCCCCAAGCTTCAATCATTGCCCTAGCTCCATTTATTGCTCAAGCTCCATTAAATACTCCAAGCTTCATTTTGCCCGATCTATCTCCCTAGCCAATCAAACTTGTTGATTTGCTCGGGAGTGGTTGAGAAGGCTCCGATCTACACTTCCACCAAGAGATTTTCGATTCCCCCACTCATCCCTAGCGGATCTTGTTACTCTTGGGTGTTTGAGCACCCTAGACGGTTGAGGTCACCTCGGAGCCATATTCCATTGTGGTGAAGCTTCGTGGTCTTGTTGGGAGCCTCCGATTAAATTGTGGAGATTGCCCCAACCTTGTTTGTAAAGGTTCGTTCGCCGCCTTCAAGGGCACCAATAGTGGAATCACGGCATCTCGCATTGTGTGAGGGCGTGAGGAGAATACGGTGGCCCTAGTGGCTTCTTGGGGAGCATTGTGCCTCCACACCGCTCCAACGAAGACGTACCTCCCCTCAAAAGGAAGGAACTTCGGTAACACATCCTCGTCTTCACCGGATTCACTCTTGGTTATCTCTTACCTTTACTTGTGCAAGCTCTTTAGTGTTTGTTCCCTTGCTCGCTTGTATGCTTGTTGTTGTTGCATCATATAGGTTGCTCACCTAGTTGCACATCTAGACAACCTACTTTGATGCAAAGTTTAATTTGGTAAAGAAAAGCTAAAAATTGGTAGTTGCCTATTCACCCCCCCCCCCTCTAGTCAACCATATCGATCCTTTCACATCTACAACAACATCAAACAACAACGGGAAAAGTGAGTCCCCGTGTCTCAAGCCTTTGTGTGTTTTGAAATATGGCCCAATTGTGTCATTTACTTTAATGTCCCCCCTGTCATAGTGTGCATCACTAAGTCACACCACTTGTCAGGTAAATTCTTAAGTTTCATCATTTTATATACAAGGGCCATTTGATTTTATCATATGCTTTTTTAAAATCAACCTTGAAGAGGATAGCACTCTGCTTTTTCTGATGGATGGTATTTAAAGCTTCGTGCAACACCACTACCCCCTTCATAATATATCTACCTTTGATAAAGGCTCTCTATGTAGGTGATATGATAGGTGAAACCGGACACGGCGATTTGGTGCCCGAGCCTAGATTATCCTGGAATCTTCGGCGTCAGTTCTAGGCTCGGGATCCGAATAATTCGTTCTGACGCGTCTGACATCGAGCGTGGAAAAAAGGACATACGGTGAAATACGGTATGAAACAGTGGCTATTTCTGTGCCCAAAGCGTATGGTTCGGACGGCGCTCGCGCACGGCAACTCTGGTCCGTGGACCAGATCGTTACTAGTCCAACCGAGCCAGGGATCAGATAGGTGTGCTGCGACGGAAGTGGACGACTGAGTCGTTTGTCCCTCTCCCCCCACCGCTGTCTCCGTTCTGAGTAGGTACTTGCGGCGGCGCTCGTTCTGCACCGGCGGGCACGGGGAAATGGAAGATGGTGGGGTTGAGTTCCTGCTTGATGTCATTGGCAGGTAAGTGGCCTCAGATCTGCAAATAGTTTTTTGAGGATTTGCTCTTGAGGCTGTTTTTCCTAAGAGACCTAACGAACGGGCCTTAGTGGCGGCCATTGAGAGGAGTTCGCGGACAACCTCGAGCACCCAAATCCGGTTCCCCTGGTCTTGTTGCCAAACAGCGGAGCCGGCCTTGCCGTTCCTGCGGACTCAAATACTGGGTCTGTTTGCGCTCAACAGCTCGGCGGCGATGGGAATGATATGGCAGGAGTTGGAGTCCGCCGTCGTGCGGATGCATCACCGACGAGGTTGACTCAGTCTACTGACAGAGTCAATCCAGAGGCACCTGGGAGGACAAAAAGGTGTGAACCCAAATCCTCCCGCTGTTGGTCTGTCACTGTATGTTTGTCACAACTGCACAGGATTTTGTCGGAATTTGTTTACTTCTGTAATCGTTAGAAAAAAAAGTCAATATACACCAGAAAGTAAGCTTGGCCATTGCATCCCATCCTTAGTGGTGCCTTGTTTAACAGTCAGAACCACATTCATAGTACTGTTAGTATTCTTGTAGTACAACTATTAGACTGAATATTTTTTAGTGGTAGAACTCGTAGACTGAATGTGTACGTTGCCAAATTACAGGTTATGGCTGGGCAGTGAGCCACCAGATGAGGATGGACTCTAAAGTCATGGGCTATAGAGTTGATTGGCTAAAGAAGGTAAATGGAATAACTGGAACAAGTCGAGCATCAGTTATCCACATGCTCCTAATTTTCTGATTTTCTCTGTGTTGTTGAAAATCAACTTTCAGTTCATGTTCCCGGTGCATTTCATGGATTGCTGGTCATTATATTTCCTGGGTACCGATAAGAAGATTGTGATGGTGCTTGACCCAACGGAGACAAATCTGTCGGATGAGATGAAAATCAAACATGGGCCTCTAGCAAGGAAGTTTCAGCAGAAGTTATGCACCCTATTCAGTGACATGTTCGGAGCCGGTTTGGTTGAGACCACTAGATGGTCGTTTGTGTACCCTTTGGTGGCGCAGCACGAGCCATGCAGTAGGCGTGTCTGAGTACCCTAGCTAGAACATACCTAGGCATTTCAGGTTGATAAAAGAAAATTGCCTGCAAAATTCCTAAGTTCAATGTTGTTTCCTCGCAGGGAAGACAGTGCCATATATGTCACTCACTACGTCCTGGAGTTCACCGGTCTATACCTTAGGTCAACTATAACCCAGGTATGGAACCGCCTAACCTATTTCTTGATTAGCTGAAACTGATAGGCATGTTTGATGAAAGTAGTCAATAGTTTTCTCCCGTTTTTGCTTCATCACAGGGTCAGATCGAGCACCTGCGCAAGTAGATTGCATACGAGATAGTGATCATGAAGGGAAACTAGAGAGATATCCCGGAGTTCCTGTACGAGGAGATCACTGACTGACGAGAAAGACATTAGCAATTCCAGTTTGCATGCAGCCCAGCAATATCTTTTGGCTATGCGTGTACTTATCGTTAGATGGGCACGTTTAAGTTCTAGTGTCATTTCGCATCAGAAAACCCTACGAGCATTGTGCATCTGGAAAGCTATGGGCATGGGATGTATCCTAATGGAGATCTAATTAGAGTAATTTGAACTACGTAGTACGTGTTAGAGATTATGTGAACAGATGACTGATCTGTCTGAATTTAAATACAGTATGCTGCAACTACTTATGGTTATTTGATTCACTGCTTAACATACCTGAAGTGGCTGATTGTGATCAGATGACACGGAAAAGAGAATAATGGGTGATTTTCAGAGATATACTGTAGTATTTAAGACGGGCTCGTCTGGTAGCGGTCTGTGAGTCCGGCATGGTGAACGGCTCAGGCTGGCTCAGAAATATGGCTGAACCGGTGCCTCAACCGCCTGTTCCGTGTGTATAGTGTGACATGCGGTTGCATTCATTGCGCTACTGAGCAGGGCTAAATATGGAGATATACAGTGGTGAAATACAGCAGTGGGCGCGGATCCACATGACAGCTTGCGGTATAGATTTTGGGAGCATCCGAGCTCGAGCTCAGAAACCAATATTCGGGTGAAACCACTCTACTCAATCTATTCATTAGTACTTTGGTAATAATTTTGAAGCTCAGATTTAATAAACAGATAGGTCTATATTTTTGAATTTGTTTGGCATCTTTGACTTTTGGGATCAAAGTGATTATCCCATGGTTGAGCCTTTTAATATCCAGTGTGCCAGAATGGAATTCATCTTGTATCCACACACCTCGCGGAAACAATGTCTGAATAACCGAGGATATCGAGGTTATCAGACTTCTTATTAGTGAGCATATAAACTTTTATTGCCTTGCATATCTACAAGACTTTTCGCGGCTTCTCTGGTGGTCCATTTCTGGACTTCTATATTTGCCAATTATCCCGATCATAAATAGGGCAAGTTCATATTTGAATACTTACATTGCTTCTGACAGCTGAAGCATAAGGAACTAACATTACCTGATCAGTTCATAATGGTTCCTTGGACACTAAATTGTCCACCTTTATTGCCCTTGACTTTAGTAGCAGGTGCGATAGAGTACTACCACGTAATATTTTCTTCCGTACTCTATCAACGTATGTCATCATAATAAAACTTATACTCCTTTTGGACCTATATCTTGGCGAAACTCAATACAAGCAAAGTATGAGGCATCACCAAGATCCTTCATGTTACAAACATAAAGATAGAAATTACTTGGCTCGCCAAAATATTCTATCTCCACAAGGTAGTGATCTTACTCCCCTTGTCTTATAGTATGAGTGTCCTAACACTTGTATTATCTCATAATTGTATTTCTTTAGATAACACGCCTTATGTCAATTTCACCCATGACAAAACCGTACAATTGAGCCATACATACATTACCAACTAAGTCAACACAAGTGCATGTCATAGTAATAACACAAACGTCACAATAACTCACTAAGGAAATTCTATGGAGTTTCATACATCATTAGAGCTCAGAATCTTCATCCTATATGGCAACAAGCCACTAAGATGATCATTCACACACATTATTGGTCATTCGGAAATTGTTGAATCTCAACAATTACCTTCAATTTACCTGATGCATATGAACAAAGATCTAATGGAATTATCCTTAAGATTAATGTTCATACGCTCCAGGTTCCCTGATGATCACTTTATTTAAAACATGGAAAATATATCCAAAAATCTTTGTAACAATCATCTCAGCTCTAAACCACAACACCGTTGGGCTGAAGATGGAAAAGAACTTAATGAACTATGACAAATGATTATAAACGACGTTAGTCAGAAATATAACCACAAGCCACATGATACCGACAAACTTGCCACTTGAGTGAAGTGTCACATATGATTATAAACGACGTTGGTCATATATAATCAACATGTTACATCGTGATGGTCATTGGACTAGCAAGCTTGCTACTTTAGCATTCATGTGTGCTTCGTAATGCTCATAAGGGACTAAGTACACACTAATATGATAAAGGAGTCATTTTTCATTCATTCTTCTAAATAAGACTTGTTGCATCTTAATTAGAGAACCAACATTAGAATGTGCTTTTCATACATTCTCCAACCAAGACTTCTCGTTGGTTCCATCTTAATTAGAGAATTGAGATACATAGTTTGCTTAATTGTACATGCTATGATCTAAGTATGGAGAAGTGAACGTGATATCTCGTATTAAATGAGACTTCCATTCTCCCCCTCGAAATGTGGTCTAAAACCACAATTTTGATGAGGTCTCATTATTCACACTTCTCTTACATCTTCAATGGTAACATAGCATTTAATCTTTACAAAAGATTCATTTAGTGCAAACATAACTGGTCTCACCATAAGGTGGGACTAACATTACATAATTTGAGTTGACTTGATAACATATAAAATCACGTCATCTATTCGAGAGACGAAATTAAGGTTGTCAAATAACTAGGAGCGTGAACAAAACATCATCAATAAGATGAAGAATTAAGTCATCTCCAAAAGCTAGTGGAATAAATCCAATAGTTTTGACTTTAATCTCCTTTGCATTGGTGATGTGCATGATGGCACATGCGTCCCCACCCAATGTCTGCCTTATCATCATGATTAACATCCTTTAACCTTAGTGCAGAAAAAACGTTGGGAGATTCCTTACATGAGACAATGATCTCCACTCTCCATGTGGGAAAGTTATTTACATAAGGTTCTTCTATGCCAAACAAAAGTTTGTCAACATTATTATTGCTGGAAAAGAGGAGACAATTTTATGATCATCATAACAGAAAATAAAGCATGAACTAACCATGCAATGCCATGAACAGAAACATGCTTAATGTTTATTCTAATCTGTATCACCGTTGGGCAGATAACGAAAAAGAACCTTACTCATTTGTAAATGACACATGAAAAACATAATCAATGTTGGTCTGAATATCATCATATGCCATTAGAACATTTGCTAATTAAATCTCTAATCAAAACTCTCAATGGTTCCATTTTGACCAGAGAGATGTAAAATCTCGTAATGACCAGTAATAACTACACTGAATTAATTGCCATCATTAACATAAAGCAACATCACAATATAATCATGTGCGCCATGAGGCACAGTGATGCATTTTGACACTAAATCTCACAACGATAAATAAGAATATTGAACTTAAGTGTCAAAATTATCATTAGAATTCTCAATGACATACATGAAAATGATATTGGAATTAACATATAAATATAAATGTCACTCCCACCGAGTAATCATTAAAGAGGGCATTCAGAGTGAAAATGCCATAAATATAAATCATCATAAGAATTTCCAAAATTATAAAATTTGGATATCAAAATTATCAAGATTCTCCAAATAATAATATTGGGCAAATTAATAATTGTCAAATAAATGACCATGTGAAAAAAAACGTAAACAAAATTTCTTCATTAAGAGAATTGATCATAATCCATTAACATCATTTTTGGACCGTTATGAATATTTGACAGGTGCACACTATAATAAAAATGGCATAAAATGCCCCAACCAACAACTTTAGTTTTGGCCAATAGGCATATTTCCCCAACATTATTATGACACATAGTGTGGTGCGGAAAACCGAACCACGCGTCCATCATCATTTTCCTTGAGGTGGCGTGAGCCCATTAGAAATGACCACATCTTTAAGAAATGTCATAAGTATGGCATTAACATTAAATTCACACTCATTCAAATTTAAAAAATATATATATTTAGAAAATTCAATGAGGATTCATAATTGTGCATTTGTGCTCAATATCAATATCCTTTTATAACATTAATTTCACCATTGAAAAGATACTAGAAATGCTATCATCATTAAAAGGTACCATTACAAAAAAAACTTCGACATTAATGTCACATTAAATCTTCCAAATAAAATTTCCCGTTGGTTCTATTTTATTCAGAAAATTTGAAACATAATTTCAACATAATTATAGGTAATTCCAAAACTTTTTTTAGTGCATACACATTATTAGGAACTTAACATATGCACTGAAACTGCATAATATGGCTAAAAATATAATTCAACCCATAACAACCCACGGCTTTCTATTAATAAAATTTCATTATCAGTAAAAGATTTCCATAGAAGGGACATAAACATTATTTACACAAATAAACACTAATTACATAGAATGACTTAAGCATAATTTACAACATAATTTTCTGGCTATTGTTAATTTACAACAGTGCAACACATTTTGAAAACAACCATAATATCAAGAAAAACACTGAATAGACTGAAAATGCCTATAACATAATTTTGTCGAATATAACCCATGACAGCCCATTAGAAAACTTAATGACCATTTTAATTTTCACATATAATTTGGGGATCTGTTTCTAATATGAACAATGCATAAAAGATACACATTTTCATGATATAGCAGAAAATACAATGATTTTTTTATAAAGCGTAGCAGCGGCCTGTTGACTTTCTGGCCCAGCAGATGAAAACTTCGATATGGAACATTGTTTTCTGCAGGCTAACTTAACCTGGGCAAGAGCCCACTGCCAGATTTGGCTCATTTATGCAACCCAGGCCCGTTTATGCTCCGCGTTGTTCTCAGCCGTCCGATTGGATCGACAGACCAGATCGAGCTTCGGCGGGACAAAACTGCGGCCCGGTGCAAACCCTAGGCTCATTTCTTCCCATCTCCCCGATTTCTACGCTCATGCAGAGAGGGAGGCGACTTTGGCGGCGCTAGATGCTCGCCGGCCATGGCAGCGCGGTGGCAGCCCTCACCGGAAGAGCGTGCAGTGGACCAAGTCGGGTGCGCTCCTCCGTCGAAAGTTGCTGCCAGTGACGCGCATGAGGCGGTGGCGCATTCGGGGCGGTATCTCGCCGGCGGCTACCGACGCAGCCTTTTGCGGCAACATCGACGTGCTAGGCGCGGAGGCCAAGTGACGCGCACGTCCTTGAGCGCAGCAGCAGCGGCCGCATCCTTCCCGCGCGTCGTCCCGAGAGACGGCGGCGTCGCCGGCGTCAGGATCACCGCACGGTGTCATTAGGTGAGCCCAAATGCTCTCTGTTCTTTCAATTTCGTCATTTTGGGCTCCGATTTGGGGAAATTTCGGGATCCAGGGAATGAATTTTTTTTCAAACATTTAATTCCCCTCCTTCTAATTGCTTTACCAGGGCTAAGAGTACTAATTAAAACACTAACGTAATGCGGAAGCATGGCTCAATTAGTTTAATCTGGATAGGTTAAACATCATCATTGTAGAATTAGCACTAGCCCATAGCAATTAGTATCTGAACCGAAACAATTAACCTTAAACGTAGATTATCAACTTGTACTTTAAGCATCAACCATTAATCTTAAACATGCATAATTTGATCTTAACAGAGGGTTCTAAACAGAGATCATTCGTGCTCATGATACCAATGTTATATATAATGCTTTAGGTTAACATAAATTGGATCTGGATCTCTTGATTAGAACACCAATACATGTGCGGTAGCGTGTGAACTTACAGGTGCTTGACGAAATCCCATACTCTTGATGCACGTCCTACTCGATGCAGCACACGGGAATAGTTGGCGAAGCGGAACAACACCGAGTGAATAGCCCATGGCCGAAAGCGTGAACGTAGCCAGCAGTAGGTAGAAGACGTCCAGAAGGCTACCGGCACTAGAGATGACCGGCATCAACCAGCGGCTGGTCGGTGTAGAGCAACAGGAAGCCGCCGGCACATCCTTGCGGTGGCCGGCTGTGGTGATGGCCTTCTGATCCCTTTTTGCACCCTTTTAGGATCGGTAGTTAGGAGTTTGTTGGGGGGTTAACCCATGTATGCGTGTGTCATTGCCCAAGGGGCACCACCTCCTCCTTTTATACTTGGTGCTAAGGGACACGGACCAAAACCAAAAGTTGTCTTTCTGTCTGCCTCCGATCATAGCACAAAACATGGAGAAGAGCTCCCCCTTTTCTCTTGGTCTGTTATGACCTGAGATCAAATTCCAACAGTGTAAACTCCCATTTTCTTGCCAAGTGTTTATCAAACAGGGGATGAGCCTCGCAGGTAGAGGGGATGAGCCTCGCAGGTAGAGGGGATGAGCCTCGCAGGTCAACGACCACTTGGAGTGAAGTTTTTTTTTGAGACACACCACTCGGAGTGAAGTGAAGAGACCGATCCACTAACAGGCTTGTTAGAATAAATCCGAGGCGCTCCGTCGATCTACCGAGGACCAAGCAATCACACGAGGCACGACACCGAGATTTGTTAACGAGGTTCACCGATATGGCTACATCCCCGGGGCTTGACTATGGACGCTCCTCCCCATGACGCCGCTACAATACCGCACCCCGGCCGCCCGGGCGCCGGCACACACCGCCGGCTCCCCCGCGTGCCCGTGCTATTATGTTGGCATTGGTTACATCGTGTGTCTATCCTTGATATATATGAGAGGTCTAGGATACAGGTGTCCTATTAGGACACAACTCCTACCCTGTCTATACACAGTCCAAAACCAAGTCCAACTGTAACCTACCTTGTACAATAATATTCGACACAATTCTAACAAACTTCACCTTGGCGAATATTCTTCACCACCTTGAATTCATCCATGCATCAAACCTCCTAGTACATTGGACTTGAGATACGTCATGAGCACCGCTGCTACTCCCAGACTCCATGTGACTCCACCTGCAACTGTAGTCCCTTCTCGTCTTCTTCACAGTCAATACTTGTGCAAAATTAAGTTCCTCATTACTCTACGTTGTACTCCCAACTTTCGGAGAATCCGTTCAACGCCATCACACACCGACCACTGTCTGCGTGAAAATGAACAACTCACAAATTGGACGTCACATATTAGAGCTACCCGAACTCAACATCACCACTCTTTTCTGACCGTCTGTCTGAAACTTGAAAGAATTTCACCGTCGCCCTGTGTCACCCTGAGTCAAATTCACAATTGTCTCACCCTTTTGCTGGATAGTCTCGAACATGTCCCACAACTATAGCACTCTGCCTCCTTCTGTATTTGTCAACCGCACATTGCCATGTGCACTGAACACCACAGAATATACGGTCATGTACTCTCTCAGCTTTTGACAATTCCAGACTCTCCGTCACTTTCTCAGATTCTCCATGGTCAACTCCTGTCCATCTTCTGCTACCGATAAACCCAGTCACCAACTTGAATCTGGTATTCGTCAACACTGCTTCAGCACCCTTTGCACAATTTTGTCTGACCACATGTCTACCATTAGTGCCTTGGTCTGTCGCTGTGTCCCGTGCTTACCGCACGCCTTGCCGCTATCACCGCGTCGAGCCTCTGCTGTCCTGGCCGAGTCTCCCGGGTAGCTAGCCCCCAATTCCTCAACCCCCACTGCAGAGAACCACCGATCATCACCGACCGATGCCGAGTATCACGTCTCCATCAGACCATTGGGCCCCAGTCCGATCCACGTGTCTCTCGCTATCCCGCTGAAATAGGCTTCGACTCTCCATGCATTTACGCCGTAGCCCCTTCATTAGCACAGAGCGAAGTCATCCATCAGACTCCAACTCCACCTTCAACATGACTCCATGGTGGTTGTACGTGCCACCCTCCCGCGCTTTGTCGACTCCAAGCTCTCATGTCCACCGTCTTGAATCAACCTTGCATCATAGTCTGTCGAAACTGCACAAGCCCTCAGGCCCGCACCACGTGTTTCCACGCCCCAGAAGTTGGTCACCATCAGCATCACGCTCCTATGTCGTCGTTGCTGAAATTACCGCCATCTTCTGCTTTGACCGACATCCCCGTCGATCCGTCAGACAGTCCAGTCCGACCCAACCGAAATTATCCGACTGCAACCATGCTTCAACCTGCGTCGTGTCCGCCCGCACATCTTCGTGCATCGCTTGACGCCCTGTGTATGCATGATCCTGTCACGGCATGCTCCAGACTCCTCCGAGGCTTATATGCATGTCGTCGTCCCTGATTCGTGTTTAATTGCTCGTGTTGAACATCGCTCCTGCTGCCATAATGCCATCTCCGATCCATGTGCAAAGCAAAGAATCCCAAAAAAATAGTCCCTCGTAGCCTTGTGCCTGTGTAGCAACTAGCTCAATATAAACTGTCAGCTCCACAATAAACAACACACGTGGCCACCTTTGCTATCTTCCTTGTTCTTTCTTTATTTCAAAATCGTAATCCAGTATGCGCAGCTATTTTCATGTTCTGACACACTGCAAAGTCTTCCGGAACCAGACTTCTTTTTCTTTGAACAAATCTCGCATGCAGCAGCTCCCCTTATAGAACCAGGCCTCCACGCCTTGGCCTGCTCCCTTGAACTGCCCCTTTGCCAGCCCATCAGGCTGCTTGGACTGCCGCCCTCGGCCTTGGCCCTCGCAGCACCCAGCCACGCCCTACACGCACCGCACAAAATCGATCAGGACTCCATGCGTGCGTGCCCTAGCGCTCCTGCTGACCGCCCGCGTTGCCGCCTCTGTTTCGATCGAGCGATCGATCTTGTCGACGCCAACTGGCACTGTTCGCTGCCCATCGCATCTCGCCGAGACGGCCTCGAGTCGCTGCACACCGCTGATGACGCCGCCTACTGCCTCTGATTGCTTCTGACACAAACAGAACTCCCGCCGCTTGCATCAATCTTCTCCAGTCGCAAGTCTCGACGACCACCGATTGATTCGAGGAATTCTGCTCCGTCTCTAATCAACATCTCCAGCCTTTGAATCGAACCTTGCTCATGATATCACTTGTTAGAATAAATCCGAGGCGCTCCGTCGATCTACCGAGGACCAAGCAATCACACGAGGCACGACACCGAGATTTGTTAACGAGGTTCACCGATATGGCTACATCCCCGGGGCTTGACTATGGACGCTCCTCCCCATGACGCCGCTACAATACCGCACCCCGGCCGCCGGCACACACCGCCGGCTCCCCCGCGTGCCCGTGCTATTATGTTGGCATTGGTTACATCGTGTGTCTATCCTTGATATATATGAGAGGTCTAGGATACAGGTGTCCTATTAGGACACAACTCCTACCCTGTCTACACACAGTCCAAAACCAGGTCCAACTGTAACCTACCTTGTACAATAATATTCGAAATCCCACGTCGTTGTTAACCTGATCTCTTTGTTGGTGGGCTGGGCTTTCCGATTATTCTGTGGGCTTTAACGTACTAAAATCATCATTGAAAGACTTGCATAAGAAAAGGAAAAGAAATGGTTTGTGCATCAACATTATAGCAATCGCGATGTTAGGATTTACCTTTAGGATTTATGAATCACACTCTATTCATCCAGACACTAACCTCACAACTTCGCCTCCCCAAGGAAAGCTCGCCATGGAACAGCCAACTCGTAATCCCCCCTTTTATCTCCACGGACACACTTTGAATTGCAAATTCAAATACATAACCATGTAGTTGAATTATATTTCACAATGTGCTTGCAGTTTCCGTCACAATGAACTTCTGCCTCCCTCTCTCCCCTTCCACCAACATCTCTCCCTAGTCCTCAATGTAACCACGTTGATGCCATGAGTACACAAATAGTCAGAACTATATATGCATTTAATCATATTTTTTGGCAGCTTGCATTTTTGTACTACTTGATCTGCAAATATTCTTACTTCTACATAGGATTATATAGAATTTAAAACATTTTTTTGCAACATCAGAACAAGAACCGCCTTCAAGATCATTCATACAACTGTTCACGGACACTGTGAGGGTCAGCAGTACTACAGACCAATCCGTTCCCGCAAAAAAAAAACCGTAGACGGATACTATGGAGCAATCTATAAACAATAGTACTCGGCTTGAGATCTCACGGTCGTGGCGTGGTGTTCTCTCTGCCAAAGGAATCTAAACTAATCGCTACCGCATTGAGCAACAGTGCAACACCATTAACATGTACATCCTTCGTCCCACAATATAAGAACGTTTTTGACACTACAACCTAGCTTCAGATCTCGCGCTGTATGCAGTGATGGAGGAGCTGAGGGCATCTCCAACATTTTTGATCCGCGTATTTGCCAGTCCACGAATACGGATACTGGAGGCTGTCATCCAACGTTCATATACACGTCAGCAACTATTTGAACTAAATGGACCAAATTCATACAAACACAGCGGATTTCATATATAAAACGGACAACATTCACTACATTTTGCATAATTTTCATCTAAAAACTATACGGGACTAAGGTAAAACTAGTCTATGGTGGACATCGGCGGATATCCATTCCCACCACACGGATACCCTTGACTGTTCTACTGTAGGCCACGGTGGATATCCATTGTCTTTCCCACGTACGGCATCCAGCTCGTTGTACTGTTGGGGATTCGAAAAAATTCAGACCATCTATTTGTTTGCGATTCGACAAAAAAATAATGGATTTTACAAACAAATGTTCATGATTTTTATGAAAAAAATCCATGCATTTAAAAAATTATCATGAAGTATAACAAATAATCTCAAGATTAATATGTTCATAATTTTATTAAAATCATTTCTAATTAAATTATTTTTAGAAAATATTCATGGATAATAAAAAAAATGTTCAAAAATTATAAAATAAAAAAACAAGGTTATAAAAGGAAAATCATTGAAAACTATATGAACCCCAATAACAGCCGCATGAAAAAGCGAACCAGAAAAGAAAAGCAAACGAAGGAAAACTGTAAACCGAAAGAAAACCAACCCATTGTTACAAAACAGAGGCGGAAAATGGCTAAGAGCATCGTAAAAAAATTAGCTTGAGTCGTTAATTGGGCTGGCCATTAGTGCGAAGGGACGCGTGTCTAGGTATCGCTTGCCGCGACTTAGAAGTTCACCTCGCCTACACACCGTGCGTCAAAAAAAATATTTAACCTCGCCTTCACACGGTCTATTGGGCGACAATCTCCATCAGCAGCAGCTATGACCACGCACCTTTTTCTTTTTCTTTTTGCGATGAACGACCACACACCTTTAGCAAAGCAGCGAGCAGAGCTTCTACAGCAAAATATGCAGCACCTTCAGCAAAGCAAACATGCATCATTGAAGAAATTTGCCATGGCTAGTTTTCATGTTTTTGAACATGTTAATTAAAAAAGTTTGCCATGTTTTTGCACGTCATAAAGTTTGCCATGGCAAGTTCGCCATGTTTTTAACATCTTAAAATGCCATGTCAAGTTTGCCATATTTTTGAACATCTATAACTTTCCCATGTTTTTCAGCATCGTAAGTTGCCATGGCAACTTTTCTGATAACTAATTAGAACTATTTTTTCTCTACGATTTTCCATGGCAACTTTTTCATAAAAAATAGATTTTTTTTCTCATTTCACGATTTTTTCATGGCAACTTTTTTGATAATAACTTGTCATTTCCTAAAAATTGCCATCGTCCGGGAAATTTAAAAAAATGTTGCCATGCATAATTGCCATCGTCATTTACTAAATGTGAACCTGAAACTGCAACCTATGCCAGCTGAAGCCATGTAGTAGTAACTTCTTTTGAGCTACAGAAATGACACTAATTGAAGTGGCACTATCCTGAGTCCACAAGTGCATACTAGCTAGTACTGTTTTTGACCGATTACTGAAATGCGAAAAGATTAGTTTTAACCGTCCAGTACCCTGAAGATCAACCAACCGGCCGGGTCAATCTGAACCAGTACTACCAACAAACGCAATTCAGTGTAGATGTCATCCTCACCTGCCGGAGCCCTTGTCGCCGCTCTGGGCGGCGTCCATCTCGCAGGACCCCGGTGTCCCGTGGATCAGCCTGGACGTGACGAGCGGTCTTCGCAGCCCGCAAAGGACCGGACCGTACGGTCCTGGCCTGCTAAAAAAATCGGCCGGTCTAGGTTGTGGTATTAGGCCCGATAAGCATCCGGTCCGGTCCTGTTTTGGCTCGGTCCGCTCGGTCGGACGAAACTTTTTTTTCTTTTTTTGCATTTTCTGAACAGTATGTACAAGGCCCAGCCCATCCTAGCCTCTAGGGTCGAGTTTTTGACCTAGCACGCATGCACTAAGAGCATCTCCAGCCGCGCCCCAACAGGACCCCCATGCCACTTTTTCGGCGCCGGAGCCAAAAAAACGCCCCAGTCGCGCCCCCGGGACGACGCAAAGCGCCGGTTCGGCCCTTTTTTCCGCCCGGCGACCGCAGGCCGAACCCGGCGCACTGGGGGGTGATCGAGGGCTCCGGCGCAAGGGAAAAGCGTGGCTGGCCCACACCCTTAGGTGAAAAATCAAGATTTTCTTCCCCGACTCGCCTTCCAGCCCCCGTGCCCTCGTCCGCCACTAGATATATCCCAACGCCGGCCGCCGCTTTTCACCGCTAGATAGCCATTCCCCGCCGGAAAAATAGTAGAGGTTTGCCGAGGCAGCCCCTCCACCAGCAGCTGGGCGTTCCCGGCCGCCGTTTTCGGCCGCGGAGGGGCAGTTTAGCAGCGGGTGCACCCCCACCGGGCGCAAGGTGTTCGACGATTTGCCTGCCTCATCGATGGACTCGGGTGTCGAGGAAGCGCTCGCCGCGCTGCTGGAGAAGGAAGCCGAGGCCGACGTCCAGGAAGAAGAGCATCTGATGGTGCTCGCCGCCCTCGCCCAACTGCTGGCTGATATGTCTCCAACGTATCTATAATTTTTTATTGTTCCATGCTATTATATTATCTGTTTTGGATGTTTATGGGCTTTATTATGCACTTTTATATTATTTTTGGGACTAACCTATTAACCCAGAGCCTAGTGCCAGTTTCTGTTTTTCCTTGTTTTAGAGTATCACAGAAAAGGAAAATCAAACGGAGTCCAATTGACCTGAAACTTCACGAAACTTATTTTTGGACCAGAAGAAGCCCATGGAGTATCAGAAATGGACCAGGAGAGTCTCGGGCTGCCCACGAGGGTGGGGTCGCGCCCACCCCCCTGGGCGCGCCCTCTGCCTCGTGGACAGCCCGGAGGTCCACCGACGTACTTCTTCCTTCCATATATACTCATATACCCTAAAAACTTCAGAGAGCACAATAGATTGGGAGTTCCGCCGCCAGAAGCCTCCGTAGCCATCGAAAACCAATCTAGACCCGTTCCGGCACCCTGCCAGAGGGGGAATCCCTCTCCGGTGGCCATCTTCATCATCCCGGCGCTCTCCATGACGAGAAGGGAGTAGTTCTCCCTTGGGGATGAGGGTATGTACTAGTAGCTATGTGTTTGATCTCTTTCTCTCGTGTTCTTGAGGTGGTACGATCTGAATGTATCGCGAGCTTTGCTATTATAGTCGGATCTTATGATGTTTCTCCCCTCTACTCTCTTGTAATGGATTGAGTTTTCCCTTTAAAGTTATCTTATCGGATTGAGTCTTTAAGGATTTGAGAACACTTGATGTATGTCTTGCGTGGGATACCCCTGGTGACAATGGGGTATTCTATTGATCCACTTGATGTATGTTTTGGTGATCAACTTGCGGGTTTCGTGACCTTGGGAATCTATGCATAGGGGTTGGCACACGTTTTCGTCTTGACTCTCCGGTAGAAACTTTGGGGCACTCTTTGAGGTTCTGTGTGTTGGTTGAATAGATGAATCTGAGATTGTGTGATGCATATCGTATAATCATACCCACGGATACTTGAGGTGACATTGGAGTATCTAGGTGACATTAGGGTTTTGGTTGATTTGTGTCTTAAGGTGTTATTCTAGTACGAACTCTAGGGCTGTTTGTGACACTTATAGGAATAGCCCAACGGATTGATTGAAAAGAATAACTTTGAGGTGGTTTCGTACCCTACCATAATCTCTTCGTTTGCTCTCCGCTATTAGTGACTTTGGAGTGACTCTTTGTTGCATGTTGAGGGATAGTTATGTGATCCAATTATGTTATTATTATTGAGAGAACTTGCACTAGCGAAACTATTGAACGCTAGGCCTTGTTTCAAGGCATTGCAATACCGTTTGTGCTCACTTTTATCATTAGTTACCTTGCTGTTTTTATAATTTCAGATTACAAAAATCTTTATCTACTATCCATATACCACTTGTATCACCATCTCTTCGCCGAACTAGTGCACCTATACAATTTACCATTGTATTGGGTGTGTTGGGGACACAAGAGACTCTTTGTTATTTGGTTGCAGGGTTGCTTGAGAGAGACCATCTTCATCCTATGCCTCCTACGGATTGATAGACCTTAGGTCATCCACTTGAGGGCAATTTGCTACTGTCCTACAAACCTCTGCACTTGGAGGCCCAACAAGGTCTACAAGAAGAAGGTTGTGTAGTAGACATCACTGGCGGGCACTGAAAAGCCGCGGCGAGGTGGCTCGGCTTTTGGGCGGGTGAAAGCAAAAAACCGGCATCATCTCGAAGGCTACTGCATGCTCTACTCCGACTACTTCGTCGATGCTCCACTTCACGGAGACAAAACATTTCGGCGCCGTTATCGGATGAGCCGAAAGCTCTTCCTCAGAATTGTGAATTCCATCTGGGAGTTCGACAACTACTTCAAGTGCAAGATGGATTGCACTGGCAAACTTGGATTCACCTCGATCCAGAAGTGCACGACAACGATGAGGATGCTTGCATACGGAGCTCCCGGTAATTCACTCGACGACTATGGGCGCATGGCCGAGTCCACCAGCATAGAGTGTTTCACTACAAAAAAATACAATTCCGTGGTGATACGTGTTTGTCACAGTAGGTCACGTTTTTTGTCATGCATGTACATCCATGATAAATTTATGACGGAATCAAGATAGTCATACCTGTGCTGTCATAGAAGTGTTCCATGACATTACCAAAATTATCATCACGGAAGTTTCCACTTCCATGACGATAAATCGCGCGTCACAGAAGTGCTTTCGTTAAGGGTGACCGACACATGGCATCCACCGTAACGGAACACCGTTAAGCTATCGGGTCGGGTTTTGGATCCGATAACCCATTAAGAGCCCCGACCAATGGGGATTTTCCACATGTAAAATCATCGTTGGCTAGAGGAAACACGTGTCGGCTCATCGTTGGAACATATGTCATCCACTCACTGGACATAAGGCACCTATGAAACATCGACACGTGGCACGGCCCAACAGTGGCCCATTCCTGTGAAAAGGCCAGCCCATTTGACTTGGTCAAAAGCTGGCGGCCCGGCCCATGGAAAGCCTGTTAACGGCATGTTCGCATATAGCCCATTTACAACCCGCTAACCCAAGGCCCGTTACGCCCTATCCGAATTAGGCCCATAGCGTCGTCTGGGCCATCCAATGTGATTCCAGCCCGTTTTCACTTCTGGCCCATGTATAGCCCATGATTTCTTTCGGCCCATATGAGGCCCTTTTGTAACTCTTGGCCCATTAGCGGCCCGTTCTGAAACTGGCCAGTAATGAACAGTGTATTACTTTACACCCATTAACGGCTCGTGGTGAAACTGGCCCGTAATGAACAGTGTATCATTTTATACCCATTAACAACCCGTTATTCCGTTGGGCCGTTTCCAGCCCAAGTTAACTTTCGGCCTTCTGAGGGCCCATTTATTATTGGGCTCATTTGCAGCATTCAGTTACTTACGGCCCGTTACTGTCATTTTCTGCTTATGGGCCAAATTCAGCCCGTCATTACAGTCGGCCCGTTAGTGGACCGTTAGTCTGTTGGGCCATTTTCATAGCACCACCAAATACGGCCTATTAACGACCCATTATGGTCAGCCCATAAAACGTACGATTTCCATTAAAGGCCCGTCTACGGCCCATTAAAGGCCCGTACAAGACCCATAAATGAGTCGGCGAACCATGGATCCTATGAGACGTAGAAGGCCTATGGATCCTACGAGACGTAGAAGACCCATGGATCCTACGCGACGTAGAAGGCCTATGGATCCGACGGCCCATGAAGGGCCATGGTCGGGCGAGTTGGCCTCCGTTTGAACGATATAGCATATTCAAAGAATTATCCTACTTAATACTATCACCTCTAAAAAGCATACACTATACAACAAAAAGATCAAGGCATAGAAAGGTAGAATAATCCTACACTATACAATAAAGAAATTACAGCCGATTATACCCACTTGGCGTTATGGTTCGGCATAGGTGATAATAAAGCATACACAAACAGCAAATTACATACACTGGGCAAATACAGCTAATACATCATGGACATGCATCAACTCAACTCCATTTGAACTATAATCTTTTCAGAAAATAGGATTGGACGGATTCAGATAGCACAAATTTCAGTCTGCAAAATCTCCAATTCCTTCATGGTTACCTCAGTGTCTTGTTTCATTTTTTTGACTCCTGCATCTAATACCTGCATGTCCAGTCTCAACTTGTTGATTATAGGTTGACAATCTTGTACATGTTGTCTTGCCACCTCTAGTTGATGCTCGAGAACATTAGCACATTCCAATTCCAATCCATAATCATTCGGTAACGGTCATGCCGCACTGCTCGCAGATCTTTGTGTTGATGTCACTTCATACTGAAACGTTCGTGTAAGTACACATGACTAGGGCAAAAATATAGTTACAACAGTGTAACGAACAAGACACTATTTTGTACTACATGGAAAAACAGGACTAACAATAATGTTACACATCACTTTCAAAAACAATGTTACACGTCATGAAGCATAAGCAGATGATATTTTAAAAATTATAAAAAATATAGTCTGTGCAGCCTGCATACAGAAATCCCTCTTAGCTCACCAGAGGAGCATGATGTGGGGGCCCAATCGAAAACAGAGACAAGTTACAAATTTAGACAGCACGTTGCGTATAAGTAAGCAAGCAGTTGGCCATTCTATGCCTCAATTAAAGTCTTAGGGAGCATAATGAACAACAGAGGGTTTCATACAAACATACTACAGCACACAAAACTATGCAATCATTAGCATAGTATAAACTAGATTATGAGCCTCATGCAATAATAGTTGGTTAATAGACTTCAAAGCTTCAGGCACACTTCAGCAGAATAATTAAATGGTAAGGCCTTTAATTATGTCAACTAATAGTGATACAAGTACCGAACATAAGACATGATTATTTGGGCATCTCATTAACTGAGAACAAATAAAGAAATTAAAAAGAGAAGATTAACTATGCCTGAAACAAACAAGGAATTGAACTGTTGAGTTGCATACAATGACATACCTTAGCAAGTTGTAGAGGCTCAGCGTAGCTCCTACTTCTCTTGCAAGGCTCCTTCCTAACATCTTGCACATGGAAATCCTCAATCTTATCTTCATTGCACCCCCTCTGTAAGGTGACACAAACTAGTTACTCGTCTCCTTGGAAGCTAAATATGCATACTTTTTAGTCTGTGAACACAAAAGGATGAGATTATTACAAAACAACACCGCATAATGAAACATGCCGCATCTCTTGCACTTGCACACAATGAAATGAGCACTTACTATGTCTGCACTATGTAAAAACTAGGCATACCGTTGAACTGGATCTCCAGGTACTCTTGGAGAGCCTACTGTAGTGTACATCCAAACCTTTATGTCACCTATGAGTTAGACAAGGCCCCACTACAGCAGCCCTTAGTGTTTAAATCGTTGACAAGCTCTGTTAGAGTGTTAGGTCAAGAACAACAAGTAATCAAAGCAAACAGTTCTAGTATGGCTGGCTGATGCAAACAAATAATTGAACAGATGTGTGAGCAAATCTTACATATCAAGAAAAGAAGCAAAGAAGGGGGCTTAAAGACCATCACTTGACTGACCAGATGTAAGGGGCATTTAAACATCATGTGCAACATATGAACTAACATAAACATTGCATATTCCATATTCTACAATGGAATGCACATGTACTAGGTTATGCCATGTATGATGATGCCTAAATGTACAGATAGCAGGCAGGAGTGATTCATCATTGCACGCACAATTGAATTGCAGGTTAAGGGCCAGTTCGATTCCGCCTTTTCAGGGCATATTGTCAAAATAAGACATAAAAGATGTAAAGAAGTCATTTTTGAGTTATGGCCTTGGGCTTAACTAATTTTGCTTTGGAGGGGGTGTTTCAGGTAGAACCTCACTAAAAATTGAAGGGAAGGGGAATAGTGAAATGACTCTGTTGTCTACCTATATTACACTCAAAATGCAACTACTGATGCCCGTGCCACACCTGGCCCTCAAGTAAAAACAAACACACAAGCATTCATTGCCCTGCCTGCTTGCATCTCCTCTCCCTTTCCCTCTACCTCGATCCCCTGCGTGCAGCACTAGGGTTCCTCCAGCGAGCCGTCGCCACTGGTCCTATCTGGCCTGGTCCTCGACGATGCTATGTCGAGCAAGGTTACATGGCCGGCGGGTAGGGGCAAATCTTCCTGGCTGCTCCTCCCTCTGGCGCCGCCCCTCATTCTCATGGTCTCCAGCAGCTGCTCCACTGTGGTTCGTCCAATGCACTACTCCGGCAGGCGCTGCACAACTATGACTGATGCCACACTGCGGCAGAAGGCACCTTATTCCCCCTCCCCTCCTCCCAGGCCATGGCCTTGAGGTGCTGTTGAAGGATGAGCTCATCCAACAAGGTGAGGATCTCCTCTGATTTTTTGCCAAATTTTCATTCTGATCCACTATACGATGAATTGCTATGAGCTGCTTCTGCTGCTGCTATATGTTGCATTGCTATGAGCTGCTGCTGCTGCTATATGATGAATTGCTATGAGCCGTTGATGTTGTATGATGAGTTGCTATGAGCTGCTGCTGCTATATGATGAATTGCTATGAGCTGCTGCTGCTGCTATATGATGAGTTGCTACAAGCTGCTCCTGCTGCTGCTATATGATGAATTGCTATGAGCTGCTCCTACTGTTGCTATATGATGAATTGCTATGGCTGCTCCTGCTGCTGCTATATGATGAATTGCTATGAGCTGCTGCTGGTGTATGATGAATTGCAGGCTGCTGCTGCTGTATGATGAGTTGCTATGAGCTACTGCTGCTATATGATACTTTCAGGTGGTGCTGCTATACGATAGTAAATAGCCACTTGGACCATCGAATTTCAATAAATAGTTGTTCTTCATTTAAATGTGGGTCATGTGTTCTTCGTTTAAATTAGGCAATGGGGTCTCTATGGAAAACATTGACCAAAGTAGATTGTGCCAAGTAGATGGTATCTTTGTATTTGCATTTTGAGCAAATAGTGATGGTTTGTTTTCCTATCATATTAATTACTGCACTGGGTTCAATTTGTGATGTTTGCATGTCAAATTAATTCCATATGGGCAGCAAAATGAAAAAAATATAATGCAATCTAGACTTTCCACTGATCATACCAAAGATAAGCTGAAAACGCAATGAAAAGAACTGGTTGGCTTATTACATGGAGCTTATATTCACAGCTGCTTATTTTCTTAGGATAACTCGTAATAACTGTCCCTAAGAAACTTGGCTAATAGAACTGGCATACAAATAACATGTCACGATGATTGCAATGGAGAAGTGACGTACCATAGCACACTGTATAGGCTCACCGCTGCCTCTCCTTTTTGCGATGTTCCATGAAATTGCCACATACATCTTGTACCTTTTCATTGTGTAACCCTATCTACAAGTTGACACGGCTAATTTCATAACATCTCTACATGATACTACATTGCATACCCCTTGCGCGTATTTAAACCACCAATTAACGATTGTGTGCGTACCATAAACTAGCCATGACTCTGTATGTTGGACTAGCAGGCACTCTAAGGGAGCCTAATGTAGTGCACTGGAATTCCTACATGCCACCTATGATTTTGTGTAATGTACTGCCCCTGTTCCTAAATATATGTCTTTGTAGAGATTCCAGTATGGACCACATACAGATGTATATAGATGCATTTTCGAGTGTAGATTCACTCATTTTACTCCATATGTAGCCTATAGTGGAATCTCTAGAAAGACTTATATATAGGAACGGAGGTACGAGGTAGTATCATGTATGACATCTACATATCTAATTTAGCAGCCAGTAGTAGAAATCATTATCTGCACAAAGGGATTACTGGTCGAAAATCCTAGCAAAGCACGCTGGCAGGCACAGAACAATACAAGAGAGAGAGAGACGCACTTACAAGATCATAGCAATGCCTCAGTCCAGGATCTTGGTTGGCCAAGCTGTTAGATCCAGAAGAAACGTCGTCCTTGTAGTTTTTGCCAGCTGCATAACAGGTAACAACGACCGGTTAGTATATTTGAAGTACATCGGGCAGGTGATGCTGGACAGGTTTAAAGGTGACAAGTACCTAGGCCGTGGCAGCTGCTTGGCATCTCTCCAAACGGTGGGAATCAGCTTAGAAACATCGAGGGTGATGATGCTGCACTGGCTGTCGGGGTCCAGTAAGGAGATCTAGAATCGTCGAGTAGGGTGTTTGTGGAGCGGCTCCGGTAGGGTGGACTACGGTGTAGGCGAAGCGGATCTATGGCCGTGGGCGAGGGCGTAGGTGAAGCTGCTCCAGTGGTTGGGTTAAGGATGGTGTCGACGATGCGGATCTGCGGCTGTGGATGGGGCGTCAGAAGCTGCTCCGGTGGTTGGGTTAAGGATGGTGTCGACGATGCGGATCTACGGCCGTGGACGGGGCGTCAGAAGCTGCTCCGATGGTTGGGTTAAGGGTGGTGTCGATGATGCGGATCTGCGGCCGTGGACGGGGCGTCAGAAGCTGCTCCGGTAGGTTGGATGAGGGTGCAAGGAAGCGGATCTGAGGCCGTGGACTTGTGAGTTGGCAAAGCAGCCCTGGTAGGGTTGAGAATGGTATAGGCGAAGCTACTCCGGTAGGGTTGACGATGGTGTCGGCGAAGCGGCTCTGGTAGGGTTGAGGAAGGTGTCGGCGAAGCGGCTCCGGTAGGGTTGAGGAAGGTGTCGATGAAGAGGATCAGAGGCCGTCGATAGGGGCATCGGTGGGGCGGCTCTGAGGGGTGTGAACGAAGCGTCTCCGGTGGGGAGTACGAATGAGCCACTGCAGATGCGCGGCGGTTGACGAGAGTACCAGCGAAGCAGATCCAGCGCCGTGGACAAGGTCAACACTGAATGGGCTGTGGTACAGTGGTGGATGAGAAGTCTACTTGTTTCTAGGGGAGGTGGGAGGGGTAGATGCGGCCGCAGAAGCAGATCCGGCGAGGTGGACGCTGCTGGTAGTGAATGGGGTATGGTATGCCGGTGTATGAGCAGTCTAGGGTTTCGAGAGGGGAGGGGAGAAAGGGCGATGAAGTACGGACGACGTGATGTAAGATGCTCTGGTGCTATGGAGTTAGTCGTTTTTGCGGGAGGGGAGAGGAAATGGGGGTGCCGTGTAGTGGGGGAACCGGAAGTTACCAAAGCAGCCCCGACATATCATGTAGATGAGGGCGGTATTGTAACTGTTGGTCTCCATGCACCAAGGACAAAAGGGGGATTTCTCATGCTAAAGACTAAGGTGGCGGAAATTTTAGAAGGAGGCGAGAGATTTTGCCGCCCATGGGATCGTTCGTATCCAATTTCAACTAATTTTGGACCGTGCTAGCGGGAAGGTCATGCTAGACTGTGTACAAGGGGCATGCGTCAGCAGTTAATAACTGGTGTGAAGTCCACCCCAAAAAAAAAGACAATAACTTGGGATGATGCGCCGATAACTTGGACGTTCACACGGGCGCGGCCAATCGTACGGGTGTAGTGGCGCGTTCACAAAAAAAGGATCAAACGCTCAGCCTATGTATTTGTCGTGTAAATAGATAATTTAGTGCCATTGGTTATTTACTTTAAACGTAATGCATTGATGTGTTAGTGTAGAGGCGCACAAAAAGAAATGGATATTGTAGTCAGCTACTTAAAAGTGTTACCTCATATAATTACATAGCCTCCATTTCATAAATTGCGTACCCGTTGAATTCATATATGAATATTACATATATTACTTCAAAATAGAAACTTAAATCATCCAAGACTAATGAATTTGAATGCAAGAGTAACAATGGTGCATGTGCATGATAGCTACATTGGTTGTTTTAAGAAACATCACTGTAACTTTGGCATGCACAACTGAAAATGTTTATTTAAATAGAAAAATGTGATATGTGAGTGTCCAATCTTTATAGCGTTGAATTAATGTTGTACCTTTGGCCACGGTACGAAGTAGATATTGACTTATGTTCTAGCGATGCACGTCCACGATCGCTAGATAGTGATACGTGAATGAATTGTGCAATCTCTCTCACACGCATACATATCTCATTTTCCTGTGGGCATCGGGATCACACACGCGCACTTTGTGTATTTCTCTCCCTCCGCCAAGGTTAAATTCGTCTTTCTACCCCGTCCTACAAGTCTCTCACATAGAAACACACACGCTCTCTATGTCTAACACGCCTACCCTTTTAATTCCGCCCACCCACAGCCACTAATGTCTCAAAGTATAATAGTCTCTCACACATATGCTATCTACCTATCCCTTAATGTAGCTAGATATGTGTCACACAAACTCCTTCTCCCTACTAACAAGATGCCCATGCATTGCACGGAACATCAAGATGCATTTGTATGAGAGGTTTATCTTGTGGGACAAAAGGATGAACGAGGGAATGCCTTATTTGCAAATGTGGATAGGGGTGTGGGTATATTTTTGCAAAATTGCCAGAGTTTCCTTCCTGTCCGTCGGATATAAATCGGATGGCCTATATTGCAGGATGGCAGGACCACCATCATCACCAACTCTATTTTTTATAAGAGTAGAGATATGTGAGTGTCAATGCCCCCCCCACACACACCCACACTTCCCTCTCAAACATACACACACACACTACCCGGCACCGAAGGAGTAGGGTGGCACATCGATCTTGATAATAATCTGTCTACTCCTCTTTCAAACACACACACACACACACACACACACACACACACACACACTCGCTAGTTGTGCCTCTGTGCCTACCGCGCACACTCTCGATACGTCTCTCTCCCCCCCAACAATGACAGCAGAAGGGTGACAACTCGATCTGATCATAATCTGTCAATTGGTTTCTCTCTCAAACATTGTGTCTCGGTGCCTCGCTCGGTAGCCCCCTCGATATGTAGAATTCTCGCGCGCACACAGCTGTAGTGACGATGACACTGAATCCAGTGTGCCTTGTTTTTACCGGCCTCATGTGATAGTTTTCACCCTGTTTTCTCTTAATTAACAAGGCAAACTTTTCTTTGTTACTACTAGTGAATCTGAAATCATTTGGGGAAGACATAAAATATATCACTTCAACCCAATTATTGCAGCAACTATTTTAAAAGAAATTAGCTAGCTGCCCGTGCGTTGCACGGAACACCAAGATGCATTTGTATGAGTAGTTTATCTTGTGAGAGAAAAGGTTGAACGACGGAAGGCCTTATTTGCGAACGTGGAGAGACGTGTGGGTATATTTTTGCAAAATTGCCATAGTTTCTTTCCTATCTGTTAGATATAAATCCGACGGGCTATATTGCAGGATGGCACGCACACCATCATCACCAACTCTGTTTTTTACTCCCTCTGTCCGAAAATACTTGTCATCAAAATGGATAAAAAGAGATGTATCTAAAACTAAAATACGTCTAGATACATTTCTTTTTATCCATTTTGATGACAAGTATTTCCGGAAGGAGGGAGTATTTGTCTTTTTAGAGATTTCAACAAGTGACTACGACCGGAACTTACCAACATACTCAAAAAAGTAGTCCATAATTTTGATGTTACCCTCTTTTCTTGGCGGTGCAGTGCCATCTGGATACCTCATAAATAAATCAAGGACAAATCTGACCCCTTCCTGAAAAGACATACAGAGCAAAATGAGTGAATCTACACTCTAAAATATGTCTACATACACATCCATATGTGGTAGTCCATTTGAAATCTGAAAAAGACAAATATTTAGGAACGAATGGAGTATATATATAAGAGTAGACATGGAGATATATCTCCAGCATGGTCTACAACAAAAATGTGCTGGGCTGGTTAGCGCCGGATGCTCGCAACGCGGTGACATGAGTTCGAATTCTGTCTTTTAACTTTATATTTTTATATTATATATTCCTCTACTTATTTAATATATACTTCTTTCGCTACTGTACTGACAGTGGAACCCACATAGTACTTAGAATACAAGATTAAGGATGGACTTGTTTCTTTTTAACTTTCTGTACGAAGCTATAGCCACCCTGCAAGTCACGTGTACACTGTACATGCAATTAACTTTTTATTGAGGGAAAATCATACAGGCAATTAACTCAAATGGATTGGATGTCACTCTATTATTTCCAGCATAAAGAGCATCTCCAACGGTAGCCGGCAAATTTCCTCCCGCTTCCTTAAGCGGAGGACAACATCAAATGTCAGCGGCATACGTTTTTACAACTCTAACCAACGAGATGAAATTCGTGCAAACACAGACTGATTTCATATAAGCATGAAGGATTTCGTATAAAAAAGCCAGATCTTCATATAAACATGATGGATTTCATTACATTTACATGAACTAAGAGGTGCCAATCCGGCTCTCTTGTATAATTAATACTCCCTCCGTCCGGAAATACTTGTCCTAGAAATGGATGTATCTAGACTTATTTTAGTTATAAATGGCCGCCCGCGGATCCCTTTGTCTTCCTCATGTCCGTCAAACACTTGCGGGGTCGACGAAGGTCCTCGGAAGAGACGAAACAGCAAAGAAACCACCTGAATCCGTGGTCGTCGCCTCGGTAGTGGCCTTCATGGGTCCCAAATGGCGGCGGCCTCCCGTGTTCTACTTCTCCTCGATGATGGCGGCGGACACGGAGAAGCTTGCCACCGACTCGTCGCTCACCATGCACCCGGCTTCTGTCTCTGCCTGCATGGCGCTGCCGCAGGCACAGGAGGCACGCACACAGACACGAGAGGCGCGGCCACCGCACACACTGGTGGCGCGGTACGACGCGGCAGTGACGCCACCCGTACCAGCATGCTCGCCGCTTTGCCGGCGTGGAGCAACTTGCCACTCCTCATCGAGCTGAACTGGAGCGGCGAATTGCTGAACCACGCGCCTGCTTGGGGCGACAACTGGCTCCGTCGGGCCAAGCGAGGTTGGTGAAGCACCGAGCGGCCTCACCTGTATCCGGAGGGCTTGGCGGGCCACCCAACCGAGTAATATGCCGGAGAATGGCTCATCAGAAGCCATCAGAAGAGTGGAGAAAATGGTGAAGGAGGTGATGGGGGAGCGGCGGAGGGGTGCGATTCTTGCCCGCTGTCTTTCTGGCCTCATGCAAATAGAGGGCGGGCGGTAGGAGCTTGGCCGGCGTCTGGCCTCATTTAAACTGAGGGCGGACGGGAGTAGCTCGTCCGGTGTTGCGTTTAATTCCGGCCCGCTCATGAACGGGTGAGTGGCCAGAGTAGGATTCTCGGTTTGCATGCGGGTTTAATGGAGGAGCCGGGTGTGCAGCGGGCGGTGCAGTACAATTCGATTTGACAGCAGTAATGCGCCGTTAAATCACAAAGGCCCTCGCCACTCATGACACCGACAGAGCTAGACTGCCCCGCCCTCTAGCCTTTTAAAAAATGTATATACTCCACTTTTGTACAATAGTAGTATCGATGGATTGCGCGATGGAGCAAAAACTTGAAATTAAAAAAAGGTGGTACATATAGAGAACGCTCGTCGCCGTTACCAAGGTGGAGAGGAAAACGAGAGAACTTAATGTTTAGTATTTGCTAAGGCTGGTTGTAATGGTACTAGCCTTAGCAATTATGATGAGGTGTAGAATTAAATGAAGAAAGAGAGAGAGTTGAGTACTACTCCCTCCTTTCCGGTTTATAGGGCTTATCTCAAAATTTTAGTTTTTCCATTTTATAAGGCTCAATTTGGTTGTTCCCCATCACAAGTTCAGATTCCAATGTGCATTAAATCATTGCATGCAAGTATTAAGAGAAAATTGACCAATGCATGTAATTTATGCATGCATGCATTGCAATTAATGTATTGGTAAACATAATTTTTTGAGGAAAACAAGAGCATTAATTGAATGCTTTTGCAAACTACAAAAAGTATTCCACCACTCCCCATCTACCTTGGTTGGTGAGATAGTCCTTTCGATAAGTAAGAGTGTCGAACCCAACGAGGAGCAGAAGGAAATGATAAGCGGTTTTCAGCAAGGTATGCTCTGCAAGTACTGAAATAAGTGGTAACAGATAGTTTTGTGATAGGGTAAATTGTAACGAGCAACAAGTAACAAAAGTAAATAAAGTGCAGCAGGGTGGCCCGATCTTTTGTAGCAAAGGACAAGCCGGAACAAACTCTTATAATAGGAAAAGCGCTCCCGAGGACACATGGGAATATCGTCAAGCTAGTTTTCATCGCGTTCATATGATTCGCGTTCGATACTTTGATAATTTGATATGTGGGTGGATCGGTGATTGGGTGTTGTTCTTACTTGAACAAGCATCCCACTTATGATTAACCTCTATTGCAAGCATCCGCAACTACAACAAAAGTATTAAGGTAAACCTAACCATAGCATGAGACATGTGGATCCAAATCAGCCCCTTATGAAGCAACGCATAAACTAGGGTTTTAGCTTCTGTCACTCTAGCAACCCATCATCTACTTATTACTTCCCAATGCCTTCCTCTAGGCCCAAATAATGGTGAAGTGTTATGTAGTCGACGTTCACATAACACCACTAGAGGCTAGACAACATACATCTTATCAAAATATCAAACGAATACCAAATTCACATGACTACTCATAGAAAGACTTCTCCCTTGTCCTCAGGAACGAACGTAATTACTCACAAAGCATATTCATGTTCATAATTAGAGGGGTAATAATATGCATATAGGATCCAAACATATGATCTTCCACCAATTAAACCAACTAGCATCAACTACAAGGAGTAATCAACACTACTAGCAACCTACTAGCACCAATCCCGGACATTGAGACAAGAATTGGATACAAGAGATGAACTAGGGTTTGGAGATGAGATGGTCCTAGTGAAGATGTTGATGGAGATTGCCCTCTCCCAATGAGAGGAGCGTTGGTGATGACGATGGTGATGATTTCCCCCTCCGGGAGGGAAGTTTCCCCGGCAGAACAGCTCTGCCGGAGCTCTAGATTGGATCCGCCAAGGTTCCGCCTCGTGGCAGCGGAGTTTCGTCCCGAAAAGTTCCTCCTTATTTCTTTCTCATCGAAAGACCTCATATAGGAGAAGATGGACATCGGAGAGCCACCAGGGGGCCCACGAGGTAGGGGGGTGCCCCCCACCCTCGTGACAAGGGTGTGGCCCCCCTGGCCTTCATCTTTTGTGAGGATTTTTCTTTATTTATTTTAAGACATTCCGTGGAGTTTCAGGACTTTTGGAGTTGCGCAGAATGGGTCTCTCATATTTGCTCCTTTTCCAGCCCAGAATTCCAGCTGCCGGCATTCTCCCTCTTTATGTAAACCTTGTAAAATAAGAGAGAATAGCCATAAGTATTGTGACATAAAGTGAAATAACAGTCCATAATCCAATAAATATTGATATAAAGGCATGATGCAAAATGGACGTATCATAAAACAAAACGAAGATCCTACACATGAGGATGAATATGTTATCTATACACTGAATTTCCCAAAATAAAATTTCCTAGAACAAGGGCATCTAACTAAAAAGGCAGAAAATTATTGCTTTTGCTGAAGATAACTTATCATGTTGGTGCTTGAACCAAACAATGCTACTAATACATACAATACAGAGATGCTCCAGTTTCGGTTGTATCTATCAAGCATCAGTTGTTGTTCAAGGCAAGCTCAAAAGAGAAAGAAATTGGTCTCTGGTTGTGACTGATGATACTTACTCATATAAATTATCATTCAAAGTAAAACAAAAAAACTGACACACATAAACTAAACCAAAGTGTGGTGTGATTCATATGTATATACAGAAGATTCAAGTGTCATCGAGTTGGTTTTAGTCAAAGTAAAAACAAACGGACACATACTAAACTGAACCAAGGGTGGTGCCGATTCATGTGTATGTACAGATTGAGGTGCCATCCTGTTGGTTTCAGTGAAAGTTCAACCAAAAAAATTGACACATACAAACAAAAGAAAAGTGTGGTGTTGACTCATATGTATGTATGTACAGGAGATGCAAGCGCCTCCAAGATAGATAGTTTCAGTCAAAGTAAAAAACAATTGGACACATACAAACTGAAACAAACCGTCGTGTTTTTTCATGTGTACATACAAAAGATGCAAGTGCACTACAAGAAATGTGTCAACTTATGACCACCACTATTGGTCACTGAATGGTCACAAATTTCCATTTGTGACCTTTTTGTGACCAAAAACATAAGGTCAAAAGCTGGCCGTCATAAACTGACTATAGCGACCTTTCTTCTGGAATGGTCGTAGACGTTTGTGACCAAAATACGTCTACTGTGGCGTTTTGGTCACTAGCAGCCTCCCCAGGCCACGTAGGCATCCGACGTGGCAATCTGATAGGGCACAAGATTCAGCCCGGTCCAATTGGGTGTTTATATGGGCCGAGCCCATTAATTCAGCCTTTCTATATATTTTTTTCCTGTCAATTTTTGGTCAGACTTCATGGGCCAAGCCCAACAATTCGGCCTTTTTATTTCATGGGTCATGGCCTTTTTGTACAACAGTTTTAGTTTTTTTTATAAAATGGGTCCACTAGTCAAACAGGTCCCACTTGTCAGGTTCTGATAAGTGGGTCCTAGCTATTAGGCCCAGATTCTTCATATTTCAATTTCACAATAAGAAAATAACTAGTAGTTAAACTGACAAGCAAAAAACACACATGATACTTCAAATAACAATAGCCAGATTCAATACAAGCTCTACAAATGACACGTCCTACAAGCTGTAGCATATACAAGCTCTACAAATGACACGTCCTACAAGCTGTAGCATTTACAAGTTCTACAAGTTACACATAATACAAGCTTAGTTGATACAAGCTCTACAACTATGGGAATCAGTTACAAGATCTAAAAGTGTTTTCTTCTTCTACATGTAGCGATCAAATGCCGGACTCACTGGAGAGTCAGGACTGGGCCTTCCACGGACGCCCTCTTACTTGAATCAGCTGATAAAAATTAGAAAAACTGGAGCCAATATATTATGAACATTCCATTCAAAAAAGGAGTAAAGGACATTCTTTGTTTCATCACGTTACAAAGGAGCAGCACAAACCACAACTTTACTCGACACACATACACATACACACATGAATATTAAGCTCAGTTCCAGCAACTATATCATGGTTTAACAGCTGGCCTCAGCATCATCAAACCACCATGCTTATGATCATAATCTAAGCATATCATCAAACAAAACCTACACAGATAAAGATCCCAGCACATCAAGCCACAGGCGCACCAGCGCTGGCATGAGATTCAACGCAACAGCAATGGGGCTACCACAACAGCATGAAAAACCTAAGCATACAAGAGAAAATAGATAGTTGGTGCTGGAGGGACTGGTGAATTACCTCAATGGCGTACTTGACGGGTGATGATGGTCCTTCTCAAGTAGTTGTCGTCCACAGTTAAGAGGTTTCATACATCTGTCTACAACAATCAGCAAACCAGAAATTAGAACTAATACTTCAATCTCATAAGTAGTTTAAAAAAGACTATAGCAGGACAGAAATATATGGACTACTTCTAAAATGGTACATATAGCACATGCCCAAACAAATATGTGATTTCAAGGTCCCACTGAATATTACAACAGTTAACAACAAGTAAAATTATTGTGATGTGCAAAATTTACAGTAAATACTCCACTGAATATTACTAAAACTTAACAGAAGTTAACTAAGCTTTTTTAGTTCAAGAATATACAAGTCAGAAAATAAGCTTGCAAGCAAGTTTATGTAAGTAATGCACACTGGAGTACAATACTTCTATGGATTTCTGCAAATAATTCATGATTTTCTAACTAATCCAAGATGTCCATTTAATTAACTGGAAAAGTAAGTTAAATCTTGCTGAATCTTGTTAAATACTCCAAGAAAAATTACTCAACACATGTACAGTTCAACCTTGTTAAATACTCAAAGCAAAATTACTGGATTACTGGAGTACTACAAGTTAAATGTGTTGCACATGTCTTAAGGAACCAGCAGCGCTGCTTGCCCCCTTGGTCCAGCTCCTTGCTGTGCAGGAGGACCGAGACTCGGATGCAGACAATACAAAACAATACATTACAAAACAATACAAAAGTAGGAATCCAAACATCTAAGCAAACATGATTGGTTGGAATGCAGCATCATGCATGTGCCGACTGCCCCGCAGGCAACCCTACTACAATGACAGGGCTTCGGTAAAGGGACATTGCTGGTAACTCATCACAAAGTTCTGATGAAGTAAACCCTAGAAATAAAAGCTCAAGGATGGATGGGCAAAAGGTCATGGGCTTCAATAATCATGCTAGTCTTTTCAGATGGTTTAAAGTAGGGAAAGGCAGAAACTGGTAAGTTTTGCTGGAGTAGAACTGACATTATTTTCTAGCCGAGACCCAAACAAGAAATGTACAGAATATACTAGCGGAAATCTTATCACCATTAATAGCACAATAAACTCAGATCTTATAGATCAAATTGAACACTATATATGCAGAATATTTACAGCTAAGATTTATCTTTGGACTGTATTTGGACACTAGATATGCAGAATATTTTAGATTACCAACAATAAAAGTTCATGACTGTCAACTAGGAATGTACAGTTTCTGGCAATCAGTTAAAACAAGGGAAGAATCTATATGTCACATTCAAGGAACTAAGTTGATATTATCAGCATCCAAAATCCTTTGAAAAGCCTAAATGTGAAACTAGAAGAAGCACAGCGGCCCGATGTGCCTAGGGGTCAGGGAGGAGGACGATGAGAGAGCGCAGCGGCATCCATGGCGTCAGAGCCAAACAGGCCTCCATGGCCACAGTCAACTCCCTCTTCTACCGCTTTCAACAAGAACTTGTGATCCCCGTAATGTACCGCTGTTAAATAAAGCAACACATAAGCATATGGAAGAAAGCCTTTTGAGTAGCTCTCCAATTACATAGAACAACAAATGTAGCAAAGGGCCCTGCGATGGTCAGATATGCCTTGCCTTGTTGTGTGGTGAGTAAGAACTAGAGAGAGGAAATGGTAATTAGTACCTTCCGGATGCCCGTGAAACGCAGAAGCAAATGCGATAGTCCCATTCGTGGTCTCCACAACTGCAAAAGAACGAAGAAGATGGTTACCGAGGCACCCAAGTTACTTCATAATCTGCACAGGATTTACCCAAAATGTAGCGCCTATGTAGAAGAAACTATGAAATGTGTAGAAGAATCATCACATGAACAAACAAACAAGACCCCCATGAACTTGGAAGGCTGTGAACACTAGCAGGACACACGACAGACCTTGGAAGACTGACTGCATGTAACCTGTGAAGAATACAAATAACACAGGGGCATAATACCAATCCTACACACTTCACTTCTATGCTGGTAGGAATAGGATAGCATACAAGAATTAGTACATCCCGAATCACGATTGGATGTGACAGAGATGCAAAAAATATACAGAGTAGTTGATTCCTAAGCATGATAACATATAAACATGTCAAGGCACACTGTCAGTTACTATGACTGACATTTTTGTCAACAGACGCTACAAACAAGTCACGTGTTGGTCACACATTAGCACATGAAGCTATCAACCGAACGAATCTTTTGCTTCTAGAAACACTCTGTTCATCACAAGATATAGAATGCAGTATAGAACTCTGTTCAGCACAAACCACATTGTACAATCTTTTAACTTTGTTCAGCAAAAACTAGAGAGTATAGTCTACAACTCTGTTCAGGTAAAACTACAGAGTACTAAACTCTACACCAGTACCGACCTGTCGGCTGTTCCTTGCTCTGAAACTCTGAAACTCTGTCACTTCTATGCTAGTACAATAAAGTAGTACTCCACAACGTCCGTACTCGATCAGTACTGTTGTATGATGGCCAAGTACCCCAACGAATGCAAAATGCAACCTGTTCCGACTATAGAAAGTTCAGCTACACTGGTAGGCACTTGACACCCCCAACTACGTCTGTAAGCCCTGCTCTACAGTTCAATTGAAACTAACTCACGTGCGCAAGAAACAAAAATACCTTGCATGTATTTATCCGTTGGCCTCAGGGGACTACAACTACGCAAAGACGAGGAGGGTGTCAACCGTTGCTGCACTGGAGGCACCATCAAGAAATAGCCTCCAGCTCCTAACCTACAGAAGAGATCCATCGAGAACTAACCAACTCTTGACCTCGAGATCACTATCTAGTGCATATCACGAACAGATCTGACACGGAAAGGCGGGAGGGAGATAGATCTCATCTATTACCTGGGAAAGACGTCCGCTGCCAGTCGCCGGTCACGGTCGCAGTCGCCGGAGCCGAGGGAGCCGATGGCGATGTCCCGTCCTGGTGGCCGGAGACCCTAGACAGGCCACGCGCGCGCCGTATCCGGCCAGATTGATGGAGCGCCGTGCTCGTCGGCGAGCAAGACAGCGGTGGTTGCTGGGCGGCGACGCTTCTATCTCCGGCGAAGTCGAGGTGGGCGGTGGAGAGCAGGGCCGATTGAGATCACAGAGGGAGGGAGAGGGTTGGGGGTGGCGGGCGTGGGTGCGTGGGGGCTGAGGGGGTGAGGGGGATGGATGCATGAGGTCCGCTGCCTTGGCTTTCCGATCCGCACAACCGTCGCCGTGGTTTTGGATCTACGGGAAGGCGAGGGGATGGCGATGGCGGCGGCGGCGTATGGATCTGGGAGAGAGAGGAGGGGAAGTCCTGCGGGGGACGAGTGGTGTGTGGGGGACGAGTGGTGTGCGGGGGAGAGTGGGTGGGTGTGGGTGGGTGAGAGGGTGTACGTTGGATCCATCCGCCGTGGACGGCTCAGATTTCATAGAGCTAGCGGGGCGATCCGCGTGAGAGATCCTGATTGGTTCGATATTTTTGTCATTTAAAATAGTTTCTAAGTGCTAAAACATATTAAAATGTGAAGCAACCGCCCGTATTATTTTGCAAAATGGCACCACTAAAATTTTCACTCAAATTATACCACATTTTATGAATGATCACCAACTTTAATGCATTTCTAATCTTTCTACCTATTTTTGGCCATTTAAATGGCTTCCTTCCGAATCAGCTGGGACTGGGTCAAATTTGAACTACACCTACTTCACATCTTGCTCGTTATTTTTCACTCCCTCCGTCCCATAATGTAAGACGCTTTTTGACACTAGTGTCAAAAAGCGTCTTACATTATGGGACGGAGGGAGTACATAAATCATTTTAAGATACACAAGTATATATTTCATTAGAGATGCGCCAATAGTTTTGCAAGATTCCACACACACATACAAATGGTCAAGCCCGCCGTTTTGACCGCATTTTGAAACGGCCATAAAAAATTCAAAAAAATAAAAAAAAATTGGAAAACCTTCGCATTGTGTCATTATATATGACCAAGTTTCCAGGAAAAATAATAAACTTGTAATACGAAAATTTATTTAAAAAAGTGTTCTCAGAAATGAGTTGTCATGCGTGAAGATTCATGGCTTTCAAGCCAAATGATCAATCTTATGGACACATTCATGGCATATTTTGTTCAAATGACCTCATATTGTGCACAAGGGTGCATCTTAGAATTCCAAACAATGTTGCCTAAGGGAGTTTTCACTTTCATTGCACAAAAGAGCCATTTTCCATTTTTCGAGTGCCCAAAAGGAGGTTTTTTTGTGAAGGAACTACCAAATAATTGTTGCAAAAATGGACCAAATCAATTTTATAAAATACTAGGCCATGTTTAATGCACAATTGAAAAAATGGTTGGGTGTAAAAAGTTTTGATCCACCTCTCTTGAAAAAGACAAATTTCCGCTGATTCAGTTGGAAGCGGGTCAAATTTGAACTGTAGCTGCCTTGTAGTTTGCTCTTTATTTTTTACAAAAATCATTTCTAGGTACATAAGTATCTATTTAATCATAGAAACACCAAAAAAATTCCAAGATTCAACCACTAGCTAAGAACGGTCATTCCCGCCGTTTTGACCGCATTTCGAAACGGGCATAAAAAATTCAAAAAAAATCAAAAAATTGGGAAACCTTCGCATTGTGTCATTATATGTGGCCAAGTTCGTAGGAAAAATAACGAACTTGTAATACAGCAATTATTTTAAAAAATGTTCTCAAAAACGAGCTATCACGTGTGGAGATCAATGGCTTTCAAGCCAAATGATCAATATTGTGGCCACATTCATGGCATAATTTGTTCAAATGATTCCATATTGTACACAAGGGTGTATATTGGAATGACAAACAATGTTGCCTAAGGAAGTTTTCATTTTCTTTGGACGAAAAAACCATTTTCCATTTTTCGAGTGCCCAAAAGGAGGTTTTTTTGTGAAGGACCTCCCAAATAATTGTTGCAAAATTGGACCAAATCATTTTTATAAAATACTAGGCCATATTTGATGCACAATTGACAAAATTGTTGGGCGTCAAAAGTTTTGATCCACCTCTGGTGAAAAAGACAAATTCCCGCCGATTTAGTAGGAAGCGGGTCAAATTTGAACTGCAGCTGCCTCATAGTTTACTATTTCTTTTTTCCAAAAATCATTTATAGTTACATAAGTACCTATTTAATCATAAATACATGGTTTGATGGCGATATGTCGAGGTTTGGGCGGTGGCCAAGGCCCCCAACTCTAGAGTGCGTAAACTTGCATGCCCGACGCGTGGTCACCGCGTGACCGTGCCGTTGCCATGTGTTCTGGGCAGCCTAGGCATGTCTAGTGGGTTGGTCACTCCCAAGTTAGGTTCTAGGAAGAAAATTACAACATAAGATTCTCACGAGGAGACCGATCGATGCTCAAACAAGAATTAGCAGCCAAGTGTTTGATTAGCGGTACGGGAAATGCACATGGCCAATGGGCGTGAGTTTTTGCTGATTATGATCATTGACTAAGAAGAATGTCTTCGCAAATTTTCAGAACAAAAGGAGGATCCTAGGTGGTACTTGCTTTGCAAAGTACCACACTGGACAGAAATATGAATGTTGAAGCTGGGCTCAAAATAATGAATAGATTGAGCTGAAATTTGGTGGAGTATGCTTATTTAGGCATTGGAAAGCACCGTAGAAAATTCATACCATTTGGACATTCCAAAGTGGTACTTCCTTCACAATGCTCTTTATGGACAAAAACTTGGGAAAACTAGTGAGAGAAATTGGATGAATGAAATGAGCTCAAATTTGGTGTAGGTAAGTTACATAGGTATGGTTATGCCTTGGTAGATTTTCAGATCATTTGGGTAAGCCTAGCTAGTACTTACTTCACAAAGCTTCTCTCGAGGTAGAAATTTTGAAAATTTCCTAAGAAAGATTGACTCGGAAAATGGAGCTGAATATTATCATGTGGCAATGATTTGGGTATGGAAGAGTGCCCAAAGAGTTTGAGGTTAATAGGAGGGGTCTAGATAACACTTGCTTTGCAACGTGCCAATTTGGCCATAAAATATAAATTGAACCTGGGCTCACATAGATAATTTGCCTGAGCTGCAATTTGGAGGAGGGTGATAATTTGGGCATATGAAGAAACTGTATAAATTTCATGTCATTTGGATATATAAAAAAGGTACTTCCTTCACAATGCTTCTAGGTGGACAAAAACTTTGGAAATTTGCCGAGGAAGATTTGCTAGGCAAGTGGAGTTGAACTTTGTAATGTGGTAATGATTTAGATAGGAGAGAGTGCCCAAAAATTCCGAGGGCAATCAACAATTAATATATAAATAGCACTTCCTTCATAAAGTGCTATCGTGAACAGAATAGGAAAATGAATATTGTTGAATTAGTTTTGAACTAGGCAAGGAAGGATTTTTACATATTTGATGAAGATATGACCCTAAGAATTTATGAGATTTTTTTGGGAATTTTGGGAATGACAGAAATATAGGTTGTTTCACAACCTAGGGCAAAAACTGGCACATGGACATGACACATAGGCAAAATTGATGAGGTGGTGCCTAGTCATAGCAACCCACCACAATTTACAAGGTTATGACCATCTATATTGGTCATGATCAGCTAGAAATAAGGCAGCAGACCAGTGCTATCTGCTTTATGACCATTTTGTGTAAGGAAATTACGACCTTTGTGACCAAAATGGTCGTTATAGTTTAGGTTTTGGAGCCCCCCAAACAACTTTTGACCAATTTGTCTGAAATGGTCATAGATCTATGACCAATTCTTCCAGGGTCACTAACAGAAGGTCACAAGTTGACATATTTCTTGTAGTGGTCGTATCCAGAATTTAGATATAGGTAGTACGTTCATGTGGTGAATTTTGTGAATCTATACTCTGCATCTACCAAAAGGATCGCTTCCCTCACATGCAAATTAATTCAGTCCAATGGCTTTCTTCAGCCCTCACATGCATAAGACAAGAGCAGACCATCTAAACAGCCGGATCAAACCTTCACCTTGGGAGGGAGGCGAGTGCTACCTGTTGCCATGTCATCGTCGAGGTCGGGTGGTCCTGCTCCGCCTCCTCCTCTAGCAGGACAAGGCTGTTCCTCCCCTACACTCCAATGGCCATCTTCTCCAAGGACATCTACAAGGGCAGAACACACCACTGATGCAAGTGTCACCAAGATAGTTTCAGTCAAAGTTAAAGAAAATGTACACATGCAAACTGAACCAAAACGAGGTGCATATTCATATATGTGTGTGTGTGTGTGTATGTAGAGATGCAAGTGCCATCTGAATTTTGGGGAACCAAAGCGTGGGTGTTGTTGTTGCTACTTTAGCAGCAATAGCATCCTCGAAATCAAACCCGTTAATCCGTTGGCTATTTCAACCCTCCATCATGCTTGTATACATATATTAAGACACAATGCAAGTTTTGGTTGCATTGCTACCCCCGAAGGCCCCCAACCGGCCTTACCCTAGCCCCGTTGACCCAAAGATCTAGGCCTTTGACATTCACTGGACGCCCTTTGATAAACGGACTTTTCCACCTCGTGTGATAGGTCAGCCCATAGGAACATTTCAGAACAAGGTCTGGGCCCAACCCACCATCGGATCCCCCTCGCGTCGACCCGGTGCGGCCGTTTCCCCCCTCCAAGTGCCGACGGTAGCGCCTTCCATGAAGGGGGTCACACTCCAGAGCCGCATGACATGTGTTTGCACCTGACACCACACTTCCAGACATGTAAGAGGACCCAATGCAAGATTTGGTGGAATAGCTAGCCCCTGAAGGCCCCTGACCACACTCGTAGACATGTGAAGAACAATCCGTAGTGGGGGATTTCTTCACATACTCTTGCATCTTTAACAAATCTAAGAAATTACCACACCTATTATATAACATGTGTCTACACTGTGTAAAAATTTCATGAATTGATCACACTCCGAGTGTTTAGAAATATTTCATGCAACGCCAACACCGCAAAGGGATTACTTTGATTTCATTGCCATCCGTGAGGGGGGGGGGCTCACACCAGAGCCGCGTATTGCCTCTTCATACATGCCACCACACCTTAAGACGTGTATGAGGACCCGGGGCAATGGTCTGGTGGCATTGGTACCCCCCCCCCCCCGAAAGGCCACAACCGGCGTAACCCTGGACCACTTGAATCGGAGATCTACGCCTTTGGCTTTCACCGGACGGGATTTGACCAACGGACATTTTCACCTGGTCAAAATCGATCCAAGTATCAATTACTCATGCTTTTAACAAAGTATAAGGACCTATAGGCAAAAGTACATCAGGTCACATTTCTAACATACTCAAAAACAAAAACAAACTGGATATTCATAATCTATGGAAAATTCTACCCCAAGTCGACGTATAATATGTGCATGTTTAACTTTTTAGAAAAGTTAGATTTAAATTATTCAAATTTTAACTTTTAAAAACTAATAATAATTTAAAATAAACAACAGATGATATCTATGCCTACGGCCATGCCGCAGGCGTATTTGTCGGGGCTACCAGGAGGCGCCACGTGGCAGGCCTATGCCTACGGCCTTGCCGTCGGCATAGCTCTGCCACGTGGCAGCTCTTAGTAAAAAAAACAGATGATATTTATGCCGCCGGCCGCCGTTAGGGCCGTCGGCATAGATTTGACGGCGTCAGCCCGCCGTCTGTCCCCGGGCCACTAGGGCCACCTCTATGCCGACGTCCTATCTATGCCTACGGCTGCCGTAGGCATAGATCATGTATGTCGATGGCCTATCTATTCCTACGGCTGCCGTAGGCATTGATGGAGCTATGTCGACGGCTTTTCTATGCCGACGGTATTCGCCAGGCCGTCGGCATAGCTTCATCTATGCCTACGGCAGCCGTCGGCATAGATAAGGTCGTAAGCATATAAGGTTATTCTGGTAGTGAGATCCTGGTACCACCACATAACCATATCTATGAGCTCGTTCGGGTGCTCGAGCTCCACGGGTGATAGCATCGTGTCTATGTGTGGAGGCTCCTGTGGCTGCCGGCAGTAGTTGCACGCCCCGACAATGATCATGCGCAGGAACACGGCCGGCAAGATCAGCTCCGCGTAGCACACCAGCTTCAGCAACACCACGTGCACCAACATCGTCATCAGTGGGTTCTTCCCCATGCAAATGTCGTTGAACCATTTGGCGATGATGACGACGCCAGAGAAGAGCGACGTGATGCGGTAGAAGTTGGCCTTGCTCCGGCGTAGGCTGAACATGTGCGAGTCCACGTCGAGCATGTACTCCACCACCTCCCTAGGCAGCGGCGGATCAGCCCTGCCCAGCCGCGTGGCCACAATCACCATCGTCTGGTTCCGGAGGTAGTCGAACATGTGCGAGTCCACGTCGAGCATGTACTCCACCACCTCCCTAGGCAGCGGCGGATCAGCCCTGCCCAGCCGCATGGCCACAATAACCATCGTCTGGTTCCGGAGGTAGTCGAGCTGCCGCACGGAGAGAGGGTTCGTGTAGTGCATCGATCTTGGGCCGCTGCGGCCACCTGTACTGTGCCAACATGTTTGCCCACGCGGTGCAGGTGAACCGGACGGCGAGGTGAAGCTCCCCCGTCTTCCTCAGTCCCGTCGCGCTCAGTGCCATGACGCGTGTACACGTGGTCGCTCTCTAATGTTGCGAGCCGGACGCGCATCTTGCCGATCTATTGGTCCTTGGTTGTTCCGTCGCCATGGCCGGAGAGGTGGTTGTTGTTGAAGACAACGATGGTGATGACGTTCCACTGTGGATTCACCGTGCGAACATCATGCGCATGCGCACCCACTTGGCGCCGTACTTGGCCACGCAGTACACGTACTTGTTGTCTCCCAGTCCCAGGTTGCGTGCGCCGAGGATGCCCACCTCCAGCATGCCGATAGCACTCTTTGGGTTGCTGCTGTAGGGCGTCCACTCTTCCCGCATGTGGTACGCCGTCTCAAGGCCCGTCCTCAGGTGGATCTTGCTGGCGAACGTCATGGACGTCGTCACATCAGCCGCTGCCTCGTCCATCGACATTCTGCGCGACGGGCTGAAGTTGAGCCACTTGGCCGGTGAGTGCACCCACCTAGACATGTAGTTGCGTCGCCCCTGCGGCGAAGCCACAGGCACAGGGATGATCTTGCTGGCGAAGGTCCTGGAATGCTCCTGGTGCGTGGTCCCCATCATGACGTCCGCCGCCGCCTCGTCCACCATCAAGCCAGGCGACAGGCTGAACCATTTCAACGTCAGTGAATTGGCCAGGTCGTCACCTGGCACGTACGTCGATGCCACGGGGATGATGACGTGGCCAATAGGCTCGTCCTTGCCGGCGACTTTCTCCTGCACGGGCGAATATCTCCCATGCGACATCGTTGGTGTGAATAGTCTCTCATGCGACATCGTTGGTTCAAATGGCTCTCATGCGACATCTACGTTGGAAAAAATAGTTGTCGTGCGACACTGCTGCCTAATCCAAAGACACATGTTTAAAACTCGAATCAGGTGAGTGGGACCCACAGCATGGGACACACTAACTTATCCAACTCAGCATTGGTCAGGTGATCGGGACCCACTGTGGGACCCACTAACTTATCCAGCTCAACATTGGTACAAGAGGACACCGAGCCATGCCCCGAGCCGTGCAGCACCCGAGCCCATACCCCCCCCCCCTCCCCGACCGTTGTTGTTCTTCTTCTCTAGCGACAACGCGCAGCAACACCGTTCTGGGCCACGACCTAGCAATGTCGAGCTCCGCTTCAGCCTCCCGTCGCTCATGGCCACGCTATGGCGCGGTGCCCATGGCAAGGTGCCCTGCATGCCCACGTACCGCACCCCTGAAGCGGCTAGTCACAACGACCGACAAGAATGGCAACCTTGGGCGGGAGTTCATGAAATGCGAGAGCAAACCAGAGCAGGGAAAGGTGAGATTTTACTTCTCAACATGCCAATTTTGGTTTTTGTCTCCCAATTTCATATTGGCCCATTTTTCATCAGGCCCTTTTTCATCGAATTTGGGATTTAGGGTTCATCTTTCCAATTTCAGAAATTGAAACAAGGCACCCATTTTGAGTGGCTAGATGAGTACATAGAGCGGATTCAACTAGAGTGTGCATCAGGGGAGCTCGATTTACCGTTGGAGGCGGAGAAGTTGGGCAAGTTTGGATCGGGCCCGTCTGGAGCTAAGCCCCCTTGATCTGGCAAATCCATTGGGGGTGCCCATTCCATTGGTGCTACTGTGGGGTATGCAGGAGTGACAGCAGAGCTGAAGAAGCTGAACAAGCAAATGAAGAAACTCATCGAATTGCAGAAGTAGGGCAATTTGATGGGGCTGATGACCGGACTTTTTTATGTTTGTGTAATTGCCCTCACATTTTTTTATGTGATGATAATTAGTCGTAAGTGAATAGATTGGGCATCATTTGTAATCGTAATGATATGGATGTTTGAATAAAAGTGTTGCGTTGTACGATTCAGCATGTCTTCCCCACTCTGTTTCGGCCCCATTTTTTCAGTTCTTCAGTTCGTCATCAGTTTCAGTTTCAGTGGTAGAGGGAGAAAAGGAAAAAAAAAGGTTCGTTCACAGTTGCCCGAAAAGGCCAGGCCCATATAGAAGTTAGGCAGGGCCGAATAGAACATATTGAGGCCCATTGATAAAAGAAGTGTAGCTAGTGCAAAAAAAAGTGCACACGATCATTGACATCGATATATCTTTTTGGCTTTAGGTTATTTCACAAATTTTAAGTTTCCTGAAGTCACCTTTTTTGAGACAACTCATCTGATAATTATTTGAGCTATTTTTATGCACAAGCTATCGTGTCCGATGGTAGGGTCCCGTGTTGTTTCAGCTAAAACAAAAGGTTGGTTCTAGTTAGCAGTCTAACTTGCAGTCTTTGTGAACCAAAAAAGTTGCAATTGTTTGGTTCTAGTTTATTTCAACCAAGCACCATTTTTATTTTTATTTTGATTTGTGCTATGGTGTTTTCAAAGTTTTTACTTGTGTGTTTCAACCGAAAAAGGTTGTGCCCCTGTCAAAAAAAGAAGACATCTAGTGTGCCCCTAGTAGCATCTCCTTACAACAGAGGAGCATCCCCTTACAACATATAGTGCATAAAACATAAAAGGAAGATAATTAACTAGACACGTGCTAACAACAACTTTTATGATTGGATCATGTTTTGTGCATTTTTTAGTTCACATGGCCACAAAAATAAAATGCAATGCATAAACTTTAGGCCCGAAAAAACATTAATAGATAGCACGATAGAGGGGCATCGGGTACCCTAGTAGCATCCCCTTAGAGAACATATAGAGGGGCATGCCCTTACAACATATAGTGCATAAAACATGAAAGGAAAATAATTAAAACTAGACATATAGCTAGAAGACACGGGCACACACGCCCCAACCAACACAACACAAGCTAGATAGATAGAAAGACTCGCACTCGAACAACTCCTTGGCCCTTCCTTAGCCGGCACCCCTCACTCATCGTTCTCCGGCATCTGGTAGGGGAGGGTGTGCATGCCGTTGGGGTAGGGGAATATGTGGTGGAAGTTGGTGAAGATGTTGTAGGTGGTGAACGCGATAAACTCGCATCCACACCAGAACACCTGGCCGAGAAGGTGGTGAGCGTCGTAGGGTTCGTGAAGGTGACGTAGAGGCCGATGACGATGCCATTGGCGTCACCATCGAACTGCTCGTGGAGGTGGAACATGGGCGGAGTACCCGGAGGGAGGTGGCGGTAGCCAACTTGGAGGAAGAAGCGAGCCAACTCTCTAGGGCCCCTCCACCTTGAGATGGCCCACACCCTCAGGGTATTCTCGACGATGACTCCGGCCGGGTACTCCCTCTATGGCATGGTGCGAGGGCGACGGTAGGTAGGTCCGCAAAACTGCATGGTGGCTAGAGTGGTGGATTTGGCTCGAAAAGAAGAAGCGGAGGAGGCTTGAGAGATGAGTGTGAGAGGGATGAGAAAATGGTGCCCTTTTATAGCTGCGTTGCACCCGTAGTCAATGTACACGATGCCTTCGATCGTTTTCTCTTCTCCGTTCGTGCGGGCATTAATTCAAAAACGGCGGGCAGATCATCCAAAGAGGCACGGGCGACACAGGCGAGATGCATCGTTTCGTGGACTTGCATCGACGGTGACGCCGCGTGGGAAACATGCCCGTTCATCCACGCGTGACACTGAAAAACGAGCTGCACCACCGACACGTCTGTCCCGTGTCTCAGGTTCAAACATGCATTTGTTAAAATAGCTTAGATGCGATGTACCTATACGTTGCGCCCCTACCGCTGCTTTACTACATCGATGCGTGCATGCAAGCCCGCATGCAAATGGCTAGGCTCTGTCCGAGCGTTCATGAGCACAAATTATCTAGGCTGCGACGCCGTTGCATGGCATGCATGGGACAGGGATGGCCCACATGTCAGTGACCCTCTCGCATGCAACCCATCCCCCCTCTCGACGGCCGTGCACACGCACGCCAGGCTCTGCCGGGCCCGATCCGCTCGGCCCAACAGTCACTGAGATGCTCCCCCACTCAACGTTATCTGTTCGTCAGAGAAAAAAACGGTGGCGAATCAGATTGGAGAATCAGGGCTCCCACGAATTGCCCCCGTGGAATCCTTCTAGAAGGCCTATCCGACGGCCGCAGATTGGCGTTACGGTTAGATCGACTGTGGACGTTGGCGCTAGGGTTACATGGGTTTTGGAGGTAGTCAACAGGGTTTTGAAAGGTTTGGCCGAACATTCAAATGTGTATAACTAATTCAAAAAAATCTAAAAAATGAAAAACAGGCGCATATAGTCTTGTTATGTTACATAGTTATGATATAAAATGATAAACTTGATCTAATGATCTTTGCATGAAAAAACCTTCACAAATTGGACTATCTCGACTGAGGTTGCATAGAGTTCAAAGGAGTGAGAAGAGGGTTTGAGGTTTTGAAAACGCAAAAAATCAAAAACCTCACCTTAGCTTCATTTTGGAGTGACTAAGGAGGATCTGAATTTATTTTTGCATTTTTAATTTTTAAACTTGTTTGATTGCTGACTTTGTATTAAAGGGTGTTTTTTCAAAAATAAATTAATAATATGAATACTTATTCAAAAAAAGGTGAGACTTCGTATTGATCCTATATAGGTATAATATAAGCTAAGAAAATCTTTTTGGGTGATTTTGAGAAGGTCGAAAAAAACTTGCTTAGAAATGGGGTCGTTTTCCCTTACTTTGGAGCCTGTTTGGACAACATTCTCAGTGACTATGAGTTGGACTTCACAAAAAGGGTTGGATTTATGAACTAAAGTGCATAGTAGTACATAAAACAATGCAACATCATAGAACAAACAAATGAACTCCAAAAATATTGGAGATAGGCTCAAATTTGAATGTCGGTTCAAATTTGAATTTTATTTCAAGTCAAATCAACATCATAGCACATAAGTTTTCACATGAAAGAACATAAGTTTTCACATCAAATGACAACAAACTTAAGTTTTCACATCAAATTTGAATGATTTCGACTCTATTTCTTTTGCTTCTTTGCACCACTCGATTTCTTCTCTTTTTTCCATCGTTTGGTTCCATGGCGTATAGTTTGCTGATGCTGATGCTCTTGCATTTTGGCCCCTTGGTTTTCTTGCCAACTCCACTAGGCCCACTCAACTTTTGCACCTGACAATGTCCCACTTCTTCAGTATGCACTTCTGCAGATTGAGTAGATGGCACACATTGTTCAACTCCTTCAGTTTGCAACTCAACACTTGGAAGCACAACCTCCAAACATGGCAACACAGCTGTCAAAGCAGATTCGCATAGCAGCACAACAGTTGCTTCATCTGCAACAGTTTCAGATTGCCCTAGCGCCTGCAAAACAGATTCAGTATGCATCACATCGTCCAAAACAGAAACACTTAGCTCATGTTCAGCAGTAACAGTTTTAGTTTGCTCCATATCTTTGTCACCAAACATTATCTGCTTAGTGCTCTTCCTTCTAAAGCCATCGAGTCCTGCTTTTTTCACTGGCCAGCATTGTTCAACAACAAGAGTTGGGGCTTTTTCTGCACGCTTCCTCCTAAAAAATAAAGCATTTCACTTGGTTAGATACTAGAACAAGTAGCAAAATCAAAAACTTGCAAAAACAGTAACATAAACATACTTTGGCCTCTGAGGAGTGTACATGCATTTGGATGAACTAATTTTGTGCCCAAGTACCTCACACGACTTGCACCTATTTTGTTACCTTTTTGAGCCCTTTTGGGCTTATCATTCTTTTCCTTTTCCTTATTCCCCTTCCTACTACAACCACCTTTCTCAAACCAAGCTTTGAATCTGCTCTGTTTTGGCCTCCCAGCCTTTCTTCTAGTGACAGGGGGACACAAGGTAAAGTCTATTTCCACCTCAAGCCACTGAGATTGGTCAGTCAGTGCAGAAATTGGACTTGCATATGCAGCTTTGAATTTTTGTACTGAATAATACTCATGCAAATATGCACTACTATAGGATTGGCCTCTTGTAACACGTTGATGTGCTACTATAGCTTAGATATTGTGTTACTGAAGCGCGCGGTAACACAGTTTTGTATGCGTTCTTGTAGGCTATGTTACTAGGTGGTGTCTATTGTAGCACATAAACATTGTTCCTATATGTATTTAATAGTGTTACAATTGTATTGCTGCAACACAAGCCATATGTGTTACCGAAGCCCATCGTAACACTGTTTTTGAACTATAGGCACACACTTTGTAACATGTTTTTCATGGTGTAGCAACATGGTTAGTAACACATTTTAACAAAATTGCAACACAATTATTAATGATTGTCAGTAATTATAATAGGCCTTCGTAACACATTTTAATATTCCAGCAACATAATTTCTTTATTATAGCAACACGGCAGTAACATAATTTTTGTATATATTGTAACATTTCTAGTGGTGATTGGTAGCAAACATAGTAACACCTTTTCCTAACTATAGTAACACGACATAATTAGTCCAATGTGCTATTGCAAAAAAATTGTATGAAATATTGCATCAATACATTTTTTGTTTTTATACTTCCTCATAGTGAAAATCGATAAGCAATATGACATAGACACTCAGTGTATACTATATAAAAGGACTCTGGACATAAAGCTAGCATATGCACAACAAAAATGATATAAAATACCAATAAGGTTCTTGCTATTCAATAGCATTTATAACAATGAACATATAGAAGATCCATATTGTAGCAAAAATAAAATACATTTCTCAACCCATTAATGTATACTATGGTATGTGAAAGATTTCCTATAACTGAAACCATGTGACACCCCTATTGATGTTCACTAGATTGTGCCCCTCAGATCTTTCTTGCATGAATATGTCATATTTGCATCTTGATTCCTCATGAGCAAAAGCATCCGAATCAACTCAACCATTGAACCTCTCGATCTTAAAAAAAACAGTCACAACTACAATAAGTATATTGCAAATTTAATTTAACAAAACTCAAGAAGTTGAATATTGACATACACATGCTGAAGGCCAAGCAATTGTTAATCCAGAGGTGAAAGCATCACCAATTGTCCTACAATTTTCCCTTTCCCTTACCAAGAGCTCACATTCCTCAATAGGTTGATCAACTTGCACTTCTATGAACTGCCGACCTAGCTCAACACCACCAACCATTGTTTTTGAATTGCAACCCAAAATGCTAGCATATGCCACATGCCTTTTTTTTGGATATATTGAAGACTTCAGAATCACTTTTGTGCCAACCTAAAAAAAGGTTCAAAATATAATTTGCAGTAATAAAAATCTATTTTGTGAACACGAATCTAGTACGAACACACTATTTTTGTTACCTCCATGGAAGGACTACGTTTCTTCTTAGAGGACACATGGACTACTAGCTTGTCTTGAGGGCTTTGTTTGTGTACTCTAGTCAAATTTCCATCCATATTCTCCCTGCTCTTTCTCATCTACAGTGAAGCATAAGAGGAAAGATGATTTATCCTTGTGATTTTGCAATGAAAAGTTGACAGTGCATTTTATGCATCAAATATTACATGTGCCGACATCATTTTCTATCATCAGGAGAGTCCATTCCATGCAAATCAAACTTAAATCCAGCATTCATATGAAAAATGTTTCCTATCAGTGCTTAGCAAGCAGATTTCTCAAGAGATAACCATTACCTCTCTATCAAAAACAGGATGGGCTGGTGATGATGGTACTTGATATGATAATTTATTGCAACCCTCATTTTCAAGATGATGCTTTTGTACAACAATGTAAGTAAATTAAGAAGTTATAGTGTATCCTTTATACCATGAGTAATAACCAGATTCTAACCTGTTTGCCTGACAGAATGTCATTATCTTCGTGCGCACCATACTGATGTGGGTTAGTTTTATTCTGCATTTTACATGAAGAGGCATTCGTTATTAGAAACTTATAAAGTGTAGTAATAAATAAAAAAATTACCATTGTTGTATCTCTGGGTTTGACCACTATGTGTTCTGCATCAGGTCCATTTGCATGAACTCTCTGCAAAATGAAATATTAAAGACAGATGAAAATGAACCAACACATGTCGAATATATTGATAGAACCTTTCTTTTATTATTATGTAGTACTTCTGGATGAGATTCACCATTACCTACGGTTCGAAAATTTTCCTACAATAGAAATTAAACAGGATTGAGTAAAATACTGGTATGAGTGCAACAAAAATATATTTACCATTGCCATTTCGCTTGTCCCACGCATGTCATCTTTGTTTCTTAATGCATCAATGATTTGGTCTTGCTGTTCTATGCGTTGCTTCAACTTTGCTATTTCCTCCCTGGCATCAGCCTGTTCATCATGTGATGAACCATCTGTTGTGGCCACATTGATGTTCTTGAGATAACGAGGTTTTCGACCATAAACTTGGTTAGGAACAGGAAGCAAGCCCATTCCATGTACTTGTCCAGGCTTTTCATTCCCCAAAACATTGTCCAAGGCATCACCTTTCCATGCAACTCTTCCCTGGTCACTTTGTGCCAACTCTGGTTGTTCTTTAATTACCTTTTCCAACTCAACCTGAAAGAGAAGAATAAAGCATATACTTGTTAGATTCAGTGTTGACTTGATTGTGTAAAAAATGAATGTATATACCGTACCACAAGCTTATTTTTATCTTCGGCCTTTTTTGGTTTTCTATGAGTCGCTAAATAAACCTTCGCTCTATGTGGTTGTTTCTTCTCAGGGTCCTCTTGACGCTGCAAAACCAGAAGTACACTGATATGTAAACAAAAGGCCGTGAAAACTTAGAAAAAACATATATTACTCACAAGGTCCTCAGCCCAACGAGCAAAACTCTTTGTCCCTGCTGTATGACTTGTCTTCACCTTTGTACGACTTATTTTGTTCTTTTCACTTACTGCCTATTATAATTAAAATATAATGTCAATGCACTACTTAACAGCAGCGCACATAGTCCAATTAAATGACACAAAGCTTACCCTTCCTTCCTTAGACTTCCAGAATTTGACAAGTTCACACCATTGGTCACTATCCACATATTCTGGACAAAGCTTATACAAAGATTTTCTTTTCTTGTTTTCATTAAAGAATTTTTTCTTCAGACCAGCCTTGAATCTTCTCCAATCTCGGCCGGTAGTTTTTAGTATCCACTTGTCACACTTAGCAGGGTACAAGAACTTTGTCTGCATTTCAGGAAATAACGAATAAGCGTAAACAACAAATGTACAAAGGCAAACTAATAATATGCTAGCTAATATAACTGATTTCTTCTTCTGTTACATTAAGAGTACATGTACACACTGAAGTATTGTGTCAGCCCCACCATCCTTCTTGACGTTACGCCAGTCCTTTTTGTCAAGTGGACAATAGCCCCCGAGTCTAGCTATTGTGCCAAGAAATTTCGCCAGGACTCCACCTTCATCCCCAATAGGCTGGCCAAGATGATTGCATTCTACAGCTATCCGCGCACCATCTGGCATGTTCCAAACAGCCGGTAAGGATGTTCCTCTACGCTTACCCTGACCTGTGGAATTTGTTTACAACAACACTAATTAACTGAAGGCCACATATATTACATTACGTGCTTTCAAAGCATTGAGTGAATAAGAAAGGTAAGGCTACTGATGGAGTGACCAAGAACAAAGGCCAATAATAGCAAAGTACATTTTAGATTTGACATGCATGTATTGTCGGATTAATAAAGAAAATTGGGTAAGTATATATATGGAGCTTGTTTGTTAAGTAAGTGCAAGCCAACTTAAAATTGTTGATCCTTCTTTTTTTAGGATAATTGTTGATCCTTCTTAATTAATATCATACCAGAAATATTGTCGAGGCGATCATCTCGACGACCAACTTGATGCTCATTATCCTCCAATTCTTGTGTTTCGGACACTGAATCACGTGACAACAGAGAATGCTCACTATTGTCACAATCCCCATTGGTGTACTCAGCACGGCTCTGAACCACATTCAACCTTTTTGATTTACGCACCATTCCTGACAATGAATTCATGCACCATTCAACAATTTTCTTCTTCCTTCTGTTTGTGTTTATGTAGGTATATAGGTAAGCTGAAGTCAAATGTTCGTAACAAAGCTCATCCCGAAGGATCTATCGCTGAAGCATTTTTGGCAGATGAGTGCATGACATCCTGTTCAAGATATATTGTCGGTTTTGAGACCAAACATAACTAGCCTTCGCAGAATGAAGATAACTAGGAGTGGGTTGGGCACCATGATAATGCACATGGATCAAGATTATTTCCTCATTCTGGCAATCCACTTGGAAAGCCTAGGAATTGTGTACTAAGCGGTGTGGCAAAAGTACAGGCACATAGATATGTCTTGTTCAATTGCTCTGATGTGAATTCATACCTTAGGCAATATCTCATGCTTATAAATTGTCTTAGTTACCCTTTTCCCCTACTTGACCTCTGTCTATGAATTACTTTGCAGAGCTCATGCTGATGAGATCACTAATGCACGCAATTAAACCCTGATGTTGTCGAGAGGATTCAAAATGATAAGTTCCACGAATGGTTCCAAGCCCATGTAAGTGCCATATTTTGCATATACTATACACGTATCACTATATTTAGTTGTAATCGAATTCTAAATATTCAGATAAAGAAATTGGAGAAGGAAATTGGCATCCACAACATTGAAAAGGATATTAGATTGCTCGCCCGGGGCCCAGTTAATGCAGCCAAAAGATATTGTGCTTTCAACTCCCGAGGCTACCATTTTAGGCCTAAACGCTTGGATAAAGAGACACAAAATAGTGGAGTCATGGTAACTACAAAAACATCTAGTTATGATTCAGCACGTGATGCCAATCCTGTTTTACGTGATGTGACGTACTACGGGAGGGTAATTGATATTGTCGAGCTAAACTACTCTGGACAGTTTTCAGTGGTGTTGTTTAAATGTGAATGGGTTAATGTGTTCTCAGAAATAGGAATGAAAAAAGACAAGTACGGTTACACACTTGTCAACTTCTCACATCTAATACACAAAGGGGAAAGGATTGAGCATGAGCCTTTTATTTTCCCTAACCAGGCGAATCAAGTGTTCTATGTGGAAGATGAATTGAATCCAGGTTGGTCTGTGGTAATGAAGTTGCCAAAGCCTAGAGATGTATATGACTTAGGCAACATGGAATGGGAAGCGCAAACAGAAAATGAGCCATTCCATGTTTCATAGCTTGGAGAGATTTTGAAGAGAAAGAACAATGAACAACATTGGGTTAGAACAGACCTTGAGGGTACAATAGTGGATGCTAATGATGCTTCGAGCAACAAAGAATAGTTGAGGTTAGTAGCAATATGTTCTTCTGTTTCCATATTCAATTTGAAAGATGTGTTTTTTACCTCTAATGTAATTTGTTGTTCAATCTTTCTGTTCTTTAATTATGTTTTGTGCATCCTTTCTTTTATGCTGAGTTGACACGTTCATATCAGATATGAAATTTTAGTGATAAAAGTAGCACAAAATGTCTCTTCTATTTTTTGTTCATGTTTTGATATTTTGGCTGCATGTCACAGGTTCAGACTGCATGCTACATGGAGGCATGGGGGTGGTTGGTTGTGTGCTTTGTGTTGGTACAAAACAGCCTACTTTTTTCTGCTTGCTGGCTTTCTGCTGACTACTTGACCAACTTGCTTGGTGATATACTGCTGTGTGAGACCATCTGTTGGTCAAAATTTAGTATACTCTTATATTCATGCTTGGTAATTCGGTCAGCTGCGACACCACGTGCTTGTTTGGAACATCATTTTGTAGTTTGGTCAACAACAGCTCAGAATTGAGATACACGCAGCTTGTTTGGAACTTTATTTTGTACTTTGGTTAACAGTTCAGAATTGGCATACTCTTGCAGTGTTCAAAGATCCTGTTTTCCGATCACATGTTGCCATTTTTTCTAAAGTTTGAATCTATCCTAAAGCAGTATGAATGTTTTGGTTTCTCTACATATACTTCACTTGCTGATGATTAGATTAGAGGTCACAAGTCTAGATGAAAGTTCAATGTTGATTGAAGTCTCATGTACCAAGTAGAAACATGTTCTGCCAACGACACTCAGCTTTCTCACGATTTTTGTTCTTTGAACCCAATTACACGAAATAGTATCTATTGAATATGTCTCCCTATCTGGACAATTTGAGAAAAAAACGTATATACTATTATCTCTTTTCTAGAACTGAATTTGTCTTGTTTTGCTAATTTCTAAAACTGATTGGCCCACCTCAATGGTAGGTAGCACGAATTAGTACGTTTTCTTTTAGGGAAGCATGGATTAGTACTTGTTTTTACTTGTTTTAGCCAGGATTCTGGATCAGGGTGGTCCAACTAATAAAAAGTCATAGATATAACATGTCAACATACAGTATTCCTTTTATCAAAAAGCGCTTCCCAAATACAACACGTCCACATACTTTTATACTTTATAATAAAAATATGGATCAATAAATCTTCAAAGTGTATTAAATTAATTAAGTCCAAAATTACCTAAAAGTAGCTAGCACACCTTTTAATTTTAACAAATTTTGGGAGCAAAAAACATTTTTTTTTCTAATACCCAGAAGAGTTGCACATCTTTCATATTAAGATTAGAGAAAAAAAATATGATTCAAAAAAAAGATTAGAGAAAAAAATATTTACAAGATTACGAACACACGCATAGTACAAAGCACAAAACTTTGAGTTTGCACTCTCATCCAGTCTTAGAAAATAGGGTCATATGTACCCACGTATAGGGACATAATCTTTTTTAAAATTTTGTACATGGAAACATCTTTTCTATAAGAACTTATAGGAAACAGTGAGCTCCTAGTTTGAGTTCGACCCTCTGTGGGCTTTGGGGATACGCCAATTGTTTTATCCTAATATATCCTGCCAGTAAGCAAACACGCATCCTCGAAACTTCTATATGTAGCTAACATGTGAATGGCACAAGCCCATAACTATTAGCCCAGAGGCCACGTGCTACGATGGGATTGACGTAAGAATTGATCGCATGCATCTTGCAACAAGTCTTCTCTTGACAAGAAAGAAAAAATCAATCCAATATTATTACGTGTGTAACATTTACCTACGTAGACCACCTATGTGTTACAACCTTGTAACACAACATTGCATATCATATATGCGTTACAATCTTGTAACACTCTCTCAACCGGCATAAATAATATGTTACAACATTGTAACACATTTTACGCATGTGGAATATGTGTTACAACATCGTAACACTTCCCATAGAATGTGTTACAAATTAGTGTGGACACAAATGTTGTGTTACCGGGATTTCAAACAGTAACACATGTTTTCTTGTGTTACCGGGATGTGTTACCAAAGCTAATTCCTGTAGTAGTGATGGGTGCATATTTAACCTGGGTTTAGATGCCAAAAAAGTATGGAATGCTCACATGGTTTTCCAGTGTGTTGCCACTCTTGGCAAGTGCACTCATGCAACTCAGTATTTACCACATGCCTCTTGCCACTCTTTGTACACTACTAGAAAAAGGGCTATAGATGGGATTGACACTAATGGCGCACCAGACAAGCGGTGCGCCATTAGTATATACTAATGGCGCACCACCTTCTGATACGCCATTAGAGTTGAAACTACTAATGGCGCACCTGGCAGAGGGTGTGCCATTAGTATCAATATTTTTTTTGAACTAGTGCGCCTGTCCAAACATACTAATGGCGCATCCAGACATAGTGCGCCATTACTAGTTGTAACTAGTAATGGCGCACCTGTCGAAAAGTGCGCCACTAATGTTGTCTTTTTTATTATATTTTTTATTCCTTTTTTTGCAAAACTACTAATGGCGCACTGTTCCACCGTGCGCCATTACTAGTTTAAACTAGTAATGGCGCACTATGGGACAGTGCGTCATTAGTATTTTTTTTTGCAAAACTACTAATGGCGCATCACCAGAAGGTGCGCCATTAGTAACCTGGATTACTAATGGCGCATTTAGAGTTGGTGCGCCATTAGTAATCCCTCCCCTGCCTCGTCTCACCCGCGCCTGACCACCACCGCCCACCACTTTCCCGGCCGTGCTCGCTTCCCCCGCCGCACCCGACCACCTCCCTCACCGTTCCCCCTCCGCCCGCGCCCGCGCCCTCGCCGTCCCCCTCCCCCCGCGGCCCCGCCTGCAACAACCTCCCTCCCGAGCGCGACAGCTAGGGTTCCTAGCCACCGCCACCGCTGTCGGCGCCCCCGCGCCCCCACGGCCCCCACCACCGCAGCTCCTCCATCGCCGACGGCTCCGCGACCTCGCCGTGGCCGCCGGCCTTCCCACGACCAACCGAGGCATCCCTTCGACGCCGCCGCCGCTGCCAACCCCGACACCAACCCCGACCTCGACCCCTCCGGCGACCGGCCGCGCCCACCCAGGTACCTCTCCTCCTTCCTCCTTCCTCCCTCTCCGCCCTTCCTCCTCCTTGTCGCCTCCAAAATTGGCCATGACCCAGTGCACTTTAATTTGTTAAACACCTGCAATAGTATACTTGACTGAATTTAAACACTTGCAGTAGTACTTTGACGAGTCTGCTTGATCAACTGAATTTAAACACTTACAGTCTTTCTACTGCTGCTTGATCAACTGGAGTACTCTGGTACTTGATCAGTAGCTGTTTTGGTGTAGCAAGTGCAGCAGCTGTAGTACTCCATTTGGTACTCCATTTGGAGACTTTAACTGGATCAGATTAGGTACTCCATTTGCTGTAGTACTCTAGTTAACTGAAACTAGTGACATCACTTGAAGCAACTTAAGTCTGAATAATCAAATTCATCATACACTATTACTTGAATAAAAGATTATGTGCTTGCAGTGGAGTGCATGCGTTTTGGAGTAGCATCAGTAGCTACTGTTACTTTTCCAGAAAAGGCTTGAAAAAGAGAAAAAGAGCAATCAAATCAGTTTTGATCACATCTCAGAAGTGCTGATAGAACATAAAGGAGAGACCATCATGGATAGGGGCACCATCTGAGTGTGAACCATAAACTGCCTTTTTAATCTCAACTTCATTTAAGGGAGCTTGAAGAAGCTCATTCTCCTCCATATTGATTTTATTTTCATAGATAAGAATTCACCAGAGAGGAGAAACCTGGTCAGATTCAAAGTTGACAGAGGCCACCAAAAGAGCCAGATACAAGGCTACGATCATGGTTTTTCTCTTTTGATTTATGGAAGTATGAGGGGGTTTTGCCCCTCACTTATATCTCCATCTCTAGATCTCTGCTTAGATTTGGTCTTCTCCTGAAGTCAAATCTTCGGAATCCCAGTACTAGTAAACTTCCATATTTCTTGTTCAGCAGATTCAACTTTGACATCTAAAATATCAATGTCTTGGGAACTTTTGGTGGGAGCATGCCAGGATGTAGCTAGCCACTAGGCCTTTGGAATCCTCTCGAAGCAACCACCATTTCTCAAACTTATGATTGCAAAACTGATTATGTGCATGATTTTTTTCAGCTAAAACTATTGATGATTTTTTGTTGGGTGACCTATTAGATCTGGAATGGAAGCTCGCATAAGTTGAGCTGATTTTTGTCCATATGAAAGCAGAGGACCATATGGTCTGTGGCCTTTTCATCCATATGAAAGTAGAGGCACATTGTGGTGCTAGTTTGCTGGCTTTTGTCTCCGACCGTCGTGTCGTGATGATTTTGCAGGTACCCCGAGAGGCCCTTGAGTTTGCCGGAATGTCGATTAACTTCCGTTCCGGCAAATTCGGGTATTCCATATGTCCTATTTTCAGCAAAGGTCATGCTAAAATTTTCCGTGAATTTTAGCATGACTTTGCTAAAAATAGGACATATGGGGTACTTGCGACTAATGCATGGGCCGGGGTATCTTAGTACTTAGTTAAGTAGGATCAACTGCCCCGCCATTCTTGCTGCATTAAACCATAGGTGGCAATAGAGCCAAGTGATTAGTGCCAAGTGATTAGGCCCAACCTAGGGTGCCTCGGCATCGATAAACCCTAAATGATGAAAACTTAACTTGGCTGCCCCGGATGCCTCGGTGTCGATGAGAACCTAAATGATTTACGCTTAGGCTTTTAGGGTGCCTCAGCGTCGAAACCCTAAATGATGAAAACTTAGGCTTTTAGGGTGCCTCGGTGTCGACAAACCCTAAATGATGAGACCATGATCTTGTTCCTTGACAATAACCAACTTTTTGACAAAACTTTTTTCCTATTTAGAGCGAAACATGGCCCACAATGATGAGGCCGGTGGTTCGGGCGGCAAGCAATTCTGGGAGCTGTCCCAGGATATGTCGTCATCATCATCGGACGACGATAGTCTCCCAGCGGAGTGCGACTGGTGCCACGACAATCGAGGTCTGTGCGACATGCCTCACCTGGATGATGATCGGCGCTTCAGCATTAAGCTCGAGGAGACCTTCGAAGTCGAAACGGTACACAATGACGACAAGTGTTATTTTCATAATTAAGCATTACTTCAACTATTTCAACGTGTAATTTTCATATTTTACAATTCGAGTATAGCTTATCCCATGCCATGCAAGACGCTATGTCTTGGAGAGGATGGATTTTGAAGACCATGAAATTTCTGAAACAAAGAAAATTCACCTAAGGACTCATCACGATGTGGACTTTGAAGTAAATCTATATAATTCTGAGAGTGTAACCCATTTTGGTTGCAAAAATTGGGAAGCATTTTACAAGATGTATGGTTTTGATGAGGGTATGCTTATCACCATGCTTGGTAATCCTGACATCAACCAAGACAATATGGACATTTGGGTCCTTGTTGATACGCCTCCAGTTCTACCGCTATGTGAGTTTCTCAAACATAGTTATTAGCTAATTTATATTGTTTATTTCAAAATAGTTGACAGCTTATTTCCATTGAGAGCTTATTTTTATTGTTCAAAGAATGTGCGGGAGATGGTAGACAAAACCCACTACAACGATGGTCGGATTTTGTACTGACATTGAAAATTACATTATCCACAAACAAATTCCTCAACATTATGGTAAATATGTGTCACTAGTGCATGTGTTCAACTACGGTAACTACCATGGAGATACCCTGGTAAGATTTTTACTATTACGACATCCGTGCATCTTTTGCATACTTCTAAAACTAGTACATCATTGCTAACTATGAAGTTATTACTATGTTTTTCAACAGATAATCCCAGAGAATTGTGTGCCTCATATGATGTATCTGAAAGATATTGGTAATGTTTTGAACATACAGCCAGGTCATCCTACGAATCTCAACTGTCCATACGAGATTTCTAAAAGAAGTGGAGACATAAAAATTAAAGAATGGAAAAAATGTATGGACAGTCGTAAGGAGCTTCTTGGAAGCAAAAGGAAGCGAAGCGCAAGAATTGGAGACATAATGTTCTCCATTCTCCATAATGAAGAGTCAGGGTCTATATTATTTTATGCTATTTTAGCTTAAATAGGGTATTTAGGTCTTGCCTAATACTGATGATCATGTGCTGATGAACAATTAAGTAGGGTTGGTTCGAAGACTATCAAGATGATGATCGTATGACTTGTTATGAATAACGAGTAGAAGTTGTATGATGATGATTAGTAGGACTTGTTAGGATTAGTATTACTTCCGACAAACTCGATACTCGCAGTCCTGAGACTTGTAATGTTTTATCTTTGTTTGGTCTTTTCAATTCGGAGACTAATATGATGAATTGTATTCGGAGACTAATATGATGAATTGTATTCAGAGACTAATCTTCTATTGTATTCGATGAATCTGTTGTTGATGTGTGCTGTCTATATTTTGTCCAATTATACATTTTGTAACCTGTACAAAAAACAGAAAATTAAAAAATAAAAAACCTAATATTCATACTAATGGCGCATCACATCACAGTGCGCCATTAGTATGCCAAAGGATACTAATGGCGCATCATTAAACAGTGCGCCATTAGTATGCCGAAGTTACTAATGGCGCATCTTGTTGTTGTACGCCATTAGTATGCCAAAGCACCTGGGTATACATGGCCCCCTGGGAGGCATACTAATGGCGCACTATTGTATATACTAATGGCGCATCTTAGGTGCACCATTAGTATACCAGATACTAATGGCGCACCAGTGATGCGCCATTAGTAAAATATACTAATGGCGTGGTACTAATGGCGCACCGCTAATGCGCCATTAATGGCCAAATTAGGTGTGCCATTAGTAGGCCTTTTCCTAGTAGTGGTATCTCTAACTTCAGCACCCCACAAGGAAGATTTCTCAATAGATAGATGTGAAAGATTTCTACTCCTGTTGACCACCTGTTGTACCACTGCTAGAAGCTTGTCCCCTTCCAAAATATTAGCAATTTTTCCTCTCAACTCCCACAAACGCATGATCATTATCCTTATTTGGTCCACCATGTCATGCACAGGTAAGTCTTTCAAATCCTTCACTTTGTTGTTAAAACTTTCTGCCAAGTTGTTATTGATATGATCACATTTTATGGCAGTATTAAAACCTGATCTATACCACAACAGAGAATGGTGGGTGTTCAACCATAAAGCAAATTCATTATCACTACATGATGCCAATATCTTACCAAGGTGATAGGAATGAATCTGTCTGGTGTAGGATCTTGCTGCTGGCCACATGCGCCCAAATTCATCTCCTCTGAATTTTTTTATCAGATTCATCCATATGTCCAAAGCACTCCCTCTGCTCAGCATGGGGGAAAACATTTTTTACTGCATTTTCCAACCCTTTACATGCATCTGTGTGGATGGCCAAAGGAGAAACTGGCCCTATGCATCTTTTCAGTTGCATCATGAACCATATCCATGATGCCTCTGTCTCTGATTGAAACATTCCTATTGCAATTGGGAACATCCAGTTGTGTCCATCTAGAGCATTGCATGCAGCCAACTGACCATTCCATTTTCCAGTCAAAAAAGATGATTCTATGCTCAAATATGGACGACAACCTGCTTTGAATCCATCTATGCAAGGCTTCAAACACATAAAAAACTTGTCGAATAAAACCTTGCCATCCTCTGTTACCTCTGTATCTATCTCCACCACACTTCCAGGTGACCTCTTCTCCACCTCTGCTTTAAAACTATACAACATCTTAAATGTATTTGCCCAGTCACCATACAATGATTTCATGACCCTTTGTTTTGCTTTCCACACTGTGGTATATTGCAGCTGGATGGGGTACAGCTTCTCCAAGTCAAATTTAAGCCTCTTTGTAGTTGTGTTTGGAGTCTTGGCTAAAATAGGAGTAATCTTCTCTGTAACCCAAAGCTGTGATGTCATCTTTGAAACTCTCTGTTAAGTGGTCATACATGTATGCTGGTGTGGTATTTGATTTAGCCTTACTGTACTTCCATCAGGTTGTAGTCTAGCAGACAAGTACCATTTGCAAGGATTGCCACCACCACCATAACCTTTGCACCGAGCATAAAATTTCTTTCGATCAGTCCACATAGTCTTGGCATCAAACTCTTTTCTCACTGCATAGGTCCTGAAAGACATCCTAAACTCCTTCATGCTTGGCCACAACTTTCCCACCTCCATAACTGGGTTCTCTTTGTCATACAAACAAACCAGCTCATTATCATCTGCATCATCCACATCATCTGCAGCCTCTCTCATCAGCTCTTCTTCATCCTCGTTTGCATTTCTAGGGCTTGTGTTACCATCAGCAGGCAAAGAACTGTCATCCTTCTCCTTATCTTTGTCATCCACTTGAATTGCCAAACATTTCGGCCATATCAATGTCAGATATTGGTGTAATGACCAACTCTGTTTTTTAATTCAACTCTACTACATTCCAGTCAACAACAATCTTCCTAGCTCCATGGTTTCCCTTCTCTCCATCTGCATCAATCCCTGTATCTTCAGCTACTACAGTCGGTTCAGTCAACAATGCCAACATCTTCTTTTGTGAAACCCACTCATCATCTTCCACCTGTGCAGCCATCTTTGATGGCACATAACCAACTCTGGAATGAGTTTGCAGATCAATTAGCTCTGCATAAAATGTTACTTGTTTGCTTGCCCACCCTTCTTGCTGATCAATTTTAGCATCCATGGATTCTCCATCTTCAATTATCACATATTCACCATTATAGTTATTGAAATGTTGCAGAGATACCTTTTGTTCTGGACCCCAAACAATACTCTCCCCAATTCTCTCCATCAAATTGCCCACGGCCTTCTCCTTCATGCTCTCCAATTCCTGGGGATCAACATCTGCAAACTCGACATCCAACCTCACGGTGGTATCTCTATCAATGTCTTGGACACTGCCATCACTGAGCTTGGCTTTACAGGGAAAAAATTCCACTATAATTGCGAATGTGGTGGCAGAACCTGAACCTCCCCCCTATTTTGTCAATGGCAGGTAGTAGCGGCAGTGCAAGCGACAGTCACGACCAAATCCAGTTCGATAACAGCTAAAAGAAAAAAGGGACGGCATTACCGATTTGAAGCACTGTCTCCTCGCTCCATCTCATTCAGCCCCTGCGCTCCTATCCAATCGAGATTCTAAAACGCCAAGAAACAGGGGCAGCATGAGGCCACAGATTTATCCAAAATTCTGGGGAATGGGACTAGAGTTTGGAAAATACTCGCTCGCAATAGCCGTTGCCGAGAAAGGAGCTCCACCACCAGGCCGCGGAGAAGAAACAGCCCCCGGATCCAATCGAGATTCTAAATCACCATGAAACAGAGGGGCAGCATGAGGACAGAGATCCCCCAAAATTTTGGGAAGTGGGACTAGGGTTTCGGGCTCACTCGCAATAGCTCTGCCGCTGCCGAGAAATGCGCTCCACCACCGCGGAGAAGAAACCGCTGCCGGAGAAGATGCTTACGGCGGCGCCGCTCGCCCAGTCCAGCACGGGCGAGTCGAGCACGGTCATACAGTCACCGGTCGCCTAGATGGACCCCATCAGTCAGAGCACATAACCCCCAGTGTCCTAACCAAACCTCAGCCTAACTAACAGCCAACTAGCCGTGTAAACGGGTTGTCTTGCTTGAGCTATTTCTGTGATGGGAGACATCGCATGAGAGCCATTACAACTAACAACGTCGCATGAGAGACAATTCAACTCAAAGATGTCGCATGGGAGCTATTTGCCCCTCCTCCACCGTCACCACCAGCGGGTCTTGGAACGGCTCGCTGGCGACGAACATCAACTCCTCGTTCCACGCCTGGTTCGCCGACCCCTGCTGCTGGCCAGGCTTCGTCCGCCGGATCTTGGCGTTTGTGGGCGCGAGCGGCGGACCTGTCTCGGCACCCATCAGGTCCTGCGCCGCGATGACGGCGACCTTGAGACAGATGACCTTCGGGGAGTAGTACACCTGGGAGCGCCCGTTGTTGAGAGCCTCTGATGACTGCGAGGGCGCTTCCGAGTTGTACGCCTCCGGGAAGGCCTCGTCGGCCTGGCTGCCGAGCCAGACAGCGAGCATGATCTCGCCGAGGCTATGGCCATGACGGACCCTGTTGCCGTGGGCGCGAGCGGGCTGTCGGGCGGGAGGCGGCTGGGGATGTTGGACAGGTCGAAGACGACGCGGCCGACGATTCCGTCGCGGAGCGTGATGTGGTGCTTGACGATGACCTCCAGCTGGTTGGACTGGAGGTGAGCGCCCGAGAAGGCGAACTTGTGTTCTGCCGCCACGCCGGGTTGGGGGGTCTTCTCCATGCGGCACGTGATGCCCTTGACGTCTCCCAGCTTCGCCTCCACGTATGGGTTCAGCGCGCCGGTGATGTCCATGATGTTGAGGTCGCGCGCCTTGACGACGGTAATGTCCAGGTACTGCATCCGCATGACCAGTCGTACATCGACGACACTCTCGTCGCCATTGCCGCGCCATGTGGGCCGAGCGTAGCCGGCATGAGAGGCACCGTCTCGACGAGACCGTACGCTGATGCGGGGGCCGCCTGCACCAGCGCGGGGCCAACGGGCTGCGGCATGACAACCGCCTGCCCCGTGACCCCGTCGCCGCCGCCATGGCATGCCTAGGTTCAGAGGAGGCAGATACGGGGCGGACCACGCGAGGCACGTCTTTGCTCTTCCTCTTGGATTCGGTTCCCCGAGGTAGAAGAGGCGCAGCAGACTTTTGCTCCCCTCCGCTGTCTGGGAAGCCAAATCCATTAATATTCCTCAATCCAGGGTTCCAAAGGTTCCCCGAGGTAGAAGAGCATGCATTAATCGTTTATGTCATCTTAGATGTGACATAGCATGCATTAGTTGTTTATGTCATCTTAAATGTGACATAGCATGCATTAGTCTTCTTCAATCCATTAATACACATATAAAAAAGATGTGTCTAGGACTCTTCTAGATGTAACATATAACTATGTCACATCTAAGATGACATAAACGACTGTCCGTGGTTCCTTTGTTTGTCCTTATTAGTTTGCTTGAAAAAATATATTCTTTTTGTGTTTAAAATATATGTACGTTCATGGCAGCGCAGTACACTAGCTGGCCGGTCGTGTTCCTTTACTCTTCCTTTCTACCTGAAGCCAGACCCTACACTGGTCATTGCAAAAGCAAATCGATGTAGACGGCCGGAACGAACAAGAAAAGAGGAAAGCTCCAGTCTCGCCACCCCATGCATGCATGCTACACAGCGCCCAACCTAGCACATGCTACAGCGCCCTACCTAACTAGTATGCGGCTTCAATTTTGCGTCTAGTGCACATCTGCTAGAGCATATTTGAAAGGAATTAGCAAATTTGAAAAATGTTCACGAATTCAAAAAATTAGTAAATACAAAAAATGTCGTGAAATTGTTAATACTCCATGAATTTGGAAAATGATCATCATTTTTAAAAATAATTAAAATGCAATTTTGAAAAAAATTGACTTCTTAAAAAGTTCATAATTTTAAGAAATATGTCAACTTGCGACCATCACTATTGGTCGCCGAATGGTTGTTGTTTTTCATTTTCGATCTTTTTGTGACCGAAAAGAGATGGTCAAAAGTTGACTGTCTTTAATGGAAATTAACGACCTTCTCTATGATATCATTGTAGAAGGCAACGACCAAAACAAAAGGCCGTTGGTCCTACGACCGTTTATTTTGGTCGCTGGTTGTCTGCCTAGGCCACATTGGATTTGACATGGCAAACTGACGTGGCAAATTTGCGACCAAATGAAAAGGTCGTTGCATAGAATTAGCCCGGTCCAGTTGGCTGTCTATATGTATTGTTTCTTGTGCTTTGATTAGCTACATGGGCCTGGCCCAACAATTCAGTCTTTTTTTAATTTCTTTGCCTGGCCCTTATAACGACATATTTTCGTTCTGGTCATGTATTTTTCTAGGCCGTTTCTTTGCTGAGCCTCTCATGTTTTTCCCACGAAAATAATTGTTCAATATAACTTGGGCCTAGCCCAGTTCCGAAAAAATGATCCAATCCAAAAAAAAATATTATGCCATTGACATTACAACACATCACACCACAAGCTATCTTGGGCCTAGCCTAGTTCTGATACATTTTCAAAGCAATGTGCAATGTTATAGGAGTCCAAAATATAATATTGCTAATACATATCTTTACATCCTAGGAACAGTAAGTGCGAAACAAAACTATTCTACGACAAAGAAAATTAGAACATGAATTTAGACGATAAGACATAACAGAAGTTCCTATTGTCCTCCTCCTTCAACATTTGAAAACTTCATTCACCTGGCAGTAGATCAATCATGAGTGAGAAACTATACAACAGCAAAAAAATGTTCAGACGATGCAAAAATAATAGTAATTACACATAGTATTCGTGCACAGATTCATTAGTCATTCCACATGGTATGGCAGGTACAGATTCATTAGCCATTAGAGTAGATAATAACATCACTGGCAACAATGTTTTAGCAGTATAGGTTGGTTAAACAGCAGCACATAAATAGGTGGACAACCAAGCACCTCACTAGTAATTATAAAGCGGCTACCACAATAGCATATAGGAGTATCATGCAAGTAGAGTGTTCAATGAATTGCAGATATACTAACACTGATGTGCACCTACATTTTCTTTCTTTTCCTGATCCAACACCAAATCACCTGATTGATGGTGAATAGTATACTGACCTGTGCAACTCTTAACTTGATATACTATTAGAAGACGTGAAAATTCATTCAAAATATTTACAATACACCTGAGAAACTAAATTGCCTGTAAGAACAAGTTCAATCAAAATCCAGGCATGTGAAATTTTAAGCACCAGTAGAACAGATATACCAAACCAGACCATGATCATCAAGCATCAGGATTTATGGTTCTAGCAAAACATCAAATAGATGGGGATACACGCAGCAGGCATACTAGCTACTACAGTAAGAGGTCCATATGCTCCATGAACTGGAGGGAATATGCAAGATGGCAGTCGTGTAGGAGCTAGGATGAGGATAAGCTTGGTCCCATTGTACCTGGATGGTAAACAAGAAAACAAGTATGGCGGAAGAAGGTCCAGCTACTACAATAAGAGGTTACCAATTGGCAATAAGCTTGATTAAACAACAAGATTTCGATATATTTATACAGTTCATAAGGTCAGCTGACTATTAAGGGCTTTCCCTTATATTACAAACAATTATGTGTACAAGGCAATTCTACATTTAAGTTGAAGGTGTTCAGTAGCAAAACAGAACATGATATATACTAAACAACTTGAGCTGGTAATACACAACTAAATTAGTTATTAATATAGCAAGCATGACATGACAGCAACTGCTTGATAGATTTGATTAAACATGTATAAAGCAGCAGCACGCATCGACAATGTCACGAGGACCAAATCGAGGTACAAGACGACAAGCATGCGGCCCGGACCTAATGCTTTCGGCATCCCAACAAGGGAAGCACACGTCTCAGGGACCGGGGAATCAACCCCCCCCCCCCCCCCCCCCGCGCAGCGAACAAAGCAGATCTGGAGAGGGGAGGGGGAGGGGAATGGCTCACCTCGTTGTAGACACTGTTGCAGATACCGTCGTCCTTCTTGTGGGTGTAGCGGCCGGCCTCGGGCATCATCGCAGCCAGGAGGAACCCGCCGCCAGAGCAGACAAGGGGCGTGGGGCAGGAAGCCCTCCAACTCCAAGGCGGCCACACGCGGGGCGGGGGCTCCTCCAATAGAGTGCGCGGGGCAACGGAGCCTCGCGCGCCTGCACTCCATCTCTGAAGGAGCATGGAACGCGTTGTCAACATTTTCTTCAGTTCCTTCTTTGTCAACCTATTTCATCAATACAGGCTCAATAACACGTCCTAACCTAAACCCATTATAAAAAATATTAAGGAAATTAGCTACTGATGAGCATTCACAAGTTTTCACAAGCGAGATATCTAAAATATTTAATAAAGCTCACAAGTTGATCACTTACTTGGAAATACTTTGGAATAGTGTTGTATTTACAAGACCTCTTGAAATGCCAGTAGGGTCATTACATGCGTCAGAAGCCGAACATATGGCGGGCATATTGTGCTTAAGCCACCAAAGACATAAAGTCTCAGGAATAAGTAGGTGATCTCGTCCAACATTGTGATTGGACATAAACATAGTATATTCCAACTAAAATATTCTTTTTTTGCGGGTCCCAACTAAAATATTCAATTCTTTGAAGTAACACAGATCTACCGGATTGCAATAATATCGGCTAATCCTCCAAATAGGTGCATGTTGACAAGAAAATACGAGTGGTATACTAAGTGTTCACTATAGCATGCATGCTTTCTTAATGGTAATCGTTATTGATTTCCCTGTTGTGCAGCAAATACGGAAGACTGATGCTTTCCCATCTGCAGTATACTAAAGTATTGGAGTATACTGACAACAACACACTAAGTGTAACACCGTACCTATAGAATGTTAAACTATAATGCAACCCCAGACTAAAGTATTGGAGTATACTGACAACAACACACTAAGGGTAACACCGTACCTATAGAATCTCAAGATCTTTCTTTGACTCAGGAGCCTACTTCTGCACTGACATATCAAATCTGAACCTGAAAACCAACAATCCTCAGTTTTATAGATAATGCTTATGCACAACCATGTGATAACTTAACTGAACATCAAAATACCATTGTCCACACGTGTCATGTGAACCCTACCAGGCATGACGATACTAAGAAAACTAAGGAATATTATTTGCAGTGGACGGTGGTGAGAACACACAACAGCAGGGGCACACCAGCAACATCCGCACACGCACATTAGCCAGCAAGCACGAATGCCAGCAACTACAGAAAAATCTCCACGGCGGCCTGTCTCCCATAACCAAATATAGGAAAGACAAAACAAACAGAAAACGATGATGGGGTATACCTGTCGCTCCTCCTCGCTCCATTGCATGCCCTTGCGGCGATCCATGATGCCCATGCCACGGCCATGGCCACGCGTTGCCCCGGGGTTACACAATGGCGGCGGCGGCCCATGAGTCGGGGGCCTCGACCAGGCCACATTCGACTCTCTCGATGTCAGCCACCAGCCGGCGGAGGGGGCAGGTGAGGTGGAGGGGTGACAGCGGCGGCAGTCTCGGAGGTCGACGGAGAAGTTAATTAAGACATTATGCAACGGAGGCTGGGAACCCTGGTTCCGTGATGGGGAGGCGGTGGCGGCGTCCCACAACCACGCCCTGGAAAACAAATCGAGGGAGGAGTTGGATCGAGAGAAGAGTGGCTAGTGAGGAGGGTTGCGCGTACCCTAGCGAAGAGAGATGTCATCAGTCGTTTTCTATATGTTCGGGGGATTGGGTAGATTGATTATTAGAAGATAACAAACCATGACAGGGTCACAGGGGGCAGAAAAATCGGTCGGGGCGGCCGAGCGACTTGTTCGATCCATAGTGGGGGTACGGACGAACGAAACGACGTACAGACTGTTCCATTAAGAATAAAGATTTTTATTATATCTTTCCTTGCATGAAAAACATATACTAGTAGTAATAGGAGTAGTAATTAGCGAGAAACGTGCAAGTGCCGTGGGGGAGGCTTGGCGTGATCGATATTGATGTTGATTGACACAAGCAATAATTAAGGGAGCGTCGTTGCTTTCCTTTATTTGGACGGAAGTGAAGTCTGTTTTAAACTTTGAGATTGTAGAGCGTGACGCAAATGAACGTTCACGCCTATTAGACGTAGGATTTGTGGGAACTGGCTCAACCTTCTAGGGATGGCCTATCACATATATTTATAATGATACACGATATACATATTACACAGTTGGGCTACGTTACAAAGTCTAACACCCTTCCTCAATCTCAACTCACTCCTGATGTATCTAGGAGGTTGAGATTGCGCCTACAGACCTCAAACATGGGAGAAGGTAGAGGCTTGGTGAAGACGTCGGCAAGTTGATCCTTTGAGGAGATAAGCTTAATCTGTAATAGCTTCTGTGCAACACGTTCCCTTACAAAATGATAGTCAATCCCAATGTGCTTGGTTCGTGCATGGAACACCGGATTTGTCGAAAGAAACGTAGCACCGATGTTGTCACACCAAAGAACTGGAGGATGTGACTGGGAGATTCCCAGCTCTCGAAGCAAAGACTCAATCCAGATAAGTTCAGCAGTTGCATTGGCAACTGCTTTGTACTCAGCCTCTGTGCTGCTGCGAGAAACAGTGGCTTTCTTGCGCGCACTCCAGGCGATCAAATTAGGACCCAGAAATACAGCATGTCCCCCCGTGGATCGCCTGCCATCTGGACACCCAGCCCAATCAGCATCTGAGAATGCAGAGAGAACAGTAGAGGAACTAGGTCGCAGATGAAGACCATAGGAGACAGTGAGACGCACATAACGAAGAATGCGCTTCACAGCAGACCAGTGCACATTTGTAGGAGCATGAAGATACTGACATACCCTGTTAACCGCAAATGAAAGATGAGGACAGGTGATAGTCAGATACTGCAAGCCACCAACAATACTCCGATACTCCGTAGCATCCGTAGAAGAAAGAGGAGAACCAGCAGTGGCCGAGAGCTTATCCGTAGAGGACATGGGCGTGGGTGACGGCTTACACTTGGGCATACCAGCACGGCGCAAGAGATCAAGGGAGTACTTTTTTCTGGGTGAGAGCCAAGCTGCCACGAGACTGATGTGCAACCTCAATGCCCAGAAAGAAGTGTAGCTGTCCCAAGTCTTTAACCGCAAAATCTCTGCCACGAGCAGTCACAAGAGCATCAGCAGCCGTGACAGAAGAACTGACCAGAATAATATCGTCCACGTACACAAGCAAATACACAGTCAGACTGGGGCGCTGAAATAAGAACAGCGAACTGTCAGCTGTCGACGGAACGAATCCATGAGTACGAAGAGCCGAAGCAAGACGAGCATGCCAGGCATGAGGTGCCTGTTTCAGTCCGTAGAGCGCCTTCGTCAGACGACAGAGATGATGAGGCTGATCTGGATCAACAAACCCTGGTGGCTGCCGCATGTAAACCTTCTCTTCAAGCAACCCATAGAGAAAAGCATTCTGCACATCAAGCTGTCGAAGAGACCAACCATGAGAGACTGCAAGAGACAAAAGAAGCCGGATGGTAGTAGGTTTAACAACCGGGCTGAATGTGTCCTCGTAGTCCAGACACTGTCGCTGCTTAAATCCTCTAGCCACGAGACGCGCCTTGTAGCGCTCAATAGACCCGTCCGCATGTCTCTTGACTTTGAAAACCCTCTTCGAATCAATAACGTTGACACGAGGCGTAGGAGGAACCAATGTCCATGTCTCATTATGAAGAAGAGCGTTGTACTCTTGCTCCATAGCTGCCCGCCAGTGAGGAATACTCATAGCAACCTCATAGTGGCGTGGTTCATCAGTGGGATCTGCAACAGAATGAGCAAGACAGGCAGCCAAATATGTGACAGTACCATCATGACGCTGCTTGGGTTTGACAATACCGCTGCGGCTGCGAGTATGCGGGCGTTGCGGTGCAACGGGAACGGGAGCCGGCGGCGCCAACATGTTAGAGGATGACGGCAGAGCGGGCGACGGGAACCCAGGCGAGTCGACTGTAGGCCCAGCCGACCCAGGCGAAAGGGGCGGCAGGGACATATGAGCGGTCGACGAAGCCGACGACGGAGGCGAGTCCAGGCGTGGAGGCGGGGCGGAGACCGCTCGAGCGGCGGGGTCGTGGGCCGTGCCTCTGATGACACCAGCCCAGTGTCGGAGACCAGCACCGGTCCAGTTGCATGGACGGGCACGGCGCCAGAGGCGGGGTCGACGACGGGTGCATGCACATGCACTGACCGGTCAACAGGCGCGACAGGAGTTGTATCCGGAAGAAGTTCCAGGCGAGCACCACGTCCAACACCTGCATCATGGTTAGGTAACAACACAGGCGAATATGTAACATCTTCAAATTGGCCAAGCATAAGAGGAGATGAATGCATAGATGGTGGTGTGGAAGGTTGCTGCGGCATGGAGGAAAAGGGGAAGACGTTCTCATCAAAGACAACATCACGATATATAGACATGATTTGTTGGCACATGAAGGCACTTATAGCCTTTATGAAGAGAGCTATAACCTAGAAACATACATTTCTTAGACCAAAATTCAAGCTTTCTAGAATTATAGGGACGAAGATGAGGCCAACAAGCACACCCGAACACCTTAAAGAAGGTATAATCAGGAATTTCATGTAAAAGGAGCTCAATAGGAGTTTTCATATTAATGCTATGCGTAGGTAGACGGTTAATAAGAAAACATGCTGTAGCAAATGCATCACTCCAAAAACAAAAAGGTACATACGCATGAGCCAGGAGTGTGAGTCCGGTCTCAACTATATGTCGATGCTTGCACTCAACAGCGCCGTTCTGCTGATGTGTATGAGGACATGATAAACGATGAGAGATCCCAAGCTTATTAAAGAAAGCATTGAGGTTGCGATATTCGCCCCCCCCCCCAATCAGACTGAACATGAATAACTTTATGCTTGAGAAGACGTTCTACATGCACTTGAAACTGAATGAATATATCAAACACATCAGATTTGCGCTTAAGAAGATAAAGCCAGGTAAAGCGACTATAGGCATCAATAAAGCTTACATAATAGTTGTGACCACTCACAGAAGTTTGAGCGGGACCCCACACATCAGAGAACACAAGTTCAAGAGGACTCGTTACTTGACGAGTAGAAAAAACAAATGGTAACTGATGATTTTTGCCTTGTTGACAGGCATCACACACGGACATCTCCTTATTACTAGACTCAATAGGCAGCTCATGACGGTGAAGTATATGACGAACTATGGGAGTGGCAGGGTGACCAAGGCGAGAGTGCCACTGGGACGGCGACACACGAACAGCACTGAAGACGCGCGGGGCGGATGAATCCTCCAAGCGGTATAAGCCATGGCTGAGACGACCACTAAGCAGAATTTCCCGGGTGGCTTGATCCTTAACAAAAAGATCAAACGGGTGAAATTCACATAGGACATTGTTATCAAGAGTGAGTTTTGGAACAGATAACAGATTAAGAGTCATCGAGGGGACCCGTAAAATATTACAAAGATGAAGCTGCCTAGATGGATGACTAGTTAAGAGAGATGCTTGACCAACGTGAGAGATGGACATACCTACACCGTTGGCGGTGTGAACCTTGTCGGGACCGTAATATGGTTGATGGGTGGACAGCTTGGTGAGCTCGTTCGTCATATGATTCGCGGCGCCAGTGTCCATATACCACGCAGGATCAATCGGATATGACGATGTATAGCCGGGGTCGACGTGTGTATCCTTGCTCTTGGCAGCAACATGAGCAGCAGGAGGGCCAGAGTCCGCCATAGCAAACTGTCGCTCATTACCTTTTCCATCGTTGCCAATACCCAGGAAGCTTCGCTGAAACCTCTTGTGGCACCTGGAGGCGACATGCCTCTCTCGCCCGCAAAGCTGACAGCGTACAGGGCCTCCGCCCGAGGGTGGCGCTGGCGGGTTGGTGACGCGGGTAGGCGGCGAAGACGCAGGGGAGCGCTGGCCACGCGAGGCCCAGAAGGCCGCGGGCTGGTCGGCGATGGAGTTGGTGGAGCGGCGAGCTTCGATGCGTTGCAAGGTGAAGAGCAGCCGGGAGAAGAGCTCGTGCAGCGGAAGTGGTGGCTTGGCGTTGTGGACAGCCTTGGCAAGGTTGTCGTAGTCCGCATCAAGGTCCTTAATCACATAGCCGGCGAACTCCTCATGACTCAATGGTCGACCGATAGAGGTCAATGTATCCGCCAGGACCTTGAGTTTGTTGAAGTATGTTGTGGCCGAGGAGTCCAGTTTCTTGACATCATCAAGCTTGCTGCGAAGAGCCATCGCGTGAGTAGTGGAGGTCTGGGCAAACGCATGTTTCAGAGTCGTCCACGCATCCAAGGAGGAGGCAGCAAAGAGACAAAGGCCAGCGACCCCGTCTCCAAGGGAACCCTGGATGGTGGAGAGGATCGCTTGGTCCTGTTGCACCCACAGACGGTGTGCCGGGTTGATGGCCGGGCCGTGGACGGTGTGAAGGACCTGCGGCGGACACGGCAGAGAGTCGTCGACATAGCCAAGGAGGGAGCGGCTGTGGAGCAGCGGTAGAACCTTGGCGCACCAAAACAGGTAGTTGTCCGACGTGAGACGAGTCGTGATGAGGTTGTCGAAGTGGAACGGCCCGGAGTTCAGGGCAGCGTCGGTGGCAGCTACAGCGGAGACCGCCGGGGCTGGGGGTGTCACACCTGCACGTTGATCGTCAGAGCCCCCAGAGGCCGCCGGCAGGATGGCGAGTGTCGGGGACGAGCCAGCGATAGCCGCCGGTGGCGCGAACATCGCGGCGGGGGAGGCGGCCACGGTCGACGGCGCATGAGACGGCGGGATCGGGGCGGAAAACAACGAACCCACCGCCGCGGTGCCGAAGAAGTGCGGCGTCGGCGAGGCACCAATGGGGGCAGGAAGATTCAGCAGGGCGGCCAGCGTTGCGGGTATGGTCCCGGAGCTGGCAGAGGTAGAGGCGGAAGCGGTCATTGCAGCGGCGACGGTGGCGGCCTGAGGGTTTGGGGCGCGGCGGCGGCGGCGGCTGAGATGGAGGTGGAGTAGGTCCTAGGTTTAGGCTGATACCATATTAGACGTAGGATTTGTGAGAACTGGCTCAACCTTCTAGGGATGGCCTATCACATATATTTATAATGATACACGATATACATATTACATAGTTGGACTACGTTATAAAGTCTAACAACGCCTAAATCCGTGAAATCTATACCCTGACCTTACTTATGCCGGTCGTGTTTGAGCTTTAAGCCGTATCCAAACAGGGGGATTCCTACATGGCTCAGAAAAGGCTGGGATGTATGAGTTATACAGCACATGTTTGTGGGACCCACTTGTCAGTTAAAGGAATAAATAGCAAAGTAAGATAAAAATGGAAACAGTTCAAATCAAAGCCCTATAATTAGACTGCGCCACCGGCTAACCACCCCAAACTTTCGTGTAAACATAACTGCCATAGGTGTATACCGTATACAAGACGCACGCACTACAAAAGAGAAGTGCGCGCGCTTGCTCGTTGGCTAGGACCATGACTCTCTAAATCCACGCGCGCACTTTCAGCAGATGGAAGATGGCGGCGTCCGAGTCCACGCGGCTGCTTTCGATCCAGGCCACGCGGCCACCATGTCCTGTCCATGTCTATTTTTTTTCAGGCAATTTAAAGAGCTTTATTCATAAAAAGCAGTCCTAGGACAGTCAGCCAACAGGCTGGACACTAGAAAGCTTGGAGTATCATTGAGCCAACACTCAGTCACATTCAATGTGCAAGCACGCTTAGCACAGAGATGAGCTGAGATGTTTGCTGACCTCATTACATGTTGAATCTCAAAAAGAAAAAAAATCCCTAGCTAGCTCTCCAATTTCATCTAAAATAGGAGCCACAGCCACAATCGAACGAGTATTGTGGCGAGTGTTCCAGAGTGACACCACCTCTAGACAATCAGTTTCTATTATCACATGCGTAAAACTCCTCAGTTTGGCAAACTTGACACCTTAATGTATAGCAATAGTTTCCATGATGAAAGGGTCCTAAATTCCTGGATGAGGTTTGCACCATGCCGCAAGCAGAGAAGTATTTGTGCGAGCAACGCCTCCACCTCCTCCTCGGCCTTCTTCAAGGTTCAGTGCCCCGTCCGTTGAAATATTGATGATGCCTTGCTCCGGCGGTCGCCAGCCGTGGCTCGGTAATACCACCGGCTCCTTCCTTGGGAGCTCAAGGATTGCCATCACTTCTCTCGTACGTCTTGCCGTAGTCACCGGATCAAGAGCTGCGCCATCGTGCTTCACCCGATTCCTAGAATGCCAAATGTTCCACATGATGGTGATAATGATGGGCCGATCTTTGTCCGTGATCCGCTGATCACATAAGATATCCCTCGCCCAACTGGCAGGGTGTAAACATGGGAGATTAATCTGGAACCACGCCCTCGCTGCATCCCAGAAACCAGCAGCGTGTACGCAGTGAATCAACGCATGTTTCAGATCTTCTCCCATTGTATGACAGATTTTGCATCCATCAACTTCTGCTATATGTCGCTTCTTGAGTGTGGTCTCGTCAGGAAGGATTCCTCGGAGAACCCTCCACCAGAAAACACACACTTTAGGAACAACATTGAGCTTTCACAGGGCCTTCCACATCTGTTTTTCTTCAATTGAAGTTTCCGTAGCCGTTCCTTCGTCGAGAGCTGCACTCTCTTTCTGAGTCATAAGAATACGGTACGCCGATTTAACAGTGTATAAGCCTGATCGCTCAAACGCCCATGCAAAGGAGTCCGCACCACCGTTCATACTTAAAGGAATATTAAGAATTGCCTGTGCATCAGTTGCAATGAACGTGTCATAAACCAACGGTTCATTCCATCTACCAATCTGTGGATCCAGTAAATCTGCAACTCTATTCACAGTGGTGTTGACTGGTCTCACCATCGGTTTCATGGAGCTCGTTCCTGGTATCCATTTATCGTCCCAAACTGAGATAGAAGTTCCATCCCCAACTCGTTTTATAAGACCAGCATCAAGTGTTTCCCTTCCTGCAATAATTGCCCGCCAAGTAGCCGAAGCTGATCGGGGACAAGTCGCTTGCATGAAGTCTGTGTCCGGGAAATATTTGCCTTTCATCACTCTTGCACACAAGGAGTCCGGCTTTGTCATAAAACGCTATCTGTGTTTTCCAAGCAGTGCAAGGTTAAACTGATGCAAATCTCGGAATCCCAGGCCGCCCTTGCATTTTGGTGTTGCAAGATTTTGCCAGGATACCCAGTGCATTGATTTCTTATCAAGAGAGCTACTCCAAAAGTATTTTGCCATGGGGGTAGTCAGACTCTTACATACCTTCTTGTTGAAGAGGAAAGTACTCATCGGATAGGTCGGTATTGCTTGCACAACTGATTTCAACAAGGTTTCTCTCAGGGCCGGCCCTGTGTTTTGGGAGGCCCTAGGCGAACTCGATGACATGGGCCCTTTAAGTCCTAAGACCATATATATAACTTCATTTGCATAATACTAAAAGTATACTTTCAACCACACATCTTTAGTTTGAAATTTGACTACAATAGTTGTTGGACAATGCAAAATAAAACAAACGTGACATGATTACCTCAAATAGGAAACAAATTTATTTGCTCCTCTGTATGCTTTCACAATCTTCATTGACCTTAACATCTGAATTTTCATGCTCGGGATTAGTTCCTTGCCTATGTTCTTCACTAACATCAACAATACTTGAAGATGTAAAATACTTTGTCAAAGAACCCTTCAGTGGTTGAATTTTCAGATGTATTTCTTTCTTTCTTTTTCTTTTTTCAGCACCCGACAAATGCTTCTTAGGCAACATGGCATGCTAATGTCCTAATATTACGAAGCAAAGAGTAGACAACGAATTAGAAATTTATAGATCGGATGATCAGAACCCTAAACATGTACACAAAATGACAAAAAATTAGGATGGTTGAATACATACTATGAAAGATTGAATTAGAAAATTATACATCAAAAAATAGGTACTTCATGGGATGAATAGTTCAATATACGTACTAAAGAAACTACTGAAATTGGAGATGGATGAATGGATTAAGAACATCCGAACATGGATATTGGGTACGGATCTGTGTTCGCATACATATGTATTGCCGTATTGCTCGAAGGCCGAGTTGTCGGATTGCTGCGTGCCGCGGCGGCAACGAGCGGCTAAGGCACCAAGCGAGGAACGACGGAGCGACGGGCTGATGAGACGACGAAGAAGAACCGACGAGCGACGAATGGGAAAAGTTAGATTTTTTTCGAGAAGAAAGAAAAAGCCAGACATTCCGATTGATTTGTTTCACACGTGCGCGTGCATCGAGTGGCTGTGACTTGCGTGCGCGACGCTTCGCTACGCATTACCAGGCGATCCGATGGGGCGAGCCCATCTTGCTTTCTTCCTCTCATAATTTTTCCCTTGTCTATTTTTTTGCTGGGCTATACTATATGTGTACTACATCCTGGGCCCCCCTCCGGTCTGGGCCCTGGGCCATCGCCCCTCTGCCCATGCCCCAGGGCCGGCCCTGGTTTCTCTACCCGCGCAAGCAAGGAGCTTTTCGGACCACCCTTGTATTTTTCCTTTCGCCTTGTCACTGATATACTCAAAGGTGCCGCTAGTGATCCTCCCCACCGCAGTGGGTAGACCCAGGTATCTCTCATTGAAAGCCTCTACCTGTATGTCCAAAACCCTTTTAAGGGTATTTTTCAAAGCACTCCGAGTGTTAGTACTAAAAAATATGGCACTTTTATCACGATTCACACTTTGTCCCGAGGCAGCCCCATAAACTTGAAGGATTGTGTTTAGGCGCATTGCACTATCTTCATTTGCACTGATAAAGATTAAACTATCATCAGCAAACAAAAGACGGCTAATCCATGGAGCTCTATAGCTTACTCTGATCCCCCTGTCAATCCATCCCACGTTGTAAAATTTGAGTAAAGAGGAAAAACCTTCCGCACAAATCAGGAAAAGATATGGGGAAACCGGATCGCCTTGCTGAAGCCCTTTGGAAGGTGTAAAGTACGGCAAGAGATCGCCATTTACTCTCACCGAAAATCTGACTGAAGTGACGCACTTCATAATTAGCCTGACAAAGGCCATGTCATATCCCAACTTTAGCAGAACTGCCTCAAGATAACTCCACTCAACTCGATCATAGGCCTTCATCATATCGAGTTTGACAGCACACGAGAAAATTTTCCCTTTCTTCCTTCGCTTCATCGTGTGAACAGTCTCATAAGCTACCAGAACATTATCAGTAATGAGACGTCCCGGTACAAATGCACTTTGTTCTTCACTGATTACCTCGTCCAGATCATCTCTCATTCGGTTTGCCACCGCCTTAGCTGCAATTTTGTATGGCACCTGACAGAGAGCAATCGGACGGTACTGTGTAATTGACTGAGGGTGTCGTACCTTAGGGATAAGTGTTATAGAAGTATCATTGAGCCCCGCCGGTAATTCGCCTCCATTCAAAAAATCAAGCACAGCCTGAGTCACATCATCGCCAACAAGTGCCCAGTGTCGCTGAAAGAACCCAGCTGTGTACCCGTCTACTCCAGGGGCCTTTGAAGGCGCCATCTGAAATAAAGCTTTCCGTACCTCTGCTGGTGTAAATGGTTTCGTAAGTTTCCTATTCATCTCCTCAGAGATTTTGACAGGAACGAACTGAAGAAGCCCACTAGGATCCACCAATCCTTGGGAAGTATACACATTTTGGTAGAAATACTGCACTTCTACCTTATCTTCACTTTCATTCATGCAAAACGAGCCATCTGGACGCATTAGGCCCTGAATTTTATTGATCCTTTTCCTTTGAGCTGCCTGAGCATGAAAATATCCTGTAGTACGATCGCCATCTCGAAGCCAAGGAATCCGCGAGCGCTGGCGGACCCAGATCTCTTCACGATGTAATGCTTCACGTAGCTTTTGGGCAATACTCCTATCCTCGTCATTGGGACCACGTCCAACTGAACGCATCCGAAGTTTGTCCAATCGTTTTTGCAACTGACGAACTGTGCGAGTTAAAGCCCCAAACTCCTTTACACCCCATGGTTCGAGTACCCCTTGAAGATGTTTCAGGGAATCAGCTAGGCCTTGGAGACCGAGGGAACGTGTTCGGCCTCTCCACACGTCGGCCACCATTCTATCATAGTCAATGTGTGTTTGCCAAACATTTTCATACTTGAACTGTTTGGTTGACCTGGGCCGAACGGAGTGAGAAGCATGTATCTCAGCAACCACAAAACAGTGATCAGACTCGATCGAACTCAAATGCCGCACTCTGATGTGTTGGAACATTTGCCGAAATTCCTCGTGAGCAAACGCTCTATCGAGCCTTGCTTTTTTACATTAGCCTCTCCGGTTTGCTGGTTGTCCCATGTATACGCTGTGCCGGACCAACCTAACTCCTGGAAGGCAATATCATCTATAACTTCTTGGAACGCTCTCATTTGTGCCTCAGGTCGAAGCGATCTGCTAAAGTGCTCACAAACGTACAACGTTTCATTGAAGTCTCCCATGCAAAGCCATGCCTGATGCGGCAAGGCATGCAACGTACGCATAGAGAGCCAGCTATTGTGTCTATCTGTTGCTCTAGGCGCTCCATAAAAACCGGTGAACCGCCACACCGGTGAGTTCATATCTCTATTCTGCACCAGAACATCTATGTGAGAGGTGCTATAATTCTTAAGTTCAACATTTACATCTTTTGACCAAAAAAGTCCAACTCCACCACTTAAACCAACACTATCAACCGCAAAGCATCCTCCAAGACCTAGAGTATGCTGCAGATCCTCCACTCTTTTACCTCTTATCTTCGTTTCCATAACAAAGACAAGAGAGGGGCCTTCTAGCTTCACGATGCTGCGAAGCTCTCGAACTGCCTCGGGGTTCCCAAGCCCTCTGCAGTTCCAACTGATACAACTCATTGCGACTGGCAGGACCGTGACGCGGTCTCTGCCGAATTGTCAGGTGTGGGCTTCTTCTTCTTAGGATCTCGCTCACGCTCAATATCATCCTCCTTAGTCCCTTCTGGATCTTGATGCTGTCCCTCATGCGCTGAATCAGTGATCATTAGCATGTTTTTTGGCTTATATACTTGAGCTGGAGCGTCCTTTCTTTTGTTCTGAGATCTCCTGTTATTGTTCTTAACCGGTGACGTAGCTTCCTGTTCAGCATCCTTTTTGGAGGTGAAGTTCCTCGACCCCTGCTTGTTGCTGGACTCAGAATACTGGCTCCTCGATGAATTTTCACTCGCCCCCGGTTTCTTGTACTCCATGTCTAGCACATCACAGCATGCATGCACAACGGTACAACGGTACAAAGACATACGTACAACGGTACAAGAAAAAGACGCAAGTACCCATACAAAGGAAAGAAAAAAACATACGTACAACGGTACAAGCTAGCTTCAAACCTACAGTGCTGATTGATTCCGGCTGGATACGAAAGCAACTGGAAGTGCAACTGGAGCTGGCTAATAGCTTCAAACCTTCGTTTGGCGTGGGAGCAGTTTCATGGCGATCTAGAGCGGCTGGATAAGTACCAGCATCTTCCGGCAGATAGAGCGGGATGGTCCGGCGGTCAGCTCGGGTTGCTGTTCGAACCGTCGTTCGGCGGCTTATATTTTTTGCCTGAAACCCTCCTGTATTTCTTTCTCCAACACACTAACAAGAAAGAACCCACATATGTGTACACTAACATGGCAATAATTAATTTGGTCAAAGTCCACAATCCCGGACTCTCAGTGCCACGTCACCAAAACCCCTCCTAACACAGAGTGAAGGTTCATTTAGAGCAGGATCAGAAAGAACATGGTACAAACTTCGGGATTTAAACATGGGGTCCGTTTCGGACCATGTCTACAACCTTAAGGTTAAATCAGACTTTACTCTGAAGGCACACCATGACTTTTTCTCCACAAAAGGCCTATAAGAGTATCTTCAGCCGTTGGCCCTCCCCAAAACGCATAAAAATCGTCCCCTGGGGACGAGCCGGCGATACAATCGGCGCTGGAGACGGTTTTGCGCCCAGTCGTCGCCCCCAGGCGCCGATATTGACCCACTTTTCAACCCCATTTAGGCGTATAAACGGCCCACATGGGCGAGAATAGACCCATATTCGACGTGGTTCGCCGTTCAATTATCAATGTTAGAGTTGTGTCGAATATTATTGTATAAGTTAGGTTACAGTTGGACTTGGAGTCGTACGGTGTGTAGACAGAGTAGGAGTCGTGTCCAAATAGGACACTTGTATCCTAGGCCTCTCATATATAGCGAGGGTAGACACACGATGTAACCTATGCCAACATAATAGCACGGGCACGCGGGGGAGCCGGCGGCGTGTGCCGGCGCCCGGGCGGCCGGGATGCGGTATTGTGACGGTGTCACGGGAAGGAGCAGCTGTAGTCAGGCTCCGGGGATGTAGCCATGACGGTGAACCTCGTTAACAAATCTCGGTGTCGTGTTCGTGTGATTGCTTGGTCCTTGATAGATTGACGAAACGCTTCAGGTTTATTCTAACAAGTGGTATCAGAGCTAGGTTCCATAATCTGACGGGCGGTCTCGGTGCGAAGACAACGGCCATGAGAATCCGTTTGGAGGATTTCTGTCGCGGAAGTCGTCGGTTTGCGGCCGGACGGGATCGACATGCAAGGCAATCAGAAGCTGTAGCGCGTGTAGCAGCTGGCGGGGGCAACGTTGAAACGTGGAAGCGGCGGCAGCGTAATGCGTGCGAGAGCGGCAGATCGGATCGGATCAATCTGATTGAAGCTGGAAAGACGTGCAGCCGGGCGGGTCAGAAAACCGGCCTGTGGCCCGTTGCGACGCGCGGCTCAGGCACGAGAGGGTTCACGCGTGCACGCCGAAACACGTGGTCGTGGCCAGGCAAGCGGAAACGCGGTGCAGCGTGGAGCCGCGTGAGTTTTGTTGGATAAACAAAAAGGAGGATCTGTACCTGGTATGTTCGTTGCATGGAATAGGTGACTTACGGGAGAAAAAGGGCATGGGAAGTGTTGGGTACATGCTTGGTGCACCCACGGAATCTACCCAGAAGCAAAGTTTCTTTTGGATATGTTGCCAATTGGAGACGTGGTTCTACCAGGAGGTTGACAGGTCCGTGACCGCGTGCGTATAAGGCTCGGAGGAGTCTGGAGCGCGTCGTGCAATATCATGCATATACAGGGCATCAAGCAGTGCACGGAGATGTGCGGGCGGACACGATGCAGGGTGGAGCATGGTTGCAGTCGGATAATTTCGGCTGGGTCGGACTAGATAGTCTGATGGATCGACGGGGATGTCGGTCAAAGCAGAAGACGGAGGTGATTTCAGCGACGACGACATATGAGCGTGATGCTGATGGTGGCCGACTTCTGGGGCGTGGAAACACGTGGTGCAGGCCTGAGGGCTTGTGCGGCTTCGACAGACTATGACGCAGGGTTGATTCAAGACGGTGCACACAAGAGAGCTTGAAGTCGACAGGGCGTGGGGGTAGCATAGCGCAGCTACATGGAGTCATATTGAAGGTGAAGCTGGAGTCTGATGGTTGACTTCACTCTGTGCTGATGGAGGGGCTACGGTGTAAGATATCAGAGAATTGAAGCCTATTTCAGTGGGAAGGCGAGAGACACGTGGGTCGGACTGGGTACCAGTGGTCTGATGGAGACGTGATACTCGGCATCGGTCGGTGATGATCGATGGTTCTCTGCAGTGGGGGTTGAGGCAGTGGGGGCTAGCTACCCGGGAGACTCGACCAGGACAGCAGAGGCTCGACGCGGTGATAGCTGCGAGGCGTGCGGTAAGCACGGGACACAGCGACAGACCAAGGCACTGGTGGTCAGACATGTGGTCAGACAAAGTGTGCAAGGGTGCTGAAGCAGTGTTGACGAGTACCAGATTCAAGTTGGTGACTGGGTCTATCGGTGCTAGTTGATGGACAAGAGTTGATCGTGGAGAATCTGAGAAAGTGACGGAGAGTCTGAAATTGTCAGAAGCTGAGAGAGTACATGGCCGTATATTCTGTGGTGTTCAGTGCACATGGCAAAGTGCGGATGAAAAGTACAGAAGGAGGTGGAGTGCTATAGCTGTGGGACATGTCAGAGACTATCCGGGAAAAAGGGTGAGACAACTGTGAATTTGACTCAGGGTGACACAGGGCAACGGTGAAATTCCTCCAGGTTTCAAACAATCAGGAAAGAGTGGTGATGTTGAGTTCGGGTAACTCTAATATGTGACGTTCAATATGTGAGTTGTTCACTTTCACGCAGGTCGGTGATCAGTGTGTGATGGCTTTGGACGGATACTCTGGATGTTGGGACTACAAACTAGAGTACAATGGAACTTAACTTTCCTCGAGTGTTGATTGTGGTCAAGAAAAGAAGGGACTACAAGTTGCAGGGGGAGTCACGTGGAGTCTTTGGGAGTAGCAGCGGTGCTCATGGTGTATCTCAAGTCCAATGTACATGGAGGTTTGACACACGGACGAATTCAAGGTGGTGGAGAATATTCGCCAAGGTGGAGTTTGTTAGAGTTGTGTCGAATATTATTGTACAAGTTAGGTTACAGTTGGACTTGGAGTCGTATGGTGTGTAGACAGAGTAGGAGTCGTGTCCAAATAGGACACTTGTATCCTAGGCCTCTCATATATAGCGGGGGTAGACACACGATGTAACCTATGCCAACATAATAGCACGGGCACGCGGGGGAGTCGGCGGCGTGTGCCGACGCCCAGGCGGCCGGGATGCGGTATTGTGACGGTGTCACGGGGAGGAGCGCCCGTAGTCAGGCCCCGGGGATGTAGACATGACGGTGAACCTCGTTAACAAATCTCGGTGTCGTGCTCGTGTGATTGCTTGGTCCTTGATAGATTGACGGAACGCTTCGGATTTATTCTAACAATCAACATAAATATTTTTTATCACATATTTCATCACAGAAAAATCAAATACTTCAACAAAATAGTACAACAACAAATAGTTCAATACAATTATATAGTTCAACAAATAAAAACTCATATTTCATCACACGTCGCGCCCGGCGTCACCCTTGAGCCTCCATAGGTGCTCTATCAGATCCTGCTGCAGTTGATGATGCACCTGTGGGTCTCAGATCTCCTGACGCATACTGAGGTAGGCAGTCCAGGTTGCCGGTAGCTGGTGATCAACTTCGGCTGGAGGACCCTGCCTGTAGTATGGTTCAGTGTCAAACACTGGGTCTTCTTGCTCGCTCTCGATGATCATGTTGTGCAAGATGACACAGCAAGTCATAATCTCCCACATTTGATCTTTCGACCAGGTTTGAGCGGGGTACCGGACAACAGCAAATCGAGATTGGAGCACACCAAGTGCCCGCTCGACATCCTTCCTGCAAGCCTCCTGAATCTTCGCAAACCAAGCGTTCTTTCCTCCTGGCATAGGGTTTGAGATCGTCTTCACAAATGTCGACCATCTCGGATAGATGCCATCCGCTAGATAGTACCCCTTGTTGTAGTGCTGCCCATTGATCTCGAAGTTCACCGAAGGAGAATGACCTTCAACAAGCTTGGCAAAGAAAGGAGAGCACTGCAGTACGTTGATGTCATTGTGAGTTCCTAGCATACCAAAGAAGGAGTGCCAAATCCAGAGATCCTGTGTGGCCACCGCCTCAAGTACCACACTGCAACCGCCTTTGGCGCCTTTTGTACATCCCCTGCCAAGCAAATGGCCAATTCTTCCATTTCCAATGCATGCAGTCGATGCTTCCAAGCATCCCAGGAAATCCTCTTGCTGCATTCTGTGCTATGATCCGAGCAGTGTCTTCCGCATTGGGTGTTCTCAAGTATTGCGGTCCAAACACTGCCACCACTGCCCGATAGAACTTGTAGAAACACTCTATGCTGGTGGACACGGCCATGCGCCCATAGTCGTCGAGTGAATCACCGGGAGCTCCGTATGCAAGCATCATCATCCCTGTCGTGCACTTCTGGATCGAGGTGAATCCAAGTTTGCCGGTGCAATCCATCTTGCACTTGAAGTAGTTGTTGAACTCCGGGATGGAATTATCAATTCCGAGGAAGAAATTTCGGCTCATCCGATAGCGGCGCCGAAATGTTTTGTTGCCGTGAAGTGGAGCATCGGCGAAGTAGTTGGAGTAGAGCATGCAATAGCCATCAAGACGATGTCGGTTCTTTGCTTTCACCCGCCCCGGCGCCGAGCCACCTCGCCGCGGCTTTTCATTGCTCGCCAGCAGCTGGGCGAGGGCCGCGAGCACCATCAGATGCTCTTCTTCCTGGACGTCGGCCTCGGCTTCCTCCTCCAGCAGCACGGCGAGCGCTTCCTCGTCATCCGAGTCCATCGCCGAGGCAGGCAAATCGCCGAACACCTTGCGCCTGGTGGGCGTGCACCCACCGCTAAACTGCCCCTCCACGGCCGGAAACGGCGGCTGGAAATGCCCAGCTGCTGTTGGAGGGGCTGCCGCGGCGAACCTTTGCTATTTTTCCAGTCGGGAATGGCTATGTAGCGGTAAAGGGCGGCGGGCGGCACCGGGATATAGCTAGTGGCGGCTGAGGGCGCAGGGGGTGGGAGGCGAGTTGGGGAAGAAAATCTTGACTTTTCACCTGACGGTGTAGGCCAGTCGCGCTTTTACCTTGCGCCGGAGCCCCCGATCACCCCCAGTGCACCGGGTTCGGCTTGCGGCCGCCGAGCGGAAAAAAGGGCCGAACCGACGCTTTTCGTCATCCTGGGGATGCAACTGGGGCATTTTTTTGACGCCGGCACCGAAAAAGTGGTCTGAAGGGCCTGTTGGGAGCGCAGCTGAAGATGCTCTAAATGACGGCACTTGGAACCATAATCTATCACGCACCACCCAAGACCGATCATGAAGCCATACATGCCCACGGTACTGAGAGCCCCGAGGGTGGTGGCCATCCTGGCCATGGTTTTGGCGGCGGCACTCTCCACAGCCGTGAACGCCCAGCAGTGCGGCTCCCAGGCTGGTGGGGCGACGTGCGGAAACTGTCTCTGCTGCAGAAAATTCGGATATTGCGGCAGCGGTGACGGCCTACTGCGGCACCGGCTGCCAGAGCTAGTGCAGCGGCTGCGGCGGTACCCCCACTCCTCCCGGCGATCAGGGCGTGTTGTCCGTGCTGTTTAGGGACCTCTTCGACCGGCTCCTCCTCCACCGCAACGACTGCCAAGAAGCCCGCGGGTTCTGCACGTACGACGCCTTCCTCACCGCCACTGTCGTGTTCCCGTCATTTGGCCCCACGGGGAGCATGGAGACACGGAAGCGGGAGGTGGCGGCCTTCCTCAGGCAGACCTCCCACGAGACCACTGGCGGGTGGCCGGCGGCGCCCGACGGACCGTATGCCTGGGGCTACTGTTTCAAACAGGAGCACAGCTCGCTGGGAAGCTACTGCGAGCCAAAGCCGGAGTGGCCGTGTGCGCCGGGAAGCTACATCGAGCCAAAGCCGGATTGGCTGTGCGCGCTAGGAAGCTACTGATTGCTTTTATTTTTTGCCTCAAACTCTCTAGTATTTCTTTCTCCAACACACTGACAAGAAAGGACCCACATATGTGTACACCAACATGGCAATAATTATTTTGGTCAAAGTCCACAATCCCGGACTCTCGGTGCCATGTCACCAGATCCCCTCCTAAAACAGAGTGAAGGTTCACTTAGAGCAGGATAAAAAAGGACATGGTACAAACTTTAGGGATTTAAACGTGAGGGTCCGTTTTGGATGAGGTCTACAACCTTAAGGTTTAAATTGGACTTCACTCATTTGACGACTCCTTCCTTTTCTTCGTAATCGATTGACGCCGCGCGCGTGCAGCACACCGCACCAATTCAATTCATGCATGACAGGTCACTTTCCACGCGAGAGTTCTCGATAATTGCTGCTTGACTGGCGCATTTATGATTTTGTCGCGCGTGTGAGTGAATGTGGATCGGATCCAAGTAAGAATGCGACACGGTATGCAGGGGTGGCGGGCCCAAATGTAATTAATGACCCACCTCCACCGCTGGCCTATATAAACACCCACAGCTTAGCCTAATCACAATACACACTTGCCCCTCTACTCCTCTGCTATGCATCCCGCCGCCGCGCTCCCATTCTCCCTCCTCCTAAAATCGAATCTCTCTCAGTCGTATGAGCCGTTCGCCACGTCCTTCAACGGTGGTGGTCTGCCGGCCGGCCACACGCATCCTTCCTTTGTCGTTGGTGCCCTTCCGCATCATGAGATACGACGACCCAGTCAACCGGCGGTCATGTTGGATGAATCACCATCGTCGTGCAATCCAAGGGATAGATTCTTCAAGCCGGCGTGGTGCCCGGCGGCATGACGGTTATATCGGTGTCCGCCCATTGTATGGTGGATGTGTGGGCTATCGCGAAGGAGCCTACCGTCGTCCTGCTGGACCGAATTGCCTCCGGCCCGCCTGTGAAACGGTGCCCAGGTACCCGCGACGAGTCCACCAATCTTGCATTGTGGCCCGGTCCAGTTCCCATTCACTATGCCTACACTGTAACCTAGCCCCCCACCACCAACCAGCAGAAGCAACGCGCCGTCATTTACGCTCGACTTGCATGGTGCCCTCCCCTCAACGCTGACGGTGGAGCGGCTCCTCCTCGTCCACTCGACGCCAAGCCAAGCAGCATGTGAGCTTGCCCCCTCCCTTCCTCTTGGTCTTCATGACGGGACTTTGTTTTCTGAGGAGATTTCCTTCTGCTTGCTGCATCGTGGCACTACAAGAAATATGTCAACTTGTGACCACCACTATTGGTCACTGAATGGTCACAAATTTCCATTTGTGACCTTTTTGTGACCAAAAACATAAGGTCAAAAGCTGGCCATCGTAAATTGACTATAGCGACCTTTCTTCTGGAATGGTCGTAGACGTTTGTGACCAAAATACGTCTACTGTGGCGTTTTGGTCACTAGCAGCCTCCCCAGGCCACGTAGGCATCCGACGTGGCAATCTGATGTGGCACAAGATTCAGCCCGGTCCAATTGGGTGTTTATGTGGGCCGAGCCCATTAATTCAGCCTTTCTATATATTTTTTTCCTGTCAATTTTTGGTCAGACTTCATGGGCCAAGCCCAACAATTCAGCCTTTTTATTTCATGGGTCATGGCCTTTTTGTACAACAGTTTTAGTTTTTTTTATAAAATGGGTCCACTAGTCAAACAGGTCCCACTTGTCAGGTTATGATAAGTGGGTCCTAGCTATTAGGCCCAGATTCTTCATATTTCAATTTGACAATAAGAAAATAACCAGTAGTTAAATTAACAAGCAAAAAACACACATGATACTTCAAATAACAATAGCCAGATTCAATACAAGCTCTACAAATGACACGTCCTACAAGCTGTAGCATATACAAGCTTATTTACAAGCTCTACAAATGACACGTCCTACAAGCTGTAGCATTTACAAGTTCTACAAGTTACACGTAATACAAGCTTAGTTGATACAAGCTCTACAACTATGGGAATCAGTTACAAGCTCTACAAGTGTTTTCTTCTTCTACATGTAGCTCCTTCAATAGCGATCAAATGCCGGACTCACTGGAGAGTCAGGACTGGGCCTTCCACGGACGCCCTCTTACATGAATCAGCTGATAAAAATTAGAAAAACTAGAGCCAATATATTATGAACATTCCATTCAAAAAAGGAGTAAAGGACATTCTTTGTTTCATCACGTTACAAAGGAGCAGCACAAACCAAAACTTTACTCGACAAACATACACATACACACATGAATATTAAGCTCAGTTCCAGCAACTATATCATGGTTTAACAGCTGGCCTCAGCATCATCAAACCACCATGCTTATGATCATAATCTAAGCATATCATCAAACAAAACCTACACAGATAAAGATCACAGCACATCAAGCCACAGGCGCACCAGCGCTGGCATGAGATTCAACGCAATAGCAATGGGGCTACCACAACAGCATGAAAAACCTAAGCATACAAGAGAAAATAGATAGTTGGTGCTGGAGGGACTGGTGAATTACCTCAATGGCGTACTTGATGGGTGATGATGGTCCTTCTCAAGTAGTTGTCGTCCATAGTTAAGAGGTTTCATACATCTGTCTACAATAATCAGCAAACCAGAAATCAGAATGAATACTTCAATCTCATAAGAAGTTTAAAAAAGACTATAGCAGGACAGAAATATGTGGACTACTTCTAAAATGGTACATATAGCACATGCCCAAACAAATATGTGATTTCAAGGTCCCACTGAATATTACAGCAGTTAACAACAAGTGAAATTATTGTGATGTGCAAAATTTACAGTAAATACTCCACTGAATATTACTAAAACTTAACAGAAGGTAACTAAGCTTTTTTAGTTCAAGAATATAAAAGTCAGAAAATAAGCTTGCAAGCAAGTTTATGTAAGTAATGCACACTGGAGTACAATACTTCTATGGATTTCTGCAAATAATTCATGATTTTCTAACTAATCCAAGATGTCCATTTAATTAACTGGAAAAGTAAGTTAAATCTTGCTGAATCTTGTTAAATACTCCAAGCAAAATTACTCCACACATGTACAGTTCAACCTTGTTAAATACTCTAAGCAAAATTACTGGATTACTGGAGTACTACAAGTTAAATGTGTTGCACATGTCTCAAGGAACCAGCAGTGCTGCTTGCCCCCTTGGTCCAGCTCCTTGCTGTGCAGGAGGACCGAGACTCGGATGCAGACAATACAAAACAATACATTACAAAACAATACAAAAGTAGGAAGCCAAACATCTAAGCAAACATGATTGGCAGGAATGCAGCATCATGCATGTGCCGACTGCCCCGCAGGCAACCCTACTACAATGACATCGCTTCGGTAAAGGGACATTGCTGGTAACTCATCACAAAGTTCTGATGAAGTAAACCCCAGAAATAAAAGCTCGAGGATGGATGGGCAAAAGGTCATGCTTCAATAATCATGCTAGCCTTTTCAGATGGTTTAAAGTAGGGAAAGGCAGAAACTGGTAAGTTTTGCTGGAGCAGAACTGACATTATTTTCTAGCCCAGACCCAAACAAGAAATGTACAGAACATACTAGCGGCAATCTTATCACCATTAATAGTACAATAAACTCAGATCTTATAGATCAAATTGAACACTATATATGCAGAATATTTACAGCTAAGATTTATCTTTGGACTGTATTTGGACACTAAATATGCAGAATATTTTAGATTACCAACAATAAAAGTTCATGACTGTCAACTAGGAATGTACAGTTTCTGGCAATCAGTTAAAACAAGGGAAGAATCTATATATCACATTCAAGGAACTAAGTTGATATTATCAGCATCCAAAATCCATTGAAAAGCCTACAAGTGAAACTACAAGAAGCACAGCGGCCCGATGTGCCTAGGGGTCAGGGAGGAGGAGGATGAGAGAGTGCAGCGGCATCCATGCCGTCAGAGCCAAAGAGGCCTCCATGGCCACAGTCAACTCCCTCTTCTCCCGCTTTCAACAAGAACTTGTGATCCCTATAATGTACCGCTGTTAAATAAAGCAACACATAAGCATATGGAAGAAAGCCTTTTGAGTAGCTCTCCAATTACATAGAACAACAAATGTAGCAAAGGGCCCTGCGATGGTCAGATATGCCTTGCCTTGTTGTGTGGTGAGTAAGAACTAGAGAGAGGAAATGGTAATTAGTACCTTCCTGATGCCCGTGAAACGCAGAAGCAACTGCGATAGTCCCATCCGTGGTCTCCATAACTGCAAAAGAACGAAGAAGATGGTTACCGAGGCACCCAAGTTACTTCATAATCTGCACAGGATTTACCCAAAATGTAGCGCCTATGTAGAAGAAACTATGAAATGTGTAGAAGAATCATCACATGAACAAACAAACAAGACCCCCATGAACTTGGAAGGCTGTGAACACTAGCAGGACGCACGACAGACCTTGGAAACTGACTACGTGTAACCTGTGAAGAATACAAATAACACAGGGGCATAATACCAATCCTACACACTTCACTTCTATGCTGGTAGGAATAGGATAGCATACAAGAATTAGTAGATCCTGAATCACGATTGGATGTGACAGAGATGCAAAAAATATACAGAGTAGTTGATTCCTAAGCATGATAACATATAAACATGTCAAGGCACACTGTCAGTTACTATGACTGACATTTTTGTCAACAGACGCTACAAACAAGTCACGTGTTGGTCACACATTAGCACATGAAGCTACCAACCGAATGAATCTTTTTCTTCTAGAAACACTCTGTTCATCACAAGATATAGAATGCAGTATAGAAATCTGTTCAGCACAAACCACATTGTACAATCTTTTAACTTTGTTCAGCAAAAACTAGATAGTATAGTCTACAACTCTGTTCAGGTAAAACTACAGAGTACTAAACTCTACACCAGTACCGACCCTGTCGGCTGTTCCTTGCTCTGAAACTCTGAAACTCTGTCACTTCTACGCTAGTACAATAAAGTAGTACTCCACAACGTCCGTACTCGATCGGTACTGCTGTATGATGGCCAAGTACCCCAACGAATGCAAAATGCAACATGTTCCGACTACACAAAGTTCAGCTACACTGGTAGGTACCTGACACCCCCAACTACGTCTATAAGCCCTGCTCTACAGTTCAATTGAAACTAACTCACGTGCGCAAGAAACAAAAATACCTTGCATGTATTTATGCGTTAGCCTCAAGGGACTGCAACTACGCAAAGACGAGGAGGGTGTCAACCGTTGCTGCACTGGAGGCACCATCAAGAAATAGCTTCCAGCTCCTAACCTACGGAAGAGATCCATCGAGCACTAACCAACTCTTGACCTCGACATCACTATCTAGTGCATATCACGAACAGATCTGACGCGGAAAGGCGGGAGGGAGATGGATCTCATCTATTACCTGGGAGAGACGCCCGCTGCCAGTCGCCGGTCGCGGTCGCAGTCGCCGGAGCAGAGGGAGCCGATGGCGCTGTCCCGTCCTGGTGGCCGGAGACCCTAGACAGGCCACGCGCGCGCCAAATCCGGCCAGATTGATGGAGCGCCGTGCTCGTCGGCGAGCAAGACAGCCGTGGTTGCTGGGCGGCGATGCTTCTATCTCCGGCGAAGTCGAGGTGGGCGGTGGAGAGCAGGGCCGATCGAGATCACAGAGGGAGGGAGAGGGTTGGGGGTGGCGGGCGTGGGTGCGTGGGGGCTGAGGGGGTGAGGGAGATGGATCCACGAGGTCCGCTGCCATGGCTTTCCGATCCGCACGACCGTCGCCGTGGTTTTGGATCTACGGGAAGGCGAGGGGATGGCGATGGTGGCGGCGGCTTATGGATCTGGGAGAGAGAGAGGAGGGGAAGTCGTGCGGGGGACGAGTGGTGTGTGGGGGATGAGTGGTGTGCGGGGGAGAGTGGGTGGGTGTGGGTGGGTGAGAGGGTGGACGTTGGATCCATCCACCATGGACGGCTCAGATTTCATAGAGCAGGGTGATCCGCGTGAGAGATCCTGATTGCTTCGATATTTTTGTCATTTAAAACAGTTTCTAAGTGCTAAAACATAGTAAAATGTGAAGCAACTGCCCGTATTATTTTGCAAAATGGCACCACTAAAATTTTCACTCAAATTATACCACATTTTATGAATGATCACCGACTTTACTGCATCAGAGATGCGCCAATAGTTTTGCAAGATACCACACACAGATACAAATGGTCAAGCCCGCCGTTTTGACCGCATTTTGAAACGGGCATAAAAAAATTCAAAAAAATCAAAAAATTGGAAAACCTTCGCATTGTGTCATTATATATGACCAAGTTTCCAGGAAAAATAATAAACTTGTAATACGGAAATTTATTTTAAAAAGTGTTCTCAGAAATGAGCTGTCATGCGTAAAGATTCATGGCTTTCAAGCCAAACGATCAATCTTATGGCCACATTCATGGCATAGTTTGTTCAAATGACCTCATATTGTGCACAAGGGTGCATCTTAGAATTCCAAACAATGTTGCCTAAGGGATTTTTCACTTTCATTGCACAAAAGAGCCATTTTCCATTTTTTGAGTGCCCCAAAGGAGGTTTTTTTGTGAAGGACCTCCCAAATAATTGTTGCAAAATTGGACCAAATCATTTTTCTAAAATACTAGGCCATATTTAATGCACAATTGACCAAATGGTTGGGTGTAAAAAGTTTTGATCCACCTCTCGTGAAAAAGACAAATTCACGCCGATTTAGGTGGAAGCGGGTCAAATTTGAACTACAGCTGCCTCATAGTTTGCTCTTTAATTTTTCCAACAATCATTTCTAGGTACATAAGTATCTATTTTATCAGAGAAACACGAAAAAAATTCCAAGATTCAACCACTAACTAGGAACGGTCATTCCCGCTGTTTTGACCGCATTTTGAAACGGGCATAAAAAATTAAAAAAAATCAAAAAATTGGGAAACCTTCACATTATGTTATTATATGTGGCCAAGTTCCCAGGAAAAATAATAAAATTGTAATATGGCAATTATTTTAAAAAAGTGTTCTCAGAAACGAGCTATCACGTGTGGAGATCAATGGCTTTCAAGCCAAATGATCAATCTTATGGCCAGATTCATGGCATAGTTTGCTTAAATGATCTCATATTGTGCACAAGGGTGCATATTGGAATGGCAAACAATGTTGCCTAAGGAAGTTTTCATTTTCTTTGGACGAAAAAACCATTTTCCATTTTTTGAGTGCCTAAAATGAGGTTTTTTTGTGAAGGAACTACCAAATAATTGTTGCAAAAATGGACCAAATCAATTTTATAAAATACTAGGCCATGTTTAATGCACAATTGACCAAATGGTTGGGTGTAAAAAGTTTTGATCCACCTCTCATGAAAAAGACAAATTTCCGTTGTTTAGTTGGAAGTGGGTCAAATTTGAACTGTAGCTGCCTTGTAGTTTGCTCTTTATTTTTTCCAAAAATTATTTCTAGGTACATAAGTATCTATTTAATCATAGAAACACCAAAAAAATTCCAAGATTCAACCACTAGCTAAGAACGGTCATTCCCGCCGTTTTGACCGCATTTTGAAACGGGCATAAAAAATTCAAAAAAATCAAAAAATTGGGAAACCTTCGCATTGTGTCATTATATGTGGCCAAGTTCCTAGGAAAAATAACAAACTTGTAATACGGCAATTATTTTAAAAAAGTGTTCTCAAAAACGAGCTATCACGTATGGAAATCAATGGCTTTCAAGCCAAATGATCAATCTTGTGCCCCACATTCATGGCATAATTTCTTCAAATGATCCCATATTGTGCACAAAGGTGTATATTGGAATGGCAAACATTGTTGCCTAAGGAAGTTTTCATTTTCTTTGGACGAAAAAACCATTTTCCATTTTTCGAGTGCCCAAAAGGAGGTTTTTTGTGAAGGACCTCCCAAATAATTGTTGCAAAATTGGACCAAATCATTTTTATAAAATACTAGGCCATATTTAATGCATAATTGACATAATTTTTGGGCGTCAAAAGTTTTGATCCACCTCTGGTGAAAAAGACAAATTCCTGCCGATTTAGTAGGAAGCGGGTCAAATTTGAACTGCAGCTGCCTCATAGTTTACTATTTATTTTTTCCAAAAATCATTTATAGTTACATAAGTACCTATTTAATCATAAATACATGGTTTTATGGCGATACGTCGAGGTTTGGGCGGTGGCCAAGGCCCCCAACTCTAGAGCGCGTAAACTCGCATGCCCGACGCGTGGTCACTGCGTGACAGTGGCGTTACCATGTGTTCTGGGCAGCCTAGGCATGTCTAGTGGGTTGGGCACTCCCCAGGTAGATTCTAGGAAGAAAATTACAACATAAGATTCTCACGAGGAGACCGATCGATGCTCAAACATGAATTAGAAGCCAAGTGTTTGACTAGCGCTACGGGAAATGCACATGGCCAATGGGCGTGAGTTTTTGCTGAGGATGATCATCGACTAAGCAGAATATTTTCGCAAATTTTCAGATCAAAAGGAGGATCCTAGGTGGTACTTGCTTTGCAAAGTACCACACTGGACAGAAATATGAATGTTGAAATTGGGCTCAAAATAATGAATAGATTGAGCTGAAATTTGGTGGAGGATGGTTATTTGGGCATTGGAAAGCACCGTCGAAAATTGATACTATTTGGACGTAACAAAGTGGTATTTCCTTCACAATGCTCTTCTATGGACAGAAAATTGGGAAAACTAGTGAGAGAAATTGGATGAATGAAATGAGCTCAAATTTGGTGTAGGTAAGTTACATAGGTATGGTTATGCCTTGGTAGATTTTTCAGATCATTTGGGTAAGCCTAGCTAGTACTTACTTCACAAAGCTTCTCTCGAGGTAGAAACTTTGAAAATTTCCTGAGAAAGATTGACTAGGAAAATGGAGCTGAATATTATCATGTTGCAATGACTTGGGTATGGAAGAGTGCCCAAAGAGTTTGAGGTTAATAGGAGGGGTCTAGATAACACTTGCTTTGCAACGTGCCAATTTGGCCATAAAATATAAATTGAACCTGGGCTCACATAGATAATTTGCCTGAGCTGCAATTTGGAGGAGGGTGATAATTTGGGCATATGAAGAAACTGTATAAATTTCATGTCATTTGGATATATAAAAAAGGTACTTCCCTCACAATGCTTCTAGGTGGACAAAAACTTTGGAAATTTGCCGAGGAAGATTTGCTAGGCAAGTGGAGTTGAATTTTGTCATGCGGTAATGATTTGGATAGGAAAGAGTGCCCAAAAATTCCGAGGGCAATCAAGAATATATAAATAGCACTTCCTTCATAAAAAGTGCTGTCGTGAACAGAATAGGAAAATGAATATTGTTGAATTAGTTTTGAACTAGGCAAGGAAGGATTTTTACATATTTGATGAAGATATGACCCAAAGAATTTATGAGATTTTTTTAGGAATTTTGGGAATGGCAGAAATATAGGTTGCTTCACAACCTAGGGCAAAAACTGCCACATAGACATGACACATAGGCAAAACTGATGAGGTGGTGCCTAGTCATAGCAACCCACAACAATTTAAAAGGTTATGACCATCTATATTGGTCATGATCAGCTAGAAATAAGGCAGCAGACCAGTGCTATCTGCTTTATGACCATTTCGGCTAAGGAAATTACGATCTTTCTGACCAAAATGGTCGTTATAGTTTAGGTTTTGGAGCCCCCCGAACAACTTTTGACCAATTGGTCTGAAATGGTGATAGATCTATGACCAATTCTTCCTAGGTGACTAACAGAAGGTCACAAGTTGACATATTTCTTGTAGTGTGGTTCATTGCAGCTCTGCAGGCCCTCCTAAACGCATCTTGCTACAAGTACAAGGGTAGTTCTTCCATCTGTCCCTTTGCAAGATGAAGTAGGGCACGAAACTCCCCTCCCAGCTTCTGAAGTTAGATTTTAAAGGTGACCCTTTTTCTTTTGTTAGCAGCTACTTCCTCATATTTGTATTGTTCAAGATTTCCTAGCTGAGTGGTATGCTCATTTTTTTCTTGTGTTAGGGCACAGTGCATCTTCAAGCTTTTGTTTTGTTGTACCAACATGAAGCATTTCCTCCAAAGTGCATCTGCAAGGATGACCAGAAAATAACTGTAAGTTCATGGCTCATTGCTTTCAATCATTTCTTTGTAACCAATGTCCAATTGCAGCTGCTCTATGAGGCAATTTGTGTGCTGTAATCTTATGTTTACTATTTTAAACTTTTGTAGCAGTATTGTTAACAGTTGGTGAGTGTTCTGGAAAAATCAGTCAAATGAAACATATATTTGGAAAATTTTCATCTTTTGATACTAGTGTTGGAAGATTTTCCTCAAAAATGTTTTCTTTAATAATTATTGTTGATGTTCTATTCCTCTATCGTGAGAGGTGCCCTTTATTTGACCACTTTTGCGTTTTATTCACATTCTGTAATATTGTTTTCTAGATGTATTGTGTGTGGTTTGTCTCCCCTGCTTGTTTATTTTAGTTGTAACTGTTGATGTTGGACCGACCTTTGCTTTGCAGCACCCGCTGCTTGATGCCAAAATCTATTTTCTTACGATGCCTGTCCTCCATTGAAGGTGAGCTATATTCCATTTTTAAGAGGCTTGGCTTCTTTATAATGAACTCATGTTTAGTACTTCATATTTCTAGTCTGTACTTGAATGTGATATTTCTAGTAAGTATCTTCTTGTCATTATAGTGTTACTGCATATATGAGAATAGAAAGTACAGATTAGCTGCTAGTGAGTGTTCTGTAAAAATCATAGTCAAATGAAACATATATTTGTGAAAATAGCATCTCAGTATCTAGAAAGGCAACCAATATTTATTGTTGATGTCCCATTCCTCTATTGTGATTGGTGCCCCTGATCACTTCTGTATTTGATTCAGTTGCTGAAGGTGTAGGTGTAGGCACATATCTGATTTTTTTTCTCTTTTAAGGATTGAGTTTGTTAACTCGCATCAGTTAGAACTGTTGTTATCTTTATTTTGCTTAGTTGGAAGGTTTTTGTTTGAACCCTTGCTTTGTTGTAACAACTGCTTTAAGGCTAAGTTATTTTTTGTCCCCGTGCCTGTCTATTCCATTTCTTGGAAGATGCTTCTCTGTAATCAACTCTTGTTTACTATGTTATTGCTAGTCAGTACTTGAGTATTATTTTGTAACTGTGGCTCGAATCCCTCTGCCCTATTACATAATGACGTGTTTCTACACTAGTATAGTGTTAAAAATGATCTTATATTATGGGACGGCGGTACTACTTAACTGAAGTATACATTTACAAAAAGCATCTTGTCATTATAGTGTTAGTAGATTTTCCTGAAGCTTATTTACTTTATTTGTTGCTACTGCATATCGGAAAACAACATCTCATTAGCTGGGAAGGCAGCTAATAATGGACTCAGTTATCAGCTGAATTTTGTGCTAGTGTTATTTCTTTTGTCTGTCTGTTAGAAAATATTAGTACACCATGTAAATTCCACATTTTATTATACCTTATATGTGTTTTTGTCAGGTATTAATCAGATTTGTGCCAAATTCGTATAAAATGGGACATCCTGAGGTATTAATAAAAAATTTGTGCTTATATCTTGTTTTGTTGTTCTTGTTACCTATTGTTCCCAGTCTGAATGATCTGATATTATATGTTTTACCTTTGATAAACAACATCTGAAATGTAGCGCAAAATATTAGAGAAAGCAGCCAAGTAATCGGCCAAGTCAAGAACGAAAACATTTGGTTTAGAAAACTTCTCTGGTAGGTTGACATTAAGCTACATTAAGTTGTTGCCCATGTGTTATTCTGTTAGAAGTGACAACCATATTATTGTGTGCTATATGTAGGATATACCTGTTTTCCCATATGGGTACAAATATGGAGTGAGCATTCGTGAGTGGGTTAGAACTCCACGAGGTGTCGGTCGGGAAGCTTTCATTGCAGAGAAACTATTATTTGATTCGCTTCCAGCAACAACCAATAAAGCGCAATACAGGAACCTTTATGGGCAACTACACCATCATGCCTATTCTATTGGTGCACACACTCTGAAGTGCTCCTTGGAGTATAAAGTTTCTCCTGAGATTGTCCAAAATAGGGAGATTATTCCTAAGATTAAGAATATTGGAACCCCAGTGACTTCCTACATTGATAATAATTAAGTCTAAGTTATATATGCAAGTGTCTGTTTGTCATTTGAAGAAAGAATCTTTATTTTAATTATACAATTTCTTGTTAAGTTTTTATTCTGTTCCTAGGTGATATATCCAATATATTTATACAAAACATTTATACTTTTCAAAATTAATTTTTATTATACTACTCTCATAATTAATGTCCTTTGCATTACATAGTTGACATAATAAACCACGTAATAAGACTGTTGAATAAAATTTACTAATATTGTTAATATAATTCTGATATATATATATATATATATATATATTGATAAATTTCTTTCCACAAAAACTTGTTTGAATAAATTTTGATGATGGCATAAATCATGTAGTGTATATGAATGTATTTGTGTGTATATACATGTGTCCAATATAGTTAAATATCAATACAATTTATAGCTCTAAAGTGTATCGTCCATCAAATATCTCAATAGTGGTTTCTGGTGTACTACTATTAGGTAATTATTTTTACATAAACTTTTGGGGTATAAATTGTGCCATTGGTAAATAGGTCTTGGGACTTGGATTCAGTGAAATGTTGAAATTTGCATGTTTTTACTGGGAATTAAATATATTGCGTATAATAAGTAACAACTAACATAAAAATGGTCTCAAATTTACTTTCACGTACACTATATTGATTATTTAGGCTCCATACAAAATCTCCTATTAGTCTATCACAACCAAACTATCGCGGTCAAATCTGTTTGTTTTTCTTTAATACATGTTATTGGTATGTGGAGTGGACTTGCCCTTACAAATAGTGCTTTTGATCATCTTCAATATTTCGTCAATGACAGATAATCATATAGTGATTACTAGTATATATTTTGTATTTTGTACCCTCCTTCTCTTGGGGCCCAAGGCATTTTCCCATTTTCTTGACTTATAGGCAGACCCTGGTTGCCCAGCTGTGACTTTTCTCCACACTACTAGGGAAAAGGCTAGCAGTAGCGCCGGTTTTAGGTATATCAGTAGCGCGGGGTGGCGCGCTACTGATACGGCGCTACAGCTAAAGCGTATCAGTAGCGTGTGCTTGCCCGCGCTACTGCTATACCTACTTAGCATAGCGCTTTTGGTACAGAGCGCTACTGGTATTTACTAGAAGCACGCCTCCCTACGCGCGCTACTACTATTGTTGGGTTTTAATTTTTTGTTTTATGTGGTATTCATATGCCATTATACAAGTTTTCATATAGTAGCAATTCAGAGATTGTTTTTACATCAGAATGATTTATTATATCATTGGGTGAATGAACCCTGGATTAGTTTCAAGTGCATGGATCCAAAGTGACGAATGGTCACTTTGAATCCATCCATTTGAAACTAAACCGCGGTTCTTTCACCCAATGACATAATAACTCATCATCATCATCATCATCATCATCATCACCATCATCATCGTCATCATCATCATCATCTCATTAACAACTTATCATCATAATACATCATTGTCATATAAAACCTCCTCATCATCATCATTTTTATCAATGAGACATCATATAGGAAGTTGGTCAGTAGTCATAATCACAAATCCTCCTCATCATGAACTCTAACACATTGTACCTAGGACCTACTTCTCTCTCATAAGACCTACTACGTTCTCTTAGGTAAAATAGGATAAAACAAGATAGGCCCTGACTCTCCATTATGGAGAATGGAGATTATACTGTCTCCAATTCTTGCCCTTCGCCTAATGTTGCCTCCAAGTAGCTCCCTACGAGTGACCATACATTTTTTTCCAATCTTTCATTGTCATGTCTTCATTGGTTTTAGAAATCCGATGTGAATAGGAGTGATTCGTAGGATGACCTGGCCGTATATTCAAAACATAAAGGCGACCTTTCTGAAACATCAGATGAGGCACACACTCATGCGGGATTATCTGTTGAAAAACATAGTGATAACTTCGTAGTTAGCAATGTAGATCAGTTTTAGAAAAATTTATGCAAAAGATGCACATATGTCGTAATACTAAAAAATCATACCATTACATCTCGATGGATGTTAGCATAGTTCAACACGTGCACTAGTGGCACGTATTGACCATAATGTGGAGGAGTTTGATAATACATATTGTAATTTTCAAGATCAGTAATAAATGCGATCAAATGATTTTTCTCCTAATAAATTGATTCTGAGCCATCGGTGTAGTAGGTTCTGTCTACCATCTTCCGCACATTCTTTGAAGAATGAAAATAAGCTATCAATGAAAATAAGTTGTCAACTATTTTGAAATAAACAATATAAATTACTTAATAACTATGTTTGAGAAGCTCACATAGCGGTAGAATTGGAAGCGTATCAACAAGGACCCAAATGTCCAAATTGTCTTCCTCGATGTCAGGATCACCAAGATCCTTGGTGACAAGAATACCCTCATGAAAATCATGCATCATGCAAAGTGCTTCCCAATTCGGGCAACCAAAATGGGATACGCTCTCAGAATTGTATAGATTTACCTCAAAATCCATACCATGATGGGTCCTTAGGTGAATTTTCTTTGTTTCCATGTTGTCATGATCTTCAAAATCCATCCTCTCCAAGACATAGCGTCTTGCATGGCATGGGATAAGCTAGTCGAATTGTAAAAGACGAAAATTACACGTTGAAGTAGTAGAAGTCGGGCGTAATTACGAAAAAACACTTTGCGTCGTGGTGAAGTGGCTTCTGAGAATTTTCGCCATGGAATACGCCATCTGGAAACATCAATGGGTTAGCAAGCTTGATGGTGGAGTGGCTTCTGAGATAGAAGTAAATATGCATGTCGCTTGCTTTACTAAACTTAATTATGTTATACGTTGTTCCCATTTCTTGCTCTATCCATGCTTGTCTATACAAATTTAGCAGATCACTAACTTCATTTCTCCTCATATAGGTAAGGGAATGGAAGAGAAAGTACATGTTTAATATTCATATTCTATATCTTAATATCTAGTCCCCCGATAGCCTATTTCTCTCAACATGCAAGTGCATCACCTCAGTATGCCACATGCATGGAAAAAGACTACCACAACATGCAAACATGCATAATGTTTTCCCTCTATTATGTTATTTATATTGTAGGTGTTCTCATTGCTAAAGGGGTGGACCTTTAAATGTGGATGTTGAGTTAATTACTCCGGGTCTCCTGTTGTTGCAACAGATGTTATTTGCACCACTATATAGGATGCTCTTGGTCTACTACTACTATTGTCGTGGTGATCTCGCGGGCGGGTTCGTGAGCGGACAGATGCCACGGGGTGGCTTGAAGTGGGGGCAAGACTGCTCTGGGGATCAAGGGACGGGATTGGGCAAACAACACGCAGTGATTTACCCAGGTTCGGAGCTCTCCGGAGAGATAACACTCCTACTTCTACATGTCTGAATATATATGCGGTGTACATGTCTGGTGGTATAGAGTTGCTCCTAGAGCTGTATTGGACTGATAACAGTAGCAACTAGCTAGCTTGCTAGTGTGTGGCATAGTGGCCGTGGCCTCTGGTCGGATGAGTGGGTGCCCATTCGTGAGCATGTATGCATGTGTGAGCACGTGGTGGAGCTTGTCCCTGAGGGATGGAGGGATGTTGACTTATATATGAGTGTGGGCTAGCTTGTGAAGTAAGCCATGTGGGCATGAGTGTGTGCGTGGGACGTAAGCCACAGTGCGTAGCTTACATCCCAAGCCATGCTTGCTTGCATGCTAGGCTACGTTTTGTCCTTGGGGCATTTTATAAATCAATGCCCGGAGTACAAAGTACACTGTAGATGGTGACGCGCGTCACGAGCGAACAACGTATGCTTTATCGGCAACAGTGGTTGCGATAAGGGCGTGTTGTCAGTGTCGCGTCGGATGGGACGTCTTAGTTGACTTTGCTAGATTCCAGCCGGATGGGCTCAACCCGGACAGGCCTTAACTCGGACGGGGCTCAACCCGGACAGCCCAACCAGGACAGGCAGAACCCGGCCAGGGTTAACCCGGACAGGGAGAACCCGGCTAGGGGGAATCCGGCCAGGGTCAACCCGGTCAGTTCAACCCGGCCAGGGTTGACCCGGAAAGGTCAACCCGGCCAAAGTCAACCCGGCCAGGGTCAACCCAGCCAGATTCCAGCTAGCCAAGTTCAACCCAGCCAGATTCAGCCAGCCAGGGGGCACTCCCCTGGCAATGTTTGAAGCGTTGTTTCACCGTCTTGGGCATACCCGGGGTCATCCCCCCGTTAGTAGCCTCCGAGCCTCCGAGGAACTTGGAAAAGTTGCGCGGAGGGTTTTAGCGAGTGTCGATGTAGTAGGTGGTGTCGAAGATGCCGGTCGCCGCCAGTGGCGGGCGTGCAATGAACGCCGCATGGTCCTAGTGGGGGCGCGCAAGCGCACCCACTGGGTGTAGCCTCCGAGCCTCCGGACAACTTGGAAAAGTTGGGCGGAGGGTCTCATTGTTGATGAAGAAGCCGATGGTGACGTCGAGGGTGCCCGCGGACACGGAGTCCGCCGGCTGAGTGGGGATGCGCGAGCGCACCCACTTGGTGTAACCTCCGAGCCTCCGGACAACTTTGGAAAAGTTGCGCGGAGGGTCTTGCTGTTGGTGATGAATCCGATGGTGACGTCGAGGCTGCCCGACGTGGACACGGAGTCCGCCGGCTGAGTGGGGGCGCGCGAGCGCACCCACTGGGTGTAGCCTCCGAGCCTCGGGGCAACTTTGGAAAAGTTGCGCGAAGGGTCTTGCTGTTGATGAAGAAGCCGACGGTGGCGTTGGAAATGCTGGTTGCAGCCGGCGTTGGGCTTGCAACCCGCGTGTAGCCTCCGAGCCTCCGGGCCAGGTGGGGGTTCCCCACGGCGATGATCGTGCAAAAGACAAGGTCAGTCCGCACAGTTATATCAAATGTTTGTATTTAGCATTGTAAGTTTTATGTGGAGGGTGCCGACTCGGTTTTGTCCGAGCCCCCTTCGGTCTTTTTCATGTCCCCTCCACTCTTTGGCTTTGCCTCTTGTTAGCTAGACAGCTCGGAGCTGGTCTGTAGCTATTACGAAGAGTGGCCGCGGAGTGGAGTGTACAATACTCAGACTACAGGAGCGGATTCGACTGAGTAGATACTTATAAGGGAAATGGCCGGGTTGCCCAAGCCGTCTTCTCCCGGACATTTTTCGCGTGGGGTGACCTCCAGCTTTTGCTCTCGCTTGCCGGACAGCCGCGTTGCGGTCTGTGGCTGAGAGTGGACCTTTGGTACCGTATGCGCTACTAAGCCGTCTACGGGAACAAATGTATCGGACCGAGCGGCCAGCCTCCGGGCCGAGACTAGCTGGCGCCGGGGCAAACAGTGATGCAACTGTAATAAAAGCGGAGGTAGTCCCCAAGGGCTGCTCGGTGTTATCCGTGTTTACGCACGGTCATTACCGGAATCGCACCCTATGCCGACGGCCAGGGCCATCGGCATAGTCCTGAATGACCGTCAGGACAGGCCTATGCCGACGGCCCCCGTCGGCATAGGGCCGACGGCGTAGCCAGGAATGCCGTCGGCATAGAAAGGCCGTCGGCATACGCCCTATCCCGACGGTGTCCGTACATCTATGCCGACGGCCCCAGCCATCGGCAACGTTATCGCCTAACGGCGGCCGCCGTCAAGTGCTGACCAACGCCTGCTCGCCACGTGGCAGGTCGACGCCGATTGTCGGGCCGTCGGCATAGTTTGAAACTAAGCCGACGGCTAGGCCGTCGGCATAGACGTGCCACGTGGCGAGCAGGCATCACCCTTGGGGCGGGTCTATGCCGACGGCCTAGCTGTCGGCGTAGGTTGAAACTATGCCGACGGCCAGACCGTCGGCATAGACCTACCACGTGGCAGTCACTGGGAGCTCCTGGAGCAGGCCTATGCCGACGGCTTAGCCGTCGGCTTAGTTTGAAAGTATGCCGGCATAGGCCTGCCACGTGGCAGCCACTGGGACCTCACGGCAGCTCTATGCCGACGGCCTAGCCGTCGGCATAGTTTCTGTCTGTTTTTTTTTCTTTTTTCTTTTTTGTTTCAGCTCAATTCATTTGAATATATATAGCACACAACAAATATATGCATCACATAACAACTGACCCAGCATCATCACACAACAAATTCATCATCACACATCATAAGAAGCATCGCAAAGCATAAACATATAAGTATCATCACCACCAAGCATAAGAATCTCACAAACAACAATAAGAAACATCACAAGCATATAAGTATCATCACCACCAAGACCGCCACAATGTGACCCAAAGGCTTAAGCGCCAGGACGTCGAGCACCACGGAGGTCGTCACCGCCAAGACCGCCGAAGCCCAGGTCGTCACTGCTACCGAAGCGCTACCGCCAAGACCGCCTCCTCCTCCGCCTCCGTGGATCGGAGTGGTCGGGCTCCGTGTCTCCGGAGTGCTGCGAAGACCACCGCCAACGGTAGATCCACCTATTCCCTGCATGTTGAAAAGACATATGCACGGGATCTATGACTGTGTTGAAAGGCATGACATGCTTTGGGTGAATAGATTGGGGATGAACTAACCGGCGAGGGGCCAACGTTCTGTGCCACAAACTCCTCAAAGCTCATCAGCACTGGTTGTGCTGGAGGGCATTGTGCTGTAGGGAACTAAGGACACCTGCCGGCCGCCATATCCTGAATAGCCTGCTGCATCTGGCTATCCCTCTGCACTTGGTGTTCATAAAGCCTCTGATGCCACGCCATGGTCTCCTGGCGTGTGTACTCCATGTAGGCCTACGGTATGACATGATGGAACTCATAAAACTACTAAATGCAGAAAATGAAGTGAGAAATGAAGATAAGAGGGAAAATACTTACAGATTGTTGCTCCTGAAAGAGGGACTGTGCACTAATCACTGGCTGGCTCGTGCGCTGGCTCAGGCTCGGATCGATCCGACGAAGCTGTGTGTAGGAGATACTAGGAGTGATCACAGCATCGAGAACCGCCTCCCGACCGTGCTCCTTGGGCCCCATCCTCACCACCGCCATGTCGTCCAGAGGCGCCGCAATGGGGTCAGGTGTGTCAGGATGTAACTCCAGATACGCTTCGGAGTAGGCCTTCTTCCTCCCTGCGGTCTTCTTGCCGTAGTACTTGGGCTCGCCAGGCTTGGGGTCCTTCCGCGTATGGGCGATCTCCCACGCCTGCATGTGTGAGAGCGGCCGCTTCAGTTTCTCCTCCTGCACCACCAAACAGAGGTTAGTTATACATAAGAAAGTGATGGTAAATAGAAGAAGAAGAATGTTTAATGGGGTTAGTCATACATTAACTGCCTTGTGGAGATAGTGGTTTCGGTTTCCCTGAGCATGTACTCCCTCCGTCCCTCGGTTAGCCTTATTTTGGGTTCTCATAGCCGCCCAGGTTCCAGCCTCATCACACCAAAGATCCACCAATGCCACCCAAGACTCGTCTTTTCCATAACGCCAATTTGGACACACCTAGATAATAAAAGCATAATGGCATGTAGGTGTGTCCAAATTGGTGTTATGGAAGCATAAAGCATAAAGCATAATGTACCACAAGGTAATGAAAGCATAATGAAAAATCTTTTATACTTACCGCCAAGAACTCAGGCCTCTCCAAGGCAATGCCCATCCTCCGCGCTTCTTCCTTGGTCATCTTCACACCAAGTGCGTCGTGGTAGTATGTGGAGATGGCCACATAGCGCACCTCATACTGCATCTGGCGGGCCTTCTTCTTGCGTTGGCGCAGCACGATCTGGTCCGCTCTAGCCCTGTGCTCCGGAAGAACTCGATAGAATTTCTACAATCATGCATAAAACAAGAATGGGAGAAGCCATGAGTTAAATCATTCATGAAACTAGAATGGACTTGTGCTTCTGAAAAGAACTCACCCCGAAAGTAGTGATCACGGCCTTGGCATGGGTCTCATGGTCCACGTGGCGGGCCGCTTCCCAGTGGTCCCAGCTCGTGGCCAAAACCCGACGGTCCGGCTGCCTGACTGGATCAGGACAGTACAACCCCGGCCAATATAACTTCAGCAAGACGGTGATGAGGCCGTTGGGAATACGGACCCCTTTAGAATATATCCAGTTGCTGCAAAAGAATGAACTATTAGCATGTGACAAGAAAAATAAATAACAACCGGAATAAGCATGTGACAAGCAACATAATGAACCACTTACTCTTTTCCCATGGGCTCAATGAGCCACTTCTGCTCCTCAGTAGCAGGAACCTGCTTTGGTAGCTTTGCGTTGCCATGCAGCGACCCCTTCGTGTCAACCCCCTTCCCGTCACCACCATCATCCCCGCCACCACCCTCCTCCTCGCCTGCCTCCCCCTCCCCAACCTCCGCCCCAACCTCCTCCTCCTCCTCCTCCTCGCCTGCCTCCTCCTCCACCTCCTCCTCCTCCTCCTCCTCCTCCCTAGAGTGTACCTCACTAGAGGAGGGTACCTCACTAGAGGAGGGCCTCGAAGACAACACCCCTAAGTCGGTGAGTGTGCGCTGTTTCTGGCCGCGACCCCCTGTAGTGGCTCTCCCCCCAGCACCTCGTCCTCTAGAGGCTCTCCCCCCGCCCCCTCCTCCTCTAGGGGCACCTCTCCCTCGGCCTCCCTGTGAGGAGTCATCGTCAAGTAGCCGAGGGGGAGGATTATGTGCTCGACCACTCCGACTAGGCAGGCCGACGACCTTGCGTAGGAAACCCACGCCGTCGGCCTTCCCCTTGCCCATGTTCCACGAACCTGCATTGAAAAGAGAAAAAGCAATTAGTAAATTAATGAAATGAAGGAAAAGGCATGATAATAAACACATTAATAAAAATGCATAAAAAGGCATATTCCTAAACTATAGAAAAAAAATACTTGAAACGTACATCTGCTAGAACCCATATGAATCATCACTGTTGTAACCTCTTTCTCGGTCCATCTCATCATCACTATCAATCATATCATCTTCGTTGTCCGACGGAGGTGGATGCTCTTCCTCGTCGTCAGCGTCTTCGTTTAACTTTTCTAGCATAAGTATGTCATTTTCATTGACAATGGTCTCACCATCATTCCGTGCATCGTCGACGTTTGGGTCCACATCATCATCACCCAATGGTCTAGCGTCATCGTTTCTAACCACATCATCATCAGGTTGCTCTTGATAGAACACTCCCTCGTATGTCATAGGGTTAATGTTGTAGTAATCGTCTTCATTCGGGTCTGGTAGCTTACCATGTGGCGACACCTTGAACACAACTTCCCAACCCTTTAGATACACTTTCTGGCATGGGTAAGGCAGATAATATACTTGTGTAGCTTGGGTAGCCGCAATGAAGAGATCGGCTCCGGCATAGACGGTTGATGGTTTAACTTCGACCAAACCAATGGAAGGCGTATGTTTTACCCCCTCCCGCGGACGAACCATCAGCATTTGAACACAGGCAGACTTAGGGTCTCACGCCCCTGGTGGAATTTAACCTCGTATATATTTTGTACCCTTCCATAGTAGTCTACTGAATTTTGACCGGGGGTGTACACTCCAGTATTTATAGTTTTGGGATCGGGGCGGCTGTTTTGGTGCTCCTCTGTATGGAAGCGATACCCATTCACATCATACTTTTTACATGTCATGACGGCAGGGTCAAAACCCATGGAAACCCATCTCAATTCATCATCCATAGATATGTTCGGATCTTTTCCCTACAAGTATAATGGAAATTGTTGCGTGCATTAGTTCGGTTAACTAATAAATGTTGAAGTAGGTATTTAATAGGGGAGTGTGGAAAATTACTTTGTCCATGAACCAAGCAACAAATTTTTTACGTCCAGGGTTTCCATGATGGAGAAGAGTAAGTGCCTCCGCCTCAGTAGGAGGATTCACTCCCATCCATTCCTCTTGAACGAAATCACTAAAAAAAGATAAGCGGTGTTAGACCGGGACTAAGTGAACATGAAACATGATGATGTGGAAGACATAAAGGAATGGTGTAGTGGTATTACCTCATCCACACTTCCTCAACTTCCTTGATGTTGTGCAAGATATAGAACATGAGGTCCCCCCACTCTTGTCGTGGCATGTTATAAGATTTCGAGGCCCCAGCCCTCCCACCTTGCGCGTTGAATAGATCGAGTCTGGATTGATACTTGGGCTCTTCTATATTGTATCGAGGCACCTTGTTATGCAGATGGGGAACGTGGTCTGGATAGTATGATGTCCTGAGGTCTGACACCTCCTCTAGGATAACTGCCTCAGCTATGGAAGCTTCAATCTTAGCTTTGTTTCCACATTTCCGTCGGAGATGCTTGTTCTGCCTCTCAGGGCCGTACTGCCAGCGATTTTGCACAGGGCCCCCCAACAATACCTCGTTCGCGAGGTGCAGAATGAGATGTGTCATCGGAGTAAAGAAGCCTGGCGGAAAGATCTTCTCTAGCTTGACTATCAACTCCGGTGCCTTCTTATGCAATTTTTCAATCACCTCTTTACTTACTTCTTTAGCACAGAGCGTGCGGAAGAAATGGCTAAGCTCGGCAAGCACTCGCCAGACATGCTCGGGGACATAGCCTCGAACCATCACCGGCATTATCCGCTGAATCCACACATGGTAGTCATGACTCTTCAGGCCGGTCACTTTGCCCGTTGAAAGATTGACTCCCTTACTTATATTCGATGCATAACCATCGGTGAACTTCAAAATTTGTTTCAGCCAGATAAGCACTTCTTTTTTTTCTGGCGGTTTAAGGACAAAGTCAGCATCTGGCTTGAACCAGTTTTTTCGACCGCCTGTAGGAGGCTTCATGTTCAGGCGTGGTCTATCACAAATTCTCTGTTGATCGGCTCTAGCTTTTACGTTATCCTTCGTCCTATCAGGAATGTTGAGGATCGTGTGGAAAAGGGACTCTGCCACATTCTTTTCGGTGTGCATCACATCAATATTGTAAGGAAGTTTGAGGTCCTTGAAATAGGGAAGCTGCGAGAAGGGGGTAATGTGCGTCCAGTTGTGCGTTTCACCATATCCCTCGAAGCCTTTGGCTTTGCCTTTGACTTTAGGCTTGAGAGCTATTAACTGAGCAAGAACATCTGCCCCCGAAAATGTTGGAATCTCGGTTACTTCATGAACAACCCGGCCTTTCGTGAAGTTCTTCTTGTCTTCCCTGTCTGGATGGTCTGGAGGGAGGAACTGTCGATGCAGGTCAAAGGCAACATACTTGCCACCCTTACTCAGCCAAATCATTCGCAGAGCCTGCATGCACACTGGGCATGGCATCTTACCACTTGTACACCATCCGTAGAATAGAGCATAGCCGGGAAAGTCATGCATGCAATAGTGCAACCAAACTTTCATCAAGAAATTTCTCTGCAGATCCCGGTCGTATGTCAACCTCGGAAAGTACCAAGAATGGTGCAAAGCATCCACAAGCAGCTGCATAAACACACCCAATTGCTTCCCCGGGTAGTCAGGCCCCGGAATGATGAGCGACAAGAACATGGTCTTCCGTTGCATTAGGGCACCGGGAGGAAGATTGAGCGGAATTACAAACACAGGCCAGCAGCTGTATGGATTGGACGACATACCATATGGATTCAACCCATCACCCGATATGGCTATTCTTACATTCCCAGCCTCGGCTGCTTCCTCGGGGTATTCTTCATCGAATGACTTTCATGCTTCCCCTCCCGATGGATGTACGATTTTTTTTGGATTGTACCTTATACCTTCCTTGTGCCACTTCATCATTTTGGCAGACTCCTTTGTGATGAAAAGGCGCTGTAGTCTTTTTATAAAATCAAGATACCGAAGAACCTTAACGGGGATGGTTAGCTGTTTTTTCTCACCATCCTCACCGACCACCTCAATGTACCGAGACGAACCGCACTTCCTACAGTACTTCTCATCCGCATAGTCGTGCCTAAACAAAAGGAAATTCTTCGGGCAAACATCTATTTTCTCATAATCCATAGAGAGTGCCTTCATGATTTTCTTTGTATCGTACATGCTTTTCGGCAGTTCATGACCCTCAGGGAGGCTGTTAGCCCATACTCCCAGGAATGCTTCGAAGCATTTCTGGCTACAGCCGTACTCGGCCTTCACTGCAATCAGTTGTGAGATGGCATCCAGCTGAGATAATTTCGCACCCGCATAAAGAGGTTTTTTCGACGAGGCCAAGACCTCCAAGAAGGCCTTTGCGGTTGCCTCCGGCTCCTCTGGTTCATTTTCTGAAGGTGTCGCATTTGCCGTTTCTACAACAATGACATCATCTAGCATGTCCCTGACCCCGTCGTCCTCATATCCATCGATGCGTTGTCGCATCACCTCCTCTCTACCACGGTCCTGCTCGGCTATGTTTATCGGCGGCATGTCAAAGTTTGGCATATATCCGTGCGTGCGAAGGTGCTCACTCATGTCCGTCTGATTTCTACGGTGACGTCTGGCACATCTCGCACAGGGGCATGGTGGGATGATTCTCATTGGACGACGGAATATCTCCTTCAAATACACATCGGTTTTCGCGATCCACTCTAATGTTACTCGATTCCGACGGATAAAACCACTGTACACCCACTGATTATCTGCCATCCTCTCCTTTTTTGTAACCCACACAACATAATTAAGGATTCACTTAAATTAATCACATCAAATTTTTATTTTCTACCGCGTTTAATCCACCTACATCTCTAATAGGTAAAGATGGGTCCTAATCCCACCCGAGGATGTGTAGATTGAGTACGTTCTCCATTCTACCCCGTTCCGAGACAAAATTTCGGCAGCACCTCCCCGCTGTTCTCCAGATACACGTCTCGGCAAATAGCCGAGAGAATGTGCTCCGGAGAACAATGGGGAGGCGCCGCCGAAATCCTGTCTCGGAACGGGGTAGAACATGGAGAACATACCCAATCTACACATCCTCGGGCTGTCCATGGAAAACGCTGGACAATCCGAAAGAGCTGCGGTGATAAATATGCAATTGAATGCATATTTATCCATGCAACCCTTTCGGACGGGAGATGCCTAGGTTACGTCAGTTGACTTGAGAATGAAATCTAGTGATATGAAAAAATGGAGGAGATGGACTTGTAGCTCACCCTCAGCTGTAGAGGAAGTAGTCGAACAGCAGAGGGATGCTCAGGGGGACCAACGCGTCAGACAACGGTCACTCTGATGAAATGCGACACCACAACGCCTGCAAATTCCACAACGGTCACTCAAGATCATCATGAGTATCATTTTTTTAGAAAGATCATCACATCTTAGTAAGTCTCAAAATTTTGTCTTCAATTATATTATCAAGATCATTATGAGTATCAAAAAAATAACAAGATCATCACATCTCAGTCAAGTGTCAAATTTTGTCCAACATCCATCCATCCATTCATCTATCATTAACTTTACCAACATACATTCGTCAACATGACCTAACATTAAATATATGACAAACAAAGTTTCTAAAAAAATTCACCGACATTCCATCCATCCACCATCTATGATTCTAACAACATCCATGAATCCATCTAAGAAAAATTTATCCATACATCCATCCACCTAAAAATAGTAGCAAGAAGAAGAAAAAACATACAAAAAATCTATTTATCTAACTATCTATCCATCCATTCATCTAGCAGCACAGCAGCGGCAGGGGAGCAACGGCAGCAGCGGGGGGAGCGGCAGGATGACGGGGGAGCTCACCGAGGGGGTAGGGACGTGGTGGCGGAGGTGGTGGCGGAGGTGGTGGCGGAGCGTGGGCGGCTGGGGGCTCCCCGGTGCTCACCAGCAGCAGAGGAGGGCCGGGAAGGGGGCGTCGGACCGCCGGCGCAGTCGGGGACGAGGCGGCCGCAGCCGGGGATGGGCCGCCGGGGACGGGCCGGCCCGGCGGCGTCGACGGCGGTCTTGGGGCGGCGCGGGCATTGGGGGCGGTGCGGCGGCGGTGGGGGAGGGGATGGGGGCGGCGCGGGCAGTGGGGCCGGTGCGGTGGTGGTGGGGGAGGGGATGGGGCGGCGCGGGCAGTGGGGGGTGGCGTGGCGGCGGTGGGGGATGGGATGGGGGCGGCGGCGCGGGTGGGGATCGGGGTCGGGGGGGGGGAGACGGTGCGGGGGAGATGGGGAATGAGTGGTCGGGGGCGAACCGCAGCGGATAAGGTCAACCTATGCCGACGGCTTGGCCGTCGGCATAGGCCTGGCCCTTTTCCACGTCATCGATCCGTGGTCGTGCGCGCTGCTATGCCGACGGCTAAGCCGTGGGCATAGATACTTTGCATTTTTTTTATTTTTTTATTACGACATATGTGTGACTCTCAGCACAATGTAAAAAATAGTCTCACCTCGCCCAAAATTGTCTGAAGGTTTCACCGCGATAGTCCACTTTCCATGATGGATGTCGTTTTCCACCTCCGAGACATGGCGGCAGCGACGCCCGTGAGGGGGGCACACCCCGAAGTCGCGTGTCGGGTGCCTGAGCGTGCCACCATGCTTCCACAAGCGTAGTAGGGCCCTATGCAACACGTGGCGGCATTGCAACCCCCTCCGGTACCCCGTCCCGTCTAACCCTGACATAGACGACCGCCGGATCTAGCTCTTTGACTTGTCTCGGACTGGGTCTGACCGGTGGACCTTTTCACCTGATTTTCGTAGCCCACACCCTGGAGACGCGTCCCGCCTCTTCGGACATGCCACCACACCACCCTGCATGTATGAGGGCCCGGTGCGACGCACCGGTGGCATTGCTACCCCCAGTGACCCCTGTCCCGCCTAACCCTGTAGCGTTTGACCACGGGATCTACCCCTTTGACTTTGCACGGACGGGCTTTGACCAGTGGACCTCCCCACGCGGTTGTGTTAGGTCAGCCCATAGGAACACTTTGGAGCAACATCCGGGCCAGACCCAGAGTAAGATCCCCTCCGTGTAGACCCCACGCGTCCGTTTTCCCCCTCCAGGTGCCGGCGGCGGCGCCGTCCGTGAGGGGGGGGGGCACACCCCGGACACGCGTGCCGGGCGTTTGCAACCGCCACAACACTTCCAGACTTGTGAGAGGCCGCTGGCGCAAGATTTGGCGGCGTGCTAGCCCCCGGAGGCCGCCGGCCACAGCCGTAGACGCGCGAAGGGCAATCCGCGTAGAGGGAATTTTTCGGATACTTCTCCATCACCAAAAATTATGAAAAAATACCATCGTTCCTATAGCACATGTGCCCACGTCGTGCAAAAAAACTCATGATTTTATCGCGCTCCGAGTATTTAGTAATATTGACGCCGCATCGTTACCGCAGAACGCCTACTACCGTGTCATCGCCGTCCGTGAGGGGGGCCACGCACCGGAGACGCGTCCTGCCTCTTCGGACATGCCACCACACCACCCCGCATGTATGAGGGCCCGGTGCGACGCTCCGGTGGCATTTCTACCCCCCCCAGTGTCCCCGTCCTGCCTAACCCTATAGCGTTTGACCACGGGATCTACCCCTTTGACTTTGCACGAACGAGCTTTGACCAGTGGACCTCCCCACCCGGTTGTGTTAGGTCAGACCATAGGAACACTATGGAGCAACATCCGGGCTAGACCCACAGCAAGATCCCCTCCGTGTAGACCCCACGCGTCCGTTTTCCCCCTCCAGGTGCCTGCGGCGGCGCCGTCCGTGAGGGGGGGGGGGCACACCCTGGACACGCGTGCTGGGCGTTTGCAACCGCCACAACACTTCCAGACTTGTGAGAGGCCGCCGGCGTAAGATTTGGCGGCATGCTAGCCCCCGGAGGCCGCCGGCCACAGCCGTAGACGCGCGAAGGGCAATCCGCGTAGAGGGAATTTTTTGGATACTTCTCCATCACCAAAAATTATGAAAAAATACCATCGTTACTATAGCACATGTGCCCACGTCGTGCAAAAAAATCATGATTTTATCGCGCTCTGAGTATTTAGTAATATTGACGCCGCATCGTTACCGCAGAACGTCTACTACCGTGTCATCGCCGTCCGTGAGGGGGGCCATGCCCCGGAGACGTGTCCCGCCTCTTCGGACATGCCACCACACCATCTCACATGTATGAGGGCCCGGTGCGACGCTCCGGTGGCATTGCTACCCCTAGTGCCCCCGTCCCGCCTAACCCTGTAGCGTTTGACCACGGGATCTACCCCTTTGACTTTGCACGGACGGGCTTTGACCAGTGGACCTCCCCACCTGGTTTTGTTAGGTCAGCCCATAGGAACACTTTGGAGCAACATCCGGGGCAGACCCACAGCAAGATCCCCTCCGTGTAGACCCCACGCGTCTGTTTCCCCCCTCCAGGTGCCGGCGGCAGCGCCGTCCGTGAGGGGGGCACACCCCGGACACGCGTGCCGGGCGTTTGCAACCACGACAACACTTCCAGACTTGTGAGAGGCCGCCGGTGCAAGATTTGGCGGCATGCTAGCCCCCGGAGGCCGCCGGCCACAGCCGTAGACGCGCGAAGGGCAATCCGGGTAGAGGGAATTTTTCGGATACTTCTCCATCACCAAAAATTATGAAAAAATACCATCGTTACTATAGCACATGTGCCCACGTCGTGCAAAAAAATCATGATTTTATCGCGCTCCGAGTATTTAGTAATATTGACGCCGCATCGTTACCGCAGAACGTCTACTACCGTGTCATCACCGTCCGTGAGGGGGGCCACGCCCCGGAGACGCGTCCCGCCTCTTCGGACATGCCACCACACCATCTCGCATGTATCAGGGCCCAGTGCGACGCTCCGGTGGCATTGCTACCCCCCAGTGCCCCCGTCCCGCCTAACCCTGTAGCGTTTGACCGTGGTAGTTTCGATCCAACGACTCACATGAGCTAGGAAGAAACACACCCTTGATCCAACGACTCGCAAGAGCTAGAAAGAAACACACGGTCCGTGTGCTTCTTCCTGATTGGTGGGATGCACATTAGTACCCACTCCGGACTCCGAAACCCTGATACTCGGAAAGAGTTTGTCCAGTTTGTACACGAAGTGCGTCCAGTTTTTGCCGTGACCCTCTCTACTCTTTCGCGCATCCCCCCTCTAAGTGACGGCTGCTCTACCTTCCGTGGAGGGGGGGGCACACCATGGAGCCCCAAGGCGGGTGTCTACGCATGCCAGAACACTTTCACGCATGCATCGGGACCCGTGCGATGTTTTGGCGGCATAGCTACACCCCGAAGGCCACCCCGAATCCGAGTTGACCAGTAGATCTAGCCCTTTGACTTTCGCCGGACGGGCTTTGACCGGTGGACTTTTCCACCTGGTTGCGATAAGTCAGCCCGTAGGAACATCCCCGATCACGGTCTGGACCCAACCCAACACTAGATTCCCTCCGGTTCCACCGCACCCGCACCATCCCCCCTCTAAGTGACGGCAGCTCTGCCTTCCGTGGAGGGGGGCCACACCACGGAGCCCCAAGACGGGCGTCTACACATGCCAGAACACTTTCACACATGCATCGGGACCCGTGCGATGTTTCGGTGGCATAGCTAGACCCCGAAGGCCACCCCGAATCCCAGTTGACCAGTAGATCTAGCCCTTTGACTTTCGTCGGACGGGCTTTGACCGGTGGACTCTTCCACCTGGTTGCGACAGGTCAGCCTGGCCCATAGCAACATCCCCGAACACGGTCTGGACCCAACCCAACACTAGATTCCCTCCGGTTCCACCGCACCCGCACCATCCCCCCTCTAAGTGACGGTAGCTCTGCCTTCCGTGGAGGGGGGCCACACCACGGAGCCCCAAGACGGGCGTCTACACATGCCAGAACATTTTCACACGTGCATCGGGACCCGTGCGATGTTTCGGTGGCATAGCTAGACCCCGAAGGCCACCCCGAATCCCAGTTGACCAGCAGATCTAGCCCTTTGACTTTCGTCGGACGGGCTTTGACCGGTGGACTCTTCCACCTGGTTGCGATAGGTCAGCCCATAGCAACATCCCCGAACACGGTCTGGACCCAACCCAACACTAGATTCCCTCCGGTTCCACCGCACCCGCACCATCCCCCCCTCTAACTGACGGCTGCTCTGCCTTCCGTGGAGGGGGGCCACACCACGGAGCCCCAAGACGGGTGTCTACGCATGCCAGAACACTTTCACACATGCATCGCGACCCATGCGATGTTTCAGTGGCATAGCTACACCCCGAAGGCCATCCCGAATCCCAGTTGCCCAGTAGATCTAGCCCTTTGACTTTCGCCGGACGGGCTTATATAACCGTAGGAGGGCCACCGCAACACCTGGCGGCATTGCTACCCCCCAGGTACCCCGTCCCGTCTAACCCTGACACAGACGACCGCCGGGTCTATCCCATTGACTTTCGCTAGATGTAGTTTGACCGGGGGACCTTTTCACCTTGTTGTCATAGCCCAGCCATAGGTACACCCCCCAACACAGTCCCGGCACAACCCACCCCAAGATTCCCTCTGCGTCGGCCCGACGTGGCCGTTTCAACCCCCCCCCCCAGGGCACGGCGGCATCGACGCCCGTGAGGGGGGGAGGGGCACACCCCGAAGCCGTGTGCCTGCGCCTGCCATCACGTTTCCACAACCATAGGAGGGCCCACCGCAGCACCTGGCGGCATTGCTACCCCCCACAGGTACCCGGCCCGTCCCGTCTAACCTCTCCGTGACACGACGGAAGAAGGCCCGTGTGGGGGGCAATCGATATATGTTTTCTGTACATTTAAGTTAATGAAATTAGTATTGGAAAAAAATAAAAAATAATAAGAGAAAATACAAAAAATATAAAAATATTATTAGAAATCTATTCCTACAGCCTAGCCGTCGGCATAGCTACGGCCACGGAACGGTAGAGCCCTGGATCGATGACGTGGCGTAGGGCGGGGATCAATGACGTGGCAAAAACCATGGGCCAGGCCTATGCCGACGGCCTTGCCGTCGGCATAGAAATGCCACCCCACGGGACCGGCGAACGACGCGGATCGATGACGTGGCGGCGCGGCGGATCGATGACGTCGGCGAAGCTATGCCGACGGCCACCGTTAGCCCGTCGGCGTAGCCTGACGCCGTCAAACTGTCGTCGCCGCCCGGGTAGATGGGCCCACGTGATATGCCGACGGCCCCCGTCGGTATATTCGGAGAAACGCCGACGGCTTATCTATGCCGACGGCCCCCGTCGGCATAGATGCTTATACGCCGACGGCCTTTCTACGCCGACGGCTTTAGTTGGGCCGTCGGTGTATGCCCATATATGCCGACGGGGACCGTCGGCGTAGATATGGCCGTTGGCAACTGCCTAAATTCTGGTAGTGGGTGCGAATATATATGGATGAGGAGCTCACATTGCTTTGCTGCGGACGAGACGGAGGTTGTCGATGACAGCCGGCGCGGCTTGGCGCGCGCGGAACGCGCCGGCGCACCCAGTGGGGGTAGCTTTCGAGACTCCGAGTGCTCGAAGGGGGTCCCGGCCGGTTGGGCCCGACCGCCCAGGCGTCGAAGCGGGCGAACGGCCGGGCTGGCTTGGCACAACCGGCAAGACGTCGATGCCGACGAGACCGTCGGTGGAGTGGGGTCGCGAACGGACGGAGGCCTCTGAGCCTTCTTTTTTACCAGGCGCGGCTGACCTTTCTTTCTCTCTGTACGCAGCTGGCAGGCGGCCGGGTTGGCGGCAGCCGGCGGGCCGGGTCGCGAGGGTGGGCAGGAGGTGACCCGGCGGGGACCCGGACCCGGCCGGTGCGGGGCACCCGGCCGTGGCCGGAGGTGACCCGGCGGGGACGGGTGGCCGGGCGTGACACGCGGTTGGAGGAGGAGGCGCATCCGCCGGGGTGGAGCCGACGTGAGAGGCCGGCGCGGAGCACGCGGCAACCAAGCACGCGGGAAGCCGGCCGAAGGACGAGTGGAAGCCGGGAATGCGCGGCGGCCATGGAGCGGGAGGCGGCCGAAGGTGCGGCGACCCGGCAGGGGCTCGGGAGCCAACGGGGTGGCACGGTGAGGAGGCCGGAGGCACGGCGACCCGGCAGGGAGCCTGGGCTCGGCGCAGCCGGCACGGGCACCGAGCTGACAGGCAGGCTGGGGCGCGAGGGGGGCCGCGGAGGGCGGAGGGGCGCCGGGAGCCGGCGCTGCACGCGGAGCCGGACAAAGGAGAGGACTGGCGCGGGCGTGACCCGAGCCTTGACGGCCGATTTACGAGCGGAGCCGGCCCGACGCAGGCCGGGTGGCGGAGGCGGCTCGGAGCAGGTGCCTGGCCCGGCTTGCGCGGCGAGCGGACGGGTCGAGGCGACGAGCGAGACGCCAGCCCGGGCCGGGTTGCGCGGAGAAGCCGGCGGACGGAGCCACGACGCAGGCCGGGTTGGAGGCGCGGAGCGCGCGGGAGCCCGGGTGCGGCGTGCGGAGTCCGGGCGAGGCGGGCAAGTCGGAGACAGGGCTGAGGAGGCACGGCGCAGTGTGAGCGGAAGCAGCGGGCGGACGGCCGCAGGGGATTCGGCGTCGCGGGGAGGAGCTCTATCTCTGGGCAGGGGGCAGCGCGCGGGAGCTGCAGGGAGCCCGCCGGCGCTGGGGTGGCCACGGGCGGAGCCACGCGCGGGGGATCGCCCGCTCGGGACGGCTGGCCGAAGCAGATGCACGGGGGACGAGCAGACGCGAGTGCGCTGGGGAATCCATAGATGGACGGACGGGCGCAACCTCGAAGGAGCCGAGGACGGGGCCGTTGGTGGAGAGCGAGTGGAAGCGGGCGTAGGAGGCCTCTGGTGGCCGTGACTGCAGCGGAGCAGCGACAGCAGGGAGCCAAGGCTGGCTGGCGTGGGAGCTGCAGGGCAGCAGCGGTGTGGCCCGCGGCGGTGCGGGTGGACGGGCGGCTGCGCCGGTCGAGGAGCAGGTGCTCAGCCGCTGCTGGTGCTCGGGGTGGCGGCTGGTGAAACAGCTCAAGGACGCAGCAGGAGCAGCTACAGCAAGGCAGCAATGCCATAGATTTTGGAAGTGTATGGGCAAGTGCCCGACTTGTATCGGACTGAATTATGTGTAGTGTCTGGAAAATGTGCGAGTATTATCTGGTTTGTGTATAGGCATTATCCAACTTGTGTCTGGCTATTGACTGGATCAGCAGGCAAAGCTTGGGGCTCCGACGAGCGAAGGGAGGAGAGGTGGCCGAGACGTTGGTGAGCAGAGGATGAGCGCGCGAAGGAGAGACGACGCGCATCCTTAACGGCTGAAGCGAGATGTAGCGCGCGGTCGCGCAGACGATGCCGTGGCAGTGGTGACGAAGGGGGCGATGCCGCTGACAAGGACGAGCCGTCCTGAGCACTACCGAAGAGATGGCGCGGCGTTGCAGTGATGATGACGGAAATGACGAGGCGGACAACGGGGACGTGCCGTCCCGCGCGGTCGCCCCGGAGGCACGTTGATGTCGAGCCCCCGAGCACTACTGGAGACGGCGCGACGCCGCAGTAATGATGATGAAGATGGTCCCGCCCGGACCGTGGTTCGGCGGCAGCTTGCCCCATGTTGGCGGCAACTGTCGTGGTGATGTCGCGGGCGGGTTCGTGAGACGACATATGCCATGGGGTGGCTTGAAATGGGGCAAGACTGTTCTTGAGATCAAGGGACGGGATTGGGCAAACAACATGCGGTGATTTACCCAGGTTCGGAGCTCTCCGGAGAGATAACACTCCTACTCCTGCATGTCTGAATATATATGCGGTGTATATGTCTGGCGGTATAGAGTTGCTCCTAAAGCTGTATTGGACTGATAACATTAGCAACTAGCTAGCTAGCTAGTGTGTGGCATGGTGGTCGTGGCCTCTGGCCGGATGAGTGGGTGCCCATGCTTGATCATGTATGCATGTGTGAGCATGTGATGGAGCTTGTCCCTGATGGATGGAGGGATGTTGACTTATATATGAGTGTTGACTAGCTTGTGAAGTAAACCATGTAGGCACGGGTGTGTGCTTGGGATGTAAGCCACAGTGTGTAGCTTTATTCGGACATCGGAAAGGTTCCGAGTGATTCGGGTATTTTTCGGAGTACCGGGTAGTTAGGGGAGAAGTAATGGGCCTTGATGGGCTTTAGTAGGAAGAGGAAAAAGGCTGCTGCGCCCCCCCTCCCCTCTAGTCCGAATTGGACTAGGGAAAAGGGGGCCTGCCACCTTTCCTACTCCTCCACTTCCTTCTCCCTTCCTCCCCTCTTGATGGACTCCTACTAGGACTTGGAGTCCTAGTACACTACTAGAAATCCCCATATTTCCGACGGTGAAATCTAATAGCCGACGTGCCGTCAGCCTTGACATTAATAGCCGACGGTGGTGGTAATGGCCAGCGGTTTTTGTCAACTCACATGTATGACTGGTAATAACCGACGGTGTATTACATTTACCGACGGGGAAAACCCAACCGTCGGATATCCAATTTAATGCTCGACGGTCCATTGAAATATCCGACAGTTATGGATATACCCACGGGGATTACATGTAATACCCGACGGTATAAACTAATGACTGAAGGTCAAAACAAAACTCTCGGCTATGACTGAAAATGGGCGACGGGGGGTAGCAATAACCGACGGTTGATTTTCACCCTCGGTTATATGTTTCAATGAATGACTGTAGTAGACATGCGGAACAACCTATGATTATATTCCAGATAATTTCTATATAAGTAAATGTCTAACAATTAGGTTCTAGCCTCGCTATTGTAGGTTCATTATTATTTTTCATTAATAGGATGGTAAAAAAATTGGTCGAAAACAATATAAAAAGGAGTTTTGAAAATGACCTATTTGAATAATGTGCAGTTACAGTATATCATGAGGAGGGAGCCGTTAAGACTCAAGAAGAAGTCCCCTACACCGGCTCGATCTCCTGCTTTCTCCAATGGTGTCACCGACCGGAGTAGAGAAGGGAAAATGTGTCGCTCAACAATGTCTTGTATGAATAGTGTCTAGGTCTAGGGTTCGATCATCACACTGTGGCACATGATGTCTTGCCCAAGGGGAGTGTGTTGTTGTCGTGTCCGAGCAATGGCTGGTGGCTCACGGATGCTCGTAGCCCTGATGGTACTGGTTGCTGGATAGCTACCATGAAGCGTATCATTGCTGGAATCTCCTTCAATAAGCTCGGCTGGTTCACACTCTACAAGTGTTCCACTCATTCCCGTTCTTCCTATATTGTTGCATGGCAAATACAAAGTGGGAAAATGTAGAGTTCTAGATGGGGATAGAGCTCATCCATGGGGGATGCTTTGGTGTGACTATAAAATAGGTGTTGTTTGGCTTGTCCATACCACCACTTCTTGTGGCCCAAGGATGGTCATTCTTCTTCATCCCCACCAAGGAGGTAAAAGGGAGGCATCACTGCTTCTCCAAGGAGCTTACGACATGGAGTCATAAAGGTCTTGCCGTCCCAAGTGGGTCGTCCTCGACAATTGTGAGGTTGTGCTTGTACATATCGTTTTTCCATCATTGTTCTACGGACCTCTTTGTAAAAAGAAGGGACTAGTTAGCTACTTTTTAGTTGTGAGTCCTTCTGTGACTTGGTACCTCCATACTTTTATTAAATACATGTGCATGCTCTAGGACATCGGCCTCCACATTTTTTATTATTAAATGCACATGTGTCATGAAGTACTAATTAATATCTTGAATTCTAATAAGCACAAGTTTGGTATATTCAAATAAAAAATGCTACTATGTAAGAAACCTTAGAAAATAATTAGGAAGTCCTATTTATATAAAATATTTTCCAAAAGAACAAATAGGATCAACATTGTTTTAAAGACGACGCTCTGCGTCGATCGATCGCCGCGATCTCTCAATTGGTTGCATCCCGCACCGTTTTATGTGTCGCCTCCCAACCATAAGTTGAGCCCCCTCCCCCACTTTGCCGTCCCCCGCCCCCGCGCGCGCCATTGCCGAAGAAAAAAGCTTGCTGTGCCGGCTACTACAAAAAAATGCTCGTTTGCTGCAATATGTGAGGAAAAGGCAGCCATTGCTGAGAATAAAGTGATGTGCGTGCTTCTGAAAAAAGGAGGAGGCTGCCACAGGCTAGATCGACAGACGAATGACTGGGTGAGTTTTCCCAATGGATAAGGAAAAAGGAAGGGCAGTGCATGGGCGCCACCAGCATGTGCATCACAAGCGAGGCATCCTAGCTCGCTTGCGCCGTCAATTCACCGATTTAGATGTTTTTTTCCTTTTTAAATGGTATGGCTAAAAAATCGCCATGACATCAATAACGTGCTAGTTATGCACCGTTGCATGAGATCGGACCACGCTCAGTTACATCGCGAGCTAAGATGTGCGCCAACACATTGGTATGTTATTATGGCAAAAATAAGAATATGTGCAAGTTTCAAACGTTAAAATTGAAGTTATAAGCCTAATAATATAAATATAAAGTTTTGTTTAGATGAATTTGATTCAAAAGAATATACAAATATTATTTTTATGTTCTAACTAAAGTCCGCCACATGAGCAAGCGAAATCGTGACTACTCCCTCCCAGTTTTTTTTAGTTGGCCCTCCCAGTTTTCCCCACCTCTCCAGATCGTGCGGTCGACCCTCCTCGTTTCCCTCATCCCTCCCGAACCGCTGCCTGGCGACTGCACGTTTCCTGTTCCATCCACTATTTCTCACCTCCCTCGCCTCTCTCCAAGGATCTCCCGGCCATTGCCGCACCTAACCAGAGCCAGCGCCTAACTAGCCCACCTCTCCCTGAAAGTGTGGCCGGAGCTGGCGCAGGCCTACCGTAGATCCGGCGGCCTTGAGCTCCACCGTCACCAACAGCGGCGACAACCGTATGGAGGCCAGACGGGATCTGGTGGCCTGAGAATGGTGAGAACCAGCAGCAGTGTTCGGCCATCAGATCCGGTGGAAGCTCATCTTGAGGCGGAAGCAGAGATAGCCACGCTGACTCGGTCGGTTCCTCTCTTGCAAGTTGCAACTCCGGCCAGTTCCTCTCCTCCTCTCGTTCTCATGTTTTATGTATTCATATTCAGGTTGCACGAACTATTTGCAGCTCACACGGGAGCCCACCTCGAGTTTGACTAGAGCCAGAGGTGTTGGACTGCGCAAGGTCCGCACCCCCGCATCAACAACCTGGACATCCGTCTCCGGCGTCATCGGCGAGCTGCAGCCGGACGACCAGAATTCTGTCTTCCTCTATAATGAGCTAGATGATGTCAAATGCACGACTGCCAATGGTGGCCTCATCGGTGGTGCCATCTTGGTAAGAATTTTTTGATGTGCATAGCTGGCGTGCATTCACTTGTAGGGGTCTGTGTGAATGTCACATATGATTTTTGTCCTTTGAACTCAGAAAATATTACTAGAATGTATCGCCATTTCGTTTGCTCAGGTTTGGCATGTGCATGTGTTCTCCGTACTTAGATTTGTAAGAGCATTCACATTTACGGGCCTTCCTTTTTTAGTCTTGGAGATGCACACTAGGAGATTGCTTGATTTAACTACATATGAAGAAAATTAAACGTTAGGATCAGCTTGCTAAACGTAAATGTCATATCAAACAGAAGTACATTAGCATTTGTGCTGTCCTTTTTAGCCACTGTCAAATTATTTATGAAGCCTGCAACTATTGTACAATATAACATTATCTATGATTTAGTTGCGGGAAATCCTTGACCTGTAGACACATGCGTTGAAACCTATATGGTAATGTCAAATATTCTATATAACATAGTTAAACAGTGCTTTGACTATCAGAAATGTACTTCAAACATCCATACTATAGTAAGGGAGCTTGTGCTTAGGTGCCAGTTTTCTTGTGGCACTAAGAGTATAGGTTTCCCGTTCACATTATGTATTCCTACTAGGGATGGCATTTCTTTCATTTACCTCTTTTATTATCTGCTTTTTCATGTGACATCTTGCTCCCATACATTCAATTACTTTGCATGCTAGATATCATTTTTTGTCAACATTTAGAATAGAAGGATATAAATGTAGTAATGTTCCTTTTTTCTTTCCATGTATTAATTTTGACATGCTACTCGTCTTACGTGTTTCAACTTTTCCATTCATTTCCTAATTTGACAACTACTCTTATCAATTCTTAGCGAGAGGGAAGCAACATTGGAGGCAGTCCGAACCGTGAGAATGATCACGATGCTAATGATAACATGGATGATATCTACGGCACGAGGAGATGATACATATAGCGATAAACGTTTTGACCCATGTAGTGATGAGCATTATGATCACTATATAGAGATGATGGTGACGAGTCGAATGAGCTGCATAGTCGTGCAACAAAGTGAAGTTCTGAAATTTACGACAATTTAGGTTATATAAACTGTTCGGACCATTGTATGGAGTATTTTGTTTGGCATTACGATCTATGTATTCCGGATGAAAGACATTAGGCTTTTGATGATATATGCGTATGCACTTGGTCACAAGTCTTGGTAAATATAATACATGTTATTTGGTCATGTGTGTTTGTGTATGTATTTGAAATGCCAACAATTAAAAATATTCTCATGCTGAATCACACGTTTATGTTATGCAACACCACTTGGTGAAAGCAATTCATGAGAGGTTAATAATAGCCGATGACCGGGATTTAGATTGTCGATGATTTCCTAATTTGACGATGTTGTTGAATTCCCGAAGGGGTGTATCCACCATTAGTAATCATATTAACCAACGGTTTGACATTCCTCTTGGTCATTAATTATCTCGATGGGTCAAATAAACCTTTGGCTATTACAAAAAGCGACAGGAAGCAAGCACCGTCGGAAATTAAATAACCGACGGGGGACCTTCGGCTATGAGTTTTGTCACGTAATGTGAGTAGGGTGTTGGCCACAACATGGTCGACGGCTCACCGTCGGCTTTATAACCGTTGGCCATGCAATTATCCGACGGTACCGTCGGTTATTAGTGCAATGGCCGACGAAGAATAGCCGACGGGAGATGGCCGACGGTGTACCATCGGTTATAACTTTACCCGACGGTGAGCTTAAATAATCGAGGGTAATTGCACCCTCGGTTATAATGGGATATCTAGTAGTGGTAGGACTCCCATCCTGGCCGCACCAATAGCCTTGGCCGGCCTCCTCCTCCTCCATCCTTTATATACTGAGGCAGGGGGCACCCCATAGACACACAAGTTGATCCACGTGATCGTTCCTTAGCCGTGTGCGGTGCCCCCTGCCACCATATTCCACCTCGGTCGTATTGTAGCGGTGCTTAGGCGAAGCCCTGCGACAGTAGAACATCAAGGTCGTCACCACGCCGTCGTGCTGGCGGAACTCCTCCCCGAAGCTTTGCTGGATCAGAGCCCGGGGATCGTCATCAAGTTGTACGTGTGCTAAGAACTCGGAGGTGCCGGAGTAACGGTGCTTGGATCGGGAAGAAGACGTACGACTACTTCCTCTACGTTGTGTCTGAAAGTGCGTTATATCGACTAGAGGGGGGGTGAATAGGCGATTTTTATGAAAGTCTTCAAAACATGAAAGTTATGAAGACAAACAGTGTGGACAAGCCTATCACTATGCAGCGGAAGTTAGATTACACAACGCAAGCCATAGTCAAGTATACAATATAGTGAAAGCACAGTGACCAACAGCTTCAGTGTAATGAGGATCAGGTAGGAAGAAGTTATGAAGCCAAACAGATCATACAGTCAAGTTGTGAAGACAGAAGACAAGGCAAGCATGCAATAGCTTCACAAAGTGTACTGGTAAGTAAAGGGTGGTGAAGATGAAACTGAAGGAAATATGTCCTAGAGGCAATAATAAAGTTATTATTTATTTCCTTATATCATGATAAATGTTTATTATTCATGCTAGAATTGTATTAACCGGAAACATAATACATGTGTGAATACATAGACAAACAGAGTGTCACTAGTATGCCTCTACTTGACTAGCTCGTTAATCAAAGATGGTTATGTTTCCTAACCATGGACAAAGAGTTGTTATTTGATTAACGTTATCACATCATTAGATGAATGATCCGATTGACATGACCCATTCCATTAGCTTAGCACCCGATCGTTTAGTATGTTGCCATTGCTTTCTTCATGACTTATACATGTTCCTATGACTATGAGATTATGCAACTCCCGTTTACCGGAGGAACACTTTGGGTACTACCAAACGTCACAACATAACTGGGTGATCATAAAGGAGTACTACAGGTGTCTCCAAAGGTAGATGTTGGGTTGGCGTATTTTGAGATTAGGATTTGTCACTCCGATTGTCAGAGAGGTATCTCTGGGTCCTCTCGGTAATGCACATCACTTAAGCCTTGCAAGCATGGCAACTAATGAGTTAGTTGTGGGATGTTGTATTACGGAACGAGTAAAGAGACTTGCCGGTAACGAGATTGAACTAGGTATTGGACACCGATGATCAAATCTCGGGCAAGTAACATACCGATGACAAAGGGAATAACGTATGTTGTTATGCGGTCTGACCGATAAAGATCTTCGTAGAATATGTAGGAGCCAATATGGGCATCTAGGTCCCGCTATTGGTTATTGACCGGAGACGTGTCTCGGTCATGTCTACGTTGTTCTCGAACCGTAGGGTCCGCACGCTTAAGGTTTCGATGACAGTTATATTATGAGTTTATGAGTTTTGATGTACCGAAGGAGTTCGGAGTCCTGAATAAGATCGGGGACATGATGAGGAGTCTCGAAATGGTCGAGACGTAAAGATCGATATATTGGACGACTATATTCGGACTTCGGAAAGGTTCCGAGTGATTCGGATATTTTTTGGAGTACCAGAGAGTTACGGGAATTCGCTGGGGAGTATATGGGCCTTATTGGGCCATACGGGAATAGAGGAAAGAGTCCAAAAGGAAGGAGGCCTGCGCCCCCCCTCTGGTCCGAATTGGACAAGGAGCGCAGCCCCCTTTTCCTTATTCCTCTCCCCCTCTTTCCCCTTCTCCTACTCCAACAAGGAAGGAGGGAGTCCTACTCCCGGTGGGAGTAGGACTCCCCTTGGCGCGCCTCCTCCTAGGCCGGCCGCCCCCTCCCCCTTGCTCCTTTATATACGGAGGTAGGGGGCACCCCATGACACACACGTTGATCATTGAGATCGTTCCTTAGCCGTGTGCGGTGCCCCCTGCCACCAAATTCCACCTCGATCATACCGTTGTAGTGCTTAGGCGAAGCCCTGCGTCGGTAGTACATCAAGATCGTCACCACGCCGTCGTGCTGACGGAACTCTTCCTCAACGCTTTGCTGGATCGGAGCCCGAGGATCGTCATCGAGCTGTATGTGTGCTAAGAACTCGGAGGTGCCGGAGTAACGGTGCTTGGATCGGTCGGATCGGGAAGAAGACGTACGACTACTTCCTCTACGTTGTGTCAACGCTTCCGTTGCGATCTACAAGGGTACGTAGATCAGACTCCCCCCCTCATTGCTATGCATCACCATGATCTTGCGTGTGCGTAGGATTTTTTTTGAAATTACTACGTTCCCCAACAGTGGCATCCGAGCCTAGGTTATATGGTTTGATGTTATATGCACGAGTAGAACACAAGTGAGTTGTGGGCGATATAAGTCATACTGCCTACCAGCATGTCATACTTTGGTTCGGCGGTAATGTTGGATGAAGCGGCCCGGACCGACATTACGCGTACGCTTACGCGAGACCTGTTCTCCCGACGTGCTTTGCACAAAGGTGGCTTGCGGGTGACTGTTTCTCCAACTTTAGTTGAACCAAGTGTGGCTACGCCCGGTCCTTGCGAAGGTTAAAACGGAGTCTATTTGACAAACTATCGTTGTGGTTTTGATGCGTAGGTGAGATTGGTTCTTACTTAAGCCCGTAGCAGCCACGTAAAACTTGCAACAACAAAGTAGAGGACGTCTAACTTGTTTTTGCAGGACATGTTGTGATGTGATATGGCCAAGACATGATGCTAAATTTTATTGTATGAGATGATCATGTTTTGTAACCGAGTTATCGGCAACTGGCAGGAGCCATATGGTTGTCGCTTTATTGTATGCAATGCAATCGCGATGTAATGCTTTACTTTATCACTAAGCGGTAGCGATAGTCGTGGAAGCATAAGATTGGCGAGACGACAACGATGCTACGATGGAGATCAAGGTGTCGCGCCGGTGACAATGGTGATCATGACGGTGCTTCGGAGATGGAGATCACAAGCACAAGATGATGTTGGCCATATCATATCACTTATATTGATTGCATGTGATGTTTATCTTTTTATGCATCTTATCTTGCTTTGATTGACGGTAGCATTATAAGATGATCTCTCACTAAATTATCAAGAAGTGTTCTCCCTAAGTATGCACCGTTGCCAAAGTTCGTCGTGCCCAGACACCATGTGATGATCGGGTGTGATAAGCTCTACGTCCATCTACAACGGGTGCAAGCCAGTTTTGCACACGCAGAATACTCTGGTTAAACTTGACGAGCTTAGCATTTGCAGATATGGCCTCGGAACACGGAGACCGAAAGGTCGAGCGTAAATCATATAGTAGATATGATCAACATAATGATGTTCACCATTGAAAACTAATCCATTTCACGTGATGATCGGTTATGGTTTAGTTGATTTGGATCATGTGATCACTTAGAGGATTAGAGGGATGTCTATCTAAGTGGGAGTTTTTAAGTAATATGATTAAATTGAACTTAAATTTATCATGAACTTAGTCCTGGTAGTATTTTGCAAATCATGTTGTAGATCAATAGCTCGCGTTGTTGCTTCCCTGCGTTTATTTTGATATGTTCATAGAGAAAATTGTGTTGAAAGATGTTAGTAGCAAAGATGCGGATTGGATCCGTGATCTGAGGTTTTATCCTCATTGCTGCAGAGAAGAATTATGTCCTTGATGCACCGCTAGGTGACAGACCTATTGCAGGAGCAGATGCAGACGTTATGAACGTTTGGCTAGCTCAATATGATGACTACTTGGTAGTTTAGTGCACCATGCTTAACGGCTTAGAATCGGGACTTCAAAGACGTTTTGAACGTCATGGACCATATAAGATGTTCCAGGAGTTGAAGTTAATATTTCAAGCAAATACCCGAGTTGAGAGATATGAAGTCTCCAACAAGTTCTATAGCTAAAAGATGGAGGAGAATCGCTCAACTAGTGAGCATGTGCTCAGATTGTCTGGGTATTACAATCGCTTGAATCAAGTGGGAGTTAATCTTCCAGATAAGATAGTGATTGACAGAATTCTCTAGTCACCATTACCAAGTTAGTAGAACTTCGTGATGAACTATGATATGCAAGGGATAACAGAAACAACTCCCAAGCTCTTCGTGATGATGAAATCAACGAAGGTAGAAATCAAGAAAAACATCAAGTGTTGATGGTAGACAAGACCACTAGTTTCAATAAAAGGGCAAAGGGAAGAAGGGGAACTTCAAGAAGAACGGCAAGCAAGTTGCTGCTCAAGTGAAGAAGCCCAAGTCTGGTCCTAAGCCTGAGACTAAGTGCTTCTACTGCAAAGGGACTGGTCACTGGAAGCGGAACTGCCCCAAGTATTTGGCGGATAAGAAGGATGGCAAAGTGAACAAAGGTATATTTGATATACAGATTATTAATGTGTATTTTACTAGTGCTCGTAGCAACCCCTCGGTATTTGATACCGGTTCAATTGCTAAGAGTAGTAACTCGAAACGGGAGTTGCAGAATGAACAGAAACTAGTTAAGGGTGAAGTGACGATGTGTGTTGGAAGTAGTTCCAAGATTGATATGATCATCATCGCACACTCCCTATACTTTCGGGATTAGTGTTGAACCTAAATAAGTGTTATTTGGTGTTTGCATTGAGCATGAATATGATTTGATCATGTTTATTGTAATACGGTTATTCATTTAAGTAAAAGAATAAATTGTTGTTCTGTTTACATCAATAAAACCTTACATGGTTACACACCCAATGAAAATAGTTTGTTGGATCTCGATCGTAGTGATACACATAATCATAATATTGAAACCAAAAGATGCAAAGTTAATAATGATAGTGCAACTTATTTGTGGCACTGCCGTTTAGGTCATATTGGTGTAAAGCGCATGAAGAAACTCCATGCTGATGGGATTTTGGAATCACTTGATTATGAATCACTTGATGATTACGAACCATGCCTCATGGGCAAGATGACTAAGACTCCATTCTCCGGAGCGAGCAACTGACTTATTGGAAATAATACATACTGATGTATGCGGTCCGATGAGTGTTAAGGCTCACGGCAAGTATCATTATTTTCTGAACTTCACAGATGATTTGAGCAGATATGGGTATATCTACTTGATGAAACATAAGTCTGAAACATTTGAAAAGTTCAAAGAATTTCAGAGTGAAGTGGAAAATCATCGTGACAAGAAAATAAAGTTTCTACGATCTGATCGCGGAGACAAATATTTGAGTTACGAGTTTGGTTTTCAATTAAAACAATGTGGAATAGTTTCACAAACTCATGCCACATGGAACACCACAGCATAATGGTGTGGCCGAACGTCATAAACGTACTTTATTGGATATACTGCAATCTATGATGTCTCTTACCGATCTACCACTATCGTTTTTGGGGTTATGCATTAGAGACAGCTGCATTCACGTTAAATAGGGCACCATCTAAATCCGTTGAGATGACACCGTGTGAACTATGGTTTGGCAAGAAACCTAAGCTGTCGTTTCTTAAAGTTTGGGGTTGTGATGCTTATGTGAAAAAGTTTCATCCTGATAAGCTCAAAACCAAATCGGAGAAATATGTCTTCATAGGATACCCAAAAGGAGACTGTTGGGTACACCTTCTATCACAGATCCTAAGGCAAGACATTCGTTGCTTATAATGGATCCTTTTTAGAGAAGGAGTTTCTCTCAGAAGAAGTGAGTGGGAGGAAAGTAGAACTTGATAAGGTAATTGTACCTTCTCCCTTATTGGAAAGTAGTTCATCACAGGAATCTGTTCCTGTGACTACTACACCAATACTGAGGAAGCTAATGATGATGATTATAAAACTTCAGATCAAGTTACTACTGAATCTCGTAGGTAAACCAGAGTGAGATCCGCACCAGAGTGGTACAGTAATCCTGTTCTGGAAGTCATGTTACTAGACCATGACGAACTTGCGAACTATGAGGAAGCGATGATGAGCCCAGATTCCGTGAAATGGTTTGAGGCCATGAAATCTGAGATATGATCCATGTATGAGAACAAAGTTTGGACTTTGGTTGACTTGCCCGATGATCAGCAAGCAATTGAGAATAAATGGATCTTCAAGAGGAAGACGGACGCTGATAGTAGTGTTACTATCTACAAAGCTAGAATTGTCGCAAAAAGGTCTTCGACAAGTTCAAGGTATTGACTACGATGAGAGTTTCTCACTCGTATCTATGCAAGAGTCTGTCCGAATCATGTTAGTAATTGCCGCATTTTATGAAATCTGGCAAATGGATAAACAAAACTGCATTCCTTAATGGATTTATTAAAGAAGAGTTGTATATGATGCAACCAGAAGGTTTTGTTAATCCGAAAGGTGCTAACAAAATGTGCAAGCTCCAGCGATCCATCTATGGACTGGTGCAAGCATCTCGGAGTTGGAATATACTTTGATGAGTTGATCAAAGCATATAGTTTTATACAGACTTGCGGTGAAGCCTGTATTTACAAGAAAGTGAGTGGGAGCACTACATCATTTTTGATAAGTATATGTGAATGACATATTGTTGATCGGAAATAATGTAGAATTATTCTGTAAAGCATAAAGGAGTGTTTGAAAGGAGTTTTTCAAAGAAAGACTTCGGTGAAGCTGCTTACATATTGAGCTTCAAGATCTATAGAGATAGATCAAGACGCTTGATAAGTTTTTTTCAATGAGTACATACCTTGACAAGATTTTGAAGTAGTTCAAAATGGAGCAGTCAAAGAAAGAGTTCTTGCCTGTATTATAAGGTGTGAAGTTGAGTAAGACTCAAAGCCCGACCACGGCAGAAGATAGAAAGAGAATGAAAGTCATTCCCTATGCCTTGGCCATAGGTTCTATAAAGTATGTCATGCTGTATACCAGATCTATTGTATACCCTGCACTAATTTGTCAAGGGAGTACAATAGTGATCTAGGAGTAGATCCCTGGACAGCGGTCAGAATTATCCTTAGTGAAATAAGGATATGTTTCTCGATTATGGACGTGATAAAAAGGTTCGTCGTAAAGGGTTACGCCGATGCAAGTTTTGACACTAATCTACATGACTCTAAATCTCGGTCTAGATACATATTGAAAGTGGGAGCAATTAGCTAGAGTCGCTCCATGCAGAGCATTGTTAATATAGAAATTTGCAAAATACATGTGGATCTGAATGTGGCAGACCCGTTGACTAAGATTCTCTCACAAGCAAAACATGATCACACCTTTGTACTCTTTGGGTGTTAATCACATAGCGATGTGAACTAGATTACTGAATCTAGTAAACCCTTTGGGTGTTGGTCACATGGCGATGTGAACTATGGGTGTTAATCACATGATGATGTGAAGTATCGATGTTAATCACATGGTGATGTGATCTAGATTATTGACTCTAGTGCAAGTGGGAGACTGAAGGAAATATGCCCTAGAGGCAATAATAAAGTTATTATTTATTTCCTTATATCATGATAAATGTTTATTATTCATGCTAGAATTGTATTAACCGGAAACATAATACATGTGTGAATACATAGACAAACAGAGTGTCACTAGTATGCCTCTACTTGACTAGCTCGTTAATCAAAGATGGTTATGTTTCCTAACCATGGACAAAGAGTTGTTATTTGATTAACGAGATCACATCATTAGATGAATGATCTGATTGACATGACCCATTCCATTAGCTTAGCACCCGATCGTTTAGTATGTTGCTATTGCTTTCTTCATGACTTATACATGTTCCTGTGACTATGAGATTATGCGACTCCCATTTACCGGAGGAACACTTTGGGTACTACCAAACGTCACAACGTAACTGGGTGATCATAAAGGAGTACTACAGGTGTCTCCAAAGGTAGATGTTGGGTTGGCGTATTTCGAGATTAGGATTTGTCACTCCGATTGTCGGAGAGGTATCTCTGGGCCCTCTCGGTAATGCACATCACTTAAGCCTTCCAAGCATTGCAACTAATGAGTTAGTTGTGGGATGTTGTATTACGGAACGAGTAAAGAGACTTGCCGGTAACGAGATTGAACTAGGTATTGGATACCGACGATCGAATCTCGGGCAAGTAACATACCGATGACAAAAGGAACAACGTATGTTGTTATGCGGTCTGACCGATTAAGATCTTCGTAGAATATGTAGGAGCCAATATGCGCATCCAGGTCCCGCTATTGGTTATTGACCGGAGACGTGTCTCGGTCATGTCTACATTGTTCTCGAACCGTAGGGTCCGCACGCTTAAGGTTTTGATGACAGTTATATTATGAGTTTATGAGTTTTGATGTACCGAAGGAGTTCAGAGTCCCGGATAAGATCGGGGACATGACGAGGAGTCTCAAAATGGTCGAGACGTAAAGATCGATATATTGGACGACTATATTCGGACTTCGGAAAGGTTCCGAGTGATTCGGGTATTTTTCGGAGTACCGGAGAGTTATGGGAATTCGCCGGGGAGTATATGGGCCTTATTGGGCCATACGGGAATAGAGGAAAGAGTCCAAAAGGAAGGAGGCCTGCGCCCCCCCCTCTGGTCCGAATTGGACAAGGGGCGCAGCCCCCTTTTCCTTATTCCTCTCCCCCTCTTTCCCCTTCTCCTACTCCAACAAAGAAGGAGGGAGTCCTACTCCCGGTGGGAGTAGGACACCCCTTGGCGCGCCTCCTCCTAGGCCGGCCGCCCCCTCCCCCTTGCTCCTTTATATACGGAGGCAGGGGGGCACCCCATGACACACAAGTTGATCATTGAGATCGTTACTTAGCCGTGTGCGGTGCCCCCTGCCACCAAATTCCACCTCGATCACACCGTTGTAGTGCTTAGGCGAAGCCCTGCGTCGGTAGTACATCAAGATCGTCACCACGCCGTCGTGCTGACGGAACTCTTCCTCAACGCTTTGCTGGATCGGAGCTCGAGGATCGTCATCGAGCTGTACGTGTGCTAAGAACTCGGAGGTGCCGGAGTAACGGTGCTTGGATCGGTCGGATCGGGAAAAGACGTACGACTACTTCCTCTACGTTGTGTCAACGCTTCCGTTGCGATCTACAAGGGTAAGTAGATCAGACTCCCCCCCTCATTGCTATGCATCACCATGATCTTGCCTGTGCGTAGGAATTTTTTTGAAATTACTACGTTCCCCAACAGAAACCAGTGACACGTTGAAGACAATGATATGTTGGACCAGTTCCAGTTGCTGTGAAAACTGTACGTCTGGTTGGAGCGGCTAGGTATTTAAACCAAAGGACACACAGTACCGGACACCCAGTCCTGAACACGCAGCTCAGGACACCCAGTCCTCACCGTTTTCTCCTTGAGCTAAGGTCACACAGACCTCGCCCAATCACTCTGGTAAGTCTTCAAGGTAGACTCCCAAACCTTCACATACTTTGTTCACCGGCAATCCACAATTTCTCTTGGATGCTCAGAACGCAACACCTAACCGTCTGGAGGATGCACAGTCCTCAAGTGTAATAAGTCTTCAGATCACTCAGACAAGAAGACTTAAGTGATGCCCAATTACTCTGGCTCTGGGTGGTTAGGGCTTTTCTCCTCACTAGGGATTTTCTCTCAAAGGCTTTGAGGTGGGTTGCTCTCAAACGACAAAAGCCGTGCACTGAAATATGACCTGACCTGATTTGTCCGAAATGACCCTGGGTCACTAAGGAACTGACACATGTACTAACGGTCGGATTTCGAACTCTCACGGCAACTTTAATTGGGCTGCAAGTAAAGCTGACTTGTCTGACTCTGGACAAGATTTTCTCTCATTGTCTTCACTCGAAGACATAGGATTTGAATTAGGCATCACCTCAGTCATCCTGACTGGTTCTCTTGGACCCCACTTAACAGTATGGTGGTTCCTATTGTTGGCGAACGTAGCAGAAATTCAAAATTTTCCTACGTGTCACCAAGATCTATCTATGGAGAGACCAGCAACGAGGGGAAGGAGAGTTGCATCTACATACCCTTGTAGATCGCTAAGCGGAAGCGTTCAAGTGAACGGGGTTGATGGAGTCGTACTCGTCGTGATTCAAATCACCGATGATCCTAGTGCCGAACGGACGACACCTCCGCGTTCAACACACGTACAGCCCGGTGACGTCTCCCACGCCTTGATCCAGCAAGGAGAGAGGGAGAGGTTGAGGAATACTTCATCCAACAGCAGCACAATGGCGTGGTGGTGGTGGAGGAGCGTGGCTATCCTGCAGGGCTTCGCCAAGCACCACAGAAGAGGAGGAAGAAGAGACACAGGGCTGCACCAACAGAGATTGAATCGCGTGTTGTGGGCAGCCCCCTAGGCCTCATATATATAGGGGAAGGGGAGGGCTGCGCCCCCTCTAGGGTTCCCACCCCTAGGGGGGGGGGGCGGCAGCCCTAGATGGGGCCAAGGGTGGCGGCCAAGAGGGGGAGGGGAGAGGGAGGTGCCCCAATATGGGCCCTAAGGCCCATATCCCATTAGGGTTTGCCCCCTTTCCACCTCTTGGGCACCTTGGGCCCTTGTGGGAGGCGCACCAGCCAACTAAGGGGCTGGTCCCTCACCACTCTTAGCCCATGCAAGCCTCCGGGGCAGGTGGCCCCACTTGGTGGACCCCTGGGACCCTTCCGGTGTCCAAAACAGGACTTCCCATATATAAATCTTTACCTCCGGACCATTCCGGAACTCCTCGTGACGTCCGGGATCTCATCCGGGACTACGAACAACATTCGGTAACCACATACTAACTTCCTTTATAACCCTAGCGTCATCGAACCTTAAGTGTGTAGACCCTACGTGTTCGGGAGACATGCAGACATGACCGAGACGTTCTCCAGTCAATAACCAACAGCGGGATCTGGATACCCATGTTGGCTCCCACATGTTCCACGATGATCTCATCGGATGAACCACGATGTCAAGGACTTAATCAATCCCGTATACAATTCCCTTTGTCTATCGGTACGATACTTGCCCGAGATTCGATCGTCGGTATCCCGATACCTTGTTCAATCTCGTTACCGGCAAGTCTCTTTACTCGTTCCGTAACACATCATCCCGTGATCAACTCCTTGATCACATTGTGCACATTATGATGATGTCCTACCGAGTGGGCCCAGAGAAACCTCTCCGTCACACGGAGTGACAAATCCCAGTCTCGATTCGTGCCAACCCAATAGACACTTTCGGAGATACCTGTAGTGCACCTTTATAGTCACCCAGTTACGTTGTGACGTTTGGTACACCCAAAGCATTCCTACGGTATCCGGGAGTTGCACAATCTCATGGTCTAAGGAAATGATACTTGACACTAGCAAAGCTTTAGCATACGAACTACACGATCTAGTGCTATGCTTAGGATTGGGTCTTGTCCATCACATCATTCTCCCAATGATGTGATCCCGTTATCAACGACATCCAATGTCCGTGGTCAGGAAACCGTAACCATCTATTGATCAACGAGCTAGTCAACTAGAGGCTTACTAGGGACATGGTGTTGTCTATGTATCCACACATGTATCTGAGTTTCCTATCAATACAATTATAGCATGGATAATAAACGATTATCATGAACAAGGAAATATAATAATAACTTATTTATTATTGCCTCTAGGGCATATTTCCAATAGTCTCCCACTTGCACTAGAGTCAATAATCTAGTTCACATCGATATGTGATTAACACTCAAGGTCACATCGCCATGTGAGTAACACCCAAAGAGTTTACTAGAGTCAATAATCTAGTTCACATTTACCATGTGATCAACACTCGATGAGTTCTGGGTTTGATCATGTTATGCTTGTGAGAGAGGTTATAGTCAACGGGTCTGAACCTTTCAGATCCGTGTGCGCTTTACAAATCTCTATGCCATCTCCTAGATGCAGCTACCACGCTCTATTTGGAGCTCTTCCAAATAACTGTTCTACTATACGAATCCAGTTTACTACTCAGTATAATCTGTATTAGTGTCAAAGTTTGCATCAGCGTAACCCTTTACGACGAACTCTTTTACCACCTCCATAATCGAGAAAATTCCTTAGTCCACTAGTTACTAAGGATAACTTTGACCGCTGTCCTGTGATCCATTCTTGGATCACTCTTGTACCCCTTGACTGACTCATGGCAAGGCACACTTCAGGTGCGGTACATAGCATAGCATACTATAGAGCCTATGTCTTAAGCATAGGGGACGACCTTCGTCCTTTCTCTCTATTCTGCCGTGGTCGAGCTTTAAGTCTTAACTTCATACCTTACAACTCAGGCAAGAACTTCTTCTTTGACTGATCCATCTTGAACACCTTCAAGATCATGTCAAGGTATGTGCTCATTTGAAAGTACCATTAAGCGTTTTGATCTATCCTTTATAGATCTTGATGCTCAATGTTCAAGTAGCTTAATCCAGGCTTTCCATTGAAAAACACTTTCCAAATAACCCTATATGCTTTCCAGAATTCTACGTCATTTCTGATCAACAATATGTCAACAACATATATTCATCAGAAATTCTATAGTGCTCCCACTCACTTCTTTGGAAATACAAGTTTCTCATAAACTTTATATACACCCAAAATCTTTGATCATCTCATCAAAGCATACATTCCAACTCCGAGATGCTTACTCCAGTCCTTAGAAGGATTGCTGGAGCTTTGCATACTTATTAGCATCTTTCAGGATTGACAAAACCTTCCGGTTGTATCACATGCAACCTTTCCTCAAAAATCGTCGAGGAAACAATGTTTTGACATCCTATCTGCAAGATTTCATAAATGATGCAGTAATTGCTAATATAACTCCAACAGACTCTTAGCATCGCTACGAGTGAGAAAGTCTCATCGCAGTCAACTCCTTTGAACTTGTTGGAAAACATCTTATCGACAAGTTGAGCTTTCTTAATGGTGACATTTACCATCATTGTCCGTCTTCCTTTTAAAATCCATATGTACCTAACAGCCTTACGACCATCAAGTAGTTCTTCCAAAGTCTACACTTTGTTTTCATATATGGATCCTCTCTCGGATTATATGGCCTCGAGCCATTTATCGGAATCCGGGCCCACCATCGCTTCTCCATAGCTCGTAGGTTCATTGTTGTCTCGCAACATGACTTCCAAGACAGGACTACGTACCATTCTGAAGTAGTACGCATCCTTGTCATCCTACGAGGTTTGGTAGTGACTTGATATGAAGCTTCATGATCACTATCATAAGCTTCCACTTCAATTGGTGTAGGTTCCACAGGAACAACTCTTTGTGCCCTCCTATACACTAGTTGAAGTAACGGTTCAATAACCTCATCAAGTCTCCACCATCCTCCCACTCAATTCTTTCGAGAGAAACTTTTCCTCAAGAAAGGACCCGATTCTAGAAACAATCCCTTATTGCTTTCGGATATGAGACAGAAGGTATACCCAACTGTTTTGGGTGTCCTATGAAGATGCATTTATCCGCTTTGGGTTCGAGCTTATCAGCCTGAAACTTTTTCATATAAGCATCGCAGCCTCAAACTTTTAAGAAATGACAGCTTAGGTTTCTCTAAACCATAGTTCATACAGTGTCACCTCATCGGAATTACGTGGTGCCCTATTTAAAGGGAATGTAGTTGTCTCCAATGCCTAACCCATAAACTATTGTGGTAATTCGATAAGAGACATCATGGTATGCATCATATCCAATAGGGTGCAGTTATGATGTTCGGACACACCATCACACTATGGTGTTCCAGGCTGTATTAGTTGTGAAACGATTTCCACAATGTCTTAATTCTGTGCCAAACTCGTAATTCAGATATTCATCTCTATGATCATATCATAGATCTTTAATCCTCTTGTCACGACGATCTTTCAACTTCACACTGAAATTACTTGAACCTTTCAATAATTCAGACTCGTGATTCATCAAGTAAATATACTCAACATCTACTCAAATCATCTGTGAAGTAAAACATAACGATATCCACTACATGCCTCAGCACTCATTGGATTGCACACATCAAAATGTATTAATTCCAGCAAGTTGCTTTCTAGTTCCATTTTACTGAAACCGAGGCTTTCAGTCATCTTGCCCATGTGGTATGATTTGCATGTCTCAAGTGATTCAAAATCAAGTGAGTTCAAACGGTCCATTTGCATGGAGTTTCTTCATGCATATACACCAATAGACATGGTTCGCATGTCTCAAACTTTTCAAAAATGAGTGAGTCCAAAGATCCATCAACATGGAGCTTCCTCATGCGTTTTATACCGATATGACTTACGTGGCAGTGCCACAAGTAGGTGGTACTATCATTACTATCTTTTGGCATGAACATGTGTATCACTACGATCGAGATTCAATAAACCATTCATTTTAGGTGTAAGACCATTGAAGGTATTATTCAAATAAACAGAGTAACCATTATCCTCCTTAAATGAATAGCCATATTGCGATAGACATAATCCAATCATGTCTATGCTCAACGCAAACACCAAATAACAATTATTTAAGTTTAACACAAATCTCGATGGTTGAGGGAGCGTGCGATGCTTGATCATATCAACATTGGAAACACTTCCAACACATATCGTCAGCTCACCTTTAGCTAGTCTCCGTTTATTCCGTAGCTTTTATTTCGAGTTACTAACACTTAGCAACCGAACCGGTATCTAATACCCTTGTGCTACTAGGAGTACTAGTAAAGTACACATTAACATAATGTATATCCAATATACTTCTATCGACCTTGCCAGCCTTCTTATCTACCAAGTATCTAGGGTAATTCTGCTCCAGTGGCTGTTCCTCTTATTACAGAAGCACTTAGTCTCGGGTTTGGGTTTAACCTTGGGTTTCTTCACCAGAGCAGCAGCTGAATTGCCATTTCATGAAGTATCCCTTCTTGCCCTTGCCCTTCTTGAAACTAGTGGTTTTACTGACCATCAACAATTGATGCTCCTTCTTGATTTCTACTTTCGTGGTGTCAAACATCGCGAATATCTCAAGGATCATCATATATGTCCCCGATATATTATAGTTCATCACGAAGCTCTAGCAGCTTGGTGGTAATGACTTCGGAGAAACATCACTATCTTATCTGGAAGATTAACTCCCACTCGATTCAAATGATTGTTGTACTCAGACAATCTGAGCACAAGCTCAACAATTGAGCTTTTCTCCCTTAGTTTGCAGGCTAAGAAAATCGTCGGAGGTCTTATACCTCTTGACGTGGGCACGAGCCTGAAATCCCAATTTCAGCCCTCAAAACATCTCATATGTTTCGCGACGTTTCAAAAACTGTCTTTGGTGCCTCAACTCTAAACCGTTTAACTAAACTATCATGTAGTTATCAAAATGTGTATGTCAGATGTTCGCAACATCCACAGACAATGTTCGAGGTTCAGTACACTGAGCAGTGCATTAAGGACACAAGCCTTCTAAGAAGCAATGAGGACAATCCTCAGTTTACGGACCTAGTCCGTATAATTGCTACTATCAACTTTCAACTAAATTTTCTCTAGGAACATATCTAAATAGTAGAACTATAGCGTGAGCTACGACATAATTTGCAAAATCCTTTTTTTTGACTATGTTCAGGATAAACAAGTTCATCTTATGAACTCTCACTCAGATAGACATCCCTCTAGTCACCTAAGTGATTACATGATCCGAGTCAACTAGGCCGTGTCCGATCATCACGTGAGACGGACTAGTCAACATCGGTGAACATCTTCATGTTGATCGTATCTTCTATACGACTCATGCTCGACCTTTCGGTCTTCTGTGTTCCAAGGCCGTACATGCTAGGCTCGTCAAGTTAACCCTAAGTGTTTCGCGTGTGTAAATCTGTCTTACACCCGTTGCATGTGAACGTTAGAATCTAACACCCGATCATCACGTGGTGCTTCGAAACACGAACTGTCGCAACGGTGCACAGTTAGGGGAGAACACTTCTTGAAATTGTTGTAAGGGATCATCTTATTTACTACCGTCGTTCTAAGCAAATAAGATGTATAAACATGATAAACATCACATGCAATCAAATAGTGACATGATATGGCCATCATCACTTTGCTCCTTTTGATCTCCATCTTCGGGGCTCCATGATCATCATCGTCACCGGCATGACACCATGATCTCCATCATCGTGTCTTCATGAAGTTGCCTCGCCAACTATTACTTCTGCTACTATGGCTAACGGTTAGCAATAAAGTAAAGTAATTACATGACGTTTAAGTTGACACGCAGGTCATAAATAAATAAAGACAACTGCTATGGCTCCTGCCGGTTGTCATACTCATCGACATGCAAGTCGTGATTCCTATTACAAGAACATGATCAATCTCATACATCACATATATCATTCATCACATCCTTTGGCCATATCACATCACATAGCATACCCTGCAAAAACAAGTTAGACGTCCTCTAATTGTTGTTTGCATGTTTTACGTGGCTGCTATGGGTTTCTAGTAAGAACGTTTCTTACCTACGCAAAGACCACAACGTGATATGCCAATTGCTATTTACCCTTCATAAGGACCCTTTTCATCGAATCCGATCCGACTAAAGTGGGAGAGACAGACACCCGCTAGCCACCTTATGCAACTAGTGCATGTCAGTCGGTGGAACCAGTCTCACGTAAGAGTACGTGTAAGGTCGGTCCGGGCCGCTTCATCCCACGATGCCGCCGAATCAAGATAAGACTAGTAACGGCAAGCATATTGAACAAAATCAACGCCCACAACTACTTTGTGTTCTACTCGTGCATAGAATCTACGCAATAGACCTAGCTCATGATGCCACTGTTGGCGAACGTAGCAGAAATTCAAAATTTTCCTACGTGTCACCAAGATCTATCTATGGAGAGACCAGCAACGAGGGGAAGGAGAGTTGCATCTACATACCCTTGTAGATCGCTAAGCGGAAGCGTTCAAGTGAACGGGGTTGATGGAGTCGTACTCGTCGTGATTCAAATCACCGATGATCCTAGTGCCGAACGGATGGCACCTCCGCGTTCAACACACGTACAGCCCGGTGACGTCTCCCACGCCTTGATCTAGCAAGGAGAGAGGGAGAGGTTGAGGAAGACTTCATCCAACAGCAGCACAACGGCGTGGTGGTGGTGGAGGAGCGTGGCTATCCTGCAGGGCTTCGCCAAGCACCACAGAAGAGGAGGAAGAAGAGACACAGGGCTGCACCAAGAGAGATTGAATCGCGTGTTGTGGGCAGCCCCCTAGGCCTCATATATATAGGGGAAGGGGAGGGCTGCGCCCCCTCTAGGGTTCCCACCCCTAGGGGGGGCGGCAGCCCTAGATGGGGCCAAGGGTGGCGGCCAAGAGGGGGAGGGGAGAGGGAGGTGCCCCAATATGGGCCCTAAGGCCCATATCCCATTAGGGTTTGCCCCCTTTCCACCTCTTGGGCACCTTGGGCCCTTGTGGGAGGCGCACCAGCCAACTAAGGGGCTGGTCCCTCACCACTCTTAGCCCATGCAAGCCTCCGGGGCAGGTGGCCCCACTTGGTGGACCCCTGGGACCCTCCCGGTGGTCCCGGTACGTTACCGATAAACCCCGAAACTCTTCCGCTGTCCAAAACAGGACTTCCCATATATAAATCTTTACCTCCGGACCATTCCGGAACTCCTCGTGACGTCCGGGATCTCATCCGGGACTCCGAACAACATTCGGTAACCACATACTAACTTCCTTTATAACCCTAGCGTCATCGAACCTTAAGTGTGTAGACCCTACGAGTTCGGGAGACATGCAGACATGACCGAGACGTTCTCCAGTCAATAACCAACAGTGGGATCTGGATACCCATGTTGGCTCCCACATGTTCCACGATGATCTCATCGGATGAACCACGATGTCAAGGACTTAATCAATCCCGTATACAATTCCCTTTGTCTATCGGTACGATACTTGCCCGAGATTCGATCGTCGGTATCCCGATACCTTGTTCAATCTCGTTACTGACAAGTCTCTTTACTCGTTCCGTAACACATCATCCCGTGATCAACTCCTTGATCACATTGTGCACATTATGATGATGTCCTACCGAGTGGGCCCAGAGAAACCTCTCCGTCACACGGAGTGACAAATCCCAGTCTCGATTCGTGCCAACCCAACAGACACTTTCGGAGATACCTGTAGTGCACCTTTATAGTCACCCAGTTACGTTGTGACATTTGGTACACCCAAAGCATTCCTACAGTATCCGGGAGTTGCACAACCTCATGGTCTAAGGAAATGATACTTGACATTAGCAAAGCTTTAGCATACGAACTACACGATCTAGTGCTATGCTTAGGATTGGGTCTTGTCCATCACATCATTCTCCCAATGATGTGATCCCGTTATCAACGACATCCAATGTCCATGGTCAGGAAACCGTAACCATATATTGATCAACGAGCTAGTCAACTAGAGGCTTACTAGGGACATGGTGTTGTCTATGTATCCACACATGTATCTGAGTTTCCTATCAATACAATTATAGCATGGATAATAAACGATTATCATGAACAAGGAAATATAATAATAACTTATTTATTATTGCCTCCAGGGCATATTTCCAACACCTATGACACAACATGAATGAAGTAAAACTACGAAGGATCTAAGTCTTCGAGTTCCATATGCTTCATGGGGAGTCTTCATATGTCATTGTCTTCGACATGAATGTCTTCATGAACCACCATTGTCTTCAATGTCTTCGTACATTTTTAGGGGTCATCTCTGGTAACTAAACCGAATCAATGAGGGACTTCTACCTGTGTTATCCTGCAATTCTCACAAACACATTAGTCCCTCAACTAGGTTTGTCGTCAATACTCCAAAACCAACTAGGGGTGGCACTAGATGCACTTACAACCTCCCCCTTTTTGGTGATTAATGACAAACTAGTTGAAGTTTTCAACGGGGAACATAATTTGTGAAATTGTAAAGGAATTGTCTTCATAAGCTACAAGGGCTCCCCCTGAAGATGTGCATATAAGTGATTTGCTTCTGGAACGCAAATGCACATAGCAGGTTGTATTTTTGGGAATCCACTTCAACTTATGACGACAATCCATCATGCATGTAAGGATATATGAACATAATGACATGCATAATGAAAAATGGACGTCTGCGAAATGATATAAGTGCGGAAATTATCGTCGTACATGCGGAATTTATCTTCGCAAAAACACAGTGGCAAACATAGTAGCAGACGACCATCAAGTTTAAGTGTTACAACTCAAAGAACCAAATGTAGCAAAACGAGAGTTGTAAGCACGAAGCAAAATGCAAAATATAAAGCACCCGCCCATATTATTGACCCGCTTGAAGACTATAAACATCATATGCTTCTCCCCCTTTTGATGACCAAAAAGGTTTGAAGACATAGAGTTTTCTACGCGTTCCCAGGCGCAGCAGGGTCGGTGGAGGCGTTTGGTGGTGCTGGCGAGCTTGGTGCAGTGACGACGCGTGCTGAATCTCTCTTTGAAGCCATCCTCTTGCAGTTCAGCTTCAGTGCACATCATGGTGAGGCCTTTCCAAGTGCGGCGACGGGTTTCATGTGCGACAAAGGCATTCTTGGTGGCCGGATTCCTGATGCGATTGACGTCTTGCATGATACTGTGCATCTGCCTTTTGAGCCAGTCGTGATGCCTATCTTGCGTTTGGTGCAGAGCCACAAGAAGTTCACGGTCAGTGAGTGTACGAGCGCGTTTCTTGGGTCTCTGTGCAGCTGTGCTGTCAGTGGCTTCAGTTGATGCAGGGGCACGCGTGGTGCCAGCCATTGGATAGACTCTGGAAATGGCTTCAACACCTTCATCATGCTGAGTGAAGCTCTGGTGTTCTGCACTCTGAAGACTTAATGGCTGCTTGGCAGGCTCAGGATAAATCGCTTCAGCAGAGGTGTCCACATCAGGTAAGAAGATTCTGTGGTTGCGGACAGAGGGTTGATAGGATATAGCAGAGTGGAGCTTGATGAGCCTCATAACCCATGGAGCATAAATCTTCAGACCAAAGAGATCTGAGCCAGACGCTGCAAGTTGGCGTATAAAGAGATCCTGGGCATTGAAGCATTTTCCATGCAGGATGCAGAAGATGAGAGTCTTCATGGCACCTTCAACCTTGGCATATCGAGAGTGCCCCTTAATGGGCCATAGAGTCCGCCTGACGATGTGATAGATAGTTCTGGGCGGGTACTCTAAGTCTTCAACGAAGAACTCGGTTGGGTAAGGTGCATCAGGAAGCAATGGCTTCATCATTGAGAGCATCTGACTCATATTTGGCCCAGGTCGCTGAAATATGCTCTCAACTGCTTCAGCATGGAGTTGGCAGCCTTCTTCGAAGAGTTCGCCAGGAGTGGGTAGGCCGGTGAGCTCAATGATATCGAATGCATTGGCTTCATGATGGACATTGCCGGTCATCCACTCCAGGACCCAAGTCTTCGGATCTCTGTTGTAGCCTTTGATGTGCAGTGTGGCATAGAACTGGAGCAGAAGCTCTTCATTCTAGTGCTCTTCATCTGTAATAAACGGCAGCAGGCCAACTTGCTTGAAGCAGTCCAGTGCTTCTTCCAGACCAGGCAGACCAGCAATAGCTTCAACCTCAAGGCGCTGGTGTGGAAAGATACGGCCTTGGTTGTAGAGGACGCAGGAGTAGTAGCTGCGCTGTGGGTAGCTCCAGAACCTATCTGATACAATCCGTTCCCTTGAATAAGGGTTCTTGGAGCGGTTGAAGAAAGTGTTGTCTGGCTTGAAGCTATTGACATTAAAGGTGCCAGGAGCTGTTGCAGGACCTGGGAACCTTGGCAATCGTGGGATTGGCTTCTGGACCTGGGGCCTGTGCGCAATATGATAGTTGAACTGTGGACCGGCAGCAGACTCAGGCATAGAAGGTTCAGAGGCAGTAGCTTCAGTATCTCTTGAAGCTGTTCGTTGGTCGGGCTCCACAAATGCTTCAGTATTGGGTGTGGCAGCCGCAATGGTGTCAGCCTCATCACGTGGAGTGAGAGGGATGGATTCAGGTACGTTCTCCTTGAGAACTTCTTTTTGTTGGTGCGGGGGAGATGGGGCTTGAGGTTCTTCGTGCTCTTCTTCATGTTCTTCGGCTGATGCAGCCGGAATGTCGTCAGCAGTCTGAGCCCTTGGCCCTTTGCGAAGCCTACGGAATGCAGGCGACGCTGGTGGAGTTGAAGTGGGCTGGGGCTCATTCTCTTCCTCCTGTGGGCGATCTGCCCACGATGCATCTTGGGTGATTGGCGTCAAGGGACGACCAATGCTGATCACTTTGCTTGGTTCAAGCTGAGGAAGGACTGCATCATCTTGCACATTGTCTTGGAGACCAATGTCTTCAGCAGCGTTGGGGTCGGCTGCTGGAATGTCTTCAGCGTGCGGAGCCTCTGTGGAAGCAGGCTCATGCACGGTCAACTGACGATCTTCGTTAGGAAAGCGGACGGAGAGGGGTTCGACTATCAGGGGCTCTGTGGGAGCAGCCCGAGACTTCTTGGTCTTGCGCTTCTTGATGGTGGGGTCTGAAGGAGAGGCTTCAGGGTGTTTCCTCTTCTTTGCTTCAGCTTCGGCTGTCCTTGTCTTCTTAAGCTCTGAAGCGGTTGAGCGGTGCTTTGGCTTCGAGCCAGTCTTGGCAGTGGGGAAGACAATCGAAACAGCTTCTTGCCTTGGGGCCTCTTGTTCAGCCACAGCGGGCTTCTTCTTTTTCTTCGCGTCCATCCTGGGGTCGATGCCGGGACGCCCAAGTGCCTTTCGCTTCTCGGCCTCATTGTAGGCCTGCACACAGAGATCAGCCAAATTCTTCATGCACTCACGCGAACCCTGAGCCTCTGCACGTTTCTGCATAAAGTTTTCCTTCAACTCGTGCAGCATGACTTTGAAGTCTTTGACTTCTTGGACGCTGAGCGTGGCCATGTTCTGCTTGAACTGAGCCTTTTCAAAATCTATCTTCTGCTTCAGTTCCACTATGCACTGGGCAATTGCGAGTTCTGAAGCAATAGCTCCTTGGAAGGCTACGCTGAGGCCAATGGGCAGCTGCAGATCATCGAAGCTGATGTTGGGTGTATCAAACGACTCATCAATGAAGTTGTGGATGATTGCTGCATCGAACAGAGGCAGATTGTTGAAGATTTCAGCCTCCTCCTTGCTCTTGATTAGCTGCTCAAGAGCGTCATCGGCAAGATCTTCGTCACTTGATAGATCAATGGCCTCGCAGCGTAGAATGGCAGCGGCAGTGAGCTCTTTGCCAGTGTGTGGCTGAGGCTTCTTGGCTTCTTGGGGCTTAGAGACTCGTGATAAGTCTTCAGACTGCACACTTGCTTCAGGAGGTGCAGTGGCCAATGGCTTCACTCTGGAGATCTTGAGAGAGGTGGCTGGCTTTGAAGCTTTTGGCTTTTTCTTCGTCTGCTTAGGCTCCGGGGCAGTAGGAGCGTCATCAGACTCAGTGTCTGCTGGAGGGTCGTTCACGGCAGTCCCTTGGACTAGAATGCGAGTGATGAGGCCTTCGAGATTGGCATACGGCCCGATGACATTGGGATTTGCGTCGCGTGTGCCATCCGCCCTTGGCTTAGGGGGACCAGGGTTGAAGTCCAGCCCAAACTCCTTGTTTTGCTTCGCAGAGTTCTGAGCAAATTGGAAGTTGCGCTTGAATAGATTGTCATCGCGACACCAGAGAAGGGATGACGGATGTGCTTCAGCTGGCTGTGGTCCTCTGACCATGCATGGATAGAAGCCTTGAGCAATGGCTTCGTCTCTGGACCGGGGTACGAGATTTTTGTACAATACATCTCCCCATGGTCTCTTGATGGCGCACTTCTCTGCATATTCCTTTGTGACGAAGAGGTATTGGAACCACTGCTCTGCCCAATATCTTCGAATCCATTGGATTCGTGTCTTGGGCTGACCATAGCTCTCTTCAGGATCAGTTTGGTACATTTCTGCCAAATCCTCAAGCAGATCCTTAGACGTTTCACCACGTCTTTGTCTACCTCCCTTTCTTGCTGGTTTTTCTGCTGCCATGAAGCTTAACTTGGAAGGCTTCAAGAGATTCAAAGTCTTCAAAGGCTTCCTTTTGCTTGACCAACAGGAACTTGCTTCGGGAGAATTGATGTGACACTGTAAGAACTCTGCAAATGAATGCAAACTATGAGAACCAAAAGATTCTCCCACGGACATGTACCTGTGACAGCATTAAGGTGCGAGGGAAGGGGAAGAGGTCATATGCATTCTCAGAAGATTTTGAAGACAAATCAATTTAGAAGATATTGACCTCATTATGCGAAGACATTCACTTTATAGAAAAGAAGTTGGTTCCAGATTTGTACTAACCTATAGATCAGTACAAGTGAGGAATCTAACTACTTCATGAAGAACAAGTGAATATACTAGGCAAGTTATGAGTTGCAGATGAGAGAGATGAAACTTGTGTGAATGGAAACCTCTTTTGGCAGAAAGTGATGGAGCTATAGGATCAAAAGAGGCTGTAAAAAGACCTGTTATTTACCAGACTTGGAACTGCTAGACGAGGTGAGAGTTGAGGCCGAGCAGTTCGATCCTCCGTGCCCTAACTTGGCGACGGAAGACACCTACGGCGACGGCGGAGAGACCGATGTCCGCAGTCGGCGTGAGAACGGTGTCAGAGAGGTTGCGGCAGTGAAGCACTTTGTCGCCGGCGTCGTTGAGAGTTAGCGGTGGCGCTAGGGTTCGTGCGAGGGTGGAAGAAGAGATAATGACCGCAGTGAAACGTGTATTTATAGGGATATGGGCGGCACTGCGCTATTACTCAGGTGCCCCTGGCGATTCGCATCTGATCAGTACGTGGCCAGCATGCGGAATTGTGGGGGCAGTTTCACCCCACGCACGCCTTGTTTGTCGGGAGCCGTTCCTACTTCTCCGGATTTCTTGTTGATGGAATAACATTGAAAGCAGTTTTAAAGTTTGTCTCTGTGCCTTCATCTGACAAGGATGCAGTGAAGACATTGGACAGTTTCAATAGAATGCATATGACTTGGAGAGATAGAGTTTGAGGTAGGAAGCATGGAGAGGTTAGGGTCCGATCACATTCACTTAGTTCAAAAGATTCAAACAAGAAGGCATAGCTATAAGTGAATGTGTAGAGGACAGAACACCAGTACATATATATAATCTACATAGTGAAGATAATCATGAAGACAAATTGAGATTGAAGCCAAACCAAATGTGAAAACATAGCAAATGTGACGCCTTGGGTGGAACACTTCAAACAGAAAATTTGGTGGTGGCGTCACCCACCGTATAGGAAGTATTAGACCCAGACACGGCACACAATTATCGTGGCGCTCCGAAGTCAAATTCCATGTTAATGTATTCACACTTAGAATGTATGTCTTCATTGATTGAAGATATACGTTACTTCGTGTGTTGCACATCTAAGTCATCAACATGCATAAGTGTTAGGATGTGTGCCTGATCACAGGACATTTGAGGATTCCAAGATATTTAGCTCACACCATAACTTGCAAAATCTCTTCTTATCCAAGGGCTTGGTGAAGATATCTGCCAATTACTCTTCAGTGTTGACGTGTATGATATCAATGTCTTCCTTTGCAACATGATCTCTGAGAAAATGATGACGAATTTCAATGTGCTTTGTCTTCGAGTGCCGAACTGGGTTGTTGGCGATCTTGATGGCGCTTTCGTTGTCGCAGTAAAGTGGCACTTGCTTCAGATGAATGCCATAATCCTTGAGGGTTTGCTTCATCCATAGAAGCTGAGCGCAGCAGGATCCAGCAGCAATGTATTCAGATTCAGCAGTGGAGAGAGATACACAGTTCTGCTTCTTTGAAGACCAACAGACAAGTGATCGGCCCAGAAAGTGACATGTGCCTGATGTGGACTTCCGATCAACCTTGTCACCAGCGTAATCAGCATCCGAAAATCCAACCAGATCAAACTCTGAGCCCTTTGGATACCATAACCCTAGAGTTGGGGTGTGAGCCAAATATCGAAGAATTCGCTTCACAGCTAAGTGATGCGACTCCTTTGGTGCCGCTTGGAACCGAGCACACATGCAAACACTAAGCATAATATCTGGCCTAGATGCACATAAATAAAGCAAAGAACCAATCATGGAGCGGTATACCTTTTGATCGGACTCTTTACCATTGTCGTCAGGACCCAGATGATGTTTGGCTGGCATTGGTGTTGTGAAGCCTTTGCAGTCTTGCATACCGAACTTCTTCAGTCAATCTTTGAGATATTTCTCTTGAGATATGAAGATGCCATTGCGTTGTTGCCATATCTGAAGACCGAGGAAGAATTTCAGCTCCCCCATCATAGACATCTGATATTGCTCTTGCATCATATATCCGAACTCCTCACTGTACTTCGGATTGGTGCAGCCGAAGATAATGTCATCCACATATATATGGCACACAAACAGTTCACCATCATATGTCTTCGTGAAGAGAGTGGGATCTAGGGAACCAGGTATGAAGCCTTTGCTCTTCAGGAAGTATTTGAGTCTATCATACCAGGCCCGAGGGGCTTGTTTGAGGCCATATAGTGCCTTATTGAGCTTGTAAACCATGTTAGGATGTTTTGGATCTTCAAACCCAGGTGGTTGTGCAACATACACTTCTTCTTCAATTTTGCCATTGAGGAAGGCACTCTTTACATCCATTTGATACAGAATTATGTTGTGATGATTTGCATAGGCCAGCAGTATACGGATGGCTTCAAGTCTTGCAACAGGAGCAAATGTTTCATCGAAGTCAATGCCTTCCACTTGAGTATATCCTTGAGCAACGAGACGAGCCTTGTTTCGGACGACTTGGCCATGCTCATCTTGCTTGTTGCGGTATATCCATTTGGTGCCTATTATGTTATGCTTCCGTGGATCAGGACGCTTAACCAACTCCCATACATTGTTCAGCTCAAACTGTTGAAGCTCTTCTTGCATAGCTTGAATCCATTCAGGTTCCATAAAAGCTTCATCAATTTTCTTGGGTTCAGTGATTGAAACGAATGCGAAGTGTCCGCAGAAATTTGCCAGTTGAGTTGCCTTTGAACGAGTTAGTGGACCTGGTGCATTGATGCTATCAATGATTCTGTCAATCTGCACTTCATTGGCAACACGAGGATGTAGGGGTCGAAGACTTTGCTCTTGCTGATCTACGTTGTCATGGGGAGGAATGTCTTTAGGCTGAGCATTGTCTTCATGTGGATCAGGTGCTGAGATGATAAGTTCTTCTTCAGGATGAGCTTCAGAAGGTACCCATTAGCTTGATTGATTCACTGGCTGGAACTTCATCTACCACATCTGGTAGATGCTCTCTTTGTGACCCATTGGTCTCATCGAACCGCGCATCCACTATTTCAACCACTTTGTAGTGAAAGAGATTGAAGACTCTGTAGGAGTGCGAATCCTTTCCATATCCAAGCATAAAGCCCTCATGTGCCTTTGGAGCAAATTTTGAGGTGTGGTGAGGGTCCTTGTTCCAGCATCTTGATCCAAATACTCTGAAGTAACTGACATTTGGCTTCTTGCCAGTCAGAAGTTCATAAGATGTATTGTTCAGTAGCTTGTGAAGATATACACGGTTGATAGTATGACATGCAGTGTCAATGGCTTCAGTCCAGAATTTTCTTGGTGTCTTGTACTCATCTAACATTGTTCTGGCCATTTCAATGAGTGTTCTGTTCTTGCGTTCGACGATGCCATTCTGTTGTGGCGTGTATGGAGCTGAGAATTCATGAGTGATGCCCAATGTATCAAGATATGTGTCAAGGCCAGTGTTCTTGAATTCTATGCCATTGTCACTTCTGATGTGCTTTATCTTGGCGCCATAATTGTTCATAGCCCGATTTGCGAAGCGTCTGAAGACATCCTGCACTTCAGTCTTGTAAAGGATTATGTGCACCCAAGTATATCTAGAGTAATCATCAACAATGACGAAGCCATAGAGGCAAGCAGTAGTGGAAAAAGTTGAGTAGTGAGTGGGACCGAAGAGATCCATGTGAAGCAGTTCGAAGGGTTGAGTAGTGGTCACGATTTTCTTCGAAGGATGTTTTGCCCTTGTCATCTTCCCAGCTTCACAGGCACCGCATAAGTGATCTTTCTTGAACTTGAAGCCCTCGATGCCTATGACATGCTTCTTCTTCGCAAGGGTGTGGAGGTTCCTCATGCCAGCATGCCCAAGTCTTCGATGCTAAAGCCAGCATTCTGAAGCCTTTGCGAGAAGACATACTGCGAGCTGTGGCCCTGCTGAGAAATCTACCATGTACAAATCATCTTTCCGATACCCTTCAAACACTAGAGACTTCTCAGATTCCATTAGTACCAGGCAACGATATTTTCCAAAGATTACAATCATGTTCAAATCGCAAAGCATTGAGACAGACATTAAGTTGAAGCCAAGGGATTCAACAAACATGACTTTATCCATGTGTTGATCCTTTGAGATTGCAACTCTACCTAGACCCAGTACCTTACTTTTACCAGTGTCAGCGAATGTGATGTGGCTCTTGTCAGATGGACGTAGGGTTGAGTCCATAAAGAGACTTCTTTTGCCAGTCGTGTGATTTGTACACCCACTGTCAATAATCCATTCTGAAGACTCTGAAGTCACTGGTGTCGTACCCTACAGTGCAGTTAGGGGGATAGGCTTCACGAAGAGTGTTATGAAGCAAAAACATTTGACGAACCAGTGGATTATGAAAACTTAGATCCAGGTTAGGACAAGTAGGGAGAGTAGCATGCGATTCAGGTATGAAATACATAGTGATGCCATTCGGGCATTTGATCTTGCGCCCCACAAGATTTTTAAGGTCCCCAGCAATAGCATCAGAAGATTTTGGTTTTCTGCTGGAGACCTTTCCCTGCAAAAGAGAGTTAAGCTTTCTTAACCACCCACATCTTCAAGGGTGGCTTAGAAGCAATAAGTCTAAGTGCACCATCTGAGAATTTTGGCTTTGGAGCCCTAGCAAACAGTCTAGCAGGTGGGCAATAGTACTCATAAGAATAGGCAGAATAGTTCTTGGTCATATGATTATGACGGTTTGAAGAACCGCTCTCATATGCCTGAGCATGGTTTCCCTGCAAAACATTTGTGTTAGTGCGACTCAAGTGAGTCCTCTGCCTGTATGAAGCCTTTGGACCATATGAAGCCTTTGGTATGAGGTTTGTCTTCATCATGTGAGGTGTCATGAGGACATTCACAGGAAGATTCTCAAGACACGTTTTTGGAACCCAGATCTTCTTCATAGGCGGTCCATTCCTGCAGTTAGTACCAATGTACCTGGCAAATACTTCACCATTCTGATTCTTAAACAGTTTATAGTTTGCATCAAAGGATTCATCAATGATAATAGGATTAGCACAAGTGAAGCCAGATAGATTGGATGGATCTGCTGAGGATTCCTTTGCAGCAACCCATGTGGTTTTGGGGTACTGCTCAGGTTTCCAGTAAGAGCCATCTGCATTAATTTTCCTCACGAACCCAACACCCTCTTTCCTAGGGTTTCGGTTCAGAATCTGCTTCTTGAGGACATCACATAATGTCTGATGTCCTTTGAGACTTTTGTACATCCCTGTTTCAAGCAATGTCTTCAATCTAGCATTCTCATCAGCAATAGCAGTGGTATCCTCGGCAGAGGGGTTAGTTACCACTTCAACAGTTGAAGATATTGCAACAGCAGTAGCAGTGGAACATTCAGCAACAGAAGTAGCATTATCACGCTCAATGCATTTAAGGCATGGTGGTTCAAATCCTTCCTGAGCAGAACTGATCTGTTCGGCTCGAAGTGACTCGTTTTCCTTTTGAAGATCTTCATGATCCGCTCTCAACTTCTCAAGATCTTGCTTCTTTTGAAGATAATCATAGGAAAGCTTTTCATGAGTAGTTGAGAGAGTCTCAAGACGATCTTCGAGTTCCTGATACTTAACATGAAGATTTTTTATGTCTTCAATTAAGGATTCAGAACGAGTCATTTCAGCACCCAACAGATCATCGCTTCTGTCTAATAGTTTTTGAATATGTTCCATGGACTTTTGTTGTTCAGTTGCAATTTTAGCAAGTGTTTTGTAGCTGGGTTTTGAATCACAATCAGAGTCATCGTCACTGGATGTTTGATAGTGAGTAGTGCATGTGTTTACCTTGGCACCACGTACCATGAAGCAGTAGGTAGGAGTAGAGTCGTCCTTGTCATTTGCATCGGTGTTGGTGATGAAGTCATTGTCTTCAGTGTTGAAGATGGACTTGGCGACGTAGGCTGTAGCCAGACTCGCAATGCCTGAATCAGACTCCTCCTCAGACTCCACCTCTGCCTCCTCAGAAGCGGACTCCTCCTCTGAATCCATTTCCTTGCCAACAAACGCACGAGCCTTGCTAGATGAACTCTTCTTGTGTGATGAAGACTTTGAGGAAGACTTGGACGAAGACTTAGAGTATTTCTTCGTCTTCTTATCGTCAGAGTCATATTCCTTGCTCTTCTTCTTCTTTCTGTTCTCATTGTCCCACTGTGGACACTCAGAGATGAAGTGTCCAGTTTTCTTGCACTTGTGACATGTTTTCTTCTTGTAGTCATGAGTAGAAGCTTCATCATTCCTTGAGCTTGATCGTGAAGACTTTCTGAAGCCTTTCTTCTTGGTGAATTTCTGGAACTTCTTCACTAGCATTGCAAGTTCCCTTCCAATGTCTTCAGGATCATCAGAACTGCTATCAGATTCTTCTTCAGATGAGGACACAGCTTTTGCCTTCAAGGCACGAGTTCGCCCATAGTTTGGACCGTAGATATCTCTTTTCTCAGAAAGCTGAAACTCATGTGTGTTGAGCCTCTCAAGTATGTCAGACGGATCGAGTGTCTTGAAGTCTGGACGTTCTTGAATCATCAGGGCTAGGATGTCAAATGAACTGTCAAGTGATCTTAGCAGCGTCTTGGCGATTTCATGTTTGGTGAGCTCAGTGGCGCCGAGGGCTTGAAGCTCATTTGTGATGTCAGTGAGCCGGTCAAATGTGTGTTGGACATTCTCATTGTCATTTCGCTTGAAGCGGTTGAAGAGATTGCGAAGAACACTGATTCTCTGATCTCTCTGGGTTGAGATGCCTTCATTGACCTTGGAGAGCCAGTCCCAAACCAGCTTGGATGTCTTCAAGGCACTCACACGGCCGTACTGTCCCTTGGTCAGATGACCACAGATAATATTCTTGGCAGTGGAGTCCAGTTGAGTGAACTTCTTGACATCAGCAGCAGTGACACCTTCTCCAGCCTTGGGAACGCCGTTTTCGACGACATACCATAGGTCGACGTTAATGGCTTCAAGATGCATGCGCATCTTATTCTTCCAGTAGGGATATTCAGTTCCATCGAAGACGGGGCACGCAACGGAAAATTTAATTATCCCTGCAGTCGACATAGCTAAAACTCCAGGTGGTTAAACCGAATCACACAAAACGAGGGAGCACCTTGCTTTGATACCAATTGAAAGTGCGTTATATCGACTAGAGGGGGGGTGAATAGGCGATTTTTATGAAAGTCTTCAAAACATGAAAGTTATGAAGACAAACAGTGTGGACAAGCCTATCACTATGCAGCGGAAGTTAGATTACAAAACGCAAGCCATAGTCAAGTATACAATATAGTGAAAGCACAGTGACCAACAGCTTCAGTGTAATGAGGATCAGGTAGGAAGAAGTTATGAAGCCAAACAGATCATACAGTCAAGTTGTGAAGACAGAAGACAAGGCAAGCATGCAATAGCTTCACAAAGTGTACTAGTAAGTAAAGGGAGGTGAAGATGAAAACAGTGACATGTTGAAGACAATGATATGTTGGACCAGTTCCAGTTGCTGTGACAACTATACGTCTGGTTGGAGTGGCTAGGTATTTAAACCAAAGGACACACAGTCCCGGACACCCAGTCCTGAACACGCAGCTCAGGACACCCAGTCCTCACCGTTTTCTCCTTGAGCTAAGGTCACACAGACCTCGCCCAATCACTCTGGTAAGTCTTCAAGGTAGACTCCCAAACCTTCACAGACTTCGTTCACCGGCAATCCACAATTTCTCTTGGATGCTCAGAACGCGACGCCTAACCGTCTGGAGGATGCACAGTCCTCAAGTGTAATAAGTCTTCAGATCACTCAGACAAGAAGACTTAAGTGATGCCCAATTACTCTGGCTCTGGGTGGTTAGGGCTTTTCTCCTCATTAGGGATTTTCTCTCAAAGGCTTCGAGGTGGGTTGCTCTCAAACGACAAAAGCCGTGCACTGAAATCTGACCTGACCTGATTTGTCCGAAATGACCCTGGGTCACTAAGGAACTGACACGTGTACTAACGGTCGGATTTCAAACTCTCACGACAACTTTACTTGGGCTGCAAGTAAAGCTGACTTGTCTGACTCTAGACAAGATTTTCTCTCATTATCTTCACTCGAAGACATAGGATTTGAATTAGGCATCACTTCAGTCATCCTGACTGGTTCTCTTGGACCCCACTTAACAGTACGGTGGTTCCTATGACACAACATGAATGAAGTAAAACTACGAAGGATCTAAGTCTTCGAGTTCCATAGGCTTCATGGGGAGTCTTCACATGTCATTGTCTTCGACATGAATGTCTTCATGAACCACCATTGTCTTCAATGTCTTCGTACATTTTTAGGGGTCATCTCTGGTAACTAAACCGAATCAATGAGGGACTTCTACCTGTGTTATCCTGCAATTCTCACAAACACATTAGTCCCTCAACTAGGTTTGTCGTCAATACTCCAAAACCAACTAGGGGTGGCACTAGATGCACTTACAGTGTCAACGCTTCCACTGCGATCTACAAGGGTACGTAGATCAGACTCTCCCCCTCGTTGCTATGCATCACCATGATCTTGCGTGTGCGTAGGAAATTTTTGAAATTACTATGTTCCCCAACAGTGGCATCCGAGCCTAGGTTTTATGGTTTGATGTTATATGCACGAGTAGAACACAAGTGAGTTGTGGACGATATAAGTCATACTGCCTACCAGCATGTCATACTTTGGTTCGGCGGTATTGTTGGACGAGACGACCCGGACCAACCTTACGCGTACGCTTACGCGAGACCGGTTCCCTCGAAGTGCTTTGCACATAGATGGCTTGCGGGCGACTGTCTCTCCAACTTTCGTTGAACCAAGTGTGGCTACGCCCGGTCCTTGAGAAGGTTAAAACGGAGTCTATTTGACAAACTATCGTTGTGGTTTTGATGCATAGGTGAGATGAGTTCTTGCTTAAGCCCGTAGCAGCCATGTAAAACTTGCAACAACAAAGTAGAGGACGTCTAACTTGTTTTTGCAGGGCATGTTGTGATGTGATATGGTCAAGGCATGATGCTAAATTTTATTGTATGAGATGATCATGTATTGTAACCGAGTTATCGGCAACTGGCAGGAGCCATATGGTTGTCGCTTTATTATATGCAATGCAATCGCGATGTAATGCTTTACTTTATTACTAAGCGGTAGTGATAGTCGTGGAAGCATAAGATTGGCGAGACGACAACGATGCTACGATGGAGATCAAGGTGTCGCGCCGGTGACGATGGTGATTTTGACGGCGCTTCGGAGATGGAGATCACAAGCACAAGATGATGATGGCCATATCATATCACTTATATTGATTGCATGTGATGTTTATCTTTTTATGCATCTTATCTTTCTTTGATTGATGGTAGCATTATAAGATGATCTCTCACTAAATTATCAAGAAGTGTTCTCCCTGAGTATGCACCGTTGCCAAAGTTCGTCGTGCCCAGACACCACGTGATGATCGGGTGTGATAAGCTCTACGTCCATCTACAAGGGGTGCAAGCCAGTTTTGCACACGCAGAGTACCCAGGTTAAACTTGACGAGCCTAGCATATGCAGATATGGCCTCGGAACACGGAGACCGAAAGGTCGAGCATGAATCATATAATAGATATGATCAACATAAACGATGTTCACCATTGAAAACTACTCCATCTCACGTGATGATCGGTTATGGTTTAGTTGATTTGGATCACGTGATCACCTAGAGGATTAGAGGGATGTCTATCTAAGTGGGAGTTCTTAAGTAATATGATTAAATTGAACTTAAATTTATCATGAACTTAGTCCTGGTAGTATTTTGCAAATCATGTTGTAGATCAATAGCTCGGGTTGTTGCTTCCCTGTGTTTATTTTGATATGTTCCTAGAGAAAATTGTGTTGAAAGATGTTAGTAGCAATGATGCGGATTGGATCCGTGATCTGAGGTTTATCCTCATTGCTGCACAGAAAAATTATGTCCTTGATGCACCGCTAGGTGACAGACCTATTGCAGGAGCAGATGCAGACGTTATGAACGTTTGGCTAGCTCAATATGATGACTGCTTGATAGTTTAGTGCACCATACTTAATGGCTTAGAATCGGGACTTCAAAGACGTTTTGAACGTCATGGACCATATGAGATGTTCCAGGAGTTGAAGTTAATATTTCAAGCAAATACCCGAGTTGAGAGATATGAAGTCTCCAACAAGTTCTATAGCTAAAAGATGGAGGAGAATCGCTCAACTAGTGAGCATGTGCTCAGATTGTCTGGGTACTACAATCGCTTGAATCAAGTGGGAGTTAATCTTCCAGATAAGATAGTGATTGACAGAATTCTCTAGTCACCATCACCAAGTTAGTAGAACTTCGTGATGAACTATGATATGCAAGGGATAACAGAAACGATTCCCAAGCTCTTCGTGATGCTGAAATCGACGAAGGTAGAAATCAAGAAAAACATCAAGTGTTGATGGTTGACAAGACCACTAGTTTGAAGAAAAGGGCAAAAGGGAAGAAGGGGAACTTCAAAAAGAATAGCAAGCAAGTTGCTGCTCAAGTGAAGAAACCCAAGTCTGATCCTAAGCCTGAGACTAAGTGTTTCTACTGCAAAGGGACTGGTCACTGGAAGCGGAACAACCCCAAGTGATTGGCGGATAAGAAGGATGGCAAAGTGAACATAAGTATATTTGATATACATGTTATTGATGTGTACTTTACTAGTGTTTATAGCAACCCCTCAGTATTTGATACTGGTTCAGTTGCTAAGAGTAGTAACTCGAAACGGGAGTTGCAGAATAAACAGAAACTAGTAAAAGTCGAGGTGACGATGTGTGTTGGAAGTAGTTCCAAGATTGATATGATCATCATCGCACTCTCCCTATACTTTCAGGATTAGTGTTGAAACTAAATAAGTGTTATTTGGTGTTTGCGTTGAGCATGAATATGATTTGATCATGTTTATTGCAATACGGTTATTCATTTAAGTTAGAGAACAATTGTTGTTCTATTTACATGAATAAAACCTTATATGGTTACACACCCAATGAAAATGGTTCATTGGATCTCGATCGTAGTGATACACATATTCATAATATTGAAACCAAAAGATGCAAAGTTAATAATGATAGTGCAACTTATTTGTGGCACTGCACTTTAAGTCATATTGGTGTAAAGCGCATGAAGAAACTCCATGCTGATGGGCTTTCGGAATCACTTGATGCTTGCGAACCATGCCTTTTGGGCAAGATGACTAAAACGCCGTTCTCCGGAACAATGAAGCAAGCAACAGATTTGTTGGAAATCATACATACTGATGTATGTGGTCCGATGAATATTAAGGCTTGCAGCAGGTATCATTATTTTCTGACCTTCACAGATGATTTGAGCAGATATGGGGATATCTACTTAATGAAACACAAGTCTGAAACATTTGAAAAGTTCAAAGAATTTCAGAGTGAAGTTGAAAATCATCGTAACAAGAAAATAAAGTTTCTACGATCTGATCGTGGAGGAGAATATTTGAGTTACGAGTTTGGTGTACATTTGAAAAATTGTGGAATAGTTTCGCAACTCACGCCACCCGGAACACCACAGCGTAATGGTGTGTCTGAATGTCGTAATCGTACTTTACTAGATATGGTACGATCTATGATGTCTCTTACCGATCTACCACTATCGTTTTGGGGTTATGAATTAGAGACAACTGCATTCACGTTAAATAGGGCACCATCTAAATCCGTTGAGACGACACCGTGTGAACTATGGTTTGGCAAGAAACCTAAGCTGTCGTTTCTTAAAGTTTGGAGTGGCGATGCTTATGTGAAAAAGTTTCATCTCGATAAGCTCAAACTCAAATCGGAGAAATATGTCTTCATAGGATACCCAAAGGAAACAGTTGGGTACACCTTCTATCACAGATCTGAAGGCTAGACTTTTGTAGCTAAATTCGGAAACTTCCTGGAGAAGGAGTTTCTCTCGAAAGAAGTGAGTGGGAGGAAAGTAGAACTTGATGAGGTAACTGTACCTCCTCCCTTATTGGAAAGTAGTACATCACAGAAAGCGGTTTCTGTGACACCTACACCAATTAGTGAGGAAGCTAATGATGATGATCATGAAACTTCGGATCAAGTTACTACCGAATCTCGTAGGTAAACCAGAGTGAGATCCGCATCAGAGTGGTACGGTAATCCTGTTCTGGAAGTCATGTTACTAGACCATGACGAACTTGCGAACTATGAGGAAGCGATGATGAGCCCAGATTCCACGAAATGGTTTGAGGCCATGAAATCTGAGATATGATCCATGTATGAGAACAAAGTTTGGACTTTGGTTGACTTGCCCGATCGGCAAGCAATTGAGAATAAATGGATCTTCAAGAGGAAGACGGACGCTGATAGTAGTGTTACTATCTACAAAGCTAGAATTGTCGCAAAAGGTTTTCGACAAGTTCAAGGTGTTGACTACGATGAGAGCTTCTCACTCGTATCTATGCTTGAGTCTGTCCGAATCATGTTAGTAATTGCCGCATTTTATGAAATCTGGCAAATGGATAACCAAAACTGCATTCCTTAATGGATTTATTAAAGAAGAGTTGTATATGATGCAACAGAAGGTTTTGTCAATCCGAAAGGTGCTAACAAAAATGTGCAAGCTCCAGCGATCCATCTGTGGACTGGTGCAAGCATCTCGGAGTTGGAATATACGCTTTGATGAGTTGATCAAAGCATATAGTTTTATACAGACTTGTGGTGAAGCCTGTATTTACAAGAAAGTGAGTGGGAGCACTACAGCATTTCTGATAAGTATATGTGAATGATATATTGTTGATCGAAAATAATGTAGAATTATTCTGTAAAGCATAAAGGAGTGTTTGAAAGGAGTTTTTCAAAGAAAGACTTCGGTGAAGCTGCTTACATATTGAGTATCAAGATCTATAGAGATAGATCAAGACGCTTGATAAGTTTTTCAATCAGTACATACCTTGACAAGAATTTGAAGTAGTTCAAAATGGAGCAGTTAAAGAAAGAGTTCTTGCCTGTGTTACAAGGTGTGAAGTTGAGTAAGACTCATAGCCCGACCACGGCAGAAGATAGAAAGAGAATGAAAGTCATTCCCTATGCCTTGGCCATAGGTTCTAGAAAGTATGTCATGTTGTATACCAGATCTATTGTATACCCTGCATTGATTTGGCAAGGGAGTACAATAGTGATCTAGGAGTAGATCACTGGACAGCAGTCAGAATTATCCTTAGTGAAATAAGGATATGTTTCTCGATTATGGACGTGACAAAAAGGTTCGTCGTAAAGGGTTACGTCGAGGCAAGTTTTTGACACTGATCCGGATGAATCTAAAGTCTCAATCTGGATACATATTGAAAGTGGGAGCAATTAGCTAGAGTAGCTCCGTGTAGAGCATTGTAGACATAGAACTTGCAAAATACTTACGGATCTGAATATGACAGACCCGTTGACTAAAATTATCTCACAAGCAAAACATGATCACACCTTAGTACTCTTTGGGTGTTAATCACTTAGATATGTGAACTAGATTACTGACTCTAGTAAACCCTTTGAGTGTTGGTCACATGACGATGTGAACTATGGGTGTTAATCACATGGTGATGTGAACTATTGCTGTTAAATCACATGGCGATGTGAACTAGATTATTGACTCTAGTGCAAGTGGGAGACTGAAGGAAATATGCCCTAGAGGCAATAATAAAGTTATTATTTATTTCCTTATATCATGATAAATGTTTATTATTCATGCTAGAATTGTATTAACCAGAAACATAATACATGTGTGAATACATAGACAAACAGAGTGTCACTAGTATGCCTCTACTTGACTAGCTCATTAATCAAAGATGGTTATGTTTCCTAACCATGGACAAAAGAGTTGTTATTTGATTAACGAGATCACATCATTAGTAGAATGATCTGATTGACATGACCCATTCCATTAGCTTAGCACCCGATCGTTTAGTATGTTGCTATTGCTTTCTTCATGACTTATACATGTTCCTATGACTATGAGATTATGCAACTCCCGTTTGCCGGAGGAACACTTTGGGTGCTACCAAGCGTCACAACATAAATGGGTGATTATAAAGGAGCATTACAGGTGTATCCAACGGAAGATGTTGGGTTGGAGCATTACAGGTGTATCCAAAGGAGCATTACAGGTGTACTCTCGGTAATGCACATCACCTAAGCCTTGCAAGCATTGCAACTAATATGTTAGTTGTGAGATGATGTACTACGGAACGAGTAAAGAGACTTGCCGGTAACGAGATTGAACTAGGTGTTGGATACCGACGATCGAATCTCGGGCAAGTAACATACCGATGACAAAGGGGACAACGTATGTTGTTATGCGGTCTGACCGATTAAGATCTTCGTAGAATATGTAGGAGCCAATATGGGCATCCAGGTCCCGCTATTGGTTATTGACCGGAGACGTGTCTCGGTCATGTCTACATTGTTCTCGAACCATAGGGTCCGCGAGCTTAAGGTTTCGATGACAGTTATATTATGAGTTTATGAGTTTTGATGTACCGAAGGAGTTCGGAGTCCCGAATGAGATCGGGGACATGACGAGGAGTCTCGAAATTGTCGAGACGTAAAGATCGATATATTGGACGACTATATTCGGACATCGGAAAGGTTCCGAGTGATTCGGGTATTTTTCGGAGTACCGGGTAGTTAGGGGAGAAGTAATGGGCCTTGATGGGCTTTAGTGGGAAGAGAAAAAAGGCTGCTGCGCCCCCCCTCCCCTCTAGTCCGAATTGGACTAGGGAAAAGGGGCCCGGCCACCTTTCCTACTCCTCCACTTTCTTCTCCCTTCCTCCCCTCTTGATGGACTCCTACTAGGACTTGGAGTCCTAGTAGGACTCCCATCCTGGCCGCACCAATAGCCTTGGCCGGCCTCCTCCTCCTCCATCCTTTATATACTGAGGCAGGGGGCACCCCATAGACACACAAGTTGATCCATGTGATCGTTCCTTAGCCGTGTGCGGTGCCCCCTGCCACCATATTCCACCTCGGTCGTATTGTAGCGGTGCTTAGGCGAAGCCCTGCGACAGTAGAACATCAAGATCGTCACCACGCCGTCGTGCTGGCGGAACTCCTGCTCGAAGCTTTGCTGGATCGGAGCCCGGGGATCGTCATCAAGCTGTACGTGTGCTAAGAACTCGGAGGTGCTGGAGTAACGACGCTTGGATCGGTCGGATCGGGAAGAAGACGTACGACTACTTCCTCTACGTTGTGTCAACGCTTCCATTGCGATCTACAAGGGTACATAGATCAGACTCTCCCCCTCGTTGCTATGCATCACCATGATCTTGCGTGTGCGTAGGAAATTTTTGAAATTACTTCGTTCCCCAACACAAAAGGCATCCACGCGTCAGCATTTCAGTGGCTGGGGTTTTTGTTTTTTTTAAAGGGGGAGGGTTGGGGGTTTTGGGGGGTTAATTTAGGTGTGTCATATATTGTGTTAGCTAGCTAATTAATTGAGAGGAGTGTCTTCTCTTATGTCCGTGCTTGGTCGACGCTGCGTACTATACATAGAGAGGCCCTCGACACGCTAGCTAGTAAGAAAATGAAGGAAACCATTAAGTACAGAAGTTCGTCATGCATACCGAGGGAAGTGATCGACCTCTCCTTCTCCGAGAGATTGGTCGAACAACAAGTTTTTGTATTATCTATCCGACGCTACTGGCTACATACATATACAATATGTAAGATCTCTTACAATCCCCTAGCATTTGAATCAACTTCCACATGGTATTCTGTGGCTTTATTGATGACGTGGTCAAGAAAGAATCCCGCCAATTCCTCTTGAATTGCTTTCATGCGATCTTGTGGTAGGAGTTCATTCTGCATCTGCCACGTCTAATTTGAAGAAGGGGGTTAATACATATATATGAATGAAACTCAACAGAAATGACGGTGTGATAAAATGAAATTGTGAATATTATTGCTTATGCACTTCACATTGTCTTTTAGAGTATTCCCGCTTATTTTTCAAAGTAGCACCAGGGTATTAGATACCGGTTCGGTTGCTAAGTGTTAGTAACTCGAAATAAAAGCTACGGAATAAACGGAGACTAGCTAAAGGTGAGCTGACGATATGTGTTGAAGTGTTTCCAATGTTGATATGATCAAGCATCGTACGCTCCCTCTACCATCGAGATTGGTGTTTGCGTTGAGCATAGACATGATTGGATTATGTCTATCGCAATACGGTTATTCATTTAAGGAGAATAATAGTTACTCTGTTTATTTGAATAATACCTTCAATGGTCTTACACCTAAAATGAATGGTTTATTGAATCTCGATCGTAGTGATACACATGTTCATGCCAAAAGATAGTAATGATAGTACTACCTACTTGTGGCACTGCCACGTAAGTCATATCGGTATAAAACGCATGAAGAAGCTCCATGTTGATGGATCTTTGGACTCACTCATTTTTGAAAAGTTTGAGACATGCAAACCGTGTCTATTGGTGTATATGCATGAAGAAACTCCATGCAGATGGATCATTTGGACTCACTTGATTTTGAATCACTTGAGACATGCAAATCATACCACATGGGCAAGATGACTGAAAGCCTCGGTTTCAGTAAAATGGAACTAGAAAGCAACTTGCTGGAAGTAATACATTTTGATGTGTGCAGTCCAATGAGTGCTGAGGCGTGTAGTGGATATCGTTATGTTCTTACTTCATAGATGATTTGAGTAGATGTCGAGTATATTTGCTTGATGAATCACGTGTCTGAATTATTGAAAGGTTCAAGTAAATTCAGGGTGAAGTTGAAAGATCATCATGACAAGAGGATAAAAGATCTATGATATGATCATAGAGATGAATATCTGAATTACGAGTTTGGCACAGAATTAAGACATTGTGGAAATTGTTTCACAACTGATACAGCCTAGAACACCATAGTGTGATGGTGTGTCTGAACATCATAACTGCACCCTATTGGATATGATGCATACCATGATGTCTCTTATCGAATTACCACGATAGTTTATGGGTTAGGCATTAGAGACAACCACATTCACTTTAAATAGGGCACCATGTAATTCCGATGAGATGACACCGTATGAACTATGGTTTAGAGAAACCTAAGCTGTCATTTCTTAAAAGTTTGGGGCTGCGACGCTTATGTGGAAAAGTTTCAGGCTGATAAGCTCGAACCCAAAGCGGATAAATGCATCTTCATAGGACACCCAAAACAGTTGGGTATACCTCCTGTCTCAGATTCGAAAGCAATAAGGGATTGTTTCTAGAATCGGGTCCTTTCTCGAGGAAAAGTTTCTCTCGAAAGAATTGAGTGGGAGGATGGTGGAGACTTGATGAGGTTATTGAACCGTCTCTTCAACTAGTGTGTGGCAGGGCACAGAAAGTTGTTCCTGTGGCACCTACACCAATTGAAGTGGAAGCTTATGATAGTGATCATGAAACTTCAGATCAAGTCACTGCCAAACCTCGTGGGATGACAAGGATGTGTACTGCTTCAGAATGGTACGTAATCCTGTCTTGGAAGTCATGTTGCTAGACAACAATGAACCTACAAGCTATGGAGAAGCGATGGTGGTCCCGGATTCCGATAAATGGCTCGAGGCCATAAAATCCGAGAGAGGATCCATGTATGGAAACAAAGTGTAGACTTTGACAGAACAGCTCGATGGTCGTGAGGCTGTTGAGTATAGATGGATTTTAAAAGGAAGACGGACAATGATGGTAAATGTCACCATTAAGAAAGCTCGACTTGTCGTTAAGAAGTTTCCCGACAAGTTCAAGGAGTTGACTACGGTGAGACTTTCTCACTCTGTTGGAATTATATTAGCAGTCACTGCATTATTTATGAAATCTTGCAGATAGGATGTCAAAACATTGTTTCCTCGATGATTTTCTTGAGGAAAGGTTGTATGTGATACAACCGAAAGGTTTTGTCAATCCTGAAAAGATGCTAATAAGGATGCAAAGCTCCAGCAATCCTTCTGAGGACTGGAGTGAGCATCTCGGAGTTGGAATGTACACTTTGATGAGATGATCAAAGATTTTGGGTTTATACAAAGTTTATGAGAAACTTGTATTTCCAAAGAAGTGAGTGGGAGCACTATAAGAATTTCTGATGAGTATATGTTTTAACATATTGTTGATCGGAAATGACGTAGAATTTCTGGAAAGCATATAGGGTTATTTGGAAAGTTTTTTCAATGGAAAACCTGGATTAAGCTACTTGAGCATTGAGCATCAAGATCTATAAGGATAGATCAAAACGCTTAATGGTACTTTCAAATGAGCACATACCTTGACATGATCTTGAAGGTGTTCAAGATGGATCAGTCAAAGAAGGAGTTCTTGCCTGAGTTGTAAGGTACGAAGTTAAGACTTAAAGCTCGACCACGGCAGAACAGAGAGAAAGGACGAAGGTCGTCCCCTATGCTTAAGACGTAGGCTCTACAGTATGCTATGCTGTGTACCGCACCTGAAGTGTGCCTTGCCATGTGTCAGTCAAGGGGTACAAGAGTGATCCAAGAATGGATCACAGGATAGCGGTCAAAGTTATCCTTAGTAACTAGTGGACTAAGGAATTTTCTCGATTATGGAGGTGGTAAAAGAGTTCGTCGTAAAGGGTTACGCCGATGCAAACTTTGACACTAATCCAGATTACTCTGAGTAGTAAACTGGATTCGTATAGTAGAACAGTTATTCGGAATAGCTCCAAATGTAGCGTAGTAGTTGCATCTAGGAGATGACATAGAGATTTGTAAAGCACACACGGATCTGAAAGGTTCAGACCCATTGACTAAAACCTCTCTCACAAGCAACATGATCAAACCCAGAACTCATTGAGTGTTAATCACATAGTGATGTGAACTAGACTACTGACTCTAGTAAACTCTTGGGTGTTAGTCACATGGTGATGTGACCTGTGAGTGTTAATCATATAGCGATATGAACTAGATTATTGACTCTAGTGCAAGTGGGAGACTGTTGGAAATATGCCCTAGAGGCAATAATAAATTGATTATTATTATATTTCCTTGTTCATGATAATCGTTTATTATCCATGCTAGAATTGTATTGATAGGAAACTCAGATACATGTGTGGATACATAGACAACACCATGTCCCTAGTAAGCCTCTAGTTGACTAGCTCGTTGATCAATAGATGGTTACGGTTTCCTGACCATGGACATTGGATGTCATTGATAACGGGATCACATCATTAGGAGAATGATGTGATGGACAAGACCCAATCCTAAGCCTAGCACAAAGATCGTGTAGTTCGTATGCTAAAGCTTTTCTAATTTCAAGTATCATTTCCTTAGACCATGAGATTGTGCAACTCCTGATACCGTAGGAATTCTTTGGGTGTACCAAACGTCACAACGTAACTGGGTGACTATAAAGGTGCATTACAGGTATCTCTGAAAGTGTCTGTTGGGTTGGCACGAATCGAGACTGGGATTTGTCACTCCGTGTAAGCGGAGAGTTATCTCTGGGCCCACTCGGTAGGACATCATCATATGCGCAATGTGACCAAGGAGTTGATCACGGGATGATGTGTTACGGAATGAGTAAAGAGACTTGCCGGTAACGAGATTGAACAAGGTATAGGGATACCGACGATCAAATCTCGGGCAAGTACATTACCGCTAGACAAAGGGAATTGTATACGGGATTGATTAAGTCCTTGACATCGTGGTTCATCCGATGAGATCATCGTGGAACATGTGGGAGCCAACATGGGTATCCAGATCCCGCTGTTGGTTATTGACCGGAGAACGTCTCGGTCATGTCTGCATGTCTCCCGAACCCGTAGGGTCTACACACTTAAGGTTCGATGACGCTAGGGTTATAAAGGAAGTTTGTATGTGGTTACCGAATGTTGTTCGGAGTCCCGGATGAGATCCCGGACGTCACGAGGAGTTCCGGAATGGTCCGGAGGTAAAGATTTATATATGGGAAGTCCTGTTTTGGTCACCGGAAGAGTTTCGGGGTTTATCGGTAATGTACCGGGACCACCGGGAGAGTCCCGGGGGTCCACCAAGTGGGGCCACCAACCCCAGAGGCTTGCGTGGGCTAAGAGTGGTGAGGGACCAGCCCCATAGTGGGCTGGTGCGCCTCCCACAAGGGCCCAAGGTGCCCAAGAGGTGGAAAGGGGGCAAACCCTAATGGGATATGGGCCTTAGGGCCCATATTGGGGTGCCTCCCTCTCCTCTCCCCCTCTTGGCCGCCACCCTTGACCCCATCTAGGGCTGCCGCCCCCCCTAGGGGTGGGAACCCTAGAGGGGGCGCAGCCCTCCCCTTCCCCTATATATATGAGGCCTAGGGGCTGCCCACAATACGTGATTCGATCTCTCGTTGGTGCAGCCCTGCATATCTCTCTCCCTCCTCTTCTGTGGTGCTTGGCGAAGCCCTGCAGGATTGCCACGCTCCTCCACCATCACCACGCCGTTGTGCTGCTGCTGGATGGAGTCTTCCTCAACCTCTCCCTCTCTCCTTGCTGGATCAAGGCTTGGGAGACGTCACCGGGCTGTACGTGTGTTGAACGCGGAGGTGCCGTCTGTTCTGCACTTGGTCATCGGTGATTTGAATCACGACGAGTACGACTCCATCAGCCCCGTTCACTTGAACGCTTCCGCTTAGCGATCTACAAGGGTATGTAGATGCACTCTCCTTCCCCTTGTTGCTAGTCTCTCCATAGATAGATCTTGGTGACGCGTAGGAAAATTTTGAATTTCTGCTACGTTACCCAACAAGTAGTACTACTTCTGTCATTAAGTTTCTCTATATAGCTTAGCTCTTTCATTGCATGTATTTATAATCATCCTCACTATATTATGCAGATTGAAGATCGTCGAATTGAAGAAAAGACAAGTCGGTGATATTGGGTTCATTAACACATATCTCATAGATGCAACTCAGGTTAAATTTCATGCCGCAGAAACCAAGGCCAGCGTGCTACAATCGTTGATAATAAATCAAAACAAAGATATAATACTCTTTCCTTACAACTTCAAGTGAGTGTTACTATCTTGTGCGTATTCGGTTTCCCTTATATATTAGTCAAGGTTATAGTAATGTAATTGATGAGTTATGCATGCGTGTGCAGTTTCCACTATATTCTCCTACATATTAAGCTTGAGCAGGGACTAGTAACCGTCTTAGACTCAAGACGAAAAGATCCCAGGACTATGCAGACATGACTCAAATACTCTAGAAGTAAGTTAAATCGATCATTATCCACCATATCAGCAACTTTGTTCATTTCCTGATATATCAAGTAATTGTTTTCTTTCTCCGGCAGGGTTTGGAGAAAATTCACCAGAAAAGCTCCGGGACTGCCGAAGGAGCTGCAATTTAGACACCCGAAAGTAAGTACTAGCTATAGTAGCATTTTAAGCGCATCTACTGGTCATTCAAGCTCTAGTTTCATCAATACCATTTGGCATTCTTGCTTATCAGTTTGATTAACCTCTATTTCTTGTAAAGTGGTTGTGGCAGGAACAAGGGAATGGTTTCTGTGGATACTATGTTTGCGAGTCCATCCGCCACACGACCTGCGAGCGGTGCTACACTGACGAACAATATGAAGTACGTAAATAACAACATTCACAATTTTATTTTATAACCACCATTTGTGTTGAGTTTCATTCATTCATATATATATGTATTGACCCCCTTCTTTAAACTAGATGTTTCGGAAGCGGGATGAACTCCTAGCACCAGCTCGCATGCGAGGAATTCAAGAGGAATTGGCGGCATTCTTTCTTGACCACGTGATCCCTGAAGACGGAGAATTTTATGTTGACCCTGAGTCCGTATGATTATATTTGTAAGAGATAATTACTGTATATATGTAGCCGGTAGTGTCAGATAGATATACGAGAACTTGTTGTTCGACCAATCTCTCGGAGAAGGAGAGGTGGTCGATATCACTTCTCTCTGTATGCATATATGTTCATCACGATCTTCTGTTTCCTTCGTTTGCTTACTAGCTAGCCAGCGTGTCTAGTCCTCTCTATACGTATGTATAGTACGTAGCGTCGACCAAGCACGGACATAAGAGAGGACACTTCTCTCTATTAATTATAGCTAGCTAACACAATATATGAAACACCTAAATTAACCCCCCAAAACCCCCAACCCACCCCCCCTTTCAAAAAAAAACCCCAGCCACAGAAATGCTGATGCGTGGATGCCTATTGGTCCCGGTTGGTGCCACCAACCGGGACCAAAGGGTCTCCTGACTGGGCTCTGCGCACTGCCCACGTGGAGGGCCTTTAGTCCCGGTTCTGGATTGAACCGGGACTAAAGGGGGAGGTATTAGTACTGACACTTTAGTCCCGGTTCAGGAACCGGGACTAAAGGCCCTTACGAACCGGGACTATAGGCCCTTTTTCTACCAGTGTAATGATACATCTTTTTTACAGTAGTGGGTGTCTGCTTCTTCAGTTCTGGCATACACACATATCATACGATACATGCCATTGAAAGTTACACATGGATATGACCACTAGTAAAAAAAGGGCCATTTGTCCCGGTTCATAAGGCCCATCTGTCCCGGTTGGGGAACCGGGACTAAAGGGTCGTTACTAATGTCTAGGCCTTTAGTCCCAGTTCTTACACGAACCGGGACAGATGGGCCTCCACGTGGCTGGTGCTGCGAGCCTAGGCAGGAGGCCCTTTAGTCCCGGTTGGTGGCACCAACTGGGACCAATAGGCATCCACACGTCAGCTGTTCAGGGGCTAGGATTTTTGTTTTTTTTCTAAAAGAGGGGGTGGATTTGGAGGTTTTGTATGGTTAATTAAGGTGTTTCATATATTGTGTTAGGTAGCTAATTAATTAATAGAGAGAAGTGTCCTCTCTTATCTCCGTGCTTGGTCGACACTACGTACTATACGTATAGAGAGACCCTCGACACGCTAGCTAGTAAGAAAATGAAGGAAACCATTAAATACAGAAGTTCGTCATGCATACCGAGAGAAGTGATCGACCTTTCCTTCTCCGAGAGATTGGTCGAACAACAAGTTTTCGTATTATATATCCGATGCTACTGGCTACATACATATACAATATGTAAGATCTCATACAATCCCCTAGCATCTGAAATCAAGTTCCACATGGTATTCTCTGGCTTTATTGATGACGTGGTCAAGGAAGAATCCCGCTAATTCCTCTTGAATTGCTTTCATGCGATTTTCTGGTAGGAGTTCATTCCGCATCTCCCACGTTAATACATATATATGAATGAAACTCAACAGAAATGATGGTGTAATAAAATGAAATTATGAATATTATTTCTTACGCACATCAAATTGTCTTTTAGAGTAGCCCCGCTTATCTTTGCAAGTCGAGTTATAGATGAACTCGCACACGTAGTATCCACAGTAATGATTCCCTTGTTCCTGCCACAAGCACTTTATGAGAAATAGAGGTCTATCAAACTGGTAATGAAGCATTATAAATGGCATTGATGAAAGTATAGCTATAGAATCAACGGGATATGCGCGCAACTAGCTAGCTAGTAGTACTTACTTTCGGATATGTATATCGCAGCTCCTTCGGCAGTCCCAGAGCTTCTGCGGTGAACTGTTTCCAAACCCTGCAAGACAAAAAAAATAATTATTATTACTTGAGATATCAGGAAATGAACAAAAAGTTGCCGATATGGTGCGATAATGATCGATTGAACTTACTTGTTGAGCATTTTAGTCATGTCCACATAGGTTTCGGGATCTTTTCGTCTCGAGTCTAAGACGGTTACTAGTCCCCGCTCAAGCTTAATCTCCAGAAGAACATAGTGGAAGCTGCGCACGCATGTATAACTCATCAATTACATTACTATAACCTCGCTCGAGTAATAAGGGAAACCGAATATGCACACGACAATAACACTCACTCGAAGTTGTAAGGAAAGAGTATTAAATCTTTTTTTTGATTTTTGATCAACGATTGTAGCAAGTAGGCCTCGACCTCTTCGGCGTCCTTTGTAACCAGAAATTCATCTATGATATTTGTGTTAATGAACCCAATATCATACATTTCTGCTTTTCTGCACTCGGCGATCTTCAATCTGCATAATATAGTGAGGATAATTAATTATGAATACATGCAATGAAAGAGCTGAGCTATATATAGAGACTTAATGACAGAAATAGTACTTACAGATAGTAGCAAAAGACCGTTAATTTATCGAGGGCCTTTTGATTGAAGAACTCGAAGAACTCCTCAAATGGAACAGGCAACAGATCAGTTCCAATGAGGTCGTGCTCCTCTTTAATTCTCAGACACAAAGTATTCGTCCCCCAGACTCTCTGCAGGTTATCATGTACCAATTATGGAATCTTCGCATCATCATTGTTAGAGATTTTTCATCTTTGACGAGAGGCTTCCCATACTCATATCTGTATTCGTCCACCTCCAAGAAATCAAAATGTACATCGTCGGGCAGGTAATCTCCAAGATTGCTATAACCGGGCACCATCCCCGGAGCATTAGCGACGATGTCGCTAGACACATTGAGCGGGGGGCACGATTGCTTTGCTTGTTCACCGAGATGGGCAATTTTTTTCCCAGCTACTCGTTCTTTTAACCTTTGCTCACTGACAGTACTTCACGACCGCTCCGCTTCGAGATATGGTTTTTCAGTAATGCGCTCATAGTTGGTTTTCGGCGGAGACTTTGGTGGTTTCCTCAGGGCATCGATAGTGCGCTTTGCTTTCACCGGATCTACCTTCTCCTCCGGAGGTGGATGTCTCTTTGCTTTCAACCCTTCAAAGAAGTCCTTCACTTTGGTCCGCACGATCTTCGCGTTTTCCTCCTCGGTCCTCTCGTACGGTAACTTCTCTAGAGGCTTGAGAGGTGGACCGTATCTGTATTGCCTCCCGCCTCTGGCTGTACTGCTAGACACCGGAGCAGAGGGAGCGGCTACGGCTATCTTCTTTCGTGCTTGCTTACGAGGCGGAGGAGAAGGACTATGACACGCTGAAGCAGCCGGCGCGGTGGCGGGTCTCTTCCGCCCTTGCTGGCGAGGCGGAGAAGGAGGAGGCTGCTGGCTGCTCGGGTGCGCCGGCGCAGGTGGAGTGCCGCCACGCACCGGAGAAGGAGGCTGAGTGCCCTGATCGTCACTCATCGGAGGAGGAGGAGGTGGAGGAGGCAGAGTGCCCTGACTCGCCGGAGGAGGAGGAGGAGGCGGAGGCGTCCAGTTCGGAAGGTTGATGAACTCCTTCCGCCATAGGCAGGGAGTCTTCAGAGCAGAACCCAGCCGAGTCTCCCCTTCACCGGTAGGGTGGTCAAGCTGGAGGTCCTCAAATCCCTCCGTTATTTCGTCCACCGTCACCCTAGCATACCCTTCTGGAATCAGACGACAGAAAGTTGCGCCGGGTTCAGAAGGTCGAACAGAGCCGACAACCACCTTGACTTTTAAGTTCTGCCATTGCGTCATAAGGTGGCAGTTTTGAGACTCCGTGATAGCATCCACGGGATAGCTAGCAGGAGCCGTCAAGACATGCTCGGGCTATAGCAGCTCGGTGGAAGCCATGCTGCTGTTGGGGAACGTAGTAATTTCAAAAAAATTCCTACGCACACGCAAGATCATGGTGATGCATAGCAATGAGAGGGGAGAGTGTTGTCTACGTACCCTTGTAGACCGAAGCGGAAGCGTTGATACAACGTAGAGGAAGTAGTCGTACGTCTTCCCGATCCAACCGATCCAAGTACCGTTACTCCGGCACCTCCGAGTTCTTGGCACACGTTCAGCTCGATGACGCACCCCGAGCTCCGATCCAGCAAAGCTTCGAGGAGGAGTTCCGTCAGCACGACAGCGTGGTGACGATGAAGATGTTCTGCCGGCGCAGGGCTTCGCCTAAGCACTGCAACGATATGACCGAGGTGGAATATGGTGGAAGGGGGCACCGCACACGGCTAAGGAACGATCACGAAGATCAACTTGTGTGTCCTAGGGTGCCCCCTGCCTCCGTATATAAAGGATCCAAGGGGGGTGCGGCCGGCCCTAGAGGAGGCGCGCAGGAGGAGTCCTACTCCTACCGGTAGTAGGACTCCCCTCCCTTTCCTTGTCCAAGTAGGAGAGGTGGAAGGAGAGAAGGAAAGGGGGGGGGCGCCCCTCCCTCCTTGTCCAATTCGGACTAGGGGGAGAGGGGGCGCACGGCCTGCCCTGGCAGCCCCTTCCTCTTCTCCACTTTAGGCCCATGAGGCCCATTAACCCCCCGGGGGAGTTCCGGTAACCCCCCGGTGCTCCGGTTTAATCCGAAACTTCCCCGGAACACTTCCGGTGTCTGAATATAGTCATCCAATATATCAATCTTTATGTCTCGACCATTTCGAGACTCCTCGTCATGTCCGTGGTCACATCCGGGACTCCGAACAACCTTCGATACATCAAAATGTATAAACTCATAACAACTGTCATCGTAACGTTAAGCGTGAGGACCCTACGGTTCGAGAACAATGTAGACATGACCGAGACACGTCTCCGGTCAATAACCAATAGCGGGACCTGGATGCCCATATTGGCTCCTACATATTCTACGAAGATCTTTATCGGTCAGACCGCATAACAGTATACGTTGTTCCCTTTGTCATCGGTATGTTACTTTCCCGAGATTGGATCGTCGGTATACAATACCTAGTTCAATCTCGTTACTGGCAAGTCTCTTTACTCGTTCCGTAATACATCATTCCACAACTAACATATTAGTTGTAATGCTTGCAAGGCTTATGTGATGTGCATTACCGAGAGGGCCCAGAGATACCTCTCCGACATTCGGAGTGACAAATCCTAATCTCAAAATACGCCAACCCAACATGTACCTTTGGAGACACCTGTAGAGCACCTTTATAATCACCCATTTACGTTGTGACGTTTGGTAGAAGACAAAGTGTTCCTCCGGCAAACGGGAGTTGCATAATCTCATGGTCATAGGAACATGTATAAGTCATGAAGAAAGCAATAGCAACATACTAAACGATCGGGTGCTAAGCTAATGGAATGGTTCTTGTCAATCAGATCATTCACCTAATGATGTGATCCTGTTTAATCAAATAACAACTCTTTGTTCATGGTTAGGAAACATAACCATCTTTGATTAACGAGCTAGTCAAGTAGAGGCATACTAGTGACACTTCGTTTGTCTATGTATTCACACATGTATTATGTTTCCGGTTAATACAATTCTAGCATGAATAATAAACATTTATCATGATATAAGGAAATAAATAATAACTTTATTATTGCCTCTAGGGCATATTTCCTTCAGTCTCCCACTTGCACTAGAGTCAATAATCTAGATTACACAGTAAAGATTCTAACACCCATGGAGCAATGGTGCTGATCATGTTTTGCTCGTGGAAGAGGCTTAGTCAACGGGTCTGCAACATTCAGATCCATATGTATCTTGCAAATCTCTATGTCTCCCACCTGGACTAGATCTCGGATGGAATTGAAGCGTCTCTTGATGTTCTTGGTTCTCTTGTGAAATCTGGATTCCTTTGCCAAGGCAATTGCACCAGTATTGTCACAAAAGATTTTCATTGGACCCGATGCACTAGGTATGACACCTAGATCGGATATGAACTCCTTCATCCAGACTCCTTCATTTGCTGCTTCCAAAGCAGCTATGTACTCCGCTTCACATGTAGATCCCGCCACGATACTTTGTTTAGAACTGCACCAACTGACAACTCCACCGTTTAATGTAAACACGTATCCGGTTTGCGATTTAGAATCGTCTGGATCAGTGTCAAAGCTTGCATCAACGTAACCGGTTACAATGAGCTCTTTGTCACCTCCATATACGATAAACATATCCTTAGTCCTTTTCAGGTATTTCAGGATGTTCTTGACCGCTGTCTAGTGATCCACTCCTGGATTACTTTGGTACCTCCCTGCTAAACTTATAGGAAGGCGCACATCAGGTCTGGTACACAGCATTGCATACATGATAGCGCCTATGGCTGAAGCATAGGGAACATCTTTCATTTTCTCTCTGTCTTCTGCAGTGGTCGGGCATTGAGTCTGACTCAACTTCACACCTTGTAACACAGGCAAGAACCCTTTCTTTGCTTGATCCATTTTGAACTTCTTCAAAATCTTGTCAAGGTATGTGCTTTGTGGAAGTCCAATTAAGCGTCTTGATCTATCTCTATAGATCTTTATGCCTAATATGTAAGCAGCTTCGCCGAGGTCTTTCATTGAAAAACTCTTATTCAAGTATCCCTTTATGCTATCCAGAAATTCTATATCATTTCCAATCAATAATATGTCATCCACATATAATATCAGAAATGCTACAGAGCTCCCACTCACTTTCTTGTAAATACAGGCTTCTCCAAAAGTCTGTACAAACCCAAATGCTTTGATCACACTATCAAAGCGTTTATTCCAACTCCGAGAGGCTTGCACCAGTCCATAAATGGATCGCTGGAGCTTGCACAGTTTGTTAGCTGCCTTTGGATCGACAAAACCTTCCGGTTGCATCATATACAACTCTTCTTCCAGAAATCGATTCAGGAATGCAGTTTTGACATCCATCTGCCAAATTTCATAATCATAAAATGCGGCAATTGCTAACATGATTCAGACAGACTTAAGCATCGCTACGGGTGAGAAGGTCTCATCGTAGTCAACCCCTTGAACTTGTCGAAAACCTTTTGCGACAAGTCGAGCCTTGTAGACAGTAATATTACCGTCAGCGTCAGTCTTCTTCTTGAAGATCCATCTATTCTCAATTACTTGCCGATCAACGGGCAAGTCAACCAAAGTCCATACTTTGTTCTCATACATGGACCCCATCTCAGATTTCAAGGCTTCAAGCCATTTTGCGGAATCTGGGCTCACCATCGCTTCTTTATAGTTCGTAGGTTCATCATGATCTAGTAGCATGATTTCCAGAACTGGATTACCGTCCCACTCTGGCGCGGATCTTACTCTGGTTGATCTACGATGTTCAGTAGTATCTTGTTCTGAAGTTTCATGATCATTATCAATAGCTTCCTCACTAATTGGTGTAGGTGTCGCAGAAACAGGTTTCTGTGATGTACTACTTTCCAATAAGGGAGCAGGTACAGTTACCTCGTCAAGTTCTACTTTCCTCCCACTCACTTCTTTCGAGAGAAACTCCTTCACTAGAAAGGATCCATTCTTAGCAACGAATGTCTTGCCTTCGGATCTGTGATAGAAGGTCTACCCAACAGTCTCCTTTGGGTATCCTATGAAGACACATTTCTCCGATTTGGGTTTGAGCTTATCAGGTTGAAGCTTTTTCACATAAGCATCGCAGCCCCAAACTTTAAGAAACGACAACTTTGGTTTCTTGGCAAACCATAGTTCATAAGGCGTCGTCTCAACGGATTTTGATGGTGCCCTATTTAACGTGAATGCGGCCATCTCTAAAGCATAACCCCAAAACGACAGCGGTAAATCTGTAAGAGACATCATAGATCGCACCATATCAAGTAAATTACGATTACGACGTTCGGACACACCATTACGCTGTGGTGTTCTGGGTGGCGTGAGTTGCGAAACTATTCCACAATTTTTAAAATGTACACCAAACTCGTAACTCAAATATTCTCCTCCACGATCAGATCGTAGAAACTTTATTTTCTTGTTACGATGATTTTGAACTTCACTCTGAAATTCTTTGAACTTTTCAAATGTTTCAGACTTATGTTTTATTAAGTAGATATACCCATATCTGCTTAAGTCATCTGTGAAGGTGAGAAAATAACGATATCCGTCACGAGCCTAAATATTCATCGGACCACATACATCTGTATGTATGATTTCCAACAAATCTGTTGCTCTCTCCATAGTACCGGAGAACGGTGTTTTAGTCATCTTGCCCATGAGGCACGGTTCGCAAGTACCAAGTGATTCATAATCAAGTGGTTCCAAAAGTCCATCAGTATGGAGTTTCTTCATGCGCTTTATACCGATATGACCTAAACGGCAGTGCCACAAATAAGTTGCACTATCATTATCAACTCTGCATCTTTTGGCTTCAACATTATGAATATGTGTGTTACTCCTATCGAGATTCATCAAAAATAGACCACTCTTCAAAGGTGCATGACCATAAAAGATATTACTCATATAAATAGAACAACCATTATTCTCTGATTTAAATGAATAATCGTCTCGCATCAAACAAGATCCAGATATAATGTTCATGCTCAACGCTGGCACCAAATAACAATTATTTAGGTCTAATACTAATCCCGAAGGTAGATGTAGAGGTAGCGTGCCGACCGCGATCACATCGACTTTGGAACCATTTCCCACGCACATCGTCACCTCGTCCTTTGCCAGTGTTCGCTTAATCCGTAGTCCCTGTTTCGAGTTGCAAATAATAGCAACAGAACCAGTATCAAATACCCAGGTGCTACTGCGAGCTCTAGTAAGGTACACATCAATAACATGTATATCACATATACCTTTCTTCACCTTGCCATCCTTCTTATCCGTCAAATACTTGGGGCAGTTCCGCTTCCAGTGACCAGTTTGCTTGCAGTACGTAGAAGCACTCAGTTTCAGGCTTAGGTCCAGACTTGGGTTTCTTCTCTTGAGTAGCAACTTGCTTGCTGTTCTTTTTGAAGTTCCCCTTCTTCTTTCCTTTTCCCTTTTTCTTGAAACTAGTGGTCTTGTTGACCATCAACACTTGATGCTCCTTCTTGATTTCTACCTCCGCAGCTTTCAGCATTGCGAAGAGCTCAGGAATAGTCTTATTCATCCCTTGCATATTATAGTTCATCACGAAGCTCTGGTAGCTTGGTGGCAGTGATTGGAGAATTCTGTCAATGACGCAATCATATGGAAGATTAACTCCCAATTGAATCAAGTGATTATTATACCCAGACATTTTGAGTATATGCTCACTGACAGAACTGTTCTCCTCCATCTTGCAGCTATAGAACTTATTGGAGACTTCATATCTCTCAATCCGCGCATTTGCTTGAAATATTAACTTCAACTCCTGGAACATCTCATATGCTCCATGACGTTCAAAACGTCATTGAAGTCCCGATTCTAAGCCGTAAAGCATGGCACACTGAACTATCGAGTAGTCATTAGCTTTGCTCTGCCAGACATTCACAACATCTGGTGTTGCTCCAGCAGCAGGCCTGGCACCCAGCGGTGCTTCCAGGACGTAATTCTTCTGTGCAGCAATGAGGATAATCCTCAAGTTACGGACCCAGTCCGTGTAATTGCTACCATCATCTTTCAACTTTGCTTTCTCAAGGAACGCATTAAAATTCAACGGAACAATAGCACGGGCCATCTATCTACAATCAAACATGCATAAGCAAGATACTATCAGGTACTAAGTTCATGATAAATTTAAGTTCAATTAATGAAATTACTTAAAGAACTCCCACTTAGATGGACATCCCTCTAATCCTCTAAGTGATCACGTGATCCAAATCAACTAAACCATAACCGATCATCACGTGAAATGGAGTAGTTTTCAATGGTGAACATCGCTATGTTGATCATATCTACTATATGATTCACGCTCGATCTTTTGATCTCAGTATTCCGAGGCCATATCTGCATATGCTAGGCTCGTCAAGTTTAACCTGAGTATTCTGCGTGTGCAAAACTGGCTTGCACCCGTTGTAGGTGGACGTAGAGCTTATCACACCCGATCATCACGTGGTGTCTGGGCACGGCGAACTTTGGCAACGGTGCATACTCAGGGAGAACACTTTTATCTTGATAATTTAGTGAGAGATCATTTTATAATGCTACCGTCAATCAAAGCAAGATAAGATGCATAAAAAATAAACATCACATGCAATCAATATAAGTGATATGATATGGCCATCATCATCTTGTGCCTGTGATCTCCATCTCCGAAGCACCATCATGATCACCATCGTCACCGGCGCGACACCTTGATCTCTATCGTAGCATCGTTGTCGTCTCACCAATCTTATGCTTCTACGACTATCGTTACCGTTTAGTGATAAAGTAAAGCATTACAACGCGATTGCATTGCATACAATAAAGCGACAACTATATGGCTCATGCCAGTTGCCGATAACTATGTTACAAAACATGATCATCTCATACCATAAAATTTAGCATCATGTCTTGACCATATCACATCACAACATGCCCTGCAAAAACAAGTTAGACGTCCTCTACTTTGTTTGTTGCAAGTTTTACGTGGCTGCTACGGGCTTAAGCAAGAACCAATCTCACCTACGCATCAAAACCACAACGATAGTTTGTCAAGTTGGTGCTGTTTTAACCTTCGCAAGGACCGGGCGTAGTCACACTCGGTTCAACTAAAGTTGGAGAAACTGTCACCCGCAAGCCACCTCTGTGCAAACCACGTCGGGGGAACCGGTCTCGCGTAAGCGTATGCGTAATGTTGGTCCGGGCCGCTTCGTCCATCAAAATACCGCCGAACCAAAGTATGACATGCTGGTAAGCAGTATGACTTATATCGCCCACAACTCACTTGTGTTCTACTCGTGCATATAACATCAACATATAAAACCAGGCTCGGATGCCACTGTTGGGGAACGTAGTAATTTCAAAAAAATTCCTACGGACACGCAAGATCATGGTGATGCATAGCAACGAGAGGGGAGAGTGTTGTCTACGTACCCTCGTAGACCGAAGCGGAAGCGTTGATACAACGTAGAGGAAGTAGTCGTATGTCTTCCCGATCCAACCGATCCTAGTACCGTTACTCCGGCACCTCCGAGTTCTTGGCACACGTTCAGCTCGATGACGCACCCCGAGCTCCGATCCAGCAAAGCTTCAAGGAGGAGTTCCGTCAGCACGACGGCGTGGTGACGATGAAGATGTTCTACTGGCGCAGGGCTTCGCCTAAGCACTGCAATGATATGACCGAGGTGGAATATGGTGGAAGGGGGTACCGCACACGGCTAAGGAACGATCACGAAGATCAACTTGTGTGTCCTAGGGTGCCCCCCTGCCTCCTTATATAAAGGATCCAATGGGGGGTGCGGCCGGCCCTAGAGGAGGCGCGCAGGAGGAGTCCTACTCCTACCGGTAGTAGGACTCCCCTCCCTTTCCTTGTCCAAGTAGGAGAGGTGGAAGGAGAGAAGGAAAAGGGAGGGCGCCGCCCCTCCCTCCTTGTCCAATTCGGACTAGGGGGAGATGGGGCGCACGGCCTGCCCTGGCAGCCCCTTCCTCTTCTCCACTTTAGGCCCATGAGGCCCATTAACCCCCCGGGGGGGTTCCGGTAACCCCCCGATGCTCCGGTTTAATCCGAAACTTGCCCGGAACACTTCCGGTGTCCGAATATATTCATCCAATATATCAATCTTTATGTCTCAACCATTTCGAGACTCCTCGTCATGTCCCTGATCACATCCGGGACTCCGAACAACCTTCGATACATCAAAATGTATAAACTCATAACAAATCTCATCGTAATGTTAAGCGTGCGGACCCTACGGTTCGAGAACAATGTAGACATGACCGAGACACGTCTCCGGTCAATAACCAATAGCGGGACCTGGATGCCCATATTGGCTCCTACATATTCTACGAAGATCTTTATCGGTCAGACCGCATAACAGTATACGTTGTTCCCTTTTTCATCGGTATGTTACTTGCCCGAGATTCGATCGTCGGTATCCAATACCTAGTTCAATCTCGTTACCGGCAAGTCTCTTTACTCGTTGTAATGCTTGAAAGGCTTATGTGATGTGCATTACCGAGAGGGCCCAGAGATACCTCTCCGACATTCGGAGTGACAAATCCTAATCTCGAAATACGCCAACCCAACATGTACCTTTGGAGACACCTGTAGAGCACCTTTATAATCACCCATTTACGTTGTGACGTTTGGTAGCACACAAAGTGTTCCTCCGGCAAATGGGAGTTGCATAATCTCATAGTCATAGGAACATGTATAAGTCATGAAGAAAGCAATAGCAACATACTAAATGATCGGGTGCTAAGCTAATGGAATGGGTCATGTCAATCAGATCATTCACCTAATGATGTGATCCCGTTTAATCAAATAACAACTCTTTGTTCATGGTTAGGAAACATAACCATCTTTGATTAACGAGCTAGTCAAGTAGAGGCATACTAGTGACACTTTGTTTGTCTATGTATTCACACATGTATTATGTTTCCGGTTAATACAATTCTAGCATGAATAATAAACATTTATCATGATATAAGGAAATAAATAATAACTTTATTATTGCCTCTAGGGCATATTTCCTTCAACTGCTTCTCCGCTGAGATGGCGGGGTAGCTTCGGGGGAAGCTTCGGCAGTTCGTTTGCTGCGATTTGCTTCTTGATCCTCTATCGCTTGTACCCTTGAGTGCAGCGCCTGCAGTTGGGTCTGCTGCACTTTCTTCCTGCTCTCCTGGCATTTGTAACCGCCTGCATCCGGAAACCCAGCCTTCCACGGAACGGAGCCTGGCGTGCCTCGTGTCCGTCCAGGGTGCTCAGGAATCCCGAGGGCCATTATGAGCTCGTCGTTCTCTCTGTCTGGAATGAACGTCCCTTCCTGCGCTGCATCGATATAGTGCTGAAGCCTCTTGACTGGTATTTTCATTTGCTCGTCCGTCCAAAGGCACTTCCGTAATACAGAGTCCAAGGTTCCGCCAGCCCCGAAGAACCAAGTCCGGCAATGGTCTGGCCAGTTCATTGTCTCTGGTTTGATCCCTTTATCAAGCAGATCATTCTCAACCTTGGCCCACTTAGGCCGGGCTTTGAGGTAGCCACCTGACCCCGTGCGATGGTGAAGCTTCTTCTTTGCAGCATTTTGCTTGTTTGTCGCCGACATCTTCTTACTCTATTACGATGTCTTATGGGCCACAAGTGCGGGCCAGTGATCTCTGATCTTCTCATATTTGCCGATGAATTCTGGTGTCACTTCACTACTAGGGAAAAGCCTAGCAACAGCGCGGGTTTTGGGCCTATTAGCAGCACCGGGGCCAGCGCTACTAATAAGGCGCTACAGCTAACGTATAGCAGCAGCACGGGTGCCACCCGCGCTACTACTACATCCGTTAGTAGTAGCGTGGGCAAAAACCCGCGCTACTACTAACCCGCGGAATTTTTTTTCGAATTTTTTGCACGAATTTTCAAATTTCTGAATTATTTTAACCTCTAATCTCTAATCACCCTCATCGCTGCTCAATTTAATCTCTAATCACCCCTCATCATTCCAAATCATCTAACTTCCCGGATGGTCACCCATCCTCTCACTACTCCAGCCTGAGCACAATTAATTTCCGGGTTCTATTCTCCCTCGATTCCAAGTCTGCACTTGTTGTTTTACTGACAATAGTAAGATGTCAATCCTATTATCCCTCGGGAGTTTAGCTTGAGCATGAAGTCACACATTTCGCTGTTTGAGTTTAAAACTATTGTTCTAAAAAACAATAATTATTTAGTAACACTAATATTTCTTGAATAAGGAGTTTGACCACATTTTGACCAAATTTTGACCACAGTTTGACCAGATTTGACCAAAATTCCAAAAAACTGAAATAATTATTTAGTAACACTAATATTCTAGAATAATTATTTAGTAACACTAATATTCTTGAATAATTATTTAGAAACACTAATACTTCTTGAATAAGTAGTTTGACCACAGTTTGACCAGATTTGACCAAAATTAAAAAAAGTGAAATTTGAGCATAACTTTCTTTCCTTTTAGAATTTGAGGATTCTAAAAATTTGCAAACAGGCCGTAGGCGATCTCCATCGTATGCAGATTTTTGTGCTGAACATTTTGATATATTATACGTTTTTTTCTGACATCGTATGCAAAAGTTATAGCCGTTTTACATTTTCCCTAATCTTTTTGCAAAACATGTCCAAATTTAAGTTTTTAAATTTTCCTAACTAGTAGATGTAGTAACATAACTACATCTCGAAGGATTTTAATTTTTGAAGTTTTAATCATTTTCTTTTTCTTTTTACAAAACCGAAAAGGCGATCCAAGGGGGGGGGTAGAGTTTCAAAATGGGACCTTTATTAGTAGCGAGGGATTTTACCCCTCGCTACTACTATGGCATGTCCCGGAGGGGCACGGTTGAGACCTCTTAGTAGTAGCGAGGGGTAAAAACTTAGTAGTAGCGCGGGTTTATAACCCTCGCTATTACTATGGCATGGCCCAAGGGCACGGTACAGACCGCTTAGTAGTAGCGAGGGGTAAAAACCAGCGCTACTGCTATCAACTTAGTAGTAGCGAGGGTTAAAAACCCGCGCTACTACTATGGCATGTCCCGGGGGGCACGGTAGAGACCGCTTAGTAGTAGCAAGGGTAAAAAAACCAGCGCTACTGCTATCAACTTAGTAGTAGCGAGGGTTAAAAACCCGTGCTACTGCTACTTAGCAGCAGCGCCTGATTTTAAAGCGCGCTGCTAGTAAGATTCTGTGTATAGGCTTTTCCCTAGTAGTGCTTCTTTGTCGACAAACCTTTTCAGCTCATTATTCCACCGCCTAAATAGGTCTGCCATCTTCTTAAGAGCATGAGACTTGATTAATTGCTGTTTAACTGGCTTCTCCGGATCCTCCACTGGCGGTAGGGTGAAATTTGCCTTCAGCTTAGTCCAAAGATCATCTTTCTGCATATCATTGACATAAGACACCTCAGGGTCTTCGTTCTTAGGCTTATACCATTGGAAGATGCTGATCGGGATTTTGTCCCTAACAAGAACCCCGCATTAGGCAGCAAATGCTTCCTTTGTCCGGATGGGTTCAATCAGTTGGCCGTCGCGCGCGATTGCTGTGATCTCAAACCTTTCACCGAGCGCAACTTTTTCTTCGGGCCTCGTCTCTTTACCGAAGTTGTGCTCGATCCGGAGGGCTAGAAAAAAGAAGAAAGACGAGAGTTAATTAATATATGTACACATACCAAAACAATGAATGCATCAATTAGCTAGTCAGCACAGGCTTAACTAATATATATACCTGGCCAGACTCGGTTCGGTCACCGGAGCCGTCATCACGGTCTCCTTCTTGCACCATCATTGGGTCACCGGAGCCATCATAATCATGTCTTTCCTCCTCCATTCTTCGATCACCTTAGCCTGCTTCTTCACCCTGTTCTTCCAGACCATCATTGTCGTTAAGATACGACAAGATCCCCCAACACCTCTTCTGTTTCCTTGTCTCGTATATGCTCCATTGTTTCTGCAAATATTACAACATGGAAATTATTAGATAAACATGACAGCAGGTGGATATATTAGTGGCAAACGTAGACCGAGCTTATTCCGGGTTTGGGGTGGCCTCGGCAACGCTTCAAGAGTAGGGGCGCGACAGGAGGGGTAGGAGACCGACATCGGTTTTTTTCTAGGGTTTGGGTGTCCTCGAGAGTTTTGGTCGAGCGAGAGGGGGTGGCCTCGAGAGAGTTTGTCGGGTAGGGGCGCGGCGGGAGGGGTAGGAGAACGACTTTGTTTTTTCTAGGGTTTGGGTGTCCTCAAGAGTTTTGGTATAGGATATCATAGTCGAGAGGGGGTAATATCGACAATGACGACATACATACACGGGAAAATAATGTTATCGGGGAGGGGGTATATCGAACCCCCCCCCCACATTTGAAGTTATCGGGAGGGGGCTATATCGACAATGACGACATACGTACATGGGAAAATAATATTATCGGGGAGGGGGTATATCGACCCCCCTCGTGTTGAAGTTATCGGGAGGGGTATATCGACGACGACAGACCCGATAAAACATAAGAAAACGAAGAGGAAATAAAAAGAGGAGAAGAAGAAAGGAATAGAGGAGAAGATCGAAGAAAAAAAGAAGAAAAAAGAGGAGAAGAAGAAAGGAATAGAAGAGAAGAAGAAAAAAATAGAATATTTCTTCTTCTCCTCTTCTTTTTCTTCTTTTTTCCTCTTCTTATTTATTTATCCTCTTCTTCCTCTCCTCTTCTTCTCCTTTCTTCCTCTTCTTATTTTCCTTTCTCCTTCTCAGTCTATGCATGATAGAAATTTCTGAAAAAATACATCTATGATCCCTCATACATACATACATACAAAAAATACATCTAAAAAATACATATATGATCCCTCATACATACATACATACAAAAAATATCTGAAAACAGCATATAAGAACATCTAAAAACATCTAAACAAATAGCACACACACACACACACATATATATATATATATATATATAACAAAAAAGGAAAGCTAGGGGCCGGGTAGAGGGGCATGGCGGCGGCGGCGGCGCCGGCGGGGCAGGGTAGGGGCGCAGGTGTGTGAGGCAGGGCAGGGGGCGCGAGGCAGGTGCTCACAGGGGGTGGCGGAGCACGGCGGGCGGCGTCAGGGCAGGCGCAGGGGTGCGGGGAGCGGAGCCGGCGTCGGGGCAGATGGCGTCGAGGGCGTCGGCGGCGTCGGCACAGGGGCGCGGGGAGCGACGCCAGCGTCGGGGCAGATAGTGTCGAGGGCGTCGGCGGCGGCGAAGTTGAGCAGCCTGATGGCATGGGCGGCGGCAGCGACGGTGACGCGGACCAGCCTGACGGCGTCGGGGCAGGCTCGGCGGCGACGTAGACGAGGAGCAGGGGGCATCGGGCGGAGAAGAAAGTGATGGATTTTGGAGAAACTGCTAAGTCCTGCTTATATACATAGCGCACAGGTCCCGGTTCGTGGCGCAAACCGGGACGAATGACCCCCTTTGCTCCCAGTTCGTGCCACCAACCGGGACCAAAGGTCTCCTTTCAGCAGCCCAAAGGGCGGGAAGCAGAGGCCTTTGGTCCCGGTTGGTGGCACCAACCGGGACTAAAGGGGGGCATTGGTTCCGGTTGGTGCCACGAACTGGTACCAATGCACCCGTTTAGTCTTGGTTGGTGGCACCAACCGGGACCAAAGGCCTTGTGCTGCCCCGCGTCAAAAGTTTAGTACCACCTCGCTAGCTGAGAGAGCTCGGGAGTGGTTTATAAGCGCTGTTGCGCCCACCCTCTCGAGCTCCTCTCAACTGTAGGCTTTCGGGCCGAACCGTACGATGTGTGCCTGTGGGCCTACTGGGACTCCTGCGGGCCTGAATCCTGGCCCATGGTAGGGTTACTTGTCGTATTCAGGCCATGGGGGCCCAGTAGGTGGCACTTTTTTTTGTTTTTTTGTTTTCTTTGTTGCTTTATTTATTTTATTTTGTTTCTACTTACAATAAAATACTTATTGTTGCTATTTTTATTTACTTTATTAAAGTTTATTTTTAATTATTTTTACTTTTAGGTCACAAAAATTATAAACTTTCTGTTAGTGCCATTAGTTTTCAAATTTGAATAGTTAAAATTACTGTGTTTAATATTACTGTGTTTAAAATTCAAAGTTTTTTTCCAGCTTTTTTTTTGCATTATTTATTTTATTTTGTTTTTTTGCTTTACTTTTTAATTCTTTTTTGCTTTTAGGTCAGCAAAATTATAAACTTTCTGTTAGTGCCATTTGTTTTAGAAAAATTATAAACTTTCTGTTAGTGCCATTAGTTTTTAAATTTGAATAGTTAAAATTTGAATTCTTTGAAATTTGTGTCAATCAAAAGTTTGTGATTAACTTTACTAAAAAAAATGAGCATAGATGCGCCTATAGAAAGAATTCAACCTAAATTCATCATAAATTTCTATGAATTTCAGAGAAATTTAGTATGAATTTAGGTCAAATTCCCTGTATAAGGGCATCTATTTTCACTTTGAGAGGAGCTCAACAAGGCAGAGAGGGAGGGGCTTATAAACCGGTGTGAGCGCCCTTCGGTTGGCGAGGTGGGACTAAACTCTGACCGCAATGAGGACCAACCCTTTACTCCCAGTTTGTGGCACAAATCGGGACTAATGGTCATGGGCCAGGGGCGAGGCGCATTGGTCTCAGTTCGTGCGTGGAACCGGGACCAAAAGGTCCAGACGAACCGGGACCAATGGCACACGTGGCTATCCTCTTGAGTGTTCTTGGTGAGAACATAGTTGACAAGGAGCGAACCAGGATTAATGGTATTACGAGGGCCGAACCATAAGACATTAAAGCATTTCAAATGAACTCTGAAAAAGTTGAAAGTTGGCATGGTATCATAATTTCACCCACATAGCATGTGCATGTACAAAATGGACAATGGTATCATACTTGTCTGTTACAAAGTTGGCATGGTATCATCATAATAGTTGCGGGAGAAAGTCTTCACTTTCTCTTCGCTTGTGTCATTTCCTTATTGCGCCATAACCATGGATAATCTTCATCGTTTATCAGGATGCTTGGGTCAGCCTTGACTTTGAAGGGTGGAATTTCATGAAACTTTTCATAATCTTCAGACATGTCTGTCTTGCCCTCCACTCCCACCATGTCCCTTTTTCCTGAAATAAGTATGTGGCGCTTTGGCTCATCGTATGATGTATTCGCTTCCTTATCTTTTCTTTTTGTTGGTTTGGTAGACATGTCCTTCACATAGATAACATGTGCTACATCATTGGCTAGGACGAATGGTTCGTCAGTGTACCCAAGATTTTTCAGATCCACTGTTGTCATTCCGTACCGTGGGTCTATTAGTACCCCGCCTCCTGACAGATTGACCCATTTGCACTTAAACAAAGGGACCTTAAAATCATGTCCGTAGTCAAGTTCCCATATGTCCACTATGTAACCATAATATGTGTCCTTTCCCTCTCTTTTGCTGCATCAAAGCGGACACCGCTGTTTTGGTTGGTGCTCTTTTGATCTTGTTCAATCGTGTAAATGTATTCCCATTTATCTCGTATCCTTTGTAAATTAATACAGTCAAAGATGGTCCCCTCACTACAAAAAAAAGACACATCCGTGACATTTTGGGCCGAACGAAGTTTTTTTCTGTCATACATATGACACTTCTATGATGATAATTCTGACAAAACCCGGTATCATCATAGATGTGGTGGGCTCCTACTTCTATGACAAAAATTCATGACAGAAAATGGGCTTTTCGTCCTGGGCGGGCCGGAGATGCAGCTGGATGACATTCTTTGGGGGGTCCATGACGGAAAAAACCGTGGTAGAAGCAAGGGGGAGGAAAATTTCACGGAGTTCCCGGTTACGGTGGGAGGTCGGGGGCCGAGCGATGCACGTTTCTCACGTACACGTACAGGCGTGTGTGCGAGGCGTTAGCTCTAACTGAACCCGAGTGAGGCGTTGGGCTCTAACTGAACCCGTGCGATTGCACTGCAGGCTACGCGTTACTGAACCCGAGCGATCGATCGATGGCTGTTAACTGCACCCGATCGAGCGATTCCTTCGCTACTGCTGCTAACTGAAGCCGATCGATGCTGCCTCTGGGATAAAAAGTGAGTGTTGCGGGGGGGGGGGGGTGGATGAACAGTGAGCGGTGGCGTTTGCCTCTGGATGAACAGGACCCCGTGGTGTGGTGGAGGGCTGGATGAACAGTAGACGGTGGAGGGGTGCCCGTGGAGGGGTGGTTGAACAAGACCCCGTGGTGTGGAGGGCTGGATGAACAGTAGACGGTGGAGGGGTGCCCGTGGAGGGGTGGTTGAACAGGACCCCGTGGTGTGGAGGGCCAGATGAACGGTAGCCGGTGGAGGGGTGGTTGAACGGTAGCCAGTGGAGTAGCGCGCGGTAGAGGCTGGATGAACAGGAGCCCGTGGAGGCTGGAGGAGGTCGACGGTAGCCCGTGGAGGCTGGAGGAGGTCGACGGTGGAGATGAACAGTATCCCGTGGAGTCCCGTTTTGCGGTACGCCACACCCCTCCCAATGAACAGGACCCTCGTTTCGACCGTAGGAGGTCTGTTTCGTCCGTTTTGTGGTACGCCACACCCCTCCCAATCAACAGGTACCCCCTGTTTCGACTGTAGGAGGTCCGTTTCGTCCGTTTTGCGGTATGCCACATCCCTCGTGATCAACAGGACCCCCGTTTGGACCATAGGAGGTCCGTTTCCTCCGTTTTGCGGTACGCCACACCCCTCCCGATCAACAGGACCCCGTTCCGAACGTAGGAGGTCCGTTTCCTCCGTTGTGCGGTACGCCAGGCCTCGTTTCCATCGCCTGTTCCGTCCAAGCCCTCCCGATGAACACGACCACGCATTTCGTTCCGACCTAGCCGGTTGGCTCCCACACGTTCCGTTGCCTCTCGATGAACACGACGCATTCCATTGCCTCCCCATGAACACGATGCACTCCGTTGCCTCCCCATGAACATGACGACGATGATGTTTCTCCGTTCTGACCCATCCATTTACACGAGCCCTGGCCGTACGTATGCGTGAGTATGCGTTCGAGACCCCGCCTGTATGTACACATACGTGGCCGTATTTTCTTTCTTGCACCCTGGCCGCTGTACGTACGTGTACATGCTACGTGCACGCCTCTACTATGACACGTGCGTGCCTCTACAACGACCAGAATGTACGTACACGTTCGCGACCAGAATGACAACGCTATGTACGCTTCGACCAGGTGGGTCACGACTGTCAGGCACTTCCTTGCGTGCGAAGATGTAGCTGATGGGTCCCAGCAGTCAGGGGGTGAATCGTTTTTTTTGCCCGGACGCACTACCTTGCGTGTGAAGATGTAGCCGGTGGGTCCCAGCAGTCAGGGGGGCGAATCGCTTTTTTTCCCGGATGCACTTCCTTGCGTGTAAAGGTGTAGCTAGTGGGTCCCAGCAGTCAGGGGGGTGAATCATTTTTTTTGCCCGGACGAACTTCCTTGCGTGCGAAGATGAAGCTGGTGGGTCCCAGCAGTCAGGGGAAACGTTTTTCCGTGAAATACAGTGGCCCGTCCGGTGGGTCCCAGCTGTCAGGTGGAGGAATCATTATTTTCCGCGTAATAAGGAGGCACTTCCTTGCTGCGGCCATGGACCCAGCTGTCAGCCTCACCACGTACAGTCTACGTACGATGGAAGCCATTCCATGACGACGTTGACCACGCCGAGCCGAGAGCACCAGGGCGGTGGACGACGGCGAGGCCTAGGAAGGGGACGACACGGAGCCGGGGAAGACGCGACAGTGGATGCCCACGCGTAGAGGAGTATGAGGGTTCACTCGTTCGGCTGCGGTGTGAGGCTGCCGTCGCCGCAGAATAACAGGGGGTGTGGGTGCGTAGAGGGATGGCCTGGCTAGCGGTGAGAGTAGTAGGGGGAGGTGAGGCCTCCAAGGCATAACAGCCGGCCACGGGTGACAGGAGCAGGTGGCACGACCGGCGCTGCTTTGGGCGGCTGGAGCAAGAAGACCAGAGGTTGAAGAAGCACTACGGCCGTTGGATGGACATCGTACGGTCACTGGAGCTAGAATCATTCATATATTGACTAAATTTGACAAAGGCATCCATGCCAGTCAACTTAGTAGCCCCACAAGTTAGCCTCCCACCAAGGTGGGTCCCAGCTAGCAGGGGGTATTCATTTTTTCGTGCGTAATAAGGAGGCACTTCCGGTGGGTCCAAGCTGACAGCGGGGGGGGGGGACGTTTTTTTCGCAAAATGCGGTGGCCCGTCCTGTGGGTCCCAGCAGTCAGGGGAAAACGTTTTTTTTCGCAAAATACTGGTGGCCCGTCCGGTGGGTCCCTGCTGTCAGGTGGAGGAATAATTATTTTCCGCGTGATAAGGAGGCTGCCCCTGCCGTGGACCCAGCTGTCAGCCTCTCCACGTAAAGTACTCTTCCGATGGAAGTCGATCGTTGACCACATTGACCATGCCACGCCAAGAGCACCACGGCGGTGGATGACAGCGAGGCCTAGGAAGGGGATGACGCGGAGCCGGGGAAGACGCGGCAGCGGAAGCCCGCGCGAAGAGGAGTACGGGGGTTCACCGGTTCGGCTACGGTGTGAGGTTTCCGTCGCCGCAGAATAACTGGGGGTGTGGGTGAGTAGAGGGATGCCCTGGCCAGGGGTGGGAGTAGTAGGGGGCGCTGAGGCCTGCGTGGTAGCACAGCCGGCCATGGGAGGCGGGAGCAGGTAGTCCCGCCGGCGCTGCTTTGGCGGCTGGAGCAAGAAGATCAGAGATTAAAGAAACACGACGGCCGTTGGATTGACATCCAACGGTTACGTCTGCTAGAATTGTTTGTTGACGTATATAATAACTAAAAAAATATTGCATATGCGTCAACTAAACAGGCCCACAAGTCAGACCACTCCCTCTTTTTTTTAATAATTTATATATAGCTCATGGCAACTTCTTATGCAATGTATTACACTCGTTTATTTTGGTTGGCTAGGGCCAATTTCGCATATTTCTATGGGTTCCAAACTATTTTTAATACCGACATGTCGAGCCAGATTTAAAGTACTTTGAAGATATATTTAAATTAGGTTAATGCCCAGTGAAATAGGAATCTGAAAATGTGAAAAAAATCAGAAATTATAAAGTAATTGCCAATTTGTCATCTGTTTTTATATTTACAACCCATTTCATATTACTTTCAAGATTTGCAGGCGTCTTGAAAGAGTTGTAGCCCATCAGGGCGTAGAAAAATAAGTAGGCCTGGATTGGGTATTCTTCAGAAAAAAAAAACTGGGCTCATTTTCACAAAGAAAAAATAGCTGGGCTGGTCACATGGTGAACATAAAATATAAACCTGGAATAGACGGGCCACAGCCCAGTTCAAACCCTGCTCCGTCTCAACAATACCAAACAAAAAAAATACTGCTCGAGTAGCTATGTCCCAGGTGTCAGCCAATCTTGTGTTGTTCTCTTGTCTATTGACTATATACACTCATAATGTCGTGGGTCCGAGATGTCCGGAAAACACTAGGAGGAATGATTTTATTTTTCCATACGCTGACGTGGTGGGCCCCTACTGTCATCCTCTCCAGTTACTTCTGCCGATTCCTGCTGTTTGTTGACCATGTTGACAACGCGAGAGGGCGGCGCCGCGGCGAGCGCACCAAAGCACGCGGAGGACGTCGGCGTTAAAGATTTAGGAGACGCTGGGGCGGCGATGCGTGCGCTGAGGCGCAGCCAGCCGTGGGAGGCGGAAGCAGGCGGCCCCGCCGGTGCTGGTTTGGTTCTGGCGGCTGGAGGAAGACAGGACTGAAGAAACACGACAGACTGTAAAAGCAGCAGGAGTACTTAACAAGCTTAACTGAAACCAGCAGGGGCACTTAACAACCAAAGCTGAAAGCAATATGAGTACTTATACAGGTTCAACCGTACAAAGCACGCCTTGAACAGTGCTACTTTGCCTACAGTTAACCAAGGTTGAGGCCTCCAAGCCCCAGGACAAGGCCCAGGCACTACCCCGCGCATCCACAACCTTCTGAAAGCGGCTTCATCTCGCAACATGGTCAATAAATAGGATATTCGCTTTAGAGCCATGGAAAAGCATGAACATAATCTTCTGTCCTATTCTCCAAGATGGACGGGCCTTCATTATATGAGACCACCCATGAATAAGTATCTTTTCACCTCCAAGGGGAATTGACTAGGTCGACATAAACATCATGTTGTGACCAAGCGCAAGTCTGACCCGACCATGGTCAGGCATCTGTATAGGAACAATAGAACTCGGCAGTTCCTATTTCAAGAAGATCACAGCTGTAAAACTGTGTATAAGCAATAGTTTATGAACAACATATATAACAGAAAACAACTCGTACCATAAGTTTCTCGACACAGTTGGACCTGTTCAACAAGTGCAGCAGTGGCACACATATCCCACATGGCCTTGCACCATTTAAACGCCCCACAAGGACCTCAAGACGATCAATAAAGTGTAGGAACTCGTGGATGTCGATCCAGTCAACTTCAGTGCCATTAGTAACAGTCGAGTTATTACAGAGTAACAAACGAGCAGACTACTTAACTCTGAAAACACCTACACGTGCCACCAATTATAAGAAAATATTTGTTAGAAGTAGCAAATTGTGATTAGTTAGACAGAATAGGTGGATTAAGAATTAATCGAGGCAACAAGCAAGAACCAGATACAAAACTAACATGGATGAACAATTGGAACGACGTCGGGGTGGAAGATCACAGTGAAGATGAGACCAGGTTCTGCTATTTCCATCAACATTCGTGCGCCAACTTTCAGTCCGTAACACTTGAGAAAGTTTATCCAAGTTCGGCCATAAAAAAGCAGGGATCTTCTTGGTTCATGAACCCAACTCGGAACTTATATCCATGGCTTGTCTTCACTGTGACCATTAAACTAGTGTATTCAGTTATGGCAAGGCCGAGCATCTTGAGTACATGTGTTCTGGCAGAGCAAACAATACACTGCAGGAAAAATAATATGAGAACACAGCATGTTCAAAAAACCCCCACCCTCCCGAATAGAAAAGAGGATTCTAGGAACATACTGTGCGCGTTTCAAAATGTTGTGTTAGGATGAGAGGAACAAGTGTGGCGTCTCGCCGAGGGCGCAGAAACCTGTAGGGTACTCGCACTTTGGGCACTGCAAATGAAACACACTAGATTCAGTAGGAAGCAAAAATGGATCAACGGCGGCGGCTGCCATCCTAGGAGTACCTGCCACCAAGGGACTTGGATTTATCGGGGATGGATGAAGAATTCATACCTGGTTCTGCATGAGAAAACCCTATGCAATCGCCGAGAGGGGGTATTCTCTGAACAAGCAGACGAGGGAGAAGGGGATTCAGTCCTAGTGAAATATTGCCGCTTCGTCCGTCCAGCTTACTGCTTAAGCTGGAAGGGGGGGGGGCTTGTGATTTGATGGCTCATTGGGCATTAATCCGGCACTTCGACCGGGGTGTGTCTACTGTGAAGTTGTGCACTCTAATTTGTGCATATGGCACGTGGACCCCATTGTCGGTTGCCCCACATATTAGCGAAAGGAAGTAGAAAGACAGGAGTAACTAGTTACACATAAATTTATTTTGTGACAGAGAGATACTCCCTCTGTAAAGAAATATACAAACCTATTATATCACAGGCTCACCTTGCCAAGAAATATACTCCCTCTGCAACGCACGGGCATTATGGGGGTTCAGCTGAGAATATAATACTCAGATAGGCTCACGGTTCTGGACTTTGGGCCGCAGGCCGACCCTGCATGTTTGGGGGCCCATGTGTTCTACCTCAACGCTTTTCATATTGCAAGTGATCGGTACGGCGCTGGTTTTAGATGCTGTCGCAAGGCGAATACACAAAATTGAATAAAGCATGGCAGCTGTTGGAATGAAATCGAACGACAGTTCCTAACCAGCAATCAGAGTTGCGATTCTATCAACGATATACCATGTGATAAATAATACTATCGTACTACTTATACACACAGGACACTTGTTTCACCATGCCAGATTATTACATCAAAATCTCTCAGAGGATAGATCAGTTTGGCAGTTGCGTGCTACTACTGAAGAATTTCAAAGTTGATTTGGACCAGCTCTCCTTGCCGAGAAAGTTCGATTTTGACATCATCCCCTACTGCAAGATATGATTTAGATTTGAACCTTGACCATCCTTTAGCATCAGTCATCATGAGACCATCCTTTGTACTTACGGTATATTGAGCAGGTTCATTCACACCAAGGCTGCACATGGTAAGAGAAACTTGGCCGCGGTCGCCCGGATTGTTGAACGACTCCCTCGTTGCTATAGGAATTCTCTGTTTGCAAACAAGAGGACATACCCAAACAGTTAGATCAGCACAGTGAATCTTGTGAAACAACATGGAAAGAAAAAAGAATGAAGCACTTGGGCAGCCAATGCTTACCAATAAGGTGGACATGTCGGTTTTTGTGAGGACTTTGGTATATGAAGTGCGAACTGCAGCCCAGTCTGTTGTCGGTGCAACTGCACGGGCCGGAGCAGATGCAAGTGCAATTGTTGGTGCAGGTGCCGAAGCCGCTGCTGCTACCGGAGACGGTGCTGCTTGTAGAGCTGGTGCCGGTGTCGGAGCAGGTGCCGGTGTCGATGCCCGATCCTCCGGTAGATCAGACTGATCCGCTGACACAGTCGGTGCCCAATCGTCAGCTGGATCATACTGAGCTGCTGCCGCTGTCAGTGCTAGAGCAACTGTCGGTGATCGATCTGTGCGAGACAGCGGTGATCATGTCTAGTCTGCTATGATCAGCTTTCTAACTTGACTAGGATCCGTGACCATGATCCAGTTTTTTTCTTCATTTCTTTTAAACGCGAGAAGGACTAATTGTGGCGTTTTTGTTAAACCAAACTGCAGTTCATCATAGGGATTCAGCTTGTACTCAGACAAGAGACTGATCCAATTTTTTCCAGTAATATAAGTGATGGACAGTGACTTCGTTACTGACACAGCATAAGAAGTGAAACCTGCAAAAATAGCCATCATAGAGCAAACCAAACGGTTTATTTTGTGATGAATGTCACATGGCAAAACCTGCATCGTAAAATTGCAGGAAAAGAAATAAAACATGACATTAAATCAGTAAGATTTAGACAATAAATCAACAAGATTTACTTGATGTGACACGAGCGAATCCTTACCAGGAAATCACTATGTTGAAGTACTAAACAGAAGATTGATTGTCCAACTACGCGTGGCATGCAGGGGCCTCGCCTACTCCCACAAGCAAGACAGTCCAAAGGTCGTGACAAATCAAATGGACCGAACATCCATGGGACTGGAAATCCTGGTGGGTGCGGTAAACCCTGCAATGCATACAGATATTGGAGTGTAACCATAATTGATAAACCGTCCTCACTAAAAATATGATCTGGATACTTCAAAATATACAGACTGAATTGAGTGGACACACATTAACATAGACCGTTCTCAGGACTGACCACACACCAAAAGCGGCAGTACTAATAAACAATATAGGGTTCACAAACACAAATCAAGTACTGAACAATAGTACTTACTACAGACAAGCAAAGTTGCACTAACTAAACTCTGCAGACTATTTCTTGCCACCGACCTACGGGATGAAACCCGCATAACTGCCTAGGCCATGGACTTCATGTGAGATGTCTACATACACCATCACCATCTTGTCAACCTTGGAGAACCTAACAGAGTGGTCCTTCCACTCATAAACATGATGATGAAGACAGGCCACATCAGATTTGTTGGGAAGCTTTACAAGAACCACACCCTTCGTAATCGAAGGCACAACCAGGAAATTGTTGTGGTCAAGTACAGCCTCGAGAACATGCCTGACAACAATGCTATAGGAAAACACTAGTTCAGGACACGTGGCGACAAGGACACAATAGCTGGATAGTTCAGTAGTAGAACTCATCATCAGGTCTTGCAGTTCACACGGCATGACTTTGAGAACTTCATCTCCACCGCGGACCTGGTTCTAATTCAAACAGAAACCATATTTTATTACTACCTCCGTTCAGAAATATAAGATGATTATCGATATTATACTCCATATATGACTACATATACGCACAGAAATGAGTGAACAAAGACACTAGAACATGTCTTCAAAGGCATGAGATGTCGGGACCCCGATCCTAGGTCACACCGATCTAGCATGTAACACATCATATCACTTTGTGGCCTCACGCACGGTATTTCCACGGGTGCCACCTTACCTGGCCCGGGACCGTTTGCGCCTTTTGGCTCACGTATATGATAGTGTCGCTAGCATCCATATGACAAAGAACCCGGGCCGACATGGCTAGTCGTGAACCCAAAGCGGCACTAACCCATGGGGACAGGCATACATGAATCAACCTCGAGCATGTCGGTCAACAGCGTGTGAATCCGGGCTGTAGTACTGGGCTAACAGGACTCCGGTAACCCGGGCTGTAGCAGGCTAGGCAGGACTCCGGATGTCACCGCGTGACATTTCCCCGAAGGGACAGACATAGGAACAAAATGAAACACATGCCGGCCAGTCAAGTGTCCTGAGCAGTAGTGCTAGGCTAGCAGGACTCCGGTGATCCGGGCTGTAGCAGACTACTATCGCTCAGAAGCACTAGACTACATTTCCCCATATGATAGGCTGCCAAGGAAAAACAACTAGATAGTCGGATCCCACACATACCAAGCATTTCAATCATACACGCAACATGCTCGATATGTGTGAATACAACATGGCATCACAACATAACTCTACAACTCAAGTATTTATTCATTAGGCTCCGAGGAGCGAGATATTACACACATGGGTCTCATGACCGAACAATCATAGCATACAATGCAAAGCACATGCGGAAGCTTAACATGTCTGAGTACAGACATCTACAAATGAAAAGGCTAAGAAGCCTGACTATCTACCAGATCCTGCCGAGGGCACAAGATCGTAGCTGAGGTATCAAGCTAAACATCGAAGTCCAAGCGGAACTACTAGCGAGACTGAAATCTCTCTGCAAAACATAAATTAAGCAAACGTGAGTACAAAGGTACTCAGCAAGACTTACATCAGAACTAGCTACATATGCATCGGTATCAACAGGGGGGGGGGGGGTGGTGGAGTTTAACTGCAGCAAGCCAGCTTTGACTCGGTGGCTATCTGAACTACGACTGCAAGCAACTCTTTTGAGGAGGCGCACACGAGTCCAAAATTCACCATTCAATACACCACTATGGATCCGCTCTCGTCTCCCTACGAGAAGGCCATCCATAGTACTCACACTTATCTTGCGAGTTTTAGAGTATCCACGTTCACTTGTCTATGAACTATTATAGGCAACCCAGAAGTCCTTTACCGCGGACACGGCTATTCGAATAGATCATTTATAAACCTGCAGGGGTGTACTTCGTCACACATGTTTCCAGCACTTAGCGTCTGCAGACTTCAAGCGAAAGCCGACGTGGGTGTAGACCACGACCTGACTAACCACACAAGTCTCTAGTCCAGTTTTATCGCCTATTCGGGTTCCATCCGCGAGGAGATCCGGCCGGAGTTTCGCTCACAGCCCCAAACGATGTGTGTAGGGTTCCCGAGACACCAAACGGGTGCCCGGTACATCGTGCCATAGTTTATCTACCGCATCATAGCCCACCCCTAGGGTCAGCGCTACGCACGGCCACCAACACATATCCTATAAACACCAGAAACTAATTGCAACTCCTGGACAGAGGACGAGAGGGGTCAGTAAGTCGAGCGAGGTCATATTTCAGGGCCCAACATGTGGTAGTAGCTGTTTCATGGATCACAAACACAGAACTCAGTTCCTGAGGACGGTTTCAATGAGACAACCCACCATGTACTCCTACATGGCCTCTCACCGCTACCTTTACCAAAACATGTTCACACACTTAGCTCACACACAATAGGACATGTTTACACACCTCCGATCCATCCCCGATGAATCAGACCTGGCTCAACTCTAAGCAGTAGCAGGCATGACAAACAAGCATGAATGAGTAGGCACATCAGGGCTCAAACAACTCCTACTCATGCTAGTGGGTTTCATCTAATTATTGTGGCAATCACAGGTCATGCAGAGGATAAGGGGTTCAACTACCGCAACAAGTAACAGATGAATCGTTGTTGTCCTAATGCAGTAAAAGAGAGCAGGAGCGAGAGAGTGGGCTTGTATCGGAGTGAACAAGGGGGTTGTGCTTGCCTGGCACTTCTGAAGATAACATTGAGTCTTCATCAGTGTCAACGATCACAGCGTCGGAGCAGCGTCTACCGAGAGGGGACATTTACCGGCAAACAAGGAAGAACACAATCAATGCGATGCAACAATATGATGCATGATCATGACATGGCAATATGCTGTTGATTGAGCTAATGCAACTAACAACAAGTTAAATGGAGTTGTTTTGAACACTAGGTTCAAATTCAAATTCAAAATATGAATTCAAATAGTGCATTATCATGTTTTGGTCTAAACAGTGCGGTTTAGTTGTTCAAACATGCATGAAAATGGTACAGATGGATTCCCTGAATTTTTCTGATAATTTTACATATATAATTTATTTTATTTGGAGTTACGGTTGAATTTCTATGATTTTTAGAAGTTTGGGTATTTTCTGAAAATAAATAAATCATTTAAGATTTATTTAAACTCCAGAAAAAGGATTACTGCGTCAGCTTGACGTCATTATGACGTCAGCAGGTCAACAGGGCGCGGTCCAGGTCAAACCTGACCAGTGGGACCCACTGGTCAGTGACTAACTAACTAACTTAAGTTAATTAGAGCTTGGGCCCGCATGTCAGTGTCTAATTTACTTAACTAAGTTAATTAGTACTAACTAAATCTAACACTAATTAAAAAGGGGCCTGGCCCACACGTCAGTCAACCAGGGGAGGTCAAACCCCTGGTCAACGGGTTCAAACCCGCCGGACTTGGTCCACGGCTCGACGCCGGCGATGGCAGACGCGGCGGAGGGCGTCAGATTTTGTCGTCCGGTGACCAAACAAGCGGCGGAGAGGCTCTACGTGTAGCTGGCGTTCTTCTGCATCCAATGGGACCAAAGTCAGCGGCTGTGGTGTCCGGAAACGGCGGCGGCGACCTCAACAGCGGTGGCCGGAGCTCGGGCGCCGACCGACTCGACGCTACGGTGCACTAGGGGAGGAACTGATGGGTGCTACGTGCTCCTGGGGAAGTACTGAACACGGGGACACGCTCAGATGCGAGCCATGGCGTCAGTAGCCGCGGTGGCGCCATGGCCGGCGGCGGTGAGGTCTCGGGCTTGACGAAAGCGATAGCCAGAGGAGGCAAACGAGCACGGGGAGAGAGGGGTTCGGTGTAGTGGCTCACGGCGGTTGTAGGGGGCGTCGAAGTGGGCTCGGGGACGCACGGACGGCGTCGGAAGGTTGCCGGTGATCTCGGGGCAGAGGCGGCGAAGATGGCGGTGCAGAGGGTGATGTAGGGCTTCCCGACCCGCGCGGCTCGGCAAGGAGGAGTAGGGCGACGGGGTGGTTCTTCTAGACACGGCGGAGAGGCGGGGCAGTGTCTCTGGCTGCGGCGAACGGCGTCGGCGGCGACGTGCACGCTCGGTGGTCGCGAGGGAGAGAGACAAGGGAGGGGATGAGCACAGGGGGAGGAGTGAGAGGGCCTGGGGGTGCGTGGCCGTCTCCGTGGCGCTAGAAGAGAGCCTCAGGGGCACGAGGCAGGCAGGGAGGAGGTGGCGGCCTCAGCGCGCGCCGTGCCCGCCTTCGCCTCTGCCTACTGGCAGAGGTTGAAGACGACTGGCACTGGCCAGCTGGGCTGGGCCAGCTGGAGGAGCTGGGACACTATAGTAACAGGCCAGGTGGGCTTTGCCAGGTAGGTTCCTCTCTTTCTAATTCTGTTTCTGTTTTCTATTTATGTTATTTTGTTTTGATTTAGTTTAAATACTAAATCATTTTATAAAATCCTGAAGATAAATATGTGACTAGAACTAAAATATCCCAAACCACATAAAATGTTCCAGAATTATTGGACATATATTAATTATATAAAGAATATATATCCAATGCAAATAGTTATTGAACTAATTCAAAGGCCCAAAATAATTATCTCTGAGATTCCAAAAATATTATTTTAAATTTTACCTCTTGCCAATATTTTCAGAGACTAAGAGGAACATTTTCTTGGACTTCTTTGAAAGATTTTAATGTTGATTATTTTTTTAAGTGATTTATAAGGGTTTCAACTAACCTCAATTCAACTTTCAGAATTTAGACATGATGCATGATGCTCACTCAGGTAAATAGCTACAAGCAAATTCTAGGGCTGTGACAACTCACCACCACTAACAAAAATCTCGTCCCGAGATTCAAGACGTGAGGTAAGAAGACAGAGGGGCACAACTAACACGGTCTTCACGATCCAGGTTGCATCTCATAAGGTTGTTGATCCGATCACCATCATTGTCTTGATGTCTTGCTCTGAGAATTTCATCCACTCATGACAATGAGAAGGAAGGAAAACCCTAAAGAGTCGATCTCCTCGAAGATCAGGCAACTCACGATCAACTCACGGAGTGAGACATAGAAACATCTCGCGAACTGAGAGGCAAAACTTGCATCAGGAGCGATAGAAGAAACAATTTGACGAGGGTTTCAAAGTAGCGAGGGAAATTGCCATGATTCTAAAACAGGGCACCTCGGGGAAGGTGACTCGAAGAACTATTCCCTTAAGTGGCAAAAAGAATTACTTTTGATTCAGAGATTGTTGGAACTCTTCATACCAGCTTAAGGCAATTTACAATTGATCGTTTGAGATAGCTTGAAGAGATGGCATACTTGGACTAGGATGGATGATGTGGACTACCTTGTTGAAGACAACGCAATGGATGATTTTCTTATCATAGGAAATGGATGGGACCCATGGTAAGTCCACTTTTGAAGATGATCCTGAACAAAACTACTGAGGTGCAAGCTGGGAACAAAATGCAAATGTTGGGAATGATTCTGGTAACTGGGGAGAAGGTTCATCAGCAAAGATGATTCCACCAATTGGATGGCTAACGATCAACTGAGAGGACGGAGGCACATTCCAGTTAACGACAACATCAGAACCTAGTGCCTGAGCGTGCTCTCAAGAACTTGAGCATTTCCGTATTCATCAAGGTTCTGCCAATATCCGTGTCAAGGATCCTGGCAACACAACATGCTACCATGATGAATAAGGGTGGAAGATGCAGATGCAAAGAAGATAACACTTTCTTAGATTTCACCTTAGCGAAGCCAAGGAAACAAAATCTGGATGATCGACCGAGAGACATTTAGCACTCTGCTTCTAATGTTCTCCTTGATGTACTGGTTACCACGGTCATGCTTTAAGCATCGGCATAGCCACCAAGTAGTGGTCGGACTTCGGAATACAATAGATCCATAAGGAACAACTTCTGGATAACCTACGAAATCCTCATGGGAATGTGGCCAACTTTCTTCAATCGAGATACTACAATAATAGGTCTTCCGGCTGGATGTGTTGGCCACGATATCCACTTTACCGGTTATCGAGAGACCAATATTATAGTTCTTAGAAAATGCTCCAACCATCATATCTGCCTGAGATTCAGATCTGGTTGGTGACAGGATATTCCAGACTCATCGAGTCTAGAAAAGAAAATGAAGGTTTGCAACACAAATCGACGAGATGACATTGCGAGATTCTCAGGGGAATGAACTACGGTAGTAAGCTCCAAAACATGAGCCGGTTCTGCTACAAGCATGTGAACACGTTGTCCTACACAAGCATGGTCACCTGGTAGTCTTAAAATGAAACACTACCGAGTTCAGGGTGAACCATCAACGAGGATAACAAAGTCCTAACATAAGTCATGATTCTTAGGAAGGAACTTCTTCTCCTTGAACAAATCAATCAGTGGCTTGGTGTGCTAGGGATACATATAGAATGAAGATGATCAGTCTATCAGACCATAGAATACTTCGCACATGCATGACTGACTTGGGACGCTTCCAAAGGAAGCAAAAACAAACTTTCTCGAATTCACGGCGGCAACTTACATCAGATGCACATGAATTAGAGGAAGTCACATCTTTCAACCGGACATATGCTTCATGATCGGGACATGAGGGCAATGCTTATAAAGTTTCCAACACTAGCTGGATGTTCAACACAATCATGGAGGAGACAAAATGCCGCTGATGGGCTCAATAGCAGCTCATCGGAATTTCCATATCACTGGACTTCCACCACTATGTGAACAATGTGATAGTGTTGGTCAGACTAAAGACATAGTGGTGTATGCTCGAGGGACAACCGTAAGTAAGACAACATTACGAACATCGTTGATTCTAATTTGATTTGACGATAGCCCACACTCAAATCAAGGTTTGGACAAGATAATAGATCCAACAACTGATCACGGAATCAGTCGATGAAGATATCATATTTCTTTAACACACACACAAGGATATCCCTTAGGGATGAGCGTGGTAGGACAAGCTTTTATCTTCCAACTCTCCAAGTTGTGGCTAAGCTTAACCAACTAGCTCAGCGGTATCCAACACAGATTCTTGGAGAATGGGTGGTTGGAGGAAAACCAACATGATCACGAACTCAACATAACGGTCAGGTGACAACCTGGTAACACTTCCGAGAAGATATTCAGAAAATCACGAACCACCGGTATGTTACTAAGCTCGAGAACAACCTTGCTTTTTAGGGCAAGATGATATGATCAAAGAGTGAGGGATTGACACAATCCTAACCCATTGATCAAAGTGTGCACCAGAAATATGGACTAGGTAGCACGATCAATCTTAGAATGATAATTCAATAACCAACGCGCTAAGAATGAGGGTATTGTCCATTAACTACCAAGCAACGGGGTTGCTAGGAGTATTGATTTCACACACCACGATTCACTTGTCGACATTCCGGTTGCAACAACACTGAAACCGAGAAATGAATAATGATGGAGAGAGTATCACTGCGTCAAGAATTCATAGGAGAAGGTGCAATTCTCACGACGCTCTTGACATAAAGTGGGTAATACTCCGGGGTAGAACAGAACAAAAGCTGGATTGGCATTTTGATCTGCGGAATACAACCACTTTGACCCGATCCCAGAAATGGATGAGGTACTGGAGTTTGTTTCTCCTAGTCATTCCGAATAGAATGGCTTGACGGACCACAGAAGTAAAAGGCACTGATGAACATGAATGCACGACTACTTCTGACTATCAAGTGATAGACGAAGGTCGGAATATAACTGAAGGGGGACAACTCAAAGGAACATATAACTTTCTGAGTTGTGGATGCATAGATTAGTATGTTGAACGAGTTCAACATATTTCTTCCGGATAACCCATGCAGAAAGGTAGAACTGGCAGAGCCACAATATAGAATGGAGAACTCATCAAGAGCACTCTGGTTGTGATCCTTTGGTTCAAGAACTTCTGCCATAAGTGGTTCATAGCATTTGGAAGAAGGAAATACCACGGACCTCGAGGTCTATCACAAGGTTTACTAATGTCCTAAGGAACTAGCAAACACTATCAACATGAAGCAGGTAGGGTGAGTCTCGGGTTCAAAACCCAGGAATAGAATGCCTACTAACTAAATGGCATCACAGGATGCTTTCAAGAATAACGGCCAGAATCATCACACTGGGAACACAAAACATGGTTCGATTACTAGGTGATCCTCTAAGACACCTAGGGTCATAATAATAGTTCCAATATAAATGTCGAGGCAACGGAGTACCTCAACTCACCGATTAGGGTGATTAACCTGGCCTAAATGGACATCAGGAACAGAAGGAAGGGATTTGCAAATGCATCAAACTATTTAGAAACCTGGGATGACTCGGACAGCATAATGGCAGTAAATGCTCGAAAAGATTTGAGACATCCTGCAAAAATGGTGGCATAACCACTTAACAACATCATGCCAAGGTTCTGGTGCCAGCTATGAACATATGGAAGTAGTAGGAACTGAACTGAGGCTTGAACTCAACAATCTTATAAGTCAACGGGTTAGTAACACGTCATCCTGATAGATAGATAAGAAGGCCTAGTTCTTAATCCCCGTAGAAAGGAAGAGGATGACTCAGATCAGAAGGGCATGAGAATAAGGAGTAAAAAGAGCCTTACGTTCCCTTCCGCAATCAATTCCCTTACATAGCTAAAGCATTTCTAGACTCAATTTCGACCAGTTTGGCTTGGTAATCCTACAGGCAGTCAGGCTCTGATACCAACGCTATCGGGACCCCGATCCTAGGTCACACCGATCTAGCATGTAACACATCATATCACTTTGTGGCCTCACGCACGGTATTTCCACGGGTGCCACCTTACCTGGCCCGGGACCGTTTGCGCATTTTGGCTCACGTATATGATAGTGTCGCTAGCATCCATATGACAAAGAACCCGGGCCAACATGGCTAGTCGTGAACCCAAAGCGGCACTAACCCATGGGGACAGGCATACATGAATTAACCTCGAGCATGTCGGTCAACAGCGTGTGAATCCGGGCTGTAGCACTGGGCTAACAGGACTCTGGTAACCCGGGCTGTAGCAGGCTAGGCAGGACTCCGGATGTCACCGCGTGACATTTCCCCAACGGGACAGACATAGGAACGAAATGAAACACATGCCGGCTAGTCAAGTGTCCTGAGCAGTAGTGCTGGGCTAGCAGGACTCCGGTGATCCGGGCTGTAGCGGACTACTATCGCTCAGAAGCACTAGACTACATTTCCCCATATGATAGGCTGCCAAGGATAAACAACTAGATAGTCGGATCCCACACATACCAAGCATTTCAATCATACACACAATATGCTCGATATGTGTGAATACAACATGGCATCACAACATAACTCTACAACTCAAGTATTTATTCATTAGGCTCCGAGGAGCGAGATATTACACACATGGGTCTCATGACCCAACAATCATAGCATACAATGCAAAGCACATGCGGAAGCTTAACATGTCTGAGTACAGACATCTACAAATGAAAAGGCTAAGAAGCCTGACTATCTACCAGATCCTGCCGAGGGCACAAGATCATAGCCGAGGTATCAAGCTAAACGTCGAAGTCCAAGCGGAACTACTAGCGAGACTGAAATATCTCTGCAAAACATAAATTAAGCAAACGTGAGTACAAAGGTACTCAGCAAGACTTACATCAGAACTAGCTACATATGCATCGGTATCAACAAAGGGGGGGTGGTGGAGTTTAACTGCAGCAAGCCAGCTTTGACTCGGTGGCTATCTGAACTACGACTGCAAGAAACTCTTTTGAGGTGGCGCACACGAGTCCACAAATTCACCATTCAATACACCACTATGGATCCGCTCTCGTCTCCCTACGAGAAGGCCATCCATAGTACTCACACTTATCTTGCGAGTTTTAGAGTATCCACTTTCACTTGTCTATGAGCTGTTATAGGCAACCTAGAAGTCCTTTACCGCGGACACGACTATTCGAATAGATCACTTATAACCCTGCAGGGGTGTACTTCGTCACACATGTTTCCACCACTTAGCGTCTGCACACGACATGTGCTCGGCAGACTTCAAGCGAAAGCCGACGTGGGTGTAGACCACGACCTGACAAACCACACAAGTCTCTAGTCCAGGTTTATCGCCTATTAGGGTTCCATCCGCGAGCAGATCCGGCCGGAGTTGCGCTCACAGCCCCAAACGATGTGTGCAGGGTTCCCGAGACACCAAACGGGCGCCCGGTACACCGTGCCACCGTGTATCTACCGCATCATAGCCCACCCCTAGGGTCAGCGCTATGCACGGCCGCCAACACATATCCTATAAACACCAGAAACTAATTGCAACTCCTGGACAGAGGACGAGAGGGGTTAGTAAGTCGAGCGGGGTCATATTTCAGGGCCTAACGTGTGGTAGTAGCTGTTTCATGGACCACAAACACAGAACTCAGTTCCTGAGGACGGTTTCAATGAGACAACCCACCATGTACTCCTACATGGCCTCTCACCGCTACCTTTACCAAAACGTGTTCACACACAATAGGACATGTTTACACACCTCTGATCCATCCCTGATGAATCAGACCTGGCTCAACTCTAAGCAGTAGCAGGCATGACAAACAAGCATGAATGAGTAGGAACATCAGGGCTCAAACAACTCCTACTCATGCTAGTGGGTTTCATCTAATTACTGTGGCAATGACAGGTCATGCAGAGGATAAGGGGTTCAACTACCGCAACAAGTAACAGATGAATCGTTGTTGTCCTAATGCAGTAAAAGAGAGCAGGAGCGAGAGAGTGGGCTTGTATCGGAATGAACAAGGGGGTTGTGCTTGCCTGGCACTTCTGAAGATAACATTGAGTCTTCATCAGTGTCAACGATCACAGCGTCGGAGCAGCGTCTACCGAGAGGGGACATTTACCGGCAAACAAGGAAGAACACAATCAATGCGATGCAACAATATGATGCATGATCATGACATGGCAATATGCTGTTGATTGAGTTAATGCAACTAACAAATGGTTAAATGGAGTTGGTTTGAACACTAGGTTCAAATTCAAATTCAAAATATGAATTCAAATAGTGCATTATCATGTTTTGGTCTAAACAGTGAGGTTAAGTTGTTCAAACATGCATGAAAATGGTACAGATGGAGTCCTTGAATTTTTCTGATAATTTTACATATATAATTTATTTTATTTGGAGTTACGGTTGAATTTCTATGATTTTTAGAAGTTTTGCGTATTTTCTGAAAATAAATAAATCATTTAAGATTTATTTAAATTCCAGAAAAAGGATTACTGCGTCAGCTTGACGTCATTATGACATCAGCAGGTCAACAGGGCGCGGTCCAGGTCAAACCTGACCAGTGGGACCCACTGGTCAGTGACTAACTAACTAACTTAAGTTAATTAGAGCTTGGGCCCGCATGTCAGTGTCTAATTTACTTAACTAAGTTAATTAGTACTAACTAAATCTAACACTAATTAAAAAGGGGCCTGGCCCACACGTCAGTCAACCAGGGGAGGTCAAACCCCTGGTCAACGGGTTCAAACCCGCCGGACTTGGTCCACGGCTCGACGCCGGCGATGGCAGACGCGGCGGAGGGCTTCGGATTTTGTCGTCCGGTGACCAAACAAGCGGCGGAGAGGCTCTACGTGTAGCTGGCGTTCTTCTGCATCCAATGGGATCAAAGTCAGCGGCTGCGGTGGCCGGAAACGGCGGCGGCGACCTCAACAGCGGTGGCCGGAGCTCGGGCGCCGACCGACTCGACGCTACGGTGCACTAGGGGAGGAACTGACGGGTGCTACGTGCTCCTGGGGAAGTACTGAACACGGGGACACGCTCAGACGCGAGCCATGGCGTCAGTAGCCGCGGTGGCGCCATGGCCGGCGGCGGTGAGGTCTCGGGCTTGACGAAAGCGATAGCCAGAGGAGGCAAACGACCACGGGGAGAGAGGGGTTCGGTGTAGTGGCTCACGGCGGTTGTAGGGGGCGTTGAAGTGGGCTCGGGGAAGCACGGATGGCGTCGGAAGGTCACCAGAGATCTCGGGGCAGAGGCGGCGAAGATGGCGGTGCAGAGGGTGATGTAGGGCTTCCCGACCCGCGCGGCTCGGCGAGGAGGAGTAGGGCGACGGGGCGGTTCTTCTAGACACGGCGGAGAGGCGGGGCAGTGGCTCTGGCTGCGGCGAACGGCGTCGGCGGCGACGTGCACGCTCGGTGGTCGCGAGGGAGAGAGACAGGGGAGGGGATGAGCACGGGGGGAGGAGTGAGAGGGCCTAGGGGTGCGTGGCCGTCTCCATGGCGCTAGAAGAGAGCCTCAGGGGCACGAGGCAGGCAGGGAGGAGGATGCGGCCTCAGCGCGCGCCGTGCCCGCCTTCGCCTCTGCCTACTGGTAGAGGTTGAAGACGACTGGCACTGGCCAGCTGGGCTAGGCCGGCTGGAGGAGCTGGGCCACTATAGTAACAGGCCAGGTGGGCTTTGCCAGGTAGGTTCCTCTCTTTCTAATTCTGTTTCTGTTTTCTATTTATGTTATTTTGTTTTGATTTAGTTTAAATACTAAATCATTTTATAAAATCCTGAATATAAATATGTGACTAGAACTAAAATATCCCAAACCACATAAAATGTTCCAGAATTATTGGACATATATTAATTATATAAAGAATATATATCCAATGCAAATAGTTATTGAATTAATTCAAAGGCCCAAAATAATTATCTCTGAGATTCCAAAAATATTGTTTTAAGTTTTACCTCTTGCCAATATTTTTAGAGACTAAGAGGAACATTTTCTTGGACTTCTTTGAAAGATTTTAATGTTGATTATTTTTTTAAGTGATTTATAAGGGTTTCAACTAACCTCAATTCAACTTTCAGAATTTAGACATGATGCATGATGCTCACTCAGGTAAATAGCTACAAGCAAATTCTAGGGCTGTGACATGAGAGCAGAGGGATTACATGCAGTATCCATAACACAAGTTACTGAGGCAAATATACCCTCTTAGGCCCTTCCCAGTGCTCCACGGTGTACATGTGCTAAGGATGCCACATAGGCAGAAAAATGATGTGGCAAAGCAATTAAAGAGGAGAGAGAGGATTATGGTGACCCCAACAAGAACCAATGCTAAGCACGTGAACCTAGACAAAAAGACTACCAACCAATACATGAAGGAGTTTTATTACTGAACAATTAAATAGAGAAGGCTTAGCTACAAAACCTAAGCACCGATGCATTAGGGACATTAGTTGCTAAGCATTTTAATGCACCTAGCAACCCACTTTAGCACCAATGCATTGGGAGAGGTCTTAAAAGGTAGCATTGATGTTCATAAAGTATTCCCTCCATCCCAAAATTCATGTCTTAGATTTGTCTAGATACGGATGTATCAAGTCACATTTTAGTATTAGATACATCCGTATCTAGACAAATCTCAAACAAGAAATTTGGGACAGAGGGAGTACTTGAAAGTAATCTATAAGAAATCAGTGTCAAGCTCTCGCATGTTTTGGTCAAAAGAGGAATTTAGAACCGTCATTTGGCACAATAAAATCACATGCAAGATCACCCAGAAAGTTGTACTACCAGTACTAGTACTGCGTGTTAGATGAAAAAACACGATCAAGATCGAGAAAAAGATCGTCAACAAGAGATATTACCTGGACTTGCTTAATGAGGGATCCCGGAGAGGGGGGCTTGGACAGGGCAATGGCTTTGAGATTGTTTACACTAGTCTCGGCGGGGTGCTTGCGCTTCTTTGTACCATGAGCCTCGATGATTTTGTCCAGAGCCATAGACATCACGTCAGCCGGTGCTCCGGCGTCCATCCAAGAGAGGAAGCTGAGAGAGAAGAGTGAAAGGAGGAACGGGATGAGGGAGAAGCGAAGTGAGTGGGGGTTTTCTCCAAGAGAGGAGGCTGAGAGAGAAGAGTGAAATGATGGTTGCTTCATCCGTACAACTTATTGCTGGAAAGGAGGGGGTTTTGTGATTTGATGGCTCATTGGGCATTACCGCGGCGGTTCGATCGGGGTAGTCTACCTCACTCTACTACGGAGTAATTTAGTGCATGGCTGGTGGACCCAGATGCTGGCTGTCCCACACGTCGGCGAAAGTGAGTAATTTAGTTCATGGCTGGAGGAGGATCCGCACGGTAGAGCGTGTCCACTGTTTTTCATTCTGAAGAAAACAATGATTACATCAAGCACTTCCACTCTTACAACGGAGGAGTGCAAAACACGGCAGCCACTTGAACATACACGGTGCTCCTACTACTAGGCATGTGCAGTGGTTCATACGTCAGTACTACACAATCTTGTTGCTAGTGTAGTAAGATATGACGATAACATAGTACCGCTTTTTCGACTGTCCGGTCGAGAATGAACGGTGAGATCAATGTTAACAGAACTAGGTCCACAGCGCACAGAGAGTACGGTGCTACAGTACTCCACGAAACATGAACCATATGAAGCACAAATAGTGTTAGGCAGGGTGTATGAAGGGTGCACGGGATGGGAGAAAAAGTTCCCTTCTCGACCCACTTTTGGGTGTTTGGTAGAGTGCATGAAGGGTGTAGGAGTCCACACTAGTAGGTTGAAAAAATACACGAAGAGGAAACAACTATATTGAGATGAGAATGCAACCAAACACACGCACACGCTTTGTGCTACAGTGACTGATCTGCACCGTCTGAGTTTGATCCAACGGTCATGTTGCGCCAATACATGGACATGCCCGTGTAGAGGGCGCCTAAACACCACCGAAGTCCTTCTGCTTCTCGCGGCGCACGACGTTGGTGATGCAGGGTGCAACCGCCCGCAGAGCCCGCTCCCAGTCGACGGGAGCCAACTCGTCAAAGACGGCATCCAATGGCACGAATGGATTTCGGTGATGGAGCCCTGAAAGGATTCGCCCGGCAACGGCGACGGCAGCCCGCAACCCCTCCTTGTCCAGCTCAGCCCCCACCATCACGCGGAGACGGCTCAGCTCCTCGGAGATATAGGTGAAGAAGGAGTATAGGTCAGGAAGCCGCAGCTCGTTGAAGTCGACCGGGTGGTCGAACGGGTTTAGCCCGACGGCCGGCATCATCGCGCTAGCATGACGGTAGGCATCGCGTAGCCGCAACACGTGCATGGCAACTTGGTTCACCAAGTGGCGGAGGCGATCCTGGACCTCGTCACGATCGGCCCGCTCGCGCTCTAGCCGGCTCCCCTGACGGCCTATCGTATCTCTCGCTTTCTGCAGCAACGCCGCTGGCGCCTCGAGCATCTTTGTGGTGGACGCCTGCCGCATTTGAAGCTCCATGAACTCCCGCACATAACGGAGGAGCATGGCACTCCTCTCCTCCTTGAGCTCATGGAGCTCCACATCCTTGGCCCTGAGCTCCGCATCCTTGGCATGGAGCTCCTGTGTCAGGCGCCTCACCTTGGACTCTGTGATCTGCTGCGCCGCCATGGCACTAGGTAGAAGCAATGGGGAGAGGAAGCAAAGGGGGCGAAACGGCTGAAATGCAATGAAATCTACGCGAAGGCGGAGGGAGCGGGGAATCTTTTGGTTTTCACCACGGTAAAACACCAATTGACGACTTTTCACATCGGGGAGTAGTGGGTTTTTACAGGCGGAGTCATCGTGACTAATTGCTGCCGCGCCTGCTCCCGTGAATCAAAAAATTTAATATCCTGCCGCGCCTGCTCCCGTCAATCAAAAAATTAAAAATCTTGCCGCACCCAAACACCAGAGCAACGCCGCGGTGGATATTTAGATTTACATGCCGGCAAGTAGATAAAAAAGGGTGAAAAAACAAATGTGGCGGCAGCCTAGCTAATCGGCTGAACTAGCCCAACTAGCTAGCCACCGTGCTTCACTGATGTACTCAACGGGAAAGGTGGTCTTTCATGATTTGACGACTCATTTACTTGCTTCGGTGCTACGACCGAGGAGGACCCAGAAAACACGCGGTAGGGCGTCCCACGTCAGGAAGAATATATGCGTGCACCACCCGGGAGGACCCCGAAACCGCGCGGTAGGGTGTGCCACATCTCGGCACGGAGGACAAATGTGCGTGTAAAAATATACTGTATCAGACGTAGTACCTATGGTTCGACCTTGGGACCCAGCCAGTTGGTCGAAAACACCCCACTAGCCACACAGCTTCATCATGATAACGTGGCACGGAGGATAGATGTGGTTAGCTCCGTCTCGACCAGCCACAATGTCTCTTGTTCTAGGTGATTCTTCTATTTTCCAAGCTTTCTTTTAGTTGTAATAACACCACGGCAAGCTAGCGCCACTCTTCGTGTGTGCCCATGCAAAGGTTAGACGATGGAGAGAAGAGAGATTGAGATCGCAGACCTGGGACCCACCAGTAACTGAGACAACGGTCATGCACGTGTCGACGAGGCACTCCCTCTACTCTACTCAACGCAAGTACTGTATAAAATCAAGTTATGGGACAAAGCCAACAACCATTCGAATCTCGTCTTTCAGATTTGTTAGTTTTAGGTCCAAATTTGATTAATGACAAGTGGGACCCCCGTGTGTTGTTCCGATATTTCAGTGTAGGATGGTTTTTTTGAACAAACACTTTGCGCGGTTAGACAAGTAATGGCACGAGTTACACGTATTTTGCAAGTTTACGAACAAAAATGACTACGGCATAGAATATCACATCCACCCCGCAGCTTAGATACTATGGTGATACGAGTTTTAACACCGTTGGAAGTGAGATCCAATGGCTTGGGAGTAGTCTTTGTAATTATGCGCAATTTCCAAACTCTCCAAAGGTTTTTTTGCAAATAAAACATTTAGGCCTCGTGTGTGCCACTGCATCTTCGATCCAACGGCTCCCCGGTGCTCATATTAGGTGCTCCCCATAGCTTAATTACCCGCTATGGTGATATGAGCATCTAGGTCGTATGATCAGTGATCAGATGGCACATGCATAGTACTTGTACTTTCTGCGCATTTCCCAAACTCTATCAGCCGTATATTGCAAAAACATTCAAACCTCCTACTGTGGGCCGTTAGATCTCAGTGAACTCGTATCACCATAGAATCTACGGTGCGGGAGCACCTCATACTCTCCCGTGTGAGAAAACATAAGGTGCTATCGCAGGTTGGATGCTACGGTGATACGAGCTTGGAGGTCGTTTGATCTAAGATCCAATGGCATCTGAGCAGTCTTTGTGCTTGTAAGCAGTGGCCGAACTCTTTTGGGGCTTCTCTGCAAAAAAACATTCGAACCACCGAGGAGGTGTTGGGTCACAAATCCAACGCCTCCGAAGAGCTTGTAGCACCAAAGCATCTAAGGTGTGGTAGCACAGATATTCTTACATACAGGAGAATATGATGTCCTCCTTCATCTTAGATGCTACGGTGATACGAGCTTCGAGGTCGTTGGATATGGGATCAAAGGGCATCTAAGTAGTTTTTGTACAACTTGTGTGCAATTCTCAAACTCATCAAGGTTTCCTGCAAAAAATATTAAGACACATCATGTGAGCTGCTATATCTCTGATCTACAAGCTCCAAGCAACTCGTATCGGCATATAGCATCTAAGGTATGGGGGCACATGATATTCTCCCGGGGAGGAGGGGTGGGGGTGCACAACCAATCGGTGGTTGGGAGGGTGGGGACAAATATAATCTAAACAACCCAAAACAGAGCTCCACAATTTTATCTAAGGTCGAGGGGTTGACCCCCAACAATCATAGCTCCGCCTAAACACAACATTTGCATGTACTGTAGTACTAGACTTAATATTAATGTTTCAGTTTCATGTTCATTTTAAATATTGAACTGAGGACCATGGATGTCTTACATTTTACTCCCTTCATTCCTAAATATTAGTCTTTTTAGAGGCTTCAAATGGACTGGCACATACGGATGTATATAGACATATTTTAGAGTCTAGATTCACTCATTTTGCTTCGTATGTAGTCACTTGTTGAACTCTCTAAAAGACTTGTATTTAGGAATAGAAGGAGTATTTTTGAATTCATGTCATACATGCATGGTTTGGAAAAATAGATGCACTACACTTATTGGATTGTTGTTGTGTTCGTGTGTGTGTGTGTGTGTCTCTGTGTGTGTGTGTGGTCATATGCTTGATACATACAAAGTTTTCTCACCTCTATATTGTTCATCTTTTAAATTTGAATCTGCGTTGGAAAACTTACTAGGGATACCATGAAATATGAAATCCACGTTGAGATCACTATATCACAAACTCACTCTAATTCAACAACTCGTCATAAATCAATTACCACGTTGAGATTAGTGTTTGCAAGGAAAATATGGGTATTGTAATACACATATATTCGTTCGGCAATTTAAAAGGTTCCTTTCATATTCTCGAATGGTAGGACCCAACGGCGTACCAGCCAGACCTTGGCTCATGTTGATCCTAAAAAAGCCGGGCTCGTGTCCTTCGGTGGCGTGCGTGGTACGCACATTAGGCAACCCCAACCAGTCGAGCCTTAGTGTTTCAAGTCGAAATATCTGGTGGCCAGAATTCCAGCCCTAGGAAATTCCCCTCATGTCCCCGGTCCATAATGACTACCGATGAACAACGGAGGGACGCTTTAGTAACTAGACAACGTTACCTACCGTGCCGAGCACGGTTCAATTCCCTCGGTCGCAGAATTGAGCCCGTTTGTTCGTGCCTAGTACTTGAGCACTAGTATGGAGGGATTATCCTTTTACTCTGCATATATAACTTGTCTGAAGTCTAACTAAGCAAAATGTTTGACCAAATCCTTTCTTAAGAAATACAACAGGACAGATGTACGGCTTGAAAATTTATTACATGATGCAGGTTATGATATTGTTTCGAATCCTGGATCTTAAATTTCAGAAAATCCAAAAGTGAGCATAAATTCTTGAAACTGAGCATGGTCACGTGATATGGCACAAATATTACTTCGTATGTTTTTTCTTCAATTCCAGACAAGCTGCTTATGACAAGTTGCACAAATGAAGAGCCAAGGTATTTTGGAACAAAGACCTGTCACGTTAAGGCGAACGCTTTCACTATTGAAACCGTGGGCGTTTACGTGCCGCCACGAGTCCCCGCTTCTCATTGGCAGGTGCCGTCCCAGCAAGCGTGTGAGTCGACGGGAGGCGTGCGAGCAGACCACTGCGCTGGCTGTCAGGAAGGCGTGCGAGCAGACCGCTATGCAGACTCACCGGGAGGCGAGCCCTTTGACCAGGCTTTGCCGCCCACCGTTGTCCCAACTGCTCCCACTTTTAATGTCGCCGGTGCCACAGTTTAAAATCAACCCCGCACTACCCGGTATCGCTACAATCCTCTCTCTTCCTCTCCGATTCTCTTGTCGTCTACCTCCAACTAGCCCGACCTAAACGTACGCCATGCCGCATCACGATGGTCTGCCCTTGGTGTTCCAGTTTCCTGAGGAAGACACCCAGCCGGAGTGTCAAGAACATAAGGCACTTTGGGACGAGCTTGAACTGGCCTTGCGGGAAGATGCCGTGCCTGTCCCCGCTCCCGTTCCAGCTCCCGTCACCCCGACTGCGCCAGCACCCATCCCCGTGGCATTGATGGGTTGGGAGCCGCACATTGTCGCCGAGCTTGATGCCACGGGATTCCACGAGGTCCCCGCCGACTTTCACGCTCCCGTGCACCTGCCAGCGCATGCACCTGTGTGTGCATTGACGCGCACGGCCGTGCCGGTGCCCGTGCACCTGCCAGCGCATGCGTGTGCGCGTGCACTGATGTGCGCGCCCGTGCTGGTGCCCGTGCACAAAAATGTCTTGGCTGCGCCGTGGACAGCGCCTGTCCCCGCGCGGGTGCCAGTGCCCCCCTCAGCGGCATGGATGGCCGCCGTCGACCGCTTCCTTGCACCAACGCCAGTCGCCTCCTCCCGCCAGTTGACTCGCTCCAAAGTCCAGAACATTTTGGCCTGCCTTGAAGCTAGGCCAACGTCCAGGAGTACGCCAACAACGGCGCAAGACGCCGCCGTCGCCGTCGGTCAGTGGCCCGACGACACATAGAGCATGGCAGAGGAGCCGCTTCCCACCCCGAGACGCCCCTGCCGTCGCCGCGTAATCTAAATTTGCCATGAAAAACGTTCGGATTGCCATGCTTAAAATCCGAACGTTTATCATTTCCGTTTATTTTATATCGATCATCGTATAATTTAAAGTCGGAGTCAGACTGAACGAACTGTATGGTTTGATCGATTGAATGTTCTGCTAGAGCCGTATCAAATTAAATATAAAGCGTCATCGAGCCACATGTATTCCTTGTCATCCAACGACCTAGACTGCTTCAATGTCGAGCGCTCAACACGTTTAGCGTGCAGTTAATTTCATGCCAAAAATAGTGCTAATGACATGACAACATGCAAATAATATCCTATTAGTTAATATCCGCATGCACTTCATATACTTCCAAATTAAGGTGCATTGCACGTACACACTGACTAGTGCTGCTAGTACATGAAACTGGTGCCGTGACTTGTGAACGCGTCCAGATATGGTCAACGGCAACATCGCCTGCGAGTTCTTCCTGTTTGCCCGTGCGTCTAAACGTAGAAGGGGAGGAGAGAGAGAGCACACATGGAACCCACCAGTAAGTGAAGGCGGATAGTACTAAAAATAATATTACATGTTATCCATTAATTAGGTTGTGGTAATATAAAAACATTATGTGAACAAAGGGGGTACAACAAACATTGTTATTCTACGTATGTTGCCTATTGACGTGCGGCTTGAAGGCCCAGTCACATGTTCGATCCTCATCCTTTATTTTTTAATTTGTATATGGGTCCAAATTTGTTTCATGACATGTGGGCCCCTCGGTGTGTAGTTTGTAGGACTTTAATTAGTGGGTCGAAATTTGTTCCATTCCAAGTGGACTATCGATGTGTTGTTTTGTAGGTTATTTATAATAATTAAAGAGGACAACATAGTTTTTTCAATAATACGATGGTGCGACGTTGAAGGCGAGAAAGGACGTGCGAGAGAGCGATGACCAAGCCAGAGGGAAATCAACTAGGGGAGTTGCGTGGGTTACAACGGTGTTTGAAGTAGTTGTGGGCCGAATGCTATGAAAATATAATCTAAACTGACCGGAATAAATGCCTACACAAATTAAACCAAGGTTGGAGTGCCCCTCGCAATGTAAATAGCTCCGGCTTTGCGAGGGATGGAGAGGTAGTAGCTTCAACGCGTGGAAGATACGGTGTGAGAAAGCGAGGTCAATCGAGAGACATATAGATAGAGAGATAAAGTGAGTGTGGTCTGACATTCATTGAACAAATATATATGCTCTGGAGACATATTGTCCGATTGAGCTTTTGGCAAGGGTGAGGGTTGTAAGATAGAGCTTGAGAGATGATCCAGTCACAGACATGTAGATATATTTTGTGCGTGGGAGAAAGCAAGGTTAACCAATCACATAGGGTCGCCGTGCGATCGAAAGAGTGAGACGGGTTGGAGAGAGTGGCCTAGATAGACGATGTGCATGAGAGAGTATACAATGTGAATAGGTCGAACTGGGCTCAAACATGGTGATATATCATTTTTGTCCGAGAAAGAGCGAGGTCAATCGAGACATACGGAGAGAGAGAGAGAGAGAGAGAGAGATTGAGTGAGCGTGGCCCACCATGAGGTCGAAAGAGTTGCGGTGGCTTAGATGGACTGACCTAGATAGACAATCTGCGTGAGTGAGTAGAGAGTGTGTCGATCGAAGCCCGAAGAGGGAGATATATCATCTGTGTGTGAAAGAAAACGAGGTTAAATGAGACTCAGATAAAGAGAGCAAGATTGAGCGAGTGTGGCCCGCCGTGCGGAAGAAAGAGTGAGACAGTCTCGCGGGAGTGACCTAGATGTACAACGTGCTTGCGTGTGCATGAGAGGTTGGGGGGCTAGATAGGCAATGCATGTATTTGGCGCGAGAGGGTGAGAGGGAGAGGGGGTAGAGAGAGAGAGCTCAGCATGGGGTGCAATGGCGGGTGTGTGAGGTAAATACATTTGGTAACAGAGTGAAAAAAGGGGTTGTGTAGTTGAGAGACTTAGAGATCGAAACATGGAGAGAAAGAATGAACGTGTGTTGGAAACCGATAGCTTCCTAAGGTGGTTAGGAGAGAAAGATTGACCGATACAGGAAGTATGTAGCGTTTGTAGGGGGGCTAAAAACAACTTTTGAATGTACATAGTACGAGACTTAATATCAATGTTTCAATTCAGTGTACATTGTAAGATTTGAACCGAGGACCAGGCATACAGGTAATTATTTCGAATTCGTGCCATACTAAGTTTCGAAAAGTTGACATTGACTCAATTTGTTGTGCTATTTTGTAGGTCATATGTTTGAATCCATCCAAAAGTTTTCTCACTACCATGGTGTTCATCATATACATATGAATTTGTATTAAAAAAGTAGCATGGATACAGTGAAATGCGAAATCCACGTTAGAATTTGAGATCACTATGTGACACACAGTCTAATTCAAAAATCAAACTACGTGACACACACTCTAATTCAAATAACTAATTATGTGGCACACACTCTAATCCACGTTAGCGTGGGTACCGTTTTGATTATTTTTCAAATAACTCCTCATTAATTAATTTATAGTACTCCCTCTGTTCACTTTTATAAGACCTTGAAGACATTTCAGACAATGTGCAAAACAATTCATTTTAAGTTGTCTGAAACGACTTATAAAAGTGAACGGATGGATTATCTCGTTTCGAATGACTAATTATTGCAAGGAAAACACGGCCATGGTAATACATACAGATTCGTTTGCAAATGAAAGAAGATTTGTTTGCATTCTCAAATGTAGGCGCACCAGGCAGACTAGGGTCGTGTCGGGGTGGACGCTGCTTCGGTGCCTTAAAGGCAACTACCTTTGGGTGACTGACATGTGGGCCAGCAACTTGTTGGGCCCACATGTCATGGACACAAAGGCAGGTGCCTTAAGGCACCGAAGCATAGTCCTGTCGGGGTGGTCACGTGTGTCGGACAAACGCGTAGCACCCATCCACCCACCCTCCCACCCCCCAAAAAAAGGACGACGACAATATAAGTTCGCGCTTCCACGTTTCGGATTGAAATATCTGGCGGCCCCAATTCCAGCCCTGCAAAATCTCTCTTCTCCACCATCCCCTTCCGCGCATAGATTGCTCAAATCCCTAATTCGCCCCCAATCCTCGAATCGCCCCTCATCTCATCTCTTTCCCCACCATTCCCCACCTCTGTGCCGGACGACGACGACGAAGACGACGGTCGCGCTTCACCACCGCACCGGAGCTACCTCATCTACGCCCTCGTCCACCGCACCGGGTGGTCGACCGACAACATCGGCCGGCGCAACCGACATGCCTCACAGACATCGAGTTCCAGCGCATCAGGTGCGCTTCACCGACGCCGTCTCCCAGCTCACCGGGGCTACTTCACCGAGCACATCGTCGCACCTCCGCCCCCCGTGGCCGTTGGGGCTTCACCAACGGTCTCGTCCACCGCATCGTAGCGCTCCGCTGCCACTCAAGATCTGCATCCGTGCGCGGCCAGCCAATGTCAGCGCATCACCCTCAACGGCTCTGAAGTTACCCGCACTCTAGCTAGGCGAGCATGCCCAAACGCCGGCCCGAACTAGGTATCCACACATCACTACCTTGTGCACTATTCCGACAATTTTTGGATATCCTTTCACTGCTCTCTTTGCTTACACGCCTATGCAACTCTGACTTTAACTCTTATTTCTTCTGGAGATATCATCTGAAACAAGCAAATCCATTTTTTAGCGAAGCATGACGGCGCTACGGGATCTGGTACATATCCTGCACACCCGTATAACCTTGTAAGTATTTGTCCTCCGGTACAACATCAAGGTCGATTCCTCTTATTTGATCAACCATTCGCCGTGTCAAAAATGTAGAGGGGGATACAAGGAGCACAAGGCCTGCACATCCAAGCAAGTGGTAACATGGACTTGTACATGGAACATCCCAAGCGCAAGCAGAGCTGCAGTGAACCTACACAACGAGCTAGCGTAAGTCCCTACATTTCATTTAATTCGTACTGGCATTCGTGTATGATTTGTGTGTAGTGGCTGATCCACGAATTAAAGTTACCAGGGGCGAATATTTAACTTAAAAAATACGACGGCACTTGCACTCCGGAAATCAACATAACTTGAGAAATGTGAAGCTACATGCACTTTGAAAACCAGCTAATGATCCAAAGTAGTTCAGATTATAAACACCAAATGATGCAAGCACCAAAAAACACAAAATGAAACATGGTGTACAAGAACTACAAACATGGTATGTACCTGCTTGAATTATTCGTTCTCTGGCTAAAAATATTGAAGTGTAATTGCACGTATAACCAGTGTGCAAACTACATATCAATATATCTATCCTGCACAAGTATGCCAATAGTTTCAAACAACAGATTAGAAAAGTATTTATGCTATGTCGTCATGATACGGGGACTTTCTGGTAGATGGTCTCGACGTTTCCTCAAGCTATGAAAATGCACTATAATTTGCTTGTCATCAATGCCTGCAAATATCTGTCTCTCTCAACATAGTAGATCATCGTTAGACACTAAATCCTTCAATGAGCTTGCAAAATGCTTGCATTAGATCCCTCATTAGACACTATATGTTCATCACTAGGAGCATGTAAAATGTTTGCATCAAATCCTTCATTAGCAGTCTGTTCATTAGACACTTCAGGCTCAAGAACAACATGAGCTTGTATGTTTGCACCGGAAACTTGATTAGATACATCAGATTCAGTCAGTTCAGTATCGATTCAGGAAGATATAAAATAAGTAGAAATTGGTTTCATTTTCTCATAGATTCCCTACATACAAGCAATTTTACAACACCGTCAGGTTTAACTATTGGCCAGAAATTGAAGAGTTGAATTAGATATAATCAGGGATGTGATGTACCTGCTCGTTGCGCATGCTACTCTTGCTAGCTACGACTATCCATTTGCGCAAGCATGATGCCATGCCTGTGCTGCCGCTGCTGCCTCCGACGCAGGCTACACCCAGGGTTGGATCTTCATCTTCTTGTCCTTCCGTTCGCTTGAAGCCCGGCGACCGCCCTCCAACGAGGGCGCGAGGAAGTGCTCTGTCGGTCTGTCCAGCGGCGGCTAGGTTAGGAGCGAACCACACTAGAGGCTGGAGTGAATGAATTGGCATTTTTCCTGTTTTCGATCGATATGGGAGGCGCTCATTTGGGCCGCGAGCCTTCTATAGGGCCTGCCTTGCACTTATGTTATTGGCCCATCCAAATTGAAACATTTTTCTTCATTTTTTACATTGCCTGCTCATGCGTTGGGACGAACAAAACTAGCATAGGCCAACCTGGACGACTCAAACTAGGTGCACACTTTCCAGCCACCTGAGGCGGCCGCCCATACCAGCCCCTATGTTGGCGTTGCCCCTTTTTGCGTGTATGATTGGATAGTGAAAAATATTCTAGTGGCGCTTTTGTTTTACCCACAGAATGGTTGAATTGCTTGTTTCTATGAACTGAGTTCGCCAATAATGTGAAGGATGCCAGTCTTTTCATCCTATTATAGATTGCTTAGATCTCGATATGCCAAAAGTAATCGCATGAAATATACAGTAAAAGCCAGTGTGATATGTTTGGCTACAACTAGTCTGACTACACGTCCTCATATAACATATCAAGGACGCACCATCTTACCAGCTTAACCATTCGACTTACCCATGCAGTGTGGGAAGAAAGAAGTATTGGGACTGCATATCCAAGCAATTGATGCCATGGACTCCTTCGTACAACCTTGTAAGCGAAAAAGAAGTTGCAGTGTGCATGTACAAAGAACTAGCGTAAGTTCAGATACCTGCTTCTCGGAATTTTAGTTAGCCACTTATTGCAAAATTGTTCAATTACGTTGTTTGGCATAATTAAGTTTGCTACTGATTACATAATGGCACAGCCTGTTAAGCATATTGTAGACTGCGCCTATCTATGTGTTTGATACTTACTATTAAGAATTACCTGTTTGCCTTAACTTAAATATCTACTTGTTTGTTTAACTGCATTGCTGCTGCAACAGCGGGTTACAATGATGTTAATAACTACTTTTCAGCATCCAATTGAAACTCTTTAATTCCTTGTTTGTTTAACTGGTTTGCTGTTATAACTCCCAGTTGAGATGTTTTGCTAACTTTAATTTTTCTGAATCAAATTGGAACTTTAATGGCAAAACAGGTTAGACCAAGATCAAAGAGCGATGTCCCCATGGACGTTTGCATCATCCCACAGCAGTGGCACTGGCCCAATCGTGCATTATGAATTGCCACCTGCTGAAGCTCTAGAGGCTAAACTAGTGGTAGAAAGAGATTCTGCTTCTGCACTTAGAGATGAAGTTGACATGTTGAGGAAGCAAACAGCACAATCACAAGTAGTACTCAAGACGACCATTAAAATTTTGGTGAATTTCAAAACGAAGCAAGCTGAGACTGACCAGATTGTTAAGGTCCTGAAGGAAAAAAAAAGGAAATTAAATTTCTACTTGGTAAATCATAGGTGAAATGTTCTTTCCATAGTTGAATAACCTTTCTGTTGTCTGTTCATGTAATCAATCAAACCATTTGTTTTAGAGATCATGTAATCATTGTTTTTTTGTTTGTAATTTTATTTGAGCACAAGTCTGTATTAATTGATAAGACTCGGAGACATTTCATTTGGATTGTTGTGCCAGACCTACAAATATGCCAATCAGGCTGAATGTGCATTCAACAATAGTAGTAGTATAGATGGACCATAAGTGACAGGCATCGGAAAGGGCCAAGATGCTGGCTAAAAAAAGGATGCTGTTGTAGCCAAATAAAGTAAAGCGGCCTGACTTATGTATGTTAGTTAATATTATTGATCCATATACTATATAAGTGTTTATATGTTCGTTAGTTGTGTACATTATTGGTTGATTGACTCGGTATTTGAATCTTGATACATCGCTTGTGTACATATCTAAATGGGAGTACACATTATGCTGCGTGTGACATTTGAGTTGGACATAAAGTGTTCCAAATATTCGAATTCACCTTAAACTGGATTCTAGCTTCTGAATTCGAGTTTCGGCATTTGTAAATCATATTCATATATGACAGTGGAGTACATCTTTGTCGTGCTTTTTGAAGATATATAAAAACAAATAGAATGATTTATAAAGATTCGTAAAGGAATACAAAATGGATTCGAATTTAGTTGCCAGGGTAAACATGGATGCTTATTGTCCCAAAATTTGAAAGAAGCGGCAAAATGTCCACTCCCACGTCGTCTGCCCGAAGCCAAGTGTTTGGGAGATGGAAATTATTGTCTACCCCTTACACAGACAATCCATCGGCCCGATTTCCACTGCTCTCAATAGGGGTAGGTTAGTAACTTCAAGTAGATGTGACAAGACCTCCTCTGAGCCCATTCCGACACGGTGGGCGCCAAACATGGGCGGCAAAACACATTTGATTCAAGCTCGTCCAAAAGACCTCTCTTTCTCCCTCCATTTCCCCATTCATACACGGTGGGCGGCAAAACAAACTGGACTCGGTTGAAATCGATGTAGGCAAATATTTTCAATAGGGGCAGGTTTGTAACTTCACTCAGACATGACACAACCACCCTACCTGTCAGCCCCGTTCATACACCGTGGACGCCAACCATGGGCGCCAACCACCCTCTCCTCGCCCGAAATCGCTCTGGGCAAATATTGGCGAGATGCGAGATTACCGTCCTATCCCCAACCGATGAGACGTCCAAATTTTAAACGGGGGTTAAGTTCGTAACTTTCCCATATTTCATACAGGCGCGTCCCAAAAACATGGTTCCCCGTACCTCTCCCTCCATTTTCCCATTCATACACCATCCGCGCTAGAACACCCCATCCCCACACCAGCCTCGGTCCGCCACCCCATCCATCGCCGCCGTCCTCCCCCACATCCATCGCGACTGTCCTCCACCATGCCGGAGCGCCTACCAAGACCGCGTCGTCCGCTGCTAGAGATGGTCGTTTCTCATCCATGGCGACGGACCAATAGCCTTGCATCGCGTCCTCTCGCTTCATCGGCGACGTTGTCCTCTTTGCCGGGGCCGCTCACACGACCTTCTCTTCCAACGCAATGGGACTTATCCCCCGATGCACCCGTCTACTGTCGCAGATCTGCTTCAACGCCACCGACAGCCATCGCACCCCCGATGCCTACACGGCGCCGCAAGAGAGGTGGTACTTCATATCTCCTCAACTTTTTGATCTCACCCAGAAAATAGATCTTAACTTGGTTACTCTACTTTCTTTTCAGCTCTTAGAATTTAGTTCTTAGTTTGAAGCAAACAATGGATGCTAAATATCATTTCTCCGGTTTTCAGCTTCAAATCTGCCATGGCACAGCCATAATACGGTTTAATTGATCATGCTTAGGGTTTAATTGATCGTGTTGGTTCCGTGGTGGTTTGTTTAATAGAAATCGGAGGGGAAACCCTCTTTTGCTAAAAAAATATGCTTAGAGTTTCCCCCTTTTATGATCACTATACGATCAGAATACGTGCTTCGTGTCATAATAACACTGCTCCAGCCATCAAGCTAAACAAGCTTAGTTGTTCAAATACGAATCTGATATTATTAAAACAGAGTTGTTTAATTGGTTAGCTAAATGTTCCTAAATTAGTTTCGAAAGTGCATGTTCGCCGCTCGGGTGTGTATCTCTACAGGTTGCCCACGGTGGGCCGGCACACCCTGGGATTTTGGGTCGTCCCAGGCCCCGATTCCCCTTTGTTCTGCTGCGCGCATCCAATCTCTACTCGCCCCCAGCAACCTGCCTCGCCGGCGAGTTTTCGTCCCCGGACGGCATGACTCTAGGAGGAGACGCCGAACTACATGAGGCCAGGAGCCGCTCACCCAACAGCGTCACCGCTGCCCGGGCGCGCCGCCGTGCCTACCTTCCCAGTCTGTTCAGGGCTCAGGCGTGCAGCACCCACCAAGCCAACCTGATTTATCCTGAGATATGTCCTCAACACTCAGCAGCCACTCCTCATCACCCATTTTCTAATTGATTCATTACTCATTAGGCAGGACTGTCATTAGGGTTTGTTGTGTGCTCAGTTCTACCTACACTTAATGGTTCAGATGTATTTAGGTAATCTTTAGTACCTCTAAAGTTCACAGGTTTTTCAAAATTCTGGCCCTCGGAACAGAAACTAGTCATTTTGGATTGTTGGTCGTAGTGACATTGACCCAGATTACTACTGCAAGCTAGGTTTGTTGACAATGTTACTTGTCTTTCTTACTCATTCGATATAATATCCAATTATTCACGTCGATTAGTTGCAAACAATAAGTGCTAGATAAACTTCTTCATTCAGATTTTGGACGGTCTCTTACTGCAGTTACAATTCTGCATACTTGTCCTAATAAGCTCACAAGTAAATGATTGATTCATCACATCTATGCTTGCCTTGTCATATTTGTTGTCAATATTGTTTTAGGGTGGACCACCCTATTTCTAAATACTGGAACCGTAGACATGAGTGAACAGTATTTCTCTATCTCTTCCATCATGTGTGGGTAAGGAACACTGCACTGTATAGAAAGAAAGTGTCATTTCCTGCTTTTACATAGGTTTCGATCTTTTACATGGAATACAATCTGCCTACTTGCTTTGTGTCGCACTACCAATACTCCACCCTTGAAGCTAAACATAACGCCACTCATAATTGCTTAGTTTATTTGTTCAAATACGAATTTCATATGATTCTAATGTTCCTACTTCAGTTTTGAAATGTGTGCCTGCGTGTTATAGAGACATAAGGGCTTTGTATTTCTGTGTGTGGTCTGGTCAGCACGGTTGGGGAGGTGAACTTTGCATATGCAGGGGTTTATAGGGAGACACCCTCCGAGTTGAATCCACAATGCATTCCATAGATAATCTGACTAATTTTTATGTTTTGATGAATCTCAGATTTTGAACAGAATCATAATGATTATGAGCTTGCGTGCATGAAAAGAATAAAGAAGAACAATGCCATGGCTGTCAAACTTGGCATTAAGGGACTGAAATTAAGTCTGGATGCAATGGAATGCAAACGCTCTCCACCTATAGATTCATGCTCCGAATATGATCCTAACAGTGATTCTGAGCTAGAGGGAGACCTAAGTTAATGTAGCTCCCTAGTGGAGGAGTCAGAGGAAGGTGCCCTATCTTATTCACCCATCAAGGTACTTGCTCTAACTTTCCAAGGTTACATTGCTCGCACATATCTTGCAATTGATGCTTTGCATTGCTTCTACTTTGTTGAACTGTCATTAGCTTAGTTTACACATCGTATATGTGAATACGCCCTGCCTATCCATTTTTAGTACATATTCCATCTGTCATCATGAAGGAAATATGCCCTGGAGGCAATAATAAAGTTATTATTTATTTCCTTATATCATGATAAATGTTTATTATTCATGCTAGAATTGTATTAACCGGGAACATAATACATGTGTGAATATATAGACAAACTTAGTGTCACTAGTATGCCTCTACTTGACTAGCTCATTAATCAAAGATGGTTATGTTTCCTAACCATGAACAAGGTGTTGTTATTTGATTAATGAGGTCACATCATTAGTTGAATGATCTGATTGACATGACCCATTTCATTAGCTTAGCACCCGATCGTTTAGTATGTTGCTATTGCTTTCGTCATGACTTATACATGTTCCTATGACTATGAGATTATGCAACTCCCGTTTACCGGAGGAACACTTTGGGTGCTACCAAACGTCACAACGTAACTGGGTGATTATAAAGGAGTACTACAGGTGTCTCCAAAGGAAGATGTTCGGTTGGCGTATTTTGAGAATAGGATTTGTCACTCCGATTGTCGGAGAGGTATCTCTGGGCCCTCTCGGTAATGCTCATCACATAAGCCTTGCAAGCACTGCAACTAATATGTTAGTTGTGAGATGATGTATTACGGAACGAGTAAAGAGACTTGCTGGTAACGAGATTGAACTAGGTATTGGATATCGACGATCGAATCTCGGGCAAGTAACATACCGATGACAAAGGGAACAACGTATGTTGTTATGAGGTCTGACCGACAAAGATCTTCGTAGAATGTGTAGGAGCCAATATGGGCATCCAGGTCCCGCTATTGGTTATTGACCGGAGACGTGTCTCGGTCATATCTACATTGTTCTCAAACCGTAGGGTCCGCACGCTTAAAGTTATGATGACAGTTATTATGAGTTTATGCATTTTGATGTACCGAAGTCAGTTCGGAGTCCCGGATGTGATGACGGACATGACGAGGAGTCTCGAAATGGTCGAGACATAAAGATCGATATATTGAAAGCCCATATTTGGACATCGGAATCGTTCCGGGTGAAATCGGCATTTTTCCGGAGAACCGGGGGGTTACCGGAACCCTCTCGGGGGTTATTGGGCCTACATGGGCCTTAAGGGAGAAGAGGAGAGGAGGCAAGAGGTGGCCGCGCGCCCCTCCCCTTCCTAGTCCGAATAGGACAAGGGAAGGGGGGCGGCGCCCCCCACCCCCTTTCCTTCCTCTCTTCCTCCTATTTCCCCACCTCTCTCTCTCCTAGTCCAACTAGGAGTCCTACTCCCGGTGGGAGTAGGACTCCCCTTGGCGCGTCCACCTTGGCCGGCCACCCCCTCCCCTTGGCTCCTTTATATACGGAGGCAGGGGCACCCTATAACACACAAGTTGATTGTTCCTTAGCCGTGTGCGGTGCCCCCTGCCACCATATTCCACCTTGATCATATCGTTGTAGTGCTTAGGCGAAGCCCTGCGTCGGTAGAACATCAAGATCGTCACCACACCATCCTGCTGACGGAACTCCTCCCCGAAGCTTTGCTGGATCGGAGCCCGGGGATCATCATCGAGCTGTACGTGTGCTAAGAACTCGGAGGTGCCGGAGTAACGATGCTTGGATCGGTCGGATCGGGAAGAAGATGTACGACTACTTCCTCTACGTTGTGTCAACGCTTCCGTTGCGATCTACAAGGGTACGTAGATCAGACTCTCCCTCTCGTTGCTATGCATCACCATGATCTTGCGTGTGTGTAGGAAATTTTTTGAAATTACTACGTTCCCCAACAACGGCATCAGAGCCTGGTTTTATGGTTTGATGTTATTTGCACGAGTAGAACACAAGTGAGTTGTGGGCGATACAAGTCATACTGCCTACCAGCATGTAATACTTTGGTTCAGCGGTATTGTTGGACGAGACGACCCGGACCAACCTTACGCGTACGCTTACGCGAGACCGGTTTCCCCGACGTGCTTTGCACACAGGTGGCTTGCGGGCGACTGTCTCTCCAACTTTAGTTGAACCGAGTGTTGCTACGCCCGGTCCTTGCGAAGGTTAAAACGGAGTCTATTTGACAAACTATCGTTGTGGTTTTGATGCGTAGGTGAGATTGGTTCTTGTTTAAGCCCGTAGCAGCCACGTAAAACTTGCAACAACAAAGTAGAGGACGTCTAACTTGTTTTTGCAGGGCATGTCGTGAGGTGATATGATCAAGACATGATGCTAAATTTTATTGTATGAGATGATCATGTTTTGTAACCAAGTTATCGGAAACTGGCAGGAGCCATATGGTTGTCGCTTTATTGTATGCAATGTAATCGCGATGTAATGCTTTACTTTATCACTAAGCGGTAGCGATAGTCGTGGAAGCATAAGATTGGCGAGACGACAACGATGCTACGATGGAGATCAAGGTGTCACGCCGGTGACGATGGTGATCATGACGATGCTTCGGAGATGGAGATCACAAGCACAAGATGATGATGGCCATATCATATCACTTATATTGATTGCATGTGATGTTTATCTTTTATGCATCTTATCTTGCTTTGATTGACGGTAGCATTATAAGATGATCTCTCACTAAATTATCAAGTGTTCTCCCTGAGTATGCACCGTTGTGAAAGTTCTTCGTGCTGAGACACCACGTGATGATCGGGTGTGATAGGCTCTACGTTCAAATACAATGGGTGCAAAACAGTTGCACACGCGGAAAACTCAGGTTATACTTGACGAGCCAAGCATATACAGATATGGCCTCAGAACACGGAGACCGAAAGGTCGAGCATGAATCATATAGTAGATATGATCAACATAATGATGTTCACCGATGAAACTACTCCATCTCACGTGATGATCGGATATGGTTTAGTTGATTTGGATCACGTAATCACTTAGAGGATTAGAGGGATGTCTATCTAAGTGGGAGTTCTTAAGTAATATGATTAATTGAACTTAAATTTATCATGAACTTAGTACCTGATAGTATCTTGCTTGTTTATGTTGATTGTAGATAGATGGCTCGTGCTGTTGTTCCGTTGAATTTTAATGCGTTCCTTGAGAAAGCAAAGTTGAAAGATGATGGTAGCAATTACACGGACTGGGTCCGTAACTTGAGGATTATCCTCATTGCTGCACAGAAGAATTACGTCCTGGAAGCACCGCTGGGTGCCAGGCCTGCTGCTAGAGTAACACCAGATGTTATGAACGTCTGGCAGAGCAAAGCTGATGACTACTCGATAGTTCAGTGTGCCATGCTTTACAGCTTAGAATCGGGACTTCAACGATGTTTTGAACGTCATGGAGCATATGAGATGTTGCAGGAGTTGAAGTTAATATTTCAAGCAAATGCCCGGATTGAGAGATATGAAGTCTCCAATAAATTCTATAGCTGCAAGATGGAAGAGAACAGTTCTGTCAGTGAGCATATACTCAGAATGTCTAGGTATAATAATCACTTGATTCAATTGGGAGTTAATCTTCCATATGATTGCGTCATTGACAGAATTCTCCAATCACTGCCACCAAGCTACAAGAGCTTCGTGATGAACTATAATATGTAAGGGATGAACAAGACTATTCCCGAGCTCTTCGCAATGCTGAAAGCTGCGGAGGTAGAAATCAAGAAGGAGCATCAAGTGTTGATGGTCAACAAGACCACTAGTTTCAAGAAAAAGGGCAAAGGGGAGAAGAAGGGGAACTTCAAGAAGAACAGCAAGCAAGTTGCTGATCAAGAGAAGAAACCCAAGTCTGGACCTAAGCCTGAAACTGAGTGCTTCTACTGCAAGCAGACTGGTCACTGGAAGCGGAACTGGCCCAAGTATTTGGCGGATAAGAAGGATGGCAAGGTGAACAAAGGTATATGTGATATACATGTTATTGATGTGTACCTTACTAATGCTCGCAGTAGCACCTGGGTATTTGATACTGGTTCTGTTGCTAATATTTGCAACTCGAAACAGGGACTACGGATTAAGCGAAGATTGGCTAAGGATGAGGTGACGATGCGCGTGGGAAACAGTTCCAAAGTCGATGTGATCGCGGTCGGCACGCTACCTCTACATCTACCTTCGGGATTAATATTAGACCTAAATAATTGTTATTTGGTGCCAGCGTTAAGCATGAACATTATATCTGGATCTTGTTTGATGCGAGACGGTTATTCATTTAAATCAGAGAATAATTGTTGTTCTATTTATATGAGTAATATCTTTTATGGTCATGCACCTTTGAAGAGCGGTCTATTTTTGATGAATCTCGATAGTAGTGATACACATATTCATAATGTAGAAGCCAAAAGATGCAGAGTTGATAATGATAGTGCGACTAATTTGTGGCACTGCCGTTTAGGTCATATCGGTGTAAAGCGCATGAAGAAACTCCATACTGATGGACTTTTGGAACCACTTGATTATGAATCACTTGGTACTTGCGAACCGTGCCTTATGGGTAAGATGACTAAAACACCGTTCTCCGTCACTATGGAGAGAGCAACAGATTTGTTGGAAATCATACATACAGATGTATGCGGTCCGATGAATATTGAGGCTCGTGGCGGATATCGTTATTTTCTCACCTTCACAGATGATTTAAGAAGATATGGGTATGTCTACTTAATGAAACATAAGTCTGAAACATTTGAAAAGTTCAAAGAATTTCAGAGTGAAGTGGAAAATCATCGTAACAAGAAAATAAAGTTTCCACAATCTGATCGTGGAGGAGAATATTTGAGTTACGAGTTTGGTGTACATTTGAAAAATTGTGGAATAGTTTCGCAACTCACGCCACCCGGAACACCACAGCGTAATGGTGTGTCCGAACGTCGTAATCGTACTTTACTAGATATGGTGCGATCTATGATGTCTCTTACTGATTTACCGCTATCGTTTTGGGGATACGCTCAAGTGACGGCCGCATTCACGTTAAACAGGGCACCATCAAAATCCGTTGAGACGACGCCGTATGAACTATGGTTTGGCAAGAAACCAAAGTTGTCGTTTCTGAAAGTTTGGGGCTGCGATGCTTATGTGAAAAAGCTTCAACCTGACAAGCTCGAACCCAAATCGGAGAAATGTGTCTTCATAGGATATCCAAAGGAAACTATTGGATACACCTTCTATCACAGATCCGAAGGCAAGACTTTTGTTGCTAAATTCAGAAACTTTCTTGAGAAGGAGTTTCTCTCGAAAGAAGTGAGTGGGGGGAAAGTAGAACTTGACGAGGTAATTGTACCTGCTCCCTTGTTAGAAAGTAGTACATCACAGAAAACTGTTTCTGCGACACCTACACCAATAAGTGAGGAAGTTAATGATAATGATCATGAAACTTCAGAACAAGATACTACTGAACCTCACAGATCAACCAGAGTAAGATCCGCACCAGAGTGGTACGGTAATCCAGTTCTGAAAGTCATGCTACTAGATCATGATGAACCTACGAACTATGAAGAAGCGATGGTGAGCCCAGATTCCGCAAAGTGGCTTGAAGCCATGAAATCTGAGATGGGATCCATGTATGAGAACAAAGTATGGACTTTGGTTGACTTGCCCGATGATTGGCAAGCAATTGAGAATAAATGGATCTTCAAGAAAAAGACTGACGCTAACGAAAATGTTACTGTCTATAAAGCTCGACTTGTCGCAAAAGGTTTTCGACAAGTTCAAGGGGTTGACTATGATGAGACCTTCTCACCCGTTGTGATGCTTAAGTCTGTCCGAATCATGTTAGCAATTGCCGCGTTTTATAATTATGAAATTTGGCAGATGGATGTCAAAACTGCATTCCTGAATGGATTTCTGGAAGAAGAGTTGTATATGATGCAACCGGAAGGTTTTGTCGATCCAAAAGGAGCTAACAAAGTGTGCAAGCTCCAGCGATCCATTTATGGACTGGTGCAAGCCTCTCGGAGTTGGAATAAACGCTTTGATAGTGTGATCAAAGCATTTGGTTTTATACAGACTTTTGGAGAAGACTGTATTTACAAGAAAGTGAGTGGGAGCTCTGTAGCATTTCTGATATTATATGTGGATGACATATTGCTGATTGGAAATGATATAGAATTTCTGGATAGCATAAAGGGATACTTTGAATAAGAGTTTTTCAGTGAAAGACCTCGGTGAAGCTGCTTACATATTGGGCATTAAGATCTATAGAGATATATCGAAACGCTTAATTGGACTTTGACAAAGCACATACCTTGACAAAATTTTGAAAAAGTTCAAAATGGATCAAGCAAAGAAAGGGTTCTTGCCTGTGTTACAAGGTGTGAAGTTGAGTCAGACTCAATGCCCGACCACTGCAGAAGATAGAGAGAAAATGAAAGATATTCCCTATGCTTCAGCCATAGGCTCTATCATGTATGCAATGCTGTGTACCAGACCTGATGTGTGGCTTGCTATAAGTTTAGCAGGGAGGTACCAAAGTAATCCAGGAATGGATCACTGGACAGCGGTCAAGAACATCCTGAAATACCTGAAAAGGACTAAGGATATGTTTCTCGTATATGGAGGTGACAAAGAGCTCACCGTAAGAGGTTACGTTGATGCAAGCTTTGACACTGATCCGGACGATTCTAAATCGCAAACCGGATACGTGTTTACATTAAACGGTGGAGCTGTCAGTTGGTGCAGTTCTAAACAAAGCGTCGTAGCGGGATCTACATGTGAAGCGGAGTACATAGCTGCTTCGGAAGCAGCAAACGAAGGAGTCTGGATGAAGGAGTTCATATCCGATTTAGGTGTCATACCTAGTGCATCGGGTCTAATGAAAATCTTTTGTGATAATACTGGTGCAATTGCCTTGGCAAAGGAATCCAGATTTCACAAAAGGACCAAGCACATCAAGAGACGCTTCAATTCCATCCGGGATCTAGTCTAGGTGGGAGACATAGAGATTTGCAAGAAACATACGGATCTGAATGTTGCAGACCCGTTGACTAAGCCTCTTCCACGAGCAAAACATGATCAGCACCAAGGCTCCATGGGTGTTAGAATCATTACTGTGTAATCTAGATTATTGACCCTAGTGCAAGTGGGAGACTGAAGGAAATATGCCCTAGAGGCAATAATAAAGTTATCATTTATTTCCTTATATCATGATAAATGTTTATTATTCATGCTAGAATTGTATTAACCGGAAATATAATACATTTGTGAATATATAGACAAACTTAGTGTCACTAGTATGCCTCTACTTGCCTAGCTCATTAATCAAAGATGGTTATGTTTCCTAACCATGAACAAGGTGTTGTTATTTGATTAACGAGGTCACATCATTAGTTGAATGATCTGATTGACATGACCCATTTCATTAGCTTAGCACCCGATCGTTTAGTATGTTGCTATTGCTTTCTTCATGACTTATACATGTTCCTATGACTATGAGATTATGCAACTCCCGTTTACCGGAGGAACACTTTTGGTGCTACCAAACGTCACAACGTAACTGGGTGATTATAAAGGAGTACTACAGGAGTCTCCAAAGGAAGATGTTGGGTTCGCGTATTTCGAGAATTGGATTTGTCACTCCGATTGTCGGAGAGGTATCTCTGGGACCTCTCGGTAATGCTCATCACATAAGCCTTGCAAGCACTGCAACTAATATGTTAGTTGTGAGATGATGTATTACGGAACGAGTAAAGAGACTTGCCGGTAACGAGATTGAACTAGGTATTGGATACCGACGATCGAATCTCGGGCAAGTAACATACCGATGACAAAGGGAACAACGTATGTTGTTATGCGGTCTGACCGATAAAGATCTTCGTAGAATGTGTAGGAGCCAATATGGGCATCCAGGTCCCGCTATTGGTTATTGACCGGAGACGTGTCTCGGTCATGTCTACATTGTTCTCGAACCGTAGGGTCCGCACGCTTAAAGTTACGATGACAGTTATTATGAGTTTATGCATTTTGATGTACCGACGTCAGTTCGGAGTCCCGGATGTGATCACGGACATGACGAGGAGTCTCTAAATGGTCGAGACATAAAGATCGATATACTGCAAGCCCATATTTGGACATCGGAATCGTTCCGGGTGAAATCGGCATTTTTCCGGAGTACCGGGGGGTTACCGGAACCCTCCCGGGGGTTATTGGGCCTACATGAGCCTTAAGGGAGAAGAGGAGAGGAGGCAAGAGGTGGCCGCGTGCCCCTCCCCTTCCTAGTCCGAATAGGATAAGGGAAGGGGGGCGGCGCCCCCCCCCCTTCCTTCATCTCTTCCTCCTATTTCCCCCCCCCCTCTCTCCTAGTCCAACTAGGAGTCCTACTCTCGGTGGGAGTAGGACTCCCCTTGGCGCGCCCACCTTGGCCGGCCACCCCCTCCCCTTGGCTCCTTTATATACGGAGGCAGGGGGCACCCTAGAACACACAAGTTGATTGTTCCTTAGCCGTGTGCGGTGCCCCCTGCCACCATATTCCACCTTGATCATATCGTTGTAGTGCTTAGGCGAAGCCCTGCGTCGGTAGAACATCAAGATCGTCACCACGCCGTCGTGCTGACGGAACTCCTCCCCGAAGCTTTGCTGGATCGGAGCCCGGGGATCGTCATCGAGCTGTACATGGGCTAAGAACTCGGAGGTGCCGGAGTAATGGTGCTTGGATCGGTCGGATCGGAAAGAAGACCTACGACTACTTCCTCTACGTTGTGTCAACGCTTCCATTGCGATCTACAAGGGTACCATGATCTTGCGTGTGCGTAGGAATTTTTTTGAAATTACTATGTTCCCCAACACATCATACCATATTTATCCATTCAAATGATGCTCTTGTGTATCAGACGTTCAAAAGGAAGAGGGTGATTGCTGATCATGGAGGAGCACAAGCAAAGTATTTGGAAAAGGTAGTGGCACCTGATAAATCAAATAGCCCATTAGGTGTTGTTGCAATATCACCTGACCCACAAAATACCCCAACTCTAGCAGACTCTAGCCCTACTACACTGGTCATTTCTGATGCCCCAACTCAGCAGACCCTAACTGCAGCAAACAGTATGATTATGCCAGTTGACATAGCACCAGCTGTACGACGCAAAACCCCCATTCCAGCAAAGAGTGCACCAAATCCAGTTGCCAAATCCCTTTTCGAACCAGAGAGAGCCCCAATTGCAGCAAATAGGACCCCTGTTCCATTTCTTCCCAATTTAGAAGACGAAGCTTATGTTGTTGTCAGGAACTTTGTGCGCATCTTTCCTTCATGGAAAGATTATACCGTAGACACAGAACAATTTCCAGTCTTCCTCCGCAACTTACGCGTAAGTAACGTACTAATGTTATTCATGGTCATTATTGCATATTTTTCTGCGGACAGAAGACACAAGATTTCATTCTTTTAAATAGGCGAGGAGCAAACTGTATTGTGATGACGAGCAAGGGTTGGTTGCGCTTTTCAAGCACTCGTTGATGAAGTATCGTTCCTATGTCAGGACCCTGATCCTAAGCCACATCGATCTAGCATGTAACACATCATATCACTTTGCGGCCTCACACACGGTATTCCCACGGGTGCCACCTTACATGGCCCGGGACCATTTGCGCCTTTTGCCTCACGTATATGATAGTGTCGCTAGCTTCCATATGACAGAGAACCTGGGCCGACATGGCTAGTCGTGAACCCAAAGCGGCACTAACCCATGGGGACAGGCATACATGAATCAACTTCGAGCATGTCGGTCAGCAGCGTGTGAATCCGGGCTGTACCACTGGGCTAACAGGACTCCGGTAACCTGGGCTGTAGCAGGCTAGGCAGGACTCTGGATGTCACCGCGTGACATTTCCCCGAAGGGACAGACACAGGAACGAAGTGAAACACATGCCGGCCAGTCAAGTGTCCTGAACAGTAGTGCTGGGCTAGCAGGACTCCGGTGAACCGGGCTGTAGCGGACTACTATGGCTCATGGAAGCACTAGACTACATTTCCCCATAAGAGAGGCTGCCAAGGATAAACAACTAGATTGTCGGATCCCACACATACCAAGCATTTCAATCATACACACAATATGCTCAATATGTGTAAATACAACATGGCATCACAACATAACTCTATGACTCAAAGTATTATTCATTAGGCTCCGAGGAGCGAGATATTACAAACATGGGTCTCATGACCCAACATTCAGAGCATACAAGTCAAAACACATGCGGAAGCTTAACATGTCTGAGTACAGACATCTACAAATGAAAAAGGCTGAGAAGCCTGACTATCCACTAGATCCTGCCGAGGGCACAAGATCGTAGCTGAGGTAACAAGCTAAATGTCGAAGTCCACACGGAACTACTAGCGAGACTGACGTCTCTCTGCAAAACATAAAATAGGCAAACGTGAGTACAAATGTACCCAGCAAGACTTACATCAGAACTAACTACATATGCATCGGTATCAACAAAGGGGTAGTGGAGTTTAACTGTAGCAAGCCAGCTTTGACTCAGTGGCTAACCTAAACTATGACTGCAAGTAACTCTTTAGAGGTGGCGCACGCGAGTCCACATATTCACCATATCAATACACCACTATGGATCCGCCCCCGTCTCCTTACGAGAACGCCATCCATAGCACTCACGCTTATCTTGCGCATTTTAGAGTATCCACTTTCACTTGTCTATGAACTGTTATAGGCAACCCAGAAGTCCATTACCGCGGACACGGCTATTCGAATAGATGATGTTAACCCTGCAGGGGTGTACTTCTTCACACACGCTCTCACCACTTATCGCTGTTTACAGGACATGTACTCGGCAACCTTCAAGCGGAAGCCCAGCGAGGGTGTCGGCCATGGCCTACCTAAACACTCAAGTCTCTAGTCCAGGTTTATTGCTTATTCAGGTTCCATCCGCAGGGAGTCCGGCCAAGGTTTCCACATACGGCCCCGAACGATGTGTACAGGGTTCCGAGACACCAAACCGGCGCCCGGCTGGCCCGGCCACGTGCCTACCGCAACACAGCCCACCCCTACGGTCAGCGCTGCATGCGGCCCCCAGAATACTACAAACACCAGAAACTACTTGCAACTCCTGGACAGAGGACAAGGGTGATTAAGAAGCTGAGAGAGTCAATTAAGGATCCCAATGTGTGGTAGTAATTGTTTCATGGATCACAAACACAAAACTCAGTTCCTGAGGACGGCTTCAATAAGACAACCCACCATGTACTCCTACATGGCCTCTCACCGCTACCTTTACCAAATCGTATTCACGCACCTAGCTCTCAACAGTAGGACATGTTCACCACTTTCCAATTCATCCCCGATGAACCAGACCCGACTCAACTCTAAACAGTAGCAGGCATGACAAACAAACATGAATGAGTAGGCACATCAGGGCTCAAACAACTCCTACTCATGCTAGTAGGTTTCATCTATTTACTGTGGCAATGACAGGTCATGCAGAGGAAAAGGGGTTCAACTACCGCAACAAGTAACAGTTGAATCGTTGTTGTCCTAATGCAGTAAAAGAGAGCAGGAGCGAGAGAGTGGGATTGTATCGGAATGAACAAGGTTATGCTTGCCTGGCACTTCTGAAGATAATATAGTTCTTCATTGGTGTCATCGATCTCATCATCGAAGCCACATCTATCGAGAGGGGACAAATACCGGCAACAGAGAAGGAAACACAATAAATGCAATGCAACAATTATGATGCATGTTAATGTCATGGCAATATGCTGTTGATTGAGCTAATGCAACTAGCAACCATATTAAATGAACTTGGTTTGAACCAAGGGTTCAAATTCAAACTCCATATGTGCTTATTTAAATGTCAATTATGCAAATTGCCTTGTACAGCAACCCTAGGTTGTTCAAACATGCATGCAAATGCCATAAACAGATTCCTTGAATTTTTCTGATAATTTTTCATATATAATTTATTTCATTTGGAGTTATGGTTGATTTTATATGATTTTTAGAAGTTTAGGATATTTTATGAAAATTCCTGAATTAAAATTAATCCAGAAAATGAGTTATGGCGTCAGCACTACGTTATCGTGACATCAGCGGTCAACTGGGTCGGCCAGGTCAAACCTGACCTGTGGGACCCACGTGTCAGCGGTTAGTTAACTAACTAAACAGAGTTAGTTAGTGTTAGGTTAAGCACTAATATAGGTTTAATTAGCGCTAAACTAACCTAACTAACAGCTAACGATGGTGGCCCACACGTCAGTGACCCAGGGGGTCAAACTGGGCCCACCCAGTCAATGGTCAGCGGGGTCAAACCCACCGGCGACATGACGCCGGCGAGGCTAGACGCGGTGGACGGGCTCGGGTTTGCGTCTCCGGCGACCAAACGGGCGGCCGAGAGCACGCGCGGGGAGCTGGGGCTCGCCCGCATCCAGGGAGGCATGCGGCAGTAGCAGGGATGGCCGGAGCTCGCCGGAAACGAGCTCGGGGCGGCGCCGGTGTTCGGGTGTTTGTGGCTACGGAGCGGCAGTGGCCGTGGTATCGCGTTCGTGTCACCTACAACAGCTACGCGAGGCGGCGAGCATGTTGGACACGACGCTCAGACCAAATGGTCGCCGGAGTTGTGTCGGCGGCGAGTGCAGGCAGCGGCGTAGTCGGGCGAGAGGGGCGTGGCGGCTATGGCATGCAAGAGAGAGAACGGAGATGGGGAGCATGATCAGAAGCTCACGTAGAACACGACGAGCGAGTCGGTGAGCGGGGAGGGGCTGATGGGGTCGTGCGGCCACCGGCGATCTCGGGGTAGAGACGGCGAAGATGGCGGGGCAGAGGATGATGCAGGGCGTCCGGCGTCGTGTAAGCTGACGGAGAGGCGCGGGCGATGGAGGCGGAGCCTATGGGCAGGTCGGAGAGGCGAGGGAGTGGCTGTGCGCGCGGGGTTACGGTGGCGCGTCCATGGAGGCTTCGGCCATGGTGGGGGAACGGGCGAGGGAGAGGCGTTGGGGGCGAATGGAGGGGTCCATGGGGTCGGGGCGACGACGTGGAGGTCGTCCAGACATCCAGGGGCGCAGGCGGCAAGCAGGTGGCGCCGTTGCGGGCTCAGGCACGCCGGCGCTCACCTCTCTACCTGCCTGGCGAGAGGAAGCAGCTAACTGGCCATGGGCCAGCACAGTGCTGGGCCGCTAGGTGGGGCTGCCAGGTAAGCCCCAGGTGAGCCTCTGTTCTTTCCTATTTTTATTTCTCTTTTCTATTTTCTGTAATTGTGTTTGGCTTTATTAAAAATACTTAGGCAGACTCAAAAATCACCAAACTGCTCATCGCCAGTGTTTGGAATATATCCAACAAGGAACATTTCAGTTTAGGATTATTTGGACATTTTAAATATTTTATAGGATTTAAATGTCCAAATTCAAATACTTATGATTTAATTCAAAAATCCAAAATGTCCTAGAAAGTGTGCACCATTGTTGGCCAGGGGTTTTAGCCCATTCCAGAAATGATGAACATTTTGTGAAGGCATTTTGGGTTCATTGAAACCAATTTTAGTAAACCCTACTTGGTTTCAGGGGAGGTGCTGGGGTTCTGTCATCCCCATTCAAGATTAACTGAAATTGAAAAAGATGCATGGATGCAATGCCACTAATTACAAGAAGATTTCTAGGGCTGTGACATCCTACCTGAGGCAAGCGCACTTCGATGGCAAGCCTCTGAACGTAATTTCTGTAAAGTCACTGGTGCTACATTTATCCGACGGTGACTGAAATAATCTTGTTACACATTGGTCTCGGCTGCAGCGTAAGGTACTGTCTATGATATGACATCACATTTTGAACTAAATTTCTGCATTTGCCTTAATGTCTCACTTGTACGAAAACTGTTAGCAGAAGAGCATCCGTTCTCAAGGGACCACAGAATCTCACAACTATACTACACACTGCATTGCTCTTGTGAGTACCTCTTGCCCTGTATGACCATACTTACTTTCATAGTTGTTTGATTATGTAGCATCACTTCACATGTTAGCCTCGTAATCATCCATTTGGTGGACATTATAAGATCCGTATGGACTCTTACATAAATTTAGAATCAACCCAATGCTTTTGAAGAGGTTTAGCTCTACAGTCCTCTTGTAAGGACTGAACGTGGTCTATCACTGTACTTACACTAACAGCTACTTCCAGGGATTGGTAGTTGATTATGTAGCATCAATCTGCATCTCATCTTCATTATCCTCTATCCCTTCCAGTATTATCATATCTATAATTACTCTCTACAAAATATAGAGGACAGGCAATGCTTATGAAGAACATTCTGTGCTGAAATTCTTGAGTTATCCTTCCCTTGACATGGAGAAGGACATTATAAAGCCGGTGTTAACTGTTAATGTAAGTCAGTCCTTCTAAAGCCTTTATCCTCAACTGATGTTTAATTTGCTCATACTCCCTATCGTTTACTGCTGTTTAGGTTGCTGTTTCTGGCAAAATGCATGTTCATAAGAACCGGAAGTTCTAAGTTTTACTTGTAAAACCAAATTCCTTATTCATACCATGCACATTACTTAATACTCCCTATATGTATGATTGTTTTTGTGGATCTATAATCCAGTGTGTGGTGAAGCAGCCCACGTTTGCACCTTGTCATCTCCTGTTTTATCTTACTGATGTGGCTAATGATATGAACAACATGCCATGCACATTATCCAAAATAGATACAATGATTTTCTTTGCCCTTCATCTATGCTTTTTATGGTGACATGGTAATCTAGTAGTGTGGTGAAGCTCCCCGCATTATGAACAATGCCAAATCATGCTATTGATATTTTGAACTTACTCTTTATTTTCTAATTTGAAATTGGATAGAATTGACAGAACAATTATCATCTTTGTTTATACACGTGCAAACCTATCATCTCTCTGCTTTGTTTCAGGGTGATATGCCTGATGGCATGCACAAGTCTGCTGAAGGCTGTGAGAGAAACCCAACATATATTGCAGCAAAGAAGGCAAAACATCTTGAAGATAGAGAGATAATGCCAAAGTCTTGTCTTGATGCAGTGTTCAAGTTACTTGAGACTAACAGTCAGACAAGCTCACAGAATTCGTTGTCGGAATCGGTTCGACTTCTTCAGTCCCAAGTTCTAGCAGAAACGCATTCTGCAACTCAACTTCGACTTGAAGTCCTATCTCTAAGAAAGATTGCGGAGAACACCAATGAGAACCTCATCGCTAAACAGCTACACCTGGAAGCTATGACCGACATGCTAGGCCGGTCTCACAGCCTTGCTGAGCAGCTTGCGCGGCAGTTCCCCCGCAAGGCTAACCTTTATTGAACTATCTTGGAAGTGGTCTCGGTTTAGTATTATTTTGTTACGCTGCAATGGTGCCCAGTTTTTGTAATCTGCTTCTTCGTTGCGCTTTATGATCACTGGTGGCGAACTTCGATGCCCAGTGGATGTAATATACCTTAAATCATTTATTGTATAGTGTAGGTTTATTCTTAGTTACTGACCGAAACATTCGACTCTAACGGGCCAGGTTTTTAGCGGGCCACAATTGGGCCGGCCTGCGTCTTTCTTGGGTCCGAATGGTTGGGGCCTTCACACATTACGCCAGGCCCAAACATGCACCGGCCTATATTTTAGTTGGGCCTTTTGTTGACCCAGCGCTTAGTTTGGGCCAGGTAGGGTTGGGCCATTAACAGGCTGAATATTGTACTAGCTTGTTACGGTCGAGATGAAACCACGGGCCTTTAGCAGGCCAAAATGCATGTTGGGCCTCAATTTTCCCTAGTCGTCGACGGGCCTTCAACAGGCCGAAATGTAGACCGGGCCGTTTTGGGCCCAGTTAGCTCACAGGCCATTACCAGGCCGAAACATATCTCGGGCCTTAGTTGGCCCACTGATATCATGGGCCTTTATGAGGCCGAAAGCTTAGTACAGGCATCAACGAGCCGAATTACGTGACAGGCCTTTAACAGGCCTAAAGTCACATTGGTCTTAACTGTTGCCACCTTTAGCACGGGCCGTTAGTGGGCCCAATGTCCCGTCGGACCATATATGGCCCATGGGCAGCACTGGCCATTCCCAGGCCCAAAGTCACACCGGGCTGAAATGGGCCCATGTCTACATCAGGCCTCTAACAGGCCGAAAGTCACTGGGCTGTAGTTGGGTGAACAATTAACGGGCCAGATCTGGCTTCGGGCCGCAAATGGGCCCAAATATTGGGTGAACAATTAACGGGCCAGATCTGGCTTCGGGCCATAAATGGGCCCAAATATTGGGCGAACAATTAACGGGCCAGATCTGGCTTCGGGCCGTAAATGGGCCTTTATTAAGCAGGCCGTTATTGGGCTGGCCCACTAGTACCTGATTAAGTTCTACGGGCCTTTGACTGGGTCGGCCTTTTTAACCTATATGGGCCTCTGTTGGGCCCAGCCACGTCTCGACGTATCATAGGCATGTCTCCTCCAATGGACAGGCGGCATCTGGCCCACTGACGAGCTAACAGATGTTCCCTTCGGCCAATCAGAATTTGACACGTCGAAATTTCCCATTGGTCAAGGTTGTTAACGGGTTATCGGATCCAAAATTCGACCCGATAGCTTAATGGCATTCCGTTACGGTGGATGCCACGTATCGGTCACCCTTGACGAAAGCACTTCCGTGACGCGCGATTTATCGTCATGGAAGTGGACACTTCTGTGATGATAATTTTGGTAATGTCATAGAACACTTCTACGACAGCACAGGTATGACTATCTTGATTCTGTCATAAATTTGTCATGGATGTACATGCATGACAAAAAACACGACCTACTGTGACAAACACGTATCATCACAGAAGTGTATTTTTTTGTAGTGCCTGGACAACAAGTACAACTCATCACAAACAGTCTTGTCACCTCTGAGACGTGTTTCCAACCAACTGCTGAAAGTCCTGATGTGTTCGCATGTAATCCAGTCGTCGCACTGCTCCAGGTGTCTAGAGCGTAGACTGTTCTTGTGTTCATCGACATACGGGGTCACCAAGGTAGAGTTCTGTAGAACTGTGTAGTGTGCTTGAGACCAAGAATATCCGTCCCTGCATATTATTGAGTCCCCTCCAAGCGTGCCTTTTCCAGTCAGTCTCCCCTCATACCGCGATTTAGGGAGACCTATCTTCTTAAGGCCAGGAATGAAGTCAACACAAAACCCAATGACATCCTCTGTTTGATGGCCCATGGAGATGCTTCCTTCTGGCCTAGCGCGGTTACGGACATATTTCTTTAGGACTCCCATGAACCTCTCAAAGGGGAACATATTGTGTAGAAATACGGGCCCCAGAATGACAATCTCGTCGACTAGATGAACTAGGACGTGCGTCATGATATTGAAGAAGGATGGTGGGAACACCAGCTCGACACAGACAAGACATTGTGCCACATCACTCCTTAGCCTTGGTACGATTTCTGGATCGATCACCTTCTGAGATATTGCATTGAGGAATGCACATAGCTTCACAATGGCTAATCGGACGTTTTCCAGTAGAAGACCCCTCAATGCAACCGGAAGCAGTTGCGTCATAATCACGTGGCAGTCATGAGACTTTAGGTTCGGGAACTTTTTCTCTGGCATATTTATTATTCCCTTTATATTCGACGAGAAGCCTGTCGGGACCTTCATACTGAGCAAGCATTCAAAGAAGATTTCTTTCTCTTCTTTCGTAAGAGCGTAGCTGGCAGGACCTTTGTACTGCTTCGGAGGCATGCCGTCTTTTTCGTGCAAACGTTGCAGGTCCTCCCGTGCCTCAGGTGTATCTTTTGTCTTCCCATACACACCCAAGAAGCCTAGTAGGTTCATGCAAAGGTTCTTCGTCACGTGCATCACGTCGATTGAAGAGCGGACCTCTAGGTCTTTCCAGTAGGGTAGGTCCCAAAATATAGATTTCTTCTTCCACATGGGTGTGTATCCCTCAGCGTCATTAGGAACAGCTTGTTGGAAATATGCCCTAGAGGCAATAATAAAAGCATTATTATTATATTTCCTTGTTCATGGTAATTGTCTTTATTCATGCTATAATTGTGTTATCCGGAAATCGTAATACATGTGTGAATAACAGACACCAACATGTCCCTAGTAAGCCTCTAGTTGACTAGCTCGTTGATCAACAGATAGTCATGATTTCCTGGCTATGGACATTGAATGTCATTGATAACGAGATCACATCATTAAGAGAATGTTGTGATGGACAAGACCCAATCATAAACATAGCATAAGGATCGTATAGTTCGTCTGCTAGAGTTTTGCAATGTCAAGTATCCTTTCCTTAGACCATGAGATCGTGTAACTCCCGGATACCGTAGGAGTGCTTTGGGTGTACCAAACGTCACAACGTAACTGGGTGACTATAAAGGTAGACTATGGGTATCTCCGAAAGTGTCTGTTGGGTTGACACGGATCAAGACTGGGATTTGTCACTCCGTATGTCGGAGAGGTATCACTGGGCCCACTGGGTAATGCATCATTATAATGAGCTCAAAGTGACCAAGTGTCTGGTCACGGGATCATGCATTACGGTACGAGTAAAGTGACTTGCCGGTAACGAGATTGAACGAGGTATTGGGATACCGACGATCGAATCTCGGGCAAGTAATATATCGATTGACAAAGGGAATTGCATACGGGGTTGATTGAATCCTCGACATCGTGGTTCATCCGATGAGATCATCGTGGAGCATGTGGGAGCCAACATGGGTATCTAGATCCCGCTGTTGGTTATTGACCGGAGAGTCGTCTCGGTCATGTCTACATGTCTCCCGAACCCGTAGGGTCTACACACTTAAGGCTCGGTGACGCTAGGGTTGTGAAGATATGTATATGCAGTAACCCGAATGTTGTTCGGGGTCCCGGATGAGATCCCGGACGTCACGAGGAGTTCCGGAATGGTCCGGAGGTAAAGAATTATATATAGGAAGTGCTGTTTCGGCCATCGGGACAAGTTTCGGGGTTACCGGTATTGTACCGGGACCACCGGAGGGGTCCCGGGGGTCCACTGGGTGGGGCCACCTATCCCGGAGGGCCCCATGGGCTGAAGTGGGAAGGAACCCAGCCCTTAGTGGGCTGGGGCGCCACCCCTAAGGGGCCCATGCACCTAGGGTTAGGGGAAACCCTAAAAGGGGGGCGCCCCCTTGCCTTGGGGGGCAAGCCCCCACCCTTGGCCGCCGCCCCCCCTAGGATATCCATCTCCTAGGGCCGGCGCCCCCCCCCCCCCCCTTGGCACCCCTATATATAGTGGGGGAGAGGAGGGACTTTGGACTACGGCTTTTGGTGCTTCCCTCTCTCCCTGTTACATCTCCCTCCTGCGTAGTATAGGCGAAGCCCTGCTGCTGTGACGCCCTGCATCCACCACCACGCCGTCGTGCTGCTGGATCATCACCAACCTCTCCTTCCCCCTTGCTGGATCAAGAAGGAGGAGACGTCTCCCGTCCCGTACGTGTGTTGAACGCGGAGGTGCCGTCCGTTCGGCACTCGGTCATCGGTGATTTGGATCACGTCGTGTTCGACTACATCATCCCCGTTCGTTGAACGCTTCCGCACGTGATCTACAAAGGTATGTAGATGCATCTCATGACTCGTTGCTAGATGAACTCCTAGATGGATCTTGGTGAAACGAGTAGGAAAATTTTTGTTTTCTGCAACGTTCCCCAACACAGCTAGTCCGCCGGGACCCTTTCCAAAGATTACGTGTAAATCATTGACCATAGCAAGTACGTGATCACCGGTACACATGGCTGGCTTCTTCCGGTGATCTGCCTCGCCTTTGAAATGCTTGCCTTTCTTTCGACATTGATGGTTGGTCGAAAGAAATCGACGATGGCCCAGGTACACATTCTTCCTGCATTTGTCTAGGTATATACTTTCAGTATCATCTAAACAGTGCGTGCATGCGCGGTATCCTTTGTTTGTCTGTCCTGAAAGGTTACTGAGAGCGGGTCAATTGTTGATGGTCACGAACAGCAACGCCTTAAGGTTAAATTCCTCCTGTCTGTGCTCATCCCACGTACGTACACCATCTCCATTCCACAGCTGTAAAAGTTCTTCAACTAATGGCCTTAGGTACACATCAATTTCGTTGCCGGGTTGCTTAGGGCCTTGGATGAGAACTGGCATCATAATGAACTTCCGCTTCATGCACATCCAAGGAGGAAGGTTATACATACATAGAGTCATGGGCCAGGTGCTGTGATTACTGCTCTCCTCCCCGAAAGGATTAATGCCATCCGCGCTTAAAGCAAACCATACATTCCTTGGGTCCTTTGCAAACTCATCCCAGTACTTTCTCTCGATTTTTCTCCACTGCGACCCGTCAGCGGGTGCTCTCAACTTCCCATCTTTCTTTCGGTTCTCACTGTGCCATCGCATCAACTTGGCATGCTCTTCGTTTCTGAAGAGACGTTTCAACCGTGGTATTATAGGAGCATACCACATCACCTTTGCAGGGACCCTCTTCCTGAGGGGCTCGCCGTCAACATCACCGGGGTCATCTCGTCTGATCTTATACCGCAACGCACCGCATACCGGGCATGCGTTCAGATCCTTGTATGCACCGCGGTAGAGGATGCAGTCATTAGGGCATGCATGTATCTTCTCCACCTCCAATCCTAGAGGGCATACGACCTTCTTTGCTGCGTATGTACTGTCGGGCAATTCGTTATCCTTTGGAAGCTTCTTCTTCAATATTTTCAGTAGCTTCTCAAATCCTTTGTCAGCCACAGCATTCTCTGCCTTCCACTGCAGCAATTCCAGTACGGTACCGAGCTTTGTGTTGCCATCTTCGCAATTGGGGTATAACCCTTTTTTGTGATCCTCTAACATGCGATCGAACTTCAGATTCTCCTTTTGACTAATGCATTGCGTCCTTGCATCGACAATGACCCGGCGGAGATCATCATCATCGGGCACATCGTCTGGTTCCTCTTGATCTTTAGCAGCTTCACCCGTGGCAGCATCATTGGGCACATCGTCTGGTTCCTCTTGATCTTCACCAGCTCCCCCCGTTGCAGCATCACCGTATTCAGGGGGCACATAGTTGTCATCGTACTCTTCTTCTTCGCCGTCTTCCATCATAACCCCTATTTCTCCGTGCCTCGTCCAAACATTATAGTGTGGCATGAAACCCTTGTAAAGCAGGTGGGAGTGAAGGATTTTCCGGTTAGAGTAAGACCTCGTATTCCCACATTCAGTGCATGGACAACACATAAAACCATTCTGCTTGTTTGCCTCAGCCGCATCGAGAAACTCATGCACGCCCTTAATGTACTCGCGGGTGTGTCTGTCACCGTACATCCATTGCCGGTTCATCTGCGTGCATTATATATAATTAAGTGTCCAAATTAATAGAAGTTCATCATCACATTAAAACCAAAGTACATACATAGTTCTCATCTAACAACATATAGCTCTCCAGAGCATCTAATTAATTAAACCATACATTGAAACTATGTAAAACATTTCAATGCGAAAACAAATGCGATCATAATCGCAACCAAGGTAACAATTGATCCAACGGCATAATGATACCAAGCCTCGGTATGAATGGCATATTTTCTAATCTTTCTAATCTTCAAGCGCATTGCATCCATCTTGATATTGTGATCATCGACGACATCCGCAACATGCAACTCCAATATCATCTTCTCCTCCTCAATTTTTTTTATTTTTTCCTTCAACAAATTGTTTTCTTCTTCAACTAAATTTAACCTCTCGACAATAGGGTCGATTGGCATTTCCGATTCACATACATCCTAGATAAATAAAATCTATGTCACGTTGGTCGGCATAATTTTCATAAACAATAAATGAACCAATAGTTATAAAGATAATATACATACCACATCCGAATCATAGACAGGACGAGGGCCGACGGGGGCGGATACCAAAACCATCGCACTATATAAGATGCAATAATAAATGTAAGAAAATGATACAAGTATCTATCTAAACATACAAGTAAGAATATTTTTCCTTTCAGAAAGAAGATAAGAACAAGAGGCTCACCACGGTGGTGTCGGTGATGAGATCGGCGCGGGTGATCGACGGCGGTGAAGACGGGGACGGGGCGTGACGGACCGCTAAATCTAGACAAATCTCGAGGAAAATGGAGCTTGGAGGTCGAGCTTCGAGAGGAGAAAGCTTAAGTAGCGTGGCTCGGGCATTCCATCGAACACCTCATGTGCATAGGAGGTGAGCTAGAGCACCACAAAGGCCTCTCCCCCTCGGCCAGAAAAAACAGAGCACTGTGCTCTGCTCTTGCACGAGGGGGTATATATAGGCAATTCATTGGCCCCGGTTTGTGGCATGAACCGGGACTAAAGGGGAGCCTTTGGTCCCGGTTCATGCCAAAAACCGGGACCAATGGTGGTGGGCCAGGAGGGAGGCCCTTTGGTCCCGGTTCATCCCACCAACCGGGACCAAAAGGTCCATACAAACCGGGACCAATGGCCCACGTGGCCCGGCCGGCCCCCTAGGCTCACGAACCGGGACCAATGCCCATATTGGTCCCGGTTCAAGACTGAACCGGGACTAATGGGCTGAGGCGGCCTGGACCATAGCCCCTTTTTCTACTAGTGTCAAGGAGCTTGGAGTTCTATAGCAGCGTACCACCATACTATGGTGTGATAATCTTGGGGCTACATACCTGACGGCGAACCCGGTCTTTCACGCAAGAACGAAGCACATAGAGATAGACTTTCACTTTGTGCGTGAGCGCGTTGCTTCCGGAGTTTTGGATGTCAGGTTTATCTCGACTAATGAGTAATGACCAACTGGCTGATGTATTTACCAAACCAGCTACACGACAGATGTTAGAACATTTCCAGTCCAATATGAACCTTGTATGTAGTAGTAGTTCAGATTGAGGGGGCATGTTGTAAACGGTTCCTGTACCTGTCGTATTGTAACATAACTCTGTATTGTTGGTCCTATGTATATACGTATGCTATGCCTCACGCAACCCTAACTTAAACTCCTTTGACCAGCGATGACAGCACCATGATTAGAAGAGGGAGATGGAGAGAGGGTGGATGGTGATGGAGGCTGCCGAAGACTGCGACGGCGGAGCGCGTGCTCGCCGGCGTCAGCGGTGGCACCGTTGGGGTGCTTGGCGGTGGCGCGGTGGGGATGCTCGCCGGTGTTAGCGGTGGCACATCGGGGGTGCTTTGGAGGAGCACGGGTGGTGGCTGCTCTCTAAGGGATCCAGATTCAGATCCCGCAACACCCCAGTTGTTGTGGTAGGAGAAATCACAACAACCATTCGGTTGCAAAAACTAGTCTGTGTAATACGTTGTTTCTAGCCATCTTATTAAAATCTGATCTAACGGCCACGGAGATCAGGGATGCACGCTTCGTGTTCCGTCGGGTGATCCAAATCATTTCCCTAACCGATGACTATTTCTGGAAAAAACTAACCGATGGCTAACAAAAAAAAGATTAACTAAGGTTTAGAAACTCAGGAAGAAGACGGAGAGAGAATCCAGGAAGGGGACAGAGATGGAGTCCGGCCAGGGGACAGAGATGGAGGGGGACTCGGGAAAGAGACGGAGATCGAGTCCAGCAAGGGTACGGAGTATGAGAGGAGACTCAGGAAGGATCTCAAGAGTCTCAGGAAGAGGCTCGGTACGGACTCAAGAAGCTGAGCGCGAGTCCGCCAAGGACCCGGCGACGCAGAGGGCGCTCTTGGATCAGCAGCAGGCAGTCTTGTCGGAGGAGCAACGACTCCTCAGGATGAAGGGGCAGTCCGGGATGGGAGGTTGATTCCGATTCTGGCGATGAGATGGGCAGAGATTCGGGGGAGCACAAGTCCCTCATAAGTATGGAGCCCAAGTGCGGAATCAGCAAGGGGATGGTGAGGGATTCCAGCAAGGAGCCGGCTTGTTGGAATAATCCAAACATGTGCTAATTAATTAGGCTAGTGTAGCCGTGGGTACAGGTTGCGTTTGGTTAGAATTAGTAGTAGTGAGCTTCAAAAAAAGAATTAGTAGTAGTGTGATCAGGGTGCCAGTCATCTATTTTGGAACGGAGGAATTAGTAGTGGGAGTCCGGCCAGGATTGTGTTGTCCGGGTGGTATTAGTTTGAGTCTAGCTCGGTTTAAGTTTCCAGAGTTGGCACGAGTAGTAGGTCTTGGAACCTTTGGTGCCGGTTGGGTGTGTATATATATACACAGGGTGTTGCGTGAGTTTTGTAGTGAGAAGAGAATAGAAAAAGAAATAAAGAGAAAAGAGGGCACGACAATGGCCCTTGGCTATCAGTTTTGTGTGTGCATGTGTTTGTGCAATTTTATGTGATCGATCCTGAGGGCAGAATTCCAACACAGCTGGCGGCACGGAGATTGGGCAGATGGCGAATGACGACTTGGTTGTTGCTCTTTCTGGCCACCTTGGGATGCTTAGGAGGGAGATCTCGTCTCTGAGGAGAGAGGCCACGTCCAGGGGGTTGGCTGGAAAGAAGGTTTCTCAAGAGCAGATCTCCAGCTTGTCCGTCCAGTTCAACGAGATGCTGACGCAACAAGTCAAGGAGGTGAATTTGCCTTACCTAGGTTGCAAGACTGAGGAGGAGGTAATGGATTTTCTCTTGGTCGAGACGCAGCAGCTGCTCCTCCGCTTCAACTCTCTGGCATCCACTCTAAAAACATTCAGAGTCCCCATCTCAACGGAGAAGGTTGAAAAGCTGCGCCGCATATCCAATGCACTTGTGGGCATCTCAGAGCTTATAAAGAGCCACAAATCTGTTGCTCAAAAGGAAGATGAAGATTGTTTGGACCGTGCCGGCTGGGAGGCTACGTGGGGCAGCCGGACTGGAAGAAATGGTGGATTTGATGACATAAGTAAACAATATTGTTCTCTACTCTCTTTAGTTAAACCCGTTTAATAAACGCAACTCCGTCTTTGTATATCACTGCAAAAATATATTTGTTCTTTTATACGCATAGATTTGTATTTGCTAAATTTAGTAGCATAATTTCTAACAGTCCGCAATCATTTTACTTTGTGCTGCAGCAACATTGAGTTCTATGCACTTCACGGCCTCCACGCCCGAAAACTTCCGGTTCCCTTCCGTAGCTGGCCCTGCCTTGCTAGTATACTCGATCAAACTGGTTGATCTCAATCCTAATCTGAGCTGGCCTCTTGATGTCTACGGCGTGGTCGCCACACGGGACGATCTTGACCACAACCGCAACATTCTCTTCTGCCGTTCAGGGGACAACTGCCAAAGAATTAAGCAAGAGGTATGTATAATGTCTCCCTTCTCGTCTAATTTTTGACTAGTCTGTTTGTACCAAGTTTATAGTAGTTAGTGTTCAAGAAAGCACACTATAAACACAAAGCAGAAGCTGCTGGTTGTATATCTAAATTATAAACTTTGTATTATAGCAGCAAAGATTACTAGGATATGTTTGGGAAGTCTTCCCTTTATATTTTGGCCAAATTATGGTCATGTGCTTTCTCTGTTAGGCTATGATCTATTTGGGAACTCTTTCCTTCATATTCTGGCCAAATTGTGGCCATGTGCTTTCTCTGTTAGGCTATGATGTGTTTGAGAACTCTTTCCTTCATATTTCTTGCCAGATTATGGCCATGTGATGTCTCTGCTAGGCTATTTTGTTTTAGCTGTTATTTTGCTTGATGTGTGTCACTGACAATGATGAAAATTATGCATGCAGGACCCCTTTTTGCACTTGACTGGGCCGTCTTGTGCAATTGTGGCTGACGAGCCTGTTTTCTTTCAAATTGAACTAAAATTGAAATATGGAGCACAGTTCAAAGATACAGCATTGTTCACTGCCTATCAAAGGTACCGCCCCATGAAGCAGTATGACATCATGCTGATCAATAGCCGCTGTTGTACAGCAGAGATAAGTCTTGAGCGATTTGCTCCATCAATCCAGGCCACAATTGTTGGTGTTCGTGTGGTTGAGGGGGAGTCTTTTAACTATGGCTGCAAAGTTTCTTGCTTGTTTTTTCCTGTTGATGCAATGGTGGGAAGCGCCGTGGAAGTTGCTTTGCTTGACTGCAGTGGTGAAAGGATGCATGCTGGATTAGATGGGTATCTTCCTTTGTCAAGAAATGTGATGTTAGTGGGATTGCAAGGCACACTCCGAGTCGTCAGAGGAGCGTACTCAAAGTCCGAACCCAGTATCTCTCGAATAAATCACGTTGACTTTTCTGTCAAGCAGTGTCAAACAACTACGCTTAAGTGTTATGTTGGCGGCTCCGAAGTGGAGATAGTTGTCGCTTGGTCTCGTCTTGTCATGGACAATCATAATCTTGTACTCAACGGCTATTGAAGGTGTGTGGAGTGACAGCGACTAGGAAAATTTACCGGAGCTGGTATGTACCGGTGTTGCATCCACCGTTCGTCAGTTTCATCATGATCTGTGCGGTCCCCTAGGTATAAGTGAGTAATCTCAGCAGCAACTTTATACAATGGTAATACATGTGGGACCTTTGCATGCTATTGTCAGCTTTTGTCACGAGAGAGAGAAAATCTTAAGAGAAGGCCGGTTGCATGCATGTTAAAATATTCTCTCTCTCCCCCCATCAAAAGACCTCCATTTAATTTCATTGTGAAAATTTGGATGATAGATATCTTTCGAATGAAAACTCCAATTTTGAATATTTTTAGATATTTGAATTCATAGCAAGAAGACCATAAAAATAAGATCAATTATGGATACATTTGAACTAGTTTCAATTGCGCTGATTTCAAAAAACATATTTCACTCAAATTGAAAACAAATTTCACTCGTCTCCAAAAAATCATTTCAGTCAATTCAAAATAACAATTCACTCATTTAAAATAGACGAGCTCACTCATTTCAATTGATAGATTTCATGCGTTTTTAAAACGTATTTCACCCATATCTTTAAGTTGATTCCACTCCTTCCAAAAACTGACTTTACTTGTTTCATATGATATTCACTGCTTTATAAACACACATGTTTAAAAACTGATTTCACACATTTTAAGAATATAATTTCACTCATTTAAAAATATAATTTCACTTAAAAACTAACTTCACTCGCTTCATTCATTTATGAATAATTTCACTCATTACAAAAATTTCTTTCAATCATTAAGAATCCGATTTTACTCATTTTGCAAGAAAAAATATTTCAATCGTTTGAAAATTTTGATTTCAGTAATTTCAAAAACCAATTTCAATTATTTCTAAAAAGCATTCGCTTCATTAAACATATTTCACTCACCATAAAAAGTTTCGTAATAACCCAAATTTAGATTGTTTCAAATAACTAGTTTAAAAATTCTAAATAACAAGGTTCACGTATTTTAAAAAAAATTAGTAATTCACTAATTTGAAAAAACACATTTCACTGATTTGGAAAACTGATTCACTCTTTACAAAGAAAATCTCTTATACTAATTTCACTTTGTATTTATGAAATATCTTGAAACATATTTCAATCATCACAAAAATCAGTTTCAAACATTGAAATAGAAAGTTTCACGGGACAATGGATATATTTCATTTTTTTTCAAGTATCTTATTTCTCACATGCACTAATCATGTTTAAATATATTCAAGATTGATCTTGTTCTAAAGGTCTTGGCGCCAGGAATTCAAATATATATAATATTTCTAAAATGGGATTATAGTTTTAAAGATATAAATGAATGAAATTGCTAAAATAAAATAAAAGGCAGGAATAGAGTTGTGTGGAGAGTTAGTAAAGTTACTGCATGAGATTGCTAAAGAGAAAATGAGAAGTTTTCTTCTATTGTTGACAGGGACCCACTTAACTGACACAGATTGGACTATTAACAGAGATACATGAGATTGCTACCACAATACAAAATGCTATACACATGCACTGGGCCCCTAGTGCATGAATCACAAAGTAAATATACGGTGGATGGTCCACCGGTAGCTCCCGCCTCCGGTAAAAAGCACTTTGCGGGAGTGGCAGTGACTTAGTCTTTTACCTTGATTTGTGAGCTTAGCTTAGACTTGATTAATAGAGTGTGCCATTTTTATGTTGCTTAATATGCATTTTTAATGTGCAGGTCCTAGCGGGTGATCTAATGGAGGAAAGGTATGTTATTAATTTGGTCCATTTTCTATCGTGACAGATGGAAAACTAAATGAGCTTGTCCATTTTCTTCCATTATTTAAGCCATATACAGAGCAAATTCCAGCATCAAATTATTTGTCCACACAGGGATTAGGGGATCATTATAGCACAAATAACACATGCATGTTCACATGCAAGTATTTTTACTCTAAAATGTTAGTTTCAGGATGCCATTGCTGACAAATTTCAATAAACAACTCGGTTGCCCAGGTTGGAATTACGCCCAGCAACTCAGCATACAAGATAACAAAGAACCCTTTGCAATGCACAACTGCAGGGAATTCGATTCCTACTGTCTAACGATTTGGCATCAGTGCCGACTCTTTGTAAAACTCAAGCCCCTGCGCCCAGTCTCAATTTAGCCAGCTTTTGTACAATTGTTTCTCCAGTGACCCTCTACACTTGCAGCGAGTAGGTTTGCGTGGTTGCTTCAGAATATTTCCCCAGGCAGGTAGTTTGCTTGTTTCTTTGTCATTGTCTTGTCGGCATATTGTGCAGAACCTTGTCCTCATTCTAAGCATTTCGTATGGGGTCTTCTCTCTACTTGTGGGTTGGTTTCCCAATCTCTTCCCTTTTTGCGGGTACCGACAGTCCAGCTAACCTGTTTCTAGGCATAAAATCTGAAAGGTTGTCTCCACTAACTGCAGCTGCTGGTTTAACTTTAGTGCCGCGCTGTATTACTTCTCTATCCACTTGCACCATTGCTCCATTCTCTGATAGATGATCTTCCAGTCCTAGTCCATCTCTTGTCTTAGCATATGTTTGCATTTCTGCAATATTAGAATTGAACAAGGTGATGAGTTGATCATAAGCATTGGTACTAGTGTCACCGAGTCAAACCAACTCCATTACGTGCATATACATGCTTAAGTCTCCACTAGCACATATGCCCGTGCGTTGCAACGGGATAAAACTAACATCATACAGACCTAGCACAACAAGTATGGCTCGAAAGCACATCCTAGTAGGTGCATGTCCTACATTTGAACAGTGTCCCACATGTATCATCGCTTAATATCCTTCCCGTCCCTCCCACAGTGATCACGGTGTATGCCTAATTAGGACATGTTTGAACGTGGTTGAATCTTAAACCTTAAGACAGTGAGATTGGCCATCACACGATTCACTATCATTCAATTGCGCTAGCACAAAGAGGTATCTAAAACATAAAAATTAGTCTAACTGAGCTAGACATGAGTGCCGCCCTCCACGAGGTACTCGCTCGTAACAATGAAAAGAGGGGAAATAAAAAATAGAGGCATCTTTCATCATATTATTCGTTGCCTAGCCCTCATAATCTTTCTGACTACAAATAAATCCAGTTTCAGCTATTGCACAAAATAACTTCACGTGACCTTTATGACTACACAATAAACCCTGTCTCTTTATTATATTATACAAAAAAGTGCCATGATATTGTGGCTAGCGTGTATGCTTGATTTTCAGTGCAAATGTTATCCCACTTTCTAAAATTAATAATCAATGGCCTGTGGTCTAGGAAATTAGCGTGCGTACTTGGCAGAATATTGTGGGTATTTGCCCTTGATATTGTGTACGCTAGATTTTCAATGCAAATGTTATCTCACTTTCTAAAAAAGAAATCAAAGGCTTGTGGTCTAGGAAATTAATTGTTATCGATTTTGTGGAATATTCTGGGTATTTTCCAAAATAATGACACGGTTATACAAATCTCACGTGGAGATGGTGTTGGTGAAGATGTTGATGGAGATTGCCCTCTCCCAATGAGAGGAGCGTTGGTGATGGCGATGGCGATGATTTCCCCCTTCCGGTGGGAAGTGTTCCCGGCAGAACAGCTCTGCTGGAGCCCTAGATTGGTTCCGCCAAGGTTCCGCCTTGTGGCGGCGGAGTTTCATCTCGAAAGGTTGCTTATGATTTTTTTCCTCGACGAAAGACCTCATATAGCAGAAGATGGCCATCGGAGAGCCAACTGGGGGCCCACGAGGTAGGGGGCACGCCCTGGGGGGTAGGGCGTTCCCCCCACCCTCGTGGACAGGTGGGCCCCCCTCTGGTGAACTTCTTTCGCTGGATATTTTTTATTATTTCCCAAAATGACTTTCGTGGAGTTTCAGGACTTTTGGAGTTGTGCAGAATAGGTCTCTAATATTTGCTCCTTTTCCGGCCCAGAATTCCAGCTGCCGGCATTCTCTCTCCTTATGTAAACCTTGTAAAATAAGAGAGAATAGGCATAAGTATTGTGACATAACGTGTAATAACAGCCCATAATGCAATAAATATCGATATAAAAGCATGATGCAAAATGGATGTATCACCCTCCGTGATGGGTTCCCCTTCCGGCGGAGCTCCGGAACAGGCGCCAAGATGGGATTTCATGGGTACAGAAGGTTGCAGCGGTGGAATTAAGTTTTTGGCTCCGTATCTGATCATTTCGGGGTACGTAGGTATACATAGGAGAAAGGAGTACATCGGTGGAGCAACAGGTGGGCCACGAGGGTGGAGGGCGCGCCTGGGGGGGGGGGGTAGGCGTGCCCCCTACCTCATGCCTTCCTCTTTTCTTTCTTGACGTAGGGTCCAAGTCTCCTGGATCATGTTCGGTGAGAAAATCACGTTCCCGAAGGTTTCATTCCGTTTGGACTCCATTTGATATTTTGTTTCTTCGAAACTCTGAAATAGGCAAAAAAACATCAATTCTGGGCTGGGCCTCCGGTTAATAGGTTAGTCCCAAAAATAATATAAAAGTGGAAAATAAAGCCCAATAATGTCCAAAACAGTAGATAATATAGCATGGAGCAATCAAAAATTATAGATACGTTGGAGACGTATCAGTGTCAAGCAGGGCTGATTCAGATAGGGCGTCCAAGTGGGCGCGCAAGAAGGAGAAAATGTTATGCTATCGTTGTGGCGACAAGGGTCATTTTATTGCTGAGTGTGTGGCTGAGTTATATGATACTTGTGGCAAGCCAGCACATGACTCGGGGGATTGTCCGCTTCTGCGAGATCAGGCACCGTCTCTGATGATGTATGGAGTGTATTGTGCTGAACTCACGTTTTTTGGGTCTCCTAATGAGAGGGAGGTTCCTGACGAGACCCAGAGCATGACCACTGGGATTGTCAAAGTGACCAGAGGAGAGGTCTCTGAGACACAGATTGTGTAGAGGCTTCGGGAGTTAGCCCCTGGGGACTTCCAGTGGGAGCTCGTCAGTCTCGCGGAAAAGTTGTTCAGGGTTGAGTTCCCTTCGGTTGAGGATTTGCAGAGTCTTCTCAGTTTTGGGATGTGCAAAGTGCCGGGTACAGATTGTATCCTTGAGTTCCATGAGTGGAAGCAGGTGGAGACTCAGGGTAAGCCGCTTACTCAGGCGTGGCTGCGTTTCTCCGGGGCTCACTAAAAGCAGATGCAGGATGCTAGAGTCGTGGCTAGCTTGGGCATTATGGTGGGGAAGCCTGAGTGAGTGGATATGGCTTTTACCAGAGCTCACGGGGTAGCTCGTCTACTAGTTAGTATTTTGGACATTGAGTACGTGCCTAAGGTCGTCAAGTGGACATATCGAGGCCAGATTTATAACCTTGTGATTGAGTTTGAGGATGAGAGCCTGTTCCCCGAGGCGGCTAACGGGACTGATGTTGATATGCACGAGGGAGATGATAGCACGGGAGCGAAGGAGACATCGGTCGATGATACTGGACGAGAGTTGTCCAAGGGAGCGGGATCCGGGTCTCCGACAACCGGGGATGGGACGGCTCCACCCTCCTCGGTGCCTACAACTTCTCTGAGATTTGGGTCTTTCGAGCCTGCTTCTGCACCCCCGAGACTTTGGAGTGATCGGGTGGAGTATGATGAGGCTTTTAAGCTCGCGTTGCCTGCTATGGTTTTTGAGGATGCTGTGAGCCCCGCTCCTGGGGCCTCGCCGATCTCGGCCAGAGGAGAGGAGGAGGAGGTTAGGCAGGAGACCACTCCCTCACATGCACAACACGTTCTCTCTCCTCAGGACAAGGTTCCGGTGGTGGAGGTCTTCTCTTCGGGAGGGGACCCGGGGCAGGCGGCCTCGGTTCTCTCTTCTCCCATCGCGTTGTCGGAGCTGCAGGTGGCGGCTTCACCGTCGGGAGGGGCCTCGGGGCAGGTGGCCTCGGTGCCCTCTTCACCTAGGGCACCTAAGGTGGCCGCCCCTCCTGTGCTGGGTGGGGAGTTCGGGCAGGTGGCCCATGCACTCTCCTCCCCCGTTGCCCTGCGGTCTCCGTGCTGTGGGGCGCGACTGACGTCTGCGGCACTGGCGAGTGCCTCACCGCTTCCTGGTGTTACCGCTGGGGCGTCCATGGAAGCTGACCGGCATCGCGTTTGGGGTGAGGCAGGAAGTCCCACCACGGGCAGGATATCTCGGGAGGAGGTTATAGCGTTTGGAGGGATTCCGGATCCGGTTTCTGAGGGGCGACGGTTGAGCTGCCATCTCCAGAATCATCCGGAGGTTGACGACATTCAGCAGCGGTGCGCCATGAAGGCTGCCAAGCTTCGTGACGTTGAGGTCATTACTGGTATGTCAGTTAATACATCTAATTCCATTTTGCATTTTTCTAATAATGAGATTATTAATAATGCAAACCAATTAGGAGTTTCACTCGGTAGTAATGATAGTGAAATTTCTAATTCTGTTAATGATCTCCTGGATTTAGAGGCTGAGTGGGCTTTAGAGATGATTCGTAACTTAGCAGCAGTTAAGCCCATGAGTGATTCCGACATTGATGCTTTGGGGGTCAGGGTGCTCGATAATTTTTGTGCGGATCTTATACCTCCCCTACCTGAGTCGGAGGAGGAGGATGATACATCTGAGCATGTCGTGGTTAGACCTTCTGAGGCTGGTTGTGAGGACCGGCTGGAGAGTCAGAACATTCCTAAACGCAAATGGAAGCGGAAGGTTTACCCGGTGTCCGCAGTGCGTAGGAGTGCTAGGATCCGTACAGCAAAAAAAATTCCATGATGAATTATGAAAGGAATCTTTTGGAATAGCAGAGATCTGAAAGACTTGGCTAAAAGAAGGTTTCTTGCAGAGGCGTCTATCGAGCATAGGTTAGATTTTATCGCTTTGTCGGAAAGTGGTAGAGATAATTTTGCGCCGCAATTTCTGAATACTTTGTCGGGAGGTATTGATTTTGACTGGCACTGTCTGCCACCGAGAGGGAGATCGGGTGGGATCTTACTCGGAGTTAGATGCGATTCGCTCGAAGTTTGAAGTGTGGTAATTGGAGATTTTGCAGTTAAGTTTCGGGTGCGGTCGAAGGCAGATGGGTTCAATTGGGTTCTGGTGGCGGTATATGGTGCCGCACAGCCCGAACTCAAACCCGAGTTCTTGGATGATCTAGCTAGGATTTGCGGCTCTGAGCAGCTTCCTATCCTGGTGGGGGGTGATTTCAACATCATTAGAAGGCGTGACGAGAAGAACAATGATAATTTTGACGGCAGATGGTCGTTCATGTTTAATACTATCATTGAAAGCTTGAATCTGAGAGAGATTGAGCTTTCGGGTAGAAAATTCACCTGGGCTAACGCGTTGCCAAATCCGACGTTTGAAAAGTTGGATCGAGTGTTGGCTAGCGTCGAATGGGAATAGAAGTTTCCCTTTGTAATAGTTCAGGCTCTTTCCCGTGGAATTTCTGACCACACACCTTTATTTCTGGACTCTGGTGAGGCCACTCACTTGGGAAACAAAATTTTGTTTTCGTTTGAGCTTGCTTGGTTTGAACGAGACGGCTTCTTTGATCTCATAGCCAGAGAGTGGGCTAAGGATGCAGGAGGTAGGACTGTGCTTGAGCGCTGGCAGAATAAGATCAGGCACTTGAGAAGTTTCCTGTGTGGGTGGGCTAAGCATCTTAGCGGGATTTATAAGGTCGAAAAGGAACAGCTCCTTACCCCTATTCAGTCCTTAGATGTAAAAGCAGAAACCACAGTTCTGCCGGCCTCGGAGCTTCATGCCAAGCTTGATGCGGAGATGAGGCTGAAAGAGCTTCTTCGTGAAGAGGAATTGAAGTGGGCATTGCTGGCCAAGGTCCGACGAGTAGTCCAGGGGGACGCGAACACTCAATTCTTTCACATGATCGCTAATGGTAAACACAGAAAGAAGAGGATCTTTCAGCTTGAACAAGATGAAGGAACGATTTTAGGACAGGAGAACCTAAAATTATAAATTACCGAGTATTATAAGCAGTTGTTTGGACCTCCATAGGATAACTGTGTGTCTCTGGATGAGTCCATGATTGAGGATGTTCCTCAACAAACTGTAGTGGAGAATGATATTTTGGCTGCTCCTTTTACTGAGAAAGAAGTGTTTGAGGCCATATCGCAGATGAAAAATAATAAGGCTCCCGGCCCGGATGGATTTCCGGCTGAATTCTATATGAAGTGTTGGCATATTATTAAGGGGGGTCTATTGCCTTTGTTCAATGATCTATTCTCTAGATAGCTTCAGCTTTTTCAACTGAATTTTGGAACGATAACCCTTCTTCCTAAGAAAACAGAGGCAGTGAGAATTGAGCAATTCAGGCCCATCTATCTTCTTAATGTTAGTTTTAAAAAATTTACCAAGGTCGGGACTAATAGGCTCACACAGATTGCGCATGCTGTGGTGCAGCCTACCCAAACTTCTTTCATGTCGGACAGGAACATCCTCGAAGGGGTTGTGGTCCTTCATGAAACACTCCATAGGATTCACACGAAAAAACTAGATGGAGTTATTTTCAAGATGGATTTCGAGAAAGCGTATGATAAAGTCAAATGGCCTTTCCTTCAACAGGCCTTACGCATGAAGCATTTTGATGAAGCTTGGCGACGCCAGGTAGAATCTTTCACGCAAAAAGGGAGTGTTGGAATTAAAGTGAATGACGACATAGGTCATTATTTCGAGACACACAAGGGCCTGAGACAAGGTGATCCAATGTCTCCTATTCTGTTCAACATTGTGGTTGACATGTTGGCAGTTCTGATAGGAAGGGCAAAGGAGGCCGGTCAGGTGGGTGGCTTGGTGCCTCATCTAGTTGATGGTGGTGATGTGTCCATCCTGCAGTACGCTGATGATACAATCATCTTTATGGAGCACGACTTGGCAAAAGCGAGAAATATGAAGCTGGTGTTATGCTTATTTGAACAATTGACCGGATTGAAGATCAATTTTCATAAAACCGAGTTGTTCTGCTTTGGTAGAGCCAATGAGGAACAAGAGGCTTATAGGCAATTGTTTGGATGAGAATTGGGGGCATTACCTTTCACGTACTTAGGTATACCCATTCACCATCGTAAGCTGACAAACAGAGAATGGAAGTGCATTGAGGATCGGTGTCGGTGTCAAAACCGACGGATCTCGGGTAGGGGGTCCCGAACTGTGTGTCTAGGCCGGATGGTAACAGGAGACAGGGGACACTTTGTTTTACCCAGGTTCGGGCCCTCTCGATGGAGGTAATACCCTACTCCTGCTTGATTAATATTGATGATATGGGTAGTATAAGAGTAGATCTACCACGAGATCAAGGAGGCTAAACCCTAGAAGCTAGCCTATGGTATGATTGTTGTGTATGGAGTTGATTCTGTCCTACGGACTACAACCCTCCGGTTTATATAGACACCGGATAGGGTTAGGGTTACACAGAGTCGGTTACAATGGTAGGAGATCTTGAATATCCGCATCGCCAACCTTGCCTTCCACGCCAAGGAAAGTCCCATCCGGACACGGGACGAGGTCATCAATCTTGTATCTTCATAGTCCTGGAATCCGGCTGAAGGTATAGTCCGGCCATCCGGACACCCCCTAATCCAGGACTCCCTCAATCGGTTGGAGAAGAAACTGAGTTGCTGGAAGGGCAAACTCATGTCATATGGAGGCCGACTGATTCTTATTAATTTGGTGCTCACGAGTATGCCTATGTTTCTCTTATCTTTCTTCGAAGTCCAAGTTGGTGTTAGGAAAAGGCTGGACTTCTATCGATCCCGGTTCTTCTGGCAGAGAAAATACCGACTCGGCAAATGGGATATCATATGTCGACCAAAGGACCCGGGGGGTCTTGGTATTGAGAATCTTGAAGTCAAGAACAGATGTCTTCTCAGTAAGTGGCTGTATAAACTATCAGTTGAGACTGACGCCACGTGGGCGCAGATTCTCCGTAGCAAGTATCTGCATTCCAAGACGTTGTCTCAGGCGACAGTGAGACCGACGGACTCGCTGTTTTGGAAGGGGCTTATGAGAGTCAAAGCTGTCTTCTTTAATAGAACAAAGTTTATAGTCGGTAATGGAAACACCACTCGCTTCTGGGAGGATACCTGGCTTGGTGAAACGCCGTTGGCGCTTTAGTATCCGTCTCTGTATCGTATTGTTCAACGATGTGATGCTCTTGTTGCAACGATTATGCAGTCCATTCCCCTTAATATTCAGTTTAGGAGGGCGCTTGTTGGCGACCGGTGGGAAGCATGGCTTCATTTGGTGAGTAGACTGATGGAGGTTCAGCTATCTCATCAGCCCGATCAGTTGCGTTGGAAGCTTACTAGGTCTAGAGAGTTCACAGTTAAGTCGATGTATATCGATGTCATTAACTTTAGTGTCATTCCTACTTCCAAAGAGGTTTGGAAAGTCAAAGTTCCTTTGAAAATTAAAGTGTTTATGTGGTTTGTACATAAACAAGTCATTTTAACAAAGTATAATTTGGTTAAGTGCGACTGGACAGGATCTACTAGGTGTAGTTTTTGTGATCGGGACGAAACTATTAAGCACCTCTTTTTTGACTGTCCGTTGGCAAGAGTTTTGTGGCACACGGTACATATTGCCTTTAACATTACTCCTCCGAATTCGGTTAGTATGTTATTTGGAACGTGGCTTGTTGGGATAGAGTCCGAAATAGCTAGACACATTCGTGTAGGAGTATGTGCTTTGTTGTGGCCAATTTGGAATTGCAGAAATGATTTGGCTTTTAACAGAACAACAAATATTCATTTTTTGCAGGTTTTATTCTGAGCTACTGCGCTGATACGTATGTGGTCGTTACTCACTCCGACGGAGGCCAGAGAGCGTTTGGTTACTGGATCTGTCCGATGGGAGACGGTAGCGCGGGATATCTTCAACCGGTTTGGATGGCGGTCATGTAATAGGATAGGCAATTAGTTTACCTATCTTTGTTATGCCAGCCGGTTGTGGCTTTTGGACCTTTTGTTTTTTGGCATTGTGGCTCTTTGTGAGCTTGCCATTATTTCGTTTTAAGACTATAAGACCTTGTTGAACTTCTTTATTTATCTATAAATGTGGCCGTATGCATCGTTCTGATGCAGAAGTCAGGGAGTCCCCTTTTCGAAAAACAAAAAAATATAACTAAACGAGAACTTGCCTCGAATTCACAGCTCACATGTACACGATTCAGAGTTCTAACACAAGCAAGGTTTGAGAGAGGGAAGAGGAGTTACAAACAGTAGCAAATATTGTGGAGTTACAGTACTAGTTCCTGTGAGTTATAGAGAGAGAGAGAGAGAGAGAGAGTTGTTGTGTAATGGTACATCTCTCATTCCCCTGTCTTGTGTAATGGTACATCTCTCATTCCCCTGTCTTGATACTTGTGGTTGATTGATATGCTGAGAAATTCTTGGCTTAAATATAAAAATGGAGGGAGCATTGTGGTCCCAGTGATTCCTTTGCGTGAAAAATGATACTGAAGGGATGGGTTTGGTTCTGTGTGTTTGTGGTGATTGTCTTGGGAAAAATCTTGTTAATCCTTTGGGTAAAATCGTTGTGAATAACAATTGGATAACTTTCCAATCGGGCGGGAATAATGTGGAAGTAAAATCAAGAGCACCGTATGACTTAACACCTGCACGCAAAGCTTCCTTCCAATGTACTTGTATGTAGATTTTTTTTTTCTTGTAAGAGAAGCTAGCTAGATTAAACATTATGTTTTTTCAGGGGGGATTGAACATTATGTATGATTGCTCGATCGGTTCCAAACAGCAAATATTATGTATGGTTTTTGGGCCAGTTCCTTTAGTCTCTACCTCACTTTTCTTTATTCTTTAGTTTCCGTTTTAAAATATTTGCCACTGTTTAAAAAAATAAAACTGAAGTCAAACTAGGTCCAAATTCCTTTGAATAATTTTATTATGTGACTTGTGTGGACCCTTCCAACGCTGCATAAAATATTTCACAGATTCTGAATTCATATTCAATTAATTATGGATATAAACACAATTCAAATACAATGCCCAAAAATGGTCGTTTTAAATGTTGAAATTTTTTGTTTTGACTAATAACCCTTTCAGTTTTGACAAATTTCACTGAATACGCATTTTTTTCGTTTTATACCTATATTTGAATTTTGAGGACTTGAATGTCCTTCATTCAATTTTACTGAATTTTGAACATGATGCACGGATGAGTACTCTAGTGCATATATTTATTCTAGGTACGTGACACGGAAACCTTGAGGGATGAAAAAAGGCCGGAATATACAATGATAATAGGAATATATATATATATATATATATATATATATATATATATATATAATAAGAAAACTCGCATATTTATCGGCCGATTAAGAGTCGTTCTAAAAAAAGCTTTCCAGTGGGCCGGTGGTAGTGGGCTAGTGGCTGAGTGTGAGACCCCGGGCCCGGCCGGGGGTGTGTAAAACTGCCACTAGCAGCAAGAGATAGAGGGGGATTCCGGCAAGAAGACGGAGAGCGAGTCCGGGAAGGGGGCGGAGATGGAGGGGGGACTCGGGAAGGAGACGGAGAGCGAGTCCGGGAAGGGGACGAAGAAGAGGGAACTCATGGAGAAACTCGAGATTTTCAGGGGGGCTCGGCAGTCTGTCACGAGGCTGAGCAAGAAAGCAGCCAAGGACCCGGCGACGCAGAGGAAACTCTTGAATATGCAGAAGCAATTCTTGTCGGACGAGCGACATATTCTCAGGATGATGGGCAAGTCCTGGGAGGAGATTATTAAGTATCCCGATTCCGATTCTGGCTATGAGATGGGGGGCAGATATTCGGGGTCCCTCATAAGTACGGAGCCCCAATTGGGAATCAGCAAGGGGACGGGGACGGTGAGGGATTCCAGCAAGGAGCCGGCGAGAGGCGTCGGCGGCATGGAGATTGGTCACGATGACTCGGTTGTTGCTCTTTCTAGCCACCTTGAGATGCTTAGGAGGGAGATCTCGTTTCTGATGAGAGAGGTCACGTCCAGGGGGTTGTTGCCTGCTGGAAAGAAGAAGGTTTCTCAAGAGCAGATTTCCAACTTGTCCGCCCAGTTCAAGGAGATGTGCACGCAACAAGTCAAGGAGGTGAATTTGCCTTACCTAGGTTGCAAGACTGGGGAGGAGGTAATGGATTTTCTCTTGGTCGAGACGCAGCAGCTGCTCTTCCGCTTCACCTCTCTCGCATCCACTCTAAAAACATTCAGAGTCCCCATCTCACCAGACAAGGTTGAAAAGCTGCGCCACATATCCACTGCGCTTGTGGGCATATCGGAGCTTATAAAGAGCCACAAATCTGCTGCTCAAAAGGACGTTGAAGATTGTTGGGACCGTGACGGCTGGGAGGCTACGTGGGGCAGCCGGACCGGAAGAAACGGTGGATTTGATGACATAAGTAAGCCAAATTTTTTTATGTTTTCTACTCTCTTTACTTGGGCCTCGGTTAATAAATGCAACTCTATTTTTGTATATCACTGTAAAAAAATTTGTTCTTTTATACGCATAGATTTTTATTTGCTAAATTTAGTAGCATAATTTCTAACAGTCCGCAATCATTTTACTTTGTGCTGCAGCAACATTGAGTTCTATGCACTTCACGGCCTCCACGCCCGAAAACTTCCGGTTCCCTTCCGTAGCTGGCCCTGCCTTGCTAGTATACTCGATCAAACTGGTTGATCTCAATCCTAATCTGAGCTGGCCTCTTGATGTCTACGGCGTGGTCGCCGCACGGGACGATCTTGACCACAACCGCAACATTCTCTTCTGCCGTTCAGGGGAAAACTGCCAAAGAATTAAGCAAGAGGTATGTATAATGTCTATCTTCTCGTCTATTTTTTGACTAGTCTGTTTGTTCAAGTGTACGGTAGCCAGTGTTCAAGAAAGCACACTATAAACACAAAGCAGAAGCTGCTTGTTCTAAATCTAAATTCAAAACTTTGTATTATAGCAGCAAAGATTACTAGGATCTGTTTGGGAACTCTTCCCTTCATATTTTGGCCAAATTATGGCCATGTGCTTTCTCTGTTAGGCTATGATCTATTTGGGAACTTTTCCTTCATATTCTGGCCAAATTATGGCAATGTGCTTTCTCTGTTAGGCTATGATCTGTTTGAGAACTCTTTCCTTCATATTATTGCCAGATTATGGCCATGTGATGTCTCTGCTAGGCTATGTCTAGTTAAACTGAACTGCATTTTAGTTGTTATTTTGCTTGATGTGTCACTGAGAATGATGAAAATTATGCTTGACAATGATGAAAATTATGCGTGCAGGACCCCTTTTTGCACTTGACTGGCCCATCTCGTGCAATTGTGGCTGACGAGCCTGTTTTCTTTCAAATTGAATTAAAATTGAAATATGGAGCACAGTTCAAAGATACAGCATTGTTCACTGCCTATCAAAGGTACCGCCCCATGAAGCGGTATGACATCATGCTGATCAATAGCCGCTGTTGTACAGCAGAGATAAGTCTTGAGCGATTTGCTCCATCAATCCAGGCCACAATTGTTGGTGTTCGTGTGGTCGAAGGGGAGTCTTTTAACTATGGATGCAAAGTTTCTTGCTTCTTTTTTCCTGTTGAAGCAATGTTGGGAAGCGCCGTGGAAGTTGTTTTGCTTGACTGCAGTGGTGAAAGGATGCATGCTGGATTAGATGGGTATCTTCCTTTGACAAGAAATGTGATGTCACTGGGATTGCAGGGCACACTCCGAGTTGTCATAGGAGCATACTCAAAGTCCAAACCCAGTATCCCTCGAATAAATCACGTTGACTTTCCTGTCCAGCAGTGTCAAACAACTATGCTTAAGTGTCATGTTGGCGGCTCCAAAGTGGAGATAGTTGTCGCTTGGTCTCGTCTTGTCATGGACAATCATAATCTTGTACTCGACGGCTATTGAAGGTGTGTGGAGTGGCAGTGACTTAGTCTTTTACCTCGATTTGTGAGCTTAGCTTAGACTTGATTAATAGAGTGTGCCATTTTTATGTTGCTTAATATGCATTTTTAATGTGCAGGTCCTAGCGGGTGATCTAATGGAGGAAAGGTATGCTATTAATTTGGTCCATTTTCTATCGTGACAGATGGAAAACTAATGAGCCGATCCATTTTCTTCCAATTCTGACCCTTCTATCGTGTGTTCCTCGCCGCCAACTGTTCGTTGTCTAGCCCTAAAAAAAATGTCTGTTGGCTCATAATTCGGAACAGGGCACGGATTTGATCCTAAGCAATTTATGTCTACAACACACATGACTGGCACTGCCACGTACAAATGGGACATGAAGATTTAGATGCACATCAACCCTCATTCAGTCTAAAATACATGTACCAAATCAGTCCCGTTAAGCCATACAGAGCAAATTCCAGCATCAAATTATTTGTCCACACAGGGATTAGGGGATCATTACAGCACAAATAACACACGCATGTTCACATGCAAGTATTTTTACTCTAAAATGTTAGTTTCAGGATGCCATTGCTGTCAAATTTCAATAAACAACTCGGTTGCCCAGGTTGGAATTACGCCCAACAACTCAGCATACAAGATAACAAAGAACCCTTTGCAATGCACAACTGGAGGGAATTCGATTCCTACTGTCTAACTATTTGGCATCAGTGCCGACTCTTTGTAAAACTAAAGCCCCTGCACGCAGTCTCAGTTTATACAATTGTTTCTCCAGTGACCCTCTACACTCGCAGCGAGTAGGTTTGCGTGGTTGCTTCATAATATCTCCCCAGGCAAGTAGTTTGCTTGTTTCTTTGTCATTGTCTTGTCGGCATATTGTGCAGAACCTTGTCCTCATTCTAAGCATTTCGTATGGGGCCTTGTCCCTACTTGCGGTTGATCTCCCAATCTCTTTCCTTTTTGCGGGTGCTGACAGTCCAGCTAACCTGTTTCCAGGCATAAAAACCTGAAAAGTTGTCTCCACTAACTGCAGCTGCTGGTTTAACTTCAGTGCTGTGCTGTATTACTTCTTTATCCACCTGCACCATTGCTCCATTTTCTGCTAGACGATCTTCCAGTCCTGGTCCATCTCTTGTCTCGGCATATGGTTGCATTTCCGCAATATTAGAATTGAACAAGGCGAGTATTGGTACTAGTGTCACCGAGTCAAACCAACTCCATTGCGTGCATATACATGCTTAAGTGTCCATATTAAGAGAAGAGGCTAGGATCCATGTTATCCCTCTGAGAATGGGAAAGGTGTGCCAACAGAGCATCTTTGGTCCACCGTTTTACCATATGGTATATGCTTAGCTGGAATTTCCTTCACACGGATGAAGTCAAGCACCTGTAATGAACAACGAAGTGCAGGTTTCGTTAGGCCAATCTCGGCAGTTTTTGAAACATCAAACTTAAAAATGCCACTGGTGCCTTAAACACATGGCTGCAAAGCAAGCCCATGTGTGAAGTTGACCACATTCACAATCAAACTCTTCCGCATTTCCAAGCATGTTTACCTTGTATGATACCTTCCAGCGACTACTGACGCGATATACAAAATTTGTGGCTTCTTACAGCATTAGAGGCAGCGTCAACAGGATCATCGCCGAGCTCCGCTCCACCGCCCCGTTCGGAGCCTGACTAGCGCTATTGTTTTATGTAGGGGTTTGTTGTGCTGTGCCCCCAGCAAGACTTATTTATTTTTACTTGTCGCACTTGCCTCTTGAACTTTGGATCCTGTTATGTTGTCGGTGCACTTTGGATCTTGGACTTTGGATCCTGAACTTTAGATGTTGTTGTGTTGTCGGTACACCTTGGATCTTTATCTTTGGATGCTGAACTTTAGATGCTGTTGTGTTGTCGGTGCACTTTGGATCTTGAACTTTGGATGTTGTTGTGTTGTCGGTGCGGTTGCTTTATACTCTTGAACTCTGGATGTTGTTCTGTTGTCGACGCTCAGCCCCCGTATGTATTGAACGTACGTTTTGTGCTTGTCAACCTCCTCCATTTTGATGGGTGCCACACACCGCCGCCGGGGACAGCGGAGCTCATGGGCGCCGTCCATGGGTCGTCGTCCTCTGTTCGGTGCAGTTGGGTTGGACCAGGTGGGGGGCGGGCGCTTGGGTTGGGTCCGGCTCAGCCAGATGCAGCAGCGCGACTTGGACATGGAAGAAAATTCAGTGCACATAAACCGGATGAAAAATCAGAAACCAAAATAAACTGTGGACGCGACAGGTACAGCCGGCCAAAAAAAGTTTGGGTAAAATGCAGCACGTACTCCCTTTATACCTAAACGCTCTTATATTTCTTTACGGAGGGATTTCACTAAATAGGGTACAAATTAAGGCCCTGTTTGGTTCACAAGTCCTAGGACCTTTTTTAGTCCCAACTTATAAGTTATAAGTCCCTAAAAAGTCCCTATATGTTTGGTTCCTGGGACTTAACATAGACTTATAGACTATATTACAACCATAAGTCCCTGTTTGGTTTAGATGGGACTTAAAGAGACATTTTTAAGTCCCTACACCAATAAGTCCCTGTAACCAAACACCCTCTAAGATTTTTTGCTAAATAGGGTAATATCTATCACAAATATGAAACCCAAGGGTGAGGGGTAAAAAGAGGAATCCACTCTAAAATAAAAAATAAAAAATAATTTATAATAAAAAGAATTAAGAATGTTTTTTTTAGAAAAAGGCCTTCATGGCTAACTTTATTAAACTTAAACACAAATTACATCATTAGTGGTTGACTAAAAAACTTGGAGGTCCATCAACCCAGCTATTGTTGCACTTGAGAAAGAAGCAAAGGATCCAAGGCGTTTAGCATTTCCCCGCCTCCCGTAGGCGTTGCCGTCGATCTGTCTCATGTCCTGTGGCCTTAGAGACATGGAAGTGCGGTGGATCAGGGCACTTGCTGGCGGGAGGGCTCATGCTTCATTTTGAGGTGTTTCTTTGAGTCTATTTAGGGTTTGTGTCTTGCTTAGAAAGACGAGGCGGCAATGTCTTCTTGAAGATGGAATAAGGTTCTCCTCAGCCCCCGTAAGGCGGTGCGTCTCACTTCATTGGTGTGTGTGTGAAGGTGTGCCTCCGACGGACCTCGTTGGTGTTTATCTCCGGTGTATCTACGTGGATCTGGTCTTCGTTCATGTGCTACAGGTTGGATCCTTTCAACCTACACTTCTATTTATCGGCGGCGGTTGTTATTCTGGTGTGCAGATCCTTTGGAGATTTTGCATGATGACTTCCCGACTATCTACTACAATAAGATTTGCTCGACACCGGTGAGGGAGGGACAATGATGGCGGCTCACCTTCAGCTCACTCCAATGCAAGTAGTCGTCTCTAGGTGGTCTACGAACATGAATTTAATTGTTTTTACTCCATGTATTCTTTATACTACCATGATATTTGATGAATAGACCGAATTTTTTTCTCGAAAAAAGGCTATTGTTCACTTATTACAAAAAACTGAACTTAGCTAGATCATGAGCTACAGAATTAGATTTACGATAACAATGCTTCAAGATGACCTTCGTAATCAATTTAAACGTGTCCACGCGCTCCGTGAAAATTGCCGCTGCAGCATCTCGCCATTGAGTTTGCCCTCTGCAATAATAGAATCTGATTACGCATCGTCCCTATTAAAACCCATAGTGTTTACTTGTGTTAAACCATCACGCATAGCCATGTCCATGACTGCAATCACATCCGCTGCAAAATGAATGTATGCATTGGCCCGCTATAAAACTGATATCTCTCATCACGTATGATTTGTCACTATAGAACCAAATCCATCTTCTTCTTGGAAGACAACACTAACATTCACTTTTCCAAGCTTTGGATCCGGTTTGGTCCATTTATTCCAGACCCGCCGAACCCGAGAAATCGCCCTGGAGGGCTGATTCGATGAGTACATCAAGTCCTAGAGTAGACCAAAGTGTCTTCGCCAAATCGCACTGAAACAGAAGGTGTCGCACCTCCTCAGGACCCGTGTGAAAAATTGGGCATTCTCCACAACATGGATATGTTGGTCATAGCTAGTTGGATTTGGGGAGGGGGGACAATTCCCTGGAGAGCTAACCAACAAAAAAAACTTGATTTTACGTGCAACTTGAAGCTTCCGTAGCTGACTGGCAAATAATCGGCTGGATGGCACTTCTGGAAGAAAAGTCTTGTTGAATGGCCCTGTATTTATGTATCCACTCTTCATGGTATGTTGTCCAAACCGAGAAAATTCCATTCATAGTTAGATTCCACACAATCAGGGTTGGAGCCAGGATTTAGACATGAGGGGGGCGAGGAATATAATAATCGTCTGAGAGACACCACCCAAGAATATAGTCCCTAAAGTAGAATTGATATGATTGTATTGCAACATATGTCTGGGAATATATAAAAAAAAACTACATTTCTATCAGTTGCATATCAACAGGATTGGGGTTGGAATTATCATCTACAACCGGTTGCTTCTAAGGTGGATTTGCATTTTCTGTAACGAGTTAGAAGCAATGGGCTTGAAAAACAAAATATGTTAGGCTGCGGAAAAAAACCAATATATTTTTGTTGTATCATTTCTCTTCATCCTTCACTCATTGAAATATAACATTTCAAACGATAAACAAGGAGTAAAATTAGAATCCTAGATTGTAATTTTACCGCCACTATCTTTAAACATAATTATTTAGCAGTGATGTACCTTGACTCTTTGAAGTTGATCTTGTGATGCATGATGCCGGTGCAGCACACAAGGTGGCATGGGCTCCATCGTTGATTCAATCGCCGCAGGAGTGGAGTGCCCTCTGACTTGTGCCGCAGCGGCGGACAGGTAGAGGAGACGACGGTATGGAGCGCACGGAGCCAGCAGCCCTAGAATCCACGATGCCCACGAACGAAATTACCGGAAGGATAGGAAACGGACTGCATGATCTCATCACGGACGCACGTTATCTTTTTTTCTGATGCGTACAACTTTTTTTTTGAGACAATCTGATGTGTACAACTAGCAATCAGGGCATCAAGGGATGGTTTCTCAGGTTCGGCCCTTTTTTTGCGGGGTCTCAGGTTGGGCCTTTGGGCTGGAATGTTCGTGCCAGGCCATTAGCGTTAAATATAGGACTACCGGAAGTTCACACTTTATGTATACGTACAAGTACCAGGTAACGAAAACTCACAGGGGGGGCGAGGCGATGGGGGGTGTCTGACCCCTGCTCGCACCCCCCTGCCTCCGCCTCTGCACACAATAAAGTCATTCCAAATGTTCACATTAGCCCTTGATCATATCCTCCAGATATAACCACGTTTGAACATGGCTAATCCAGCAACAATACTCTGCCAAATAAAAGAGATTCCCTTCTTTGTACCAAATTGTAATAAAACAGTATCTGGATAGTACTTTGCCTTCAAGATCCGATCACATATAGTATGTGGATTTATGATTAGTCGCCAACATTCTTTTGCAAGTAAAAGCAAGATTAAAGGAATATAAATCCCTAAACCCCATATCACCATCACATTTCGGGAGACAAAGCTTCATCTTTTGCAAGTAAAAGCAAGATTAAAGGAATATAAATCCCTAAACCCCATATCACCATCACATTTCGGGAGACAAAGCTTCCACCATGAATACTTCTTGATCATCTCCCCACCAGTACTGAGCAATAGCATATGTGACCTCTTTGCAAATTCCTTTCGGCAAAAAAAATACCGACATAACAAAAAGAAGAATGGATTGAGCAATAGCTTTCAAAATAATAATAATAATAATCTTTCTTGATCATCTCCCCACCAGTATTTGCGCACCTTTTCATTTTCATGATTTATTTTGAATTGTGGCAAATATTTTACGTGTTCGTGATTTTTTTGGTGAACTTTTTTTTTCCAATTCTTTGATCTTTTAGAAGAGTCCACCGATGTACAGTCAAATGGTCAACTGGTTAAATGAGGGGGGGGGGGGGGGCCTTCCACGTAAGCTAATGAAGCCAGCGCTCTTTACCAGTCCAAGGCCTGTTGGGGAACGTAGCAGAAATTCAAAATTTTCTATGCATCACCAAGATCAATCTAGGGAGATTCTAGCAACAAGAGAGGGAGAGGATGAGCATCTTCATACCTTTGAAGATCGCTAAGCGGAAGCGTTACAAGAACGCGGTTGATGGAGTCGTACTCGCGGCGATTCAAATCGCGAAAGATCCGATCTAGCGCCGAACGGACGGCGCCTCCGCGTTCAACACACGTACAGCCCGGGGACGTCTCCTCCTTCTTGATCCAGCAAGGGGAGAGGAGAAGTTGAGCGAAAACTCCAGCAGCACGACGGCGTGGTGGCGATGGAGCTCGTGGTTCTCCGGCAGAGCTTCGCTAAGCACTACGGAGGAGGAGGAAGCACTACAGGAATCAGCTACTTTGCCGTCTGCCACGGCGGACGGCAAAGGCCTTTGCCGTCAGCCGCGGACGGCAAAAGGCTCCGGCAACGTAGGCTCCGGTAAACAGTTTCTTTGTCGTCTGCTACTGACGGCAAAGTCTTTGCCGTCTGCGGCGGACGGCAAAGAGAGCGCGGCAGACGGCAAAGAGAGTGGACGGCAATAACTGCGCTGTCAGTCCGTTAAGTGGCTAACGGCAGGCCTTTGCCGTCCGCCGCTGACGGCAAACTTTGGAAGGCCTTTGCCGTCCGCTGTGTGATGTCAGCTGACGTCACTACATGGCAGGCCTTTGCCGTCCGCCTCTGACGGCAAACTTTGGAAGGCCTTTGCCGTCTGCCACTGTAGGCAAACTGACCAAATTGGTCAGCCTCCCAGGAAGCACAGCTGCCTGCCACGTGGCCTCTTTGCCATCCGCTACTGATGGCAAAGAGCCCTTTGCCGTCGGTGGCTGACGGCAAAGAGCCTGTATATTGTCTCTTTTTTTCTGTTTTTTCTTAATCCAACAATTTTGACAGCAAATATATCACATATTTAACAGCAAACATATCCAGCACACATATCACATATCCAGCACATAATTCCATATACATATATATAACATAGCAAAGTTTCATCAACATATATAGCAAGTTCCATCCATACACATTGTTCCATATACATATTACATAGCAAAGTTTCATCAACATAGCAAGTTCTATCATAGCAAGCTAGATACAATGCAAAGTTTTAACAAAGAAAAAGCAAGCACTCCATCCTAGCAAGCTAGCTTCCATGAAGTGAGTGAAATCTGCAAAATGGTAAATATGAAGTTAGAAATTGGTGAATAGAACAAGAAGAAGACTATAACAAGAATTATATGTCATTTATGACCTAACTTAGGTGGAATGGATCATTTATGAGCTAACTTAGGTGGAATGGATCATTTATGAGCTAACTAAGTTGAAATGGGTTGTTTATGAGCTAACTTAGTTGGAATGTATCATTTATGAGCTAACATAGTTGAAATGGGTCGTTTATGAGCTAACTAAGGTGAAGGGCATCATTTTTGAGCTAACGAAGGTGAAATGGATCGTTTTTGAGCTAACTAAGGTGAAATGAATCGTTTTTGAGCTAACTAAGGTAAAATGGATTGTTTTTTAGCTAACTTAGTTGAAATGGGTCATTTATGAGCTAACTAAGGTGAAATGCCACGTTTTTGAACTAACTAAGGTGAAATGGATCGTTTTTGAGCTAACTAAGGTGAAATGGATCGTTTTTGAGCAAACTTAGGTGAAATGGATCGTTTTTAGCTAACTTAGGTGAAATGGATCGTTTAGGAGCTACGCTAGGTAAATTGGGTCATTTTAGAGCTAACTTGGATAAACTGGATCATTTATAAGCTAACCTAGGTAAGATGGGTTATTTTGGAGCTAACTTAGGTAAAATGGATCGTCTATGAGCTAACTAAGCTAATTATGCAATTTTTGACATAAGTAAGCTAAGTACATATCGTTTTAGAGCTAACTTAGGTAAAATGGATGGTTTTGGAGGTCAGTAAGCTTATTAAGTCATTTTGGAGGAGAAGAAGCTAAGTCTAGGTCATTATGGTAAGCATTGGAGGAAATAAAGCTAAGTCTAGGTCTTTATGCATGTGTTAAGCAAAACACTAGATAAACTTACCAAGATCCAGGAGGTGTAGGAGCGGGGTGGCTCGTGTCGGTAGCTGGAGAAGGATCGTGCGATGCTTGTCTGGAGTTACGCTGCACCAAAGATCATTTCCAATGTCTTGTTAGCATGATGACACTCAAATGTTAAGACTAGCAAGTAATGTCCATTCAAATAAAACTCACTGTGGTCCCAGGAGCAATCACTGGCATCGGCGGAGCGGTCTGACCTGTCTTCTCACACACAGACTGCACATTTGGTTTTGACGACTCAGTCATACTAGTTAGTAATGAGACAAACACTACATGAATGTTTTGGCTAATCTGCAGAAGAAACTTACCACAAGGAGCTCGTACATGGCCCTTGCCTGCATGTCATTCCGTGCCCTCTCCTCCTCCATCATCTTTGTCGTCCTCTCCTCCAACTCCCGCTGCCTCTCCGCCGCCTCCGCCAGAAGTTTCTCCGTTCTATCTCTCTCACTCTGTATAGGAGCCTGCAACACCACTCACATGACCATTTGTAATCATTGATGGAAGCGCACACAATGTAATGGAGAAAGATAACTGAGTACGTATCACTAACCTTGATGGCGAGTTGCACTGGCCGTTCACGAGGCCTTACCTCAGGAGCGGAGCTCGACTGGCGCTCCTTGATCTCCGGGAGAGTGCTAGGACAACGGATAAGTCCATCTCCAATGGCTATGGAGCCATGGGACCTCCCGCCACCAGATATCATCAACAGCTCTGGATCAATGGGACCCTGGCTCGGGTTAAAGTCCTCCCCTTTCCTCGCCTTCCCCTCATCTCTATATCTCACGAGCTTGTTGTGGGAGGAGATGTTGGTGAAGTTGTTTGCATCATCGAGGTCAGACTAAGAGAAAGCCTTGACTTTCTTGAAAGAGGCAGTGTGGGCCATGGCATACAGGTCGTACACCTCTGGCACCTTATCCGCCTTATTGTAGCGTGCCTGAAAGAGAGAAACAATGAAATTTAGTAATTAAAGGGCTCAAGCTAGCATGATGAATGAATTGCATGAATCATGAAGCAAACCACATACCCAGTTGTGCCCGAACTGATATAAGTTGGAGTTGCCTTGATGGTGTGGCACACCTTCCATTTGGGCACGTTTGTCCTTGGCCTCCTTGTGGAGGGCTAGCCATCGTTGTGAGCACCACTCATCGACCAACACCTCCCAACAATCCATCCGATCCGCACACCATCTCGGAGGCGCCTAAGTTAGCAAATAGAAACTTGAGCGCTACGGCTAAGAATTACTAAATGAAGGAACTTAAGTAGGGAAGGCCTTAAGAATTACCTTCATGTAGTGCTCCTTACTCAGGAACTTATCGCGGCACGCCGACTTGGTCTTCTTGATACCACGCAAGGCGTAGTAGTCTCGAACAGCCTGCACCCGAGCCTCGTGCCGTAAGTTCTGGAGTAGGCGCTTGCAGACGTTCTCGATAACATGTGCCGCGTCCTCCTCGTATCCCTCCTCACACCTGTAGAATGTCTGCAATCAAATGAGACAATGTTGATTAGTACAATTAATAACTAGATAGTTGAAGATTTTTAAATGTGTAAAGGAGAAATTACCCAGAACTTTCTGATCACCATGTCTGCCCTCGTGTCGCACACGACACCGTCGATAATCTCATTTGGCGGGGCCGGGGCAGCCATGTAGTGCTCCCAGCTCAATCCAAGCTCTGGAAGCCGACCCTCACCAGGCAACGTGACAAACCCCGGGAAGTTTTGCCGGCAAAGACCTCCAAGGACGGAGTTGGGCCGGCGGACACTATGATGGTGGTCCCAACCCCTGCAGCATGACAAGGCCAACGCATTAGTTATTTGAAAAAACGTGAATGCACAAGGTACAAAAATATTAAATGCACTTACGTACCTCTCCCCATCAGGGAAAATCAACCACCTCTGCTCGCGGGTCACCGGCACGGACGGGAGCCGTGTAGCACCACGCTGGTAGACGATGCCCCCTCCTCCTCAAGATCAGTCGGCTCCTCGCCATCATCAGCATGGCCACTCGGCTCCTCGGGCTGATCCGGCCAGGTACCCCATACGGACGTGTGCTCCTCCGGGGTCACGTGGGCCGAACTCTCGTGGGCCGAAGACCCGTGGACCGGATGCTCGTGGACCGGAGTCCATGTAGCCTCCTCCTCGGACGAGTCCACCCTAGCAGTCACGTGCTCGGGTGAAACGGCTGGGGGTGGCGACGAGGAAGGCACCGTAGCAGTCACCCTACCTCCTCTCCCACGACCACGTGCCCCACCTCCTCTCTTCCTACCTCGTCCCCTGCTGGGCACCGCGGTCAACGAAGAAGGGCCCGGCGGTGTGGCCATACTGTCCAGCAACGCTCGGCGGAGAGGTGCGTCTGGAATGGAAGACCTCAGACCACGCTCCCGACCAGCGCCCACCATCTTTCAACACCTTCCATGACAAACAGTAAACGAAATTAGTACAACATAAAAAAAGACCGACATGAATAATAATATGTGTATCACTTAAGTGTATCATCATCAAGTACAACATAAAAAAAATGTAATACCTGACACTACTAATAATCTCGATCAGTATCATCAATAAAATGCATAATCATCATCATCACTATAATCAATGACGGGCTCATAGGGCTCATTGGCATCAACATGTGCAAGGCCACCTTGACGTAATCGGTCAAGCATTGACAGGTCATCCGCAGCAGTAACCTCTTCTTGTTCCGGCTCTTCTTGTTCCTCCTCTGGGGTGATGTCGGATTCATTGTCGCTGTCTACTTCAATGTTTTGGGGTGAAGTATAGCGGTTCTTGAAACGCTTTTTGGAAAGATGTGTCTCTTGGAAGAATTCTCCTTCATATGTGTCTGGGTTAATGTGAGGTTCATAATCCTCTTCCTTTGGGGGAGAAAGTCTAGCACGTGGCGGCACTTCATAAACGACATCCCAACCTTTCAGATTTGGATTAGTTTGGAAGGCCCACGGTAGATAGAATACTTGGGTCGCCTGTTGAGCCATAATATAGACATCAGGAACATCTAAATGAGTGCTTTGGTTGATTTCAACTAGCCCTACATGTTCATGAATCCTTCTAGTCTCCTTCGGCTGAAACCAATAACATTTGAAGACTACGACATTCGGTGGGTTTTCACCATAGAACAGAAGTTCATAAATTGCTTCAACTCTCCCATAATACTCGGTACCTCCTTCGCCGATAGAAGATACACAACAATTTGTTGACTTTCGGTCCGCCATAGATAGCTCTTTGCCATAGGTACGAAAGCGATACCCGTTGATGTCGTACTTGTCAAATGAACGGACCTTATAGTCAAAACCATTAGCGACTTGTCTCAATTCGGCGTCCATAGACTCTGAATTAGCCTACAGGTTTAATATGAAAGGATTGTTGCATTATGCACAAATTAGCGAATGAAATGAAATTGTCTAATAGAAATTACCGTTTGTTTGAACCAAGAGATGAAACCGGGATAGCCACCTCCTTGCTTTGCGAGAAGCTCATACTCTTCGACTGAATCCTTTTGGATCTCCGCTCCATACGAGAATATGGTGACGTATCGACTGTATGACATATCCAGGAATAAGAGTAGTTCAAAGGAAATAGAAGTTGCGAAACAATGTACCGAGAACTTACTCGATGTACAGCCGCACTTCTATCAGGTTGTTGAAGATATACAACGAAATGGTCCGCCATTCTTCGTTATCCAAAGATACTGGATGTGAAACACTAGCTGGTGCGAGATTCCCTTTGAATAGGCTGAGGTTGGATCCACCCTTTCTAGGCTCGTCAGCATTGTACCGAGGCTTCGGATTATGCAAATGACGATTTTTGGCTTCGTAGTGCGCTGTTACGAAGTTTGCCGCCTCCGCTGTAATGAATGCCTCAGCCATCGATGCTTCAATTCTACGTTTATTTTTACATTTTTCTCGAAGCGTCTTCTGCATCCTCTCAGTTGGGTAGCACCAACGATTTTGCACGGGCCCCCCCAATCTTGCGTCGGTCGGGAGATGCAAAATCAAATGCTGCATTGGATTAAAGAAGCCCGGTGGAAAGATCTTCTCTAACTTGCAGATCAACTCCGGCGCCAACTCTTTCATTTCTTCTAGCACGCCAGGCGATAGTTCTTTCGCACAAAGAACACGGAAGAAATAGCTGAGTTCTACCAGTACTAGCCATTCATCCTCAGGGATGAAGCCACGCAACATCACCGGCATTTCCCGCTCAATCCATATGTGCCAATCATGACTCTTGAGACCAAATATCTTCAGTTTATCAAGATTTGCTCCCCTCTTTAGATTCGCTGCATACCCATCGGGGAACATCAACTGCTGTTGCACCCACAAGAGAATTTCCCTCATAGCTGGCCTTCCAAGATTGAACCATGCCTTTGGCTTCGTCCAGTTCTGCTTTCCTTTCGGTTCTTTCATGTTTTGTAACGGCCTATCACATAGCGCCTCCAGATCGACTCTAGCCTTAGTATTATCCTTTGACCTCCCATCTATGCCGAACAATGTACCAAAAAGTGCCTCGGCGATATTCTTCTCAGTGTGCATCACGTCGATGTTGTGTGGGCAAAGGAGGTCTTTGAAGTAAGGCAGATCCCATAAGCATGTTTTGTGAGTCCACACGTGCTTAGTATTATACCCCTTGAAGTACCCTGGACGTTGTGGATCTGGCTCGAGAGCGTTTAACTGATCCAGGGTCTGTTGGCCTATCAATACAGGTGGTGCAGAGCTTTTGACAACTCTACCCCTGATGAAGTTCTTCTTGTCTTTCCTGAACTTATGGCGAGGATCCAGGAACTGTCTATGCATGTCGAAGCAAGAAAACTTGCGACCGGCCTGAAGCCAACGAAACTCAAGAGCTCCCTTGCATGTGGGGCACGGGAACCTTCGATGCACACACCAGCCAACGAATAGCGCATACGCCGGCAAGTCATGCGTCGAGTACATGTACCAGACACGCATTATGAAGTTCCGTTTGCTAAAGGCGTCATATGTCCTGAACCCATTATCCCAAGCTTCTTGCAATTCGTCCTTAAGCGGCTGCATGTACACATTCATATTTTTGCCCGGATAGTTGGGTCCTGGAATTATCAACGTCAGGAAAATGTTCTTTCTTTGCATAATCTGTCCGGGGGGGAGATTGAGTGGAAAGACAAATACGGGCCAACAACTATATTGGGCTGCCGTCATACCAAACACACTGAACCCATCCGTGCTGATGCCGACTCGAGGATGCCTCGGATCTTCCGCTTTGTCAGCATGTAATTCATCAAACTTTTTCCACGCAACACCATCCGATGTGTGTACCATCATCAGATTCCCATCTGCATCTAGTTCGGTTCTTTTGCCTGTTTTGTGCCATGTCATCTGTCTGGCCGTCTCTTCGACCATGAAAAGACGTTGAAGTCTTGGTACGATTGGCATATACCGAAGAACACTAACGGGGATTTTGGTCTGTGTCTTCTCACCCATACCGTTGTCTACCACAATATACCTGGAAGACTTGCAAATGGGACAATAGTTCAAGTCCGCATTGTCAAGCCTAAATAAGGCACATCCTTTCTCACAGGCATCTATCTTCTCATAGGGCATCTTCAGTGCATGGAGGATTTTGTCCAACTGGTACAGGTTTGCAGGCATTACATGGCCTTTGGGTAGAAAGCGTCCAAATACTGTCATAATTGCGTCATAGCATTCTCTGCCCAAGTTGAACCGAGCCTTCAGAGCCATTACTTGTGAGATGGCATCCAACTGACAAAGCTCAGTGTGCTCGTGGAGCGGACGTTTCGAAGACTCCAACATTTCATTGAAGGCCTTTGCAGATTCCTCCATCTCCTCGTCCGAATCCCGAGCATCATCATAGCCTTGCACCATGTTTTCCATCCCGGTACCATGCTCGTCGGTGCGACGACGATCCACCTCAGCTCGGTCACGTTGGGCAGACTCACCATGAAATGTCCACACCGTATAATCGGGCGTAAAACCACTCTTCTGCAGGTGTTTGCCCATTTCATCCTCTGTCTTCTTTTCCCAATTGCCGCACCGGAAACAGGGGCACCAGGTTTTCTTTTGGCCATTTGCAAATGCGGCTTGCACAAACCCCTTAGTTTTTGTGAACCATTCAGCGCTCCATTTGTTCTGACCAGTGTGACCAGTATACATCCAAGCACGGTCACTCATCTTGACTTTCAGAGCTACTGGACACACAACAATTATATATGTAATTCACCATGTATATATTCATCAGTTGATCTACTTTGTCAATTTTATTACGTCCATACAACCTACACTCTAATAGGTAATGATAGGTCCTAATCCCACCCGTGTATGTGTAGATTGGGTTCATTTTCCCATGCTATGCTCCGGATCCGACACAAAATTTCGGCAGCACCTCCCCGCTGTTCTCCTGATACACGTCTCTGCAATAAACAGAGAGGATGTGTACCCGGAGAACAACAGGGGAGGCACTGACGAAATATATGCGTCGGATCCGGAGCAAAGCATATGGGAAAACGAACCCAATCTACACATACTCGGGCTGTCCATGGATAGCATTGGACAATTCGAAAGAATCAAGGTTATAAATATGCAAATGCATGCATATTTATAACTATGACGCTTTCGAACGGGAGACACATATTGGTTACGCATACTGATGATTCAAGACACATATATAGCTAGCTATCAAGTTTCATTGGAATAGATCAAATAATTAATTGGGGAGGAGGACTTGTCATTTGTGCTCACCCACGAACGAAGGGGCAGAGCTCGTCAAACGCACGGCGAGGTCGTCGAACACCAAACCTCGCAGCGATGAAACAACTGCACATTTAAAACTACATGATCAACACAATTATATATGATGTTTTTCATAACAAAATCGAAAAGTATATGACCTAACTAATAATTCACAAATATATGACCCCGTCGGCCTCTGGAAGGCCAAAGAACACCTTTTCGGGAGGTGTCGGTGGTCGGGGTGTCCTGTCGGTGTCGGGGTGCCCTATCGGGGTCGGGGTGCTGTTTCGGGGTCAGGGGTCGGGGTGTCGTGTCGATGTCGGGGTAGTGCCGTGTCGGTGTCGGGGTGTTGTTTCAGGGTCGGGGTGTGGTGTCGACGTCAGGGTGTCAGGTCAGGCTCGGGGTCGGGGTGTCGGGTCAGGCTCGGGGGGTCGGGGTGTCGGGGTCGGGGTCGGGGTGTCGGGTCAGGCTTGGGGGGTCGGGGTGTTGGGGTCGGGGTGTCGGGGTCGGGGTGTCGTGTCGTGTCGGGGTCGAGGTCGGGGTCTTTTTTCCTTTTCTTCTTCTTCCTCTTCTTCCTTTTCTTCCTTTTCTTCCTTTTTTCCTTCTTCTTCTTCTTCTTCTTCTTCTTCTTCTTCCTCCTTTCCTTTTTCCTCTTCTTCTTCTCCTCCTCTCCTGTTTTTTTCTTCTTCTTGTTCCTCTTCTTCTTTTTTCTTCTCCTCCTCCTCTTCTTCTTCTCCTCCTCTCCTGTTTTTTCTTCTTCTTCTTCCTCTTCTTCTTTTTTCTTCTCCTCCTCCTCTTCTTCTTCCTCCTTTCCTTTTTCCTCTTCTTCTTCTCCTCCTCTCCTGTTTTGTTCTTCTTCTTCTTTTTTCTTTCCTAAAACTGAACTAAACCTAAAACTAAACCTAAATCTAATCTAAACATAAACCTAAAACTAAAAAAACAGATAAAAGGAAAAAACTAAATCTAAAAACCTAAAACTAAACTAAGACTAAACTAAACCTAAAACTAAACCTAAAACTAAAACTGAAACTAAATCTAAACTAAACATAAACCTAAAACTAAAAAACAGAAAGAAAAAAAAGAAAACAGAGGAGAGGTAGAGCTCACCTGGGCCGGTGGAGGAGGTGGCCGGTGGAGGAGGGGGGGGGCGGCCTGGGGCGGCGGCGCCGGGCCCAGGGCGGTGGGGCGCGGGGGGGGGGGGGGGGGCGGGGGGCCGGAGCGCGGCGGCGCTGAGATGGGGGGCCGGTGGAGGAGGGGGGGCGGGGCGGCCTGGGGCGGTGGCGCCGGGCCCAGGGCGGTGGGGCGCGGGGGGGCGGGGGGCCGGGGCGCCGATGGAGGAGGGGGGCGAGGCGGCGGCGCCGGGCCGGGGGCACTGGGGCGTGGGGGGGGGGGGCGGGGCGCGGCGGCGACTAGTGGTGCTGGCGGCGGCGCGCGTATGGGAGCAGGGGAGAGAAACAGAGAGAGAGGGCGCGGGGTGGGGGGCGTGCCGTTAGATATGTTAAATCTTTGCCGTCCGCTCCCCTTTGTCGTCTGCTAGCGGACGGCAAAGAGGGGGGCCCGTTAAGTTATTTTTTAAGTAGCTCGTCAGTGGGGCCCCTCCCTTTTTGCCGTCAGCTAGCAGACCGCAAACAATCTTTGCCGTCAGCTAGCGGACGGCAAAGAACTGGCTGATGGCAAAGGCTTTCTTTGCCATCAGCCAGTTCTTTGACGTCTGCTTTCTGGTAGCTGATGGCAAAGAGCTTCTTTGCCGTCTGCTAGCAGACGGCAAAGAGCTGGCAGATGGCAAAGTAGCTGATTCCAGTAGTGAAGGGGCTGCGCCAGGGGAAGGGTGCTGCAGCCCTCCCACCCCCTCTATTTATAGGGTGAAGGGGAGAGGGGGCCGACCCCTCTAGATCCCATCTAGAGGGGGGGGCGGCCAGGAGGGGGAAACTTGCCCCCCAAGCAAGGTGGAGGCGCCCCCTCCCCTAGTGTTTCCAACCCTAGGCGCCTTGGGCCCTTGGGTAGGGGCGCACCAGCCCACTAGGGGTTGGTTCCCTCCCATATTCAGCCCATCAAGTCCCCCGGGGCAGGTGGCCCCACCCGATGGACCTCCGGACACCATTCGGTGGTCCCGGTACAATACCGATAACCCCCGAAACTATTCCGGTGATTGAAACTGGACTTCCCATATATGAATCTTCACCTCCGGACCATTTCGGAACTCCTCATGACATCCGGGATCTCATCTGGGACTTCGAACAACCTTCGGTAACCACATACTTTTTCCCATAACAACTCTAGCGTCACCGAACCTTAAGTGTGTAGACCCTACGGGTTCGGGATTCATGTAGACATGACCGAGACGTTCTCTGGCCAATAACCAACAGCGGGATCTGGATACCCATGTTAGCTCCCACATGTTCCACGATGATCTCATCGGATGAACCATGATGTCGGGGATTCAATCAATCCCGTATACAATTCCCTTTGTCAATCGGTACGTTACTTGCCCGAGATTCGATCATCGGTATCCCAATACCTCGTTCAATCTCGTTACCGGCAAGTCACTTTACTCGTTCTGTAATGCATGATCCCGTGACTAACTACTTTGTCACATTGAGCTCATTATGATGATGCATTACCGAGTGGGCCCAGAGATACCTCTCCGTCATACGGAGTGACAAATCCCAGTCTTGATTCGTGCCAACCCAACAGACACTTTTGGAGATACCTGTAGTGCACCTTTATAGCCACCCAGTTACGTTGTGACGTTTGGTACACACAAAGCATTCCTACGGTATCCGGGAGTTGCACAATCTCATGGTCTAAGGAAATGATACTTGACATTAGAAAAGCTCTTAGCAAACGAACTATACGATCTTGTGCTATGTTTAGGATTGGGTCTTGTCCATCACATCATTCTCCTAATGATGTGATCTCGTTATCAATGACATCCAATGTCCATGGTCAGGAAACCATAACCATCTATTGATCAACGAGCTAGTCAACTAGAGGCTCACTAGTGACATGTTGTGGTCTATGTATTCACACATGTATTACGGTTTCCAGTTAATACAATTATAGCATGAACAATAGACAATTATCATGAACAAGGAAATACAATAATAACCATTTTATTATTGCCTCTAGGGCATATTTCCAACAGTCTCCCACTTGCACTAGAGTCAATAATCTAGTTCACATCACTATGTGATTGTAATGAATTCAACACCCATGGGGTTTGATCATATCTCGCTTGTGAGAGAGGTTATTAGTCAACGGGCCTGAACCTTTCAGATCCATGTGTGCTTTACAAATCTCTGTGTCATCTTGTAGATGCAGCTACCACGCTCTATTTGGAGCTATTCCAAATAACTGTTCTACTATACGAATCCGGTTTACTACTCAGAATCATCCGAATTAGTGTCAAAGTTTGCATCGACGTAACCCTTTACGACGAACTCTTTTACCACCTCCATAATCGAGAAAATTCCTTAGTCCACTAGTTACTAAGGATAACCTTGACCATTGTCCTGTGATCCATTCCTGGATCACACTTGTACCCCTTGACTGACTCATGGCAAGGCACACTTTAGTTGCGGTAAACAGCATAGCATACTGTGGAGCCTACGTCTAAAGCATAGGGGACAACCTTCGTCCTTTCTCTCTCTTCTGCCGTGGTCAGGTCTTGAGTCTTACTCAATACTCACACCTTATAACATAGCCAAGAACTCCTTCTTTGCTGATCTATTTTGAACTCCTTCAAAATCTTGTCACGGTATGTATTCATTTGAAAGTACTATTAAGCGGTTTTTGATCTATCCTTATAGATCTTGATGCTCAATGTTCAAGTAGCTTAATCCAGGTTTTCCATTGAAAAACACTTTTCAAATAACCCTATATGCTTTCTAGAAATTCAATAGCATTTCTGATCAACAATATGTTAACAACATATATACTCATCAGAAATTCTATAGTGCTCCCACTCACTTCTTTGGAAATACAAGTTTCTCATGAACTTTGTATAAACCCAAAATCTTTGATCATCTCATCAAAGCGTATATTCCATCTCCGAGATGCTTACCCAGTCCTTAGAAGGATTACTGGAGCTTTGCATAGTTGTTAGCATCTTTCAGGATTGACAAAACCTTCTGGTTGTATCACATACAACCTTTCCTCAAGAAAATCGTCAAGGAAACAATGTTTTGACATCATATCTGCAAGATTTCATAAATAATGCAGTAACTGCTAATATAATTCCAACAGACTCTTAGCATCGCTACGAGTGAGAAAGTCTCATTGTAGTCAACTCCTTGAACTTGTCAGAAAACATCTTAGCGACAAGTCGAGCTTTCTTAATGGTGACACTTACCATCATTGTCCGTCTTCCTTTTAAAATCCATCTGTACTCAACAACCTTACGACCATCGAGTAGTTCTTCCAAAGTCTATACTTTGTTTTCATACATGGATCCTCTCTCGGATTTTATGGCCTCGAGCCATTTTTCGAAATCCGGGCCCACCATCGCTCCTCCACAGCTCGTAGGTTCATTGTTGTCTAGCAACACGACCTCTAAGATAGGATTACATACCACTCTGAAGTAGTACGCATCCTTGTCGACCTACGAGGTTTGGTAGTGACTTGATCTGAAGTTTCATGATCACTATCATCAGCTTCCACTTCAATTGGTGTAGGCGCCATAGGAACAACTTCCTGTGCCTTGCTACACACTAGTTGAAGTGATGGTTCAATAACCTCATCAAGTCTCCACCATCCTCCCACTCAATTCTTTCAAGAGAAACTTTTCCTCGAGAAAGGACCCGTTTCTAGAAACAATCACTTTTGCTTCTGGATCTGAAATAGGAGGTATACCCAACTATTTTGGGTGTCCTATGAAGATGCATTTATCCGCTTTGGGTTCAATCTTATCAGGTAAAACCTTTCACATAAGCGTCGCAACCCCAAACTTTTAAGAAATGACAGCTTAGGTTTCTCTAAACCATAGTTCATACGGTGTCATCTCAACGGAATTACATGGTGCCCTATTTAAAGTGAATGCGGTTGTCTCTAATGCCTAACCCATAAACCATAGTGGTAATTCGATAAGAGACATCATGGTATGCACCATATCCAATAGGGTGCATTTATGATGTTCAGACACACCATCGCACTATGGTGTTCCAGGCGGTATTAGTTGTGAAACAATTTCCACAATGTCTTAATTGTGCGCCAAACTCGTAACTCGAATATTCATCTCTATGATCATATCATATACATTTTATCCTCTTGTCACGACGATCTTCAACTTCACTCTGAAATTACTTGAACCTTTCAATAATTCAGACTTGTGTTTCATCAAGTAAATATACTCAGCATCTACTCAAATCATCTGTGAAGTAAGAACATAACGATATCCACTGCGTGCCTCAGCAGTAATTGGACTGCATACATCAAAATGTATTACTTCCAACAAGTTGCTTTCTTGTTCCATCTTACTGAAAATGAGGCTTTTCAGTCATCTTGCCCATGTGGTATGATTTTCATGTCTCAAGTGATTCAAAATCAAGTGAGTCCAAATGATCCATCTGTATGGAGTTCCTTCATGCGTACATACTAATAGACATGGTTCGCATGTCTCAAACTTTTCAAAAAAAGGAGTGAGTCCAAAAGATTCATCAACATGGAGCTTCTTCATGCGTTTTATACCAATATGACTCAAATGGCAGTGCCACAAGTAGGTGGTACTATCATTACTATCTTATATCTTTTGGCATGAACATGTGTATCACTACGATCGAGCACTACTAGGGAAAAGCCTAGCAGTAGCGCGGGTTTTGGGCCTCTCAGTAGCGCGGGGACAGGCGCTACTAATAAGGCACTACAGCTAACGTATAGCAGTAGCGCCTGTTGTCCCACGCTACTGCTATACATGAATAGTTGTAGCGCTGTTTAGAAAAGGGCGCTGCTGACATTATCTGCAGCGATGTTTACCGGGAAGCGCTACTGGTAATGCGGCGCTACTGCTAAATTTCCCCCCTCGCTACTACTAGTTTTATTAGTTTTTCTCCTACATATTTGTTTTTGTATTTGCTTTGTATTTGAATAGGCTTTATACAATAATCTTTAGCATATCATACACATACAAATGTAATCATAGCATATACATACAATTAGTCTCATCAAATCATGTCATCATCATAATCATCATCCAACACAAAGTGGTCTCTCGCCATCATCTCGAAAATAGCGATACAAGTCTCAATTACTTGCAAACACATCGTCATCCATCTAAACAATGGTATACGCGAGAAGAGCTATCACTTTGAGTACATGAGTTCATATCCCTCTCTCGCATTAGCGTGAACCTAAACTAACTACTGCCTGTCGCTCGGAAACCAGAAACCGGTACAACTGGGCATGACACTCCGGCCACTTGTCGTATATATAGTCCTGGTGTAGCACTTATTCACCTTCGATAATCTATGCACCTGCGTCGTCACATGAGTCAATGATATGCAACATATATAGTTGAGCAACAGAAAGAGACAGACTTGGCAAAAATAGAAAAAACATATCATAAGCATAAATAACAAGGTCCATCGTACCCCAAAATGCCCTAAGTAGAGTGATTTTCGCTAGTCGAGGAGGAGGACGGTTTAATTACATCAAAAATAAAGTTTCACCGTGCATAACTCAAAGTTTTGTCATACAAAAAGTATGGACTAAACGGACACATTGTCATATATCGTCAATCACTCCAACATGTCGTTCCATCCATCCATGTCAGGGAGATAGTCCCCGAGCCTAGTGAAAGGCTTCAGGTCGAGACGCTGAGCGGCTACCCATGTTCGGACGTCTTCCCACGACATTTGTCCTTCTTCGTAGAACATCCCTGTTTTTCCGACGACCTCCTTCATGATGATTTGGGCAAGTTCGCGCTGGATGTGATAGAACTTGGCTCGAAGTCGATGATCCTCGATATCTCCTACATTCTTTGCCCATTGCAGAATATGGGCATCGCCGGATCTAGGTGACATGCGAAGGTTCTGGTGATCCCGTCTGTACTCCAGCATGTGGTGTAGGACATAGAATCCATCATTAAGAGAATTGTTCGGTTGCTGGATGCAGCAGAAGTCGGTCTTATGGCCGAAGGCGACCCTGCCGCCCCTTCTCTTCTTGTCCCTGGCCTCTCCACCCCTTGCTTGGTAGTAAAACATAGCACTGTCGAGAACATCCTTGATGTGGGTGTAATCCTTTTTGTGAATGTTCTTCGACGAGTCCAAGTAAAGAGCGTGGGAGAATCGGGGGTATAGGATGATGAGGACAGCGCGCCCGCCGCTGCGCAAAATAAGTACATCTCAAATTACTTAGCCTCCACCGTGCAAATGATGATTGAAATCAAAGGAAGGATAGCAGCGCGGATGACTTACACGGGATGATAAGGCACGAGAATCGCCCCCTTGTCCTTATTGGCGAGCATGAAATTGACGATGTATTCTCTCGTGTATACACGGTGCTCTGCGCAGACTCCCAAGAAGCCCTCGTGCATGTAGTACGGGTCAGCGACACAGATATGAGATATCTGCTCAAACCCGATGATGTAGTTCATGTGCAAGGCATAAAGGCGGACAAACGTAAAATCCAGCTTCTTCACGTGAAACATGTCGAATATGTAATCGAATCAGAGGAAGAACTTATCCACGGGGAAGCTGTCGACGTACGACATTTGCCGCGGAACGTTAACCACGTAGAGTGGGTATCCTGGATCTGTCGAGGCGATGAGGCCTTTCTCTACCCGCAGCACATCGTCATGAAGTCTCCTTAGATCGCCGAATCTGGCCTGTAGCGCTATTGCAGGTAGGATTGGTTGACCGAGGATATGCCATTTATCCGCATCGGGGATATCTATACGGTCCTGAAGCCGAGGCTGCTGAGGCGGCTGGATCATAGAATCAGCTTTTTTGCCTTTCCCCACTCTCTTCCTAGACTTCTTTATGTTGGGGAACGCTACAAAAAACAAAAAATTTCCTACGGTTTCACCAAGATCCATCTATGAGTTCATCTAGCAACGAGTATTCAGATTGCATCTACATACCTTTGTAGATCGCGAGCGGAAGCGTTCAAGAGAACGGGGTTGAGGGAGTCGTACTCGCCGTGATCCAAATCACCGATGACCAAGTGTCGAACGGACAGCACCTCCGCGTTCAACACACATATGGAGCGGATGACGTCTCCCGCACCTTGATCCAACAAGGAGGAGGGAGAGGTTGAGGAAGATGGCTCCAATAGCAGCACGACGGCGTGGTGATTATGGAGTAGCAGTTCTCCGGCAGGGCTTCGCCAAGCTCACGCGGAGGAGGAGAGGTGTTGGGGAGGGGAGGGGCTACGCCTTGGATGTGTACAGCAGCCCTCCCCTCACCCCTCTATTTATAGGGGAAGGGAGAAGGGGGGCCGGCCCCTCTAGATGAGATCTAGAGGGGGGCGGCCAAGGGGAGGGGGCTTGCCCCCCAAGCAAGGGGGCGCCCCCCCCCCTCAGGGTTTCCCCCAACCCTAGGCGCATGGGCCCTAGGGGGGGAGTGGTGCCCCAACCCACTTTGGGCTGGATCCCTTCCTCATACAGCCCATAAGGCCCTCCGGGAGAGGTGGCCCCTCCCGGTGGACCCCCGGAACCCCTCCGGTGGCCCCGGTACAATACCGATATGCCCCCGAACCTTTCCGGTGATCGTATGATGACTTCCCATATATAAATCTTTACCTCCGGACTATTCCGGAACTCCTCGTGACGTCCGGGATCTCATCCGGGAGTCCGAACAATATTCGGTAATCACATATAAGTCTTCCTAACAACCCTAGCGTCACCGAACCTTAAGTGTGTAGACCCTACGGGTTCGGGACACACGTAGACATGACCGAGACGGCTCTCGGGCAATAACCAACAGCGGGATCTGGATACCCATGTTGGCTCCCACATGCTCCTCGATGATCTCATCGGATGAACCACGATGTCGAGGATTCAAGCAACCCCGTATACAATTCCCTTTGTCAGTCGGTATTTTACTTGCCCGAGATTCGATCGTCGGTATCTCAATACCTCGTTCAATCTCGTTACCGGCAAGTCACTTTACTCGTACCGTAATGCATGATCCCGTGATCAAACACTTTGATCACATTGAACTCATTATGATGATGCATTACCGAGTGGGCCCGGTGATACCTCTCCGTCATACGGAGTGACAAATCCCAGTCTCGATCCGTGTCAACCCAACAGACACTTTCGGAGATACCTGTAGTGCACCTTTATAGTCACCCAGTTACGTTGTGACGTTTGGTACACCCAAAGCACTCCTACGGTATCCGGGAGTTACACAATCTCATGGTCTAAGGAAAAGATACTTGACATTGGAAAAGCTCTAGCAAAAGGAACTACACGATCTTGTGCTATGCTTAGGATTGGGTCTTGTCCATCACATCATTCTCCTAATGATGTGATCTCGTTATCAATGACATCCAATGTCCATAGTCAGGAAACCATGACTATCTATTGATCAACGAGCTAGTCAACTAGAGGCTCACTAGGGACATGTTGGTGTCTAAGTATTCACACATGTATTACGATTTCCGAATAACACAATTATAGCATGAATAAAAGATAATTATCATGAACAAGGAAATATAATAATAATGCTTTTATTATTGCCTCTAGGGCATATTTCCAACAGTCTCCCACTTGCACTAGAGTCAATAATCTAGTTACATTGTGATGAATCGAACACCCATAGAGTTCTAGTGCTGATCATGTTTTGCTCGCGGAAGAGGTTTAGTCAACGGATCTGCGACATTCAGATCCGTATGTACTTTGTAAATTTCTATGTCTCCATCTTGAACATTTTCTCGAATGGAGTTGAAGCGACGCTTGATGTGCCTGGTCTTCTTGTGAAACCTGGGCTCCTTGGCAAATGCAATAGCTCCAGTGTTGTCACAGAAGAGTTTGATCGGCCCCGGCGCATTGGGTATGACTCCTAGGTCGGTGATGAACTCCTTCACCCAAATTGCTTCATGCGCTGCCTCCGAGGCTGCCATGTACTCCGCTTCATATGTAGATCCCGCCACGACGCTCTGCTTGCAGCTGCACCAGCTTACTGCTCCACCATTCAACACATACACGTATCCGGTTTGTGACTTAGAGTCATCCAGATCTGTGTCGAAGCTAGCGTTGATGTAACCCTTTACGGCGAGCTCTTCGTCACCTCCATAAACGAGAAACATGTCCTTTGTCCTTTTTAGGTACTTCAGGATATTCTTGACCGTTGTCCAGTGTTCCTTGCCGGGATTACTTTGGTACCTTCCTACCAAACTTACTACAAGGTTTACATCAGGTCTCGTACACAGCATGGCATACATAATAGATCCTATGGCTGAAGCATAGGGGATGACAGTCATCTCTTCTTTATCTTTTGCCGTGGTCGGGCATTGAGCCGAGCTCAATCTCACACCTTGCAATACAGGCAAGAACCCTTTCTTGGACTGATCCATTTTGAACTTCTTCAAAATCTTATCAAGGTATGTGCTTTGTGAAAGACCTATGAGGCGTCTTGATCTCTCTCTATAGATCTTGATGCCTAATATATAAGCAGCTTCTCCAAGGTCCTTCATTGAAAAACACTTATTCAAGTAGGCCTTAATGCTGTCCAAAAGTTCTATATCATTTCCCATCAAGAGTATGTCATCTACATATAATATGAGAAATGCTACAGAGCTCCCACTCACTTTCTTGTAAACGCAGGCTTCTCCATAAGTCTGCATAAACCCAAACGCTTTGATCATCTCATCAAAGCGAATGTTCCAACTCCGAGATGCTTGCACCAGCCCATAAATGGATCGCTGGAGCTTGCATACTTTGTTAGCATTCTTAGGATCGACAAAACCTTCCGGCTGCATCATATACAGTTCTTCCTTAAGATGCCCGTTAAGGAATGCCGTTTTGATGTCCATCTGCCATATCTCATAATCATAGTATGCGGCAATTGCTAACATGATTCGGACGGACTTCAGCTTCGCTATGGGAGAGAATGTCTCATAGTAGTCAACCCCTTGAACTTGCCGATAACCCTTAGCGACAAGTCGAGCTTTATAGATGGTAACATTACCATCCGCGTCTGTCTTCTTCTTAAAGATCCATTTGTTTTCTATCACTCGCCGATCATCGGGCAAGTCTGTCAAAGTCCATACTTTTTTTTCATACATGGATTCTATCTCGGATTTCATGGCTTCAAGCCATTTGTTGGAATCTGGGCCCGCCATCGCTTCTTCATAGTTCGAAGGTTCACCGTTGTCTAACAATATGATTTCCAAGACAGGGTTGCCGTACCACTCTGGTGCGGAACGTGTCCTTGTGGACCTATGAAGTTTAGTAGTAACTTGATCCGAAGTACCTTGATCATCATCATTATTTTCCTCTCCAGTTGGTGTAGGCATCACAGGAACATTTTCCTGAGCTGCGCTACTTTCCTGTTCAAGAGGTAGTACTTCATCGAGTTCTACTTTCCTCCCACTTACTTCTTTCGAGAGAAACTCTTTTTCCAGAAAGGATCCGTTCTTGGCAACAAAGATCTTGCCCTCGGATCTTAAGTAGAAGGTATACCCAATGGTTTCCTTAGGTTATCCTATGAAGACGCATTTTTCCGACTTGGGTTCGAGCTTTTCAGGTTGAAGTTTCTTGGCATAAGCATCGCATCCCCAAACTTTTAGAAACGACAGCTTAGGTTTCTTCCCAAACCATAATTCATACGGTGTCGTCTCAACGGATTTAGACGGTGCCCTATTTAAAGTGAATGTAGCTGTCTCTAGAGCGTATCCCCAAAATGATAGCGGTAAATCAGTAAGAGACATCATAGACCGCACCATATCCAATAGAGTGCCATTACGACGTTCGGACACACCGTTACGCTGAGGTGTTCCAGGCGGCGTGAGTTGTGAAACGATTCCACATTTCCTTAAGTGCGTACCAAATTCGTGACTTAAATATTCTCCTCCACGATCTGATCGTAGAAACTTTATCTTTCGGTCACGTTGATTCTCTACCTCATTCTGAAATTCCTTGAACTTTTCAAAGGTCTCGGACTTGTGTTTCATTAAGTAGACATACCCATATCTACTCACGTCATCAGTGAGAGTGACAGATACCGTGAGGGCGTCGAGCTCAGCCAAAGACGAAGCACCGCCGAGCACGTCCGGTGCGGGAGCCGGTGCGGGAGCAGGTGCTCCCAAGAAGTCAGCAAGGGGAAAATCCTCTGCATTTTTTTCTGGATTTTGCCTTGTCCAAGTGAAAATGCCCGTCACCAAGGAAGTAGAAAAATCTGCAACCACCTATTTTGCGGCAGCTACCACTATTGCGACTGTCTGAGATGATTTCTTCTCAACCGCGATCTCAACCTTCTTGTCGATGTTTTCTTCAGTTAACCTTCGTCTTTCCTTTCTCTCCTCCGTGGTCTCACGGTAGTACTTCTTCCACGTGGCGCCGTCTCCGACACCGTGCACGCGTCCATACGACGGTCGAGTATCCACCAGTTGTCGTTTCAATATGTTCAACGCCCGGTTGAATGGAGTGTCCCACTTGGGCCTCGCCAATGCCTCAGACGGCGAGTCGCTTTCGGCCGCAATCTGGTGCTGCTTTCTTTGCAAAAGGCACAAGGATCGTTTACAAATATGACTAACGTGTGTAGTCAAATTGATCAGAAACTAAAATTACCAGCAGTCTCATGAACTCCGTAATGACCGCTATTGTCTCATAAACCTTCTTCACTGGGTCCCAACGGTGCCGGGCCCTTAGGACGTCACGCTCCTGCGGGACAGTGAAATCCGCCAAGGGGTCTGGGATGCCCAGACTCGTGGCTTCCGCATCCTCCTTGGCCCATTTGGACCTCTTTCCGCCGTAACCACGACTTCCGAGGTGGTGGCTCCCAATGGTCCTTTCTTGAAACCCCTTCATGTACTTAGACTTTTTTTGGCAGCTTCGGCCTCGCAAGCCTCCTTGAATATTTGAAACTGCTCTTCCGTGATTGTCGGATTATCCTTTACAATCTCGGAGTAGGGTTCCTTCTTGTCGATGATCCTTGCTTTCACTCGAGTTTTCCAGGCGGCCAACACGTCGCTAAAATTGGTCATGGCGTGTTTGTTTATCTTCTTCATTGCCGGGTCCTCATCTGGATCTTCATAATCCTTCTCATTCTGGCCCGGGAACAAGAATATCTGGTGAAACTTCTTTAGGAGGGAGCTCCTCATATTTTCTATCTTCTGTAGTTTCTCATCGTTGATGGCGGCGGTTGTCCGTACGATGCAGCCTATTTTATTGCCATAGCATCGACACGCTTCCTCGGGCGCCTTTGGCTCAAAAATGCCATCGTCCACCTCCGTGACCACCAGTCTAGTAGTCCTGAGTTTGTTACGAAGTCGTTGCCTCTTTGCTTTCGGTTCTACACAGGCTCCGCTCCCCGAGGCAGCACCGGTCTCAGTCTCAGCATCGGTCTCGATGCCGGTCTGAGTCTCAGCGCCGGTCTCAGTCCCAGCACCGGTCCATGTGTCGGTCTCAGTCCCTGATGCCACCGGTGGGCCCATCAACAACATCGGTTGATCGTCGGTAAGGCTAAAAAATTCATCTGCCGCCCGGTCGACATCGTCGCAATCACTAGAACCCTGTCCTTTATTGTTGCTAGCCATGTTTCCTATGATTAAATCTAGTCAATTAATTCTAAACCTAATAAAATGAACAATGACATAAAAAAGGCCTATTGTTTTGCAGGAATGTTGACTCCTTCCTGGTGCGGCAAATCCCGGGCACTCGATATGTCCTAGTTTGTAGCACAAGGTATGCCGAAATTCACGGAAAATTTCGGCATGACCTTTGCTAAAAAGTGGACAAATCGAGAACCTGAAATTTGCTGGAACAGAAATGAATCAACATTCTGGCAAAACATAGGCCACTCAGCACCATTCCCTGGAAACAGTGTTCAAATATCCCTCTTCGACACCGCAACACATGTCCAAATATACATGAGCAACCACATGTCCAAATTTCACAAGCTAATTCAAAAACAAAGTGTAGAAGAAAATTCATTTAACTACTAATAGAACAAAATTCAGTTAACTTTAGTGCTCTATAATAATGAAAGGAAAAAAATTCAGTTAACTACTAATTTCATTCATTTAGGTTATTCATTTAACATCACCTAATTAACCTACTGTACCACTACTACTAGTAGCACTACTAACCTAATTAACCTAGCAAAACTCTAGTGCCCTAACTGAAAAACATCTAATTAACATCTACTAGTACCACTATTGCCCTAACCTAATTAACATCTACTAGTATCACTATATACTATACAAGCAGCATCTACCCTAATTAAACCCTACTGCCCTAACTAACTTTTGTTGTAAACCAATTTTTTTGCTCTAAACTAATTTTTGCTCTAACATCTACTACTTAACATCCTTTGCTCTAAACTAAATTTTGTGCTATAAACAAACTTTTGCTCTACTAATTTTTCTCTAAAATGCAGAGAGAGGGGAGCCGGGGGGAGGGGTGGGGGACTTACAGAGAGGGGATAGACGATGGGTGGGAGGTGCTTTGTGACGGAGGCAGGGGCGAAGAGGGCGGGCTCGGGCACAGGCAACGGTGGTCCTGGGCGGGCTCGGGCGGCGGTGAGGTGGAGGGCGCCAACGGTGACGTCGAGGGCGGCCTCGGGCGGCGGCGGCGAGGCTGAGAGCGGCCTCGGGCGGCGGCAGTGAGGATGACGGCGGCCTCGGGGGGAGGCGGTGAGGTTGCGGGCGTCCACGCCGGTAGGACACGGCGGCGAAGTGGGGCGACGGCGAATTGGGAAGACGGCGGCGAGGGCGAGGGATTTGGGGAAGAAGTGTGGTGGCCGGGGGGCGGGGGGGAACCGCTATTTAAGTGAAACGTAACGGTAGCGCGTTTCCGAAACGCGCTATAGCTAAGTTAGCTACAACGCGTTTCCTGAAACCAGCTACTGCTATTCCTTTCTCCTTTTTTCCCTTTTTTCTTTTATTTTTCTTTACATTTTATTTTTTTTCCTTTCTCCTTTTTCTATTTCTTTCATTTTCATTTACTTTTCTACTTGTTTTTCACTTTATTTTATTTCCGTTAGCAGCAGCGCCTTACACGTAAGCGCGCTACAGCTAAGGAGAGTAGCACTAGCGCTGGGCCAGTATACGAGCTACTGCTAGGTTGGGTTAGCCATGTGCGCCCAGTTCAAACATAGCAGCTGCGCTTTTCGCTTGTACGCGCTACTGCTAAAGTCATAGCAGTAGCGCGGTTTATTTACGCGCGCTGCTACTAAGTAGCAGTAGCGTTTGATTTTGTACAGCGCTACTGGTAACATTCTGTGTATAAGGTTTTCCCTAGTAGTGGAGATTCAATAAACTATTCATTTTAGGTGCAAGACCATTGAAGGTATTATTCAAATAAACAGAGTAACCATTATTCTCCTTAAATGAATAACCGTATTGCGATGAACATAATCCAATCATGTCTATGCTCAACGTAAACACCAAATAACAATTATTTAGGTTTAACACCAATCTCGATGGTAGAGGGAGCGTGCGATGCTTGATCACATCAACCTTGGAAACACTTCCAACACATATCGTCATCTCACCTTTAGGTAGTCTCCATTTATTCCGCAGCTTTTATTTCGAGTTACTAACACTTAGCAACCGAACCGGTATCTAATACCCTGGTGCTATTAGGAGTACTAGTAAAATACACATTAATATAATGTATATCCAATATACTTCTGTCGACCTTGCCAGCCTTTTCATATACCAAGTATCTAGGGTAGTTCTGCTTCAGTGACCGTTCCCCTCATTACAGAAGCACTTAGTCTCGGGTTTGGGTTCAAACTTTGGGTTTCTTCACTAGAGCAGCAACTGATTTGCCGTTTCATGAAGTATCCCTTCTTTCCCTTACCCTTCTTGAAACTAGTGGTTTCATTAACCATCAACAATTGATGCTCCTTCTTGATTTATACTTTCGCTGTGTCAAACATCGCGAATAGCTCAAGGATCATCATATCTATCCCTGATATGTTATAGTTCATCACGAAGCTCTAGTAGCTTGGTGGCAATGACTTTGGAGAACAATCACTATCTCTTAAGGAAGATTAACTCCCACTCGATTCAAGTGATTGTAGTACTCAGACAATCTGAGCACACGCTCAACGATTGAGCTTTTCTCCCTTAGTTTGTAAGAAACTCGTCGGAGGTCTCATACCTCTTGACGTGGGCACGAGCCTGAAATCCTAATTTCATCCCTTGGAACATCTCATATGTTCCGCACCGTTTCAAAATCATCTTCGGCGCCTGAATTCTAAACCATTTAACATTACTAAACTATCACGTAGTCATCAAAACGTGTATGTCAGATGTTCGCAACATCCACAGATGACGTTCGAGGTTCAGCACACCGAGAGGTGCATTAAGGACATAAGCCTTCTGCGTAGCAATGAGGACAATCCTCAGTTTACGGAACTAGTCCGCATAATTGCTACTATCAACTTTCAACTAAATGTTCTCTAGGAACATATCTAAAACAGTAGAACTAAAGCGCAAGTTATGACATAATTTGCAAAGACCTTTTGAATATGTTCATGATAATTAAGTTCATCTAATTTAATGAACTCCCACTCAGATGGACATCCCTCTAGTCATCTAAGTGATACACGATCCAAGTCAACTAGGCCGTGTCCGATCATCACGTGAGACGGACTAGTCATCATCGGTGAACATCTTTATGTTGATCGTATCTTCTATACGACTCGTGTTCGACCTTTCGGTCTCTTGTGTTCCGAGGCCATGTCTGTACATGCTAGGCTCGTCAAGTACCTAAGTGTTTTGCTTGTGTAAATCTGGCTTACACCCATTGTATTCGAACGTTAGAATCTATCACACCCGATCATCACGTGGTGCTTCGAAACAACGAACCTTCGCAACGGTGCACATTTAGGGGGAACACTTTCTTGAAATTTTATGAGGGATCATCTTATTTATGCTACCGTCGTTCTAAGCAAATAAGATGCAATAAGATGATAAACATCTCATGTAATCAAATGGTGACATGATATGGCCAACATCATTTTGCTCCTTCTGATCTCCATCTTCGGGGAGCCATGATCATCATCGTCACCGGCATGACACCATGATCTCCATCATCGTGTCTTCATGAAGTTGTCTCGCCAACTATTACTTCTACTACTATGGCTAACGGTTTAGCAATAAAGTAAAGTAATTACATGGCATTATTCAATGACACGCAGGTCATACAATAAATTAAGACAACTCCTATGGCTCCTGCCGGTTGTCATACTCATCGACATGCAAGTCGTGATTCCTTTTACAAGAACATGATCAATCTCATACATCACATATATTTCATTCATCACATCCTTTGGCCATATCACATCACACTGCATATGCTGCAAAAACAAGTTAGACGTCCTCTAATTGTTGTTGCAAGTTTTTACGTGGCTGCTATAGGTTTCTAGCAAGAACGTTTCTTACCTATGCCAAAACCACATCGTGATATGCCAATTGCTATTTACCCTTCATAAGGACCCTTTTCATCGAATCCGATCCGACTAAAGTGGGAGAGACAGACACCTACTGGCCACCTTATGCAACTAGTGCATGTCAGTCGGTGGAACCTGTCTCACGTAAGCGTACGTCTAAGGTCGGTCCGGGCCGCTTCATCCCATGATGTCGCCGAATCAAGATAAGACTAGTAGTGGCAAGTAAATTGACAAAATCGACGCCCACAACAACTTGTGTTCTACTCGTGCATAGAAACTACGCATAAACCTGGCTCATGATGCCACTGTTGGGGAACGTAGCAGAAATTCAAAATTTTCTACGCATCACCAAGATCAATCTATGGAGATTCTAGCAACAAGAGAGGGAGAGGATGAGCATCTTCATACCTTTGAAGATCGCTAAGCGGAAGCGTTACAAGAACGCGGTTGATGGAGTCATACTCACGGCGATTCAAATCGCGGAAGATCCGATCTAGCGCCGAACGGACGGCGCCTCCGCGTTCAACACACGTACAGCCCGAGGACGTCTCCTCCTTCTTGATCCAGCAAGGGGAGAGGAGAAGTTGAGGGAAAACTCCAGCAGCACGACGGCGTGGTGGCGATGGAGCTCGTGGTTCTCTGGTAGAGCTTCGCTAAGCACTACGGAGGAGGAGGAAGTGTTGGAGGAGGGAGGGGCTGTGCCAGGGGAAGGGTGCTGCAGCTCTCACACCCCCCTCTATTTATAGGGTGAAGGGGAGAGGGGGCCGGCCCCTCTAGATCCCATCTAGAGGGGGGCGGCGGACAGGAGGGGGAAACTTGCCCCCCAAGCAAGGTGGAGGCGCCCTCTCCCCTAGGGTTTCCAACCCTAGGTGCCTTGGGCCCTTGGGGAGGGGCGCACCAGCCCACTAGTGGCTGGTTCCCTCCCATATTCAGCCCATCAAGTCCCCCGGGGCAGGTGGACCCACCCGGTGGACCTCCGGACACCTTTCGGTGGTCCCGGTACAATACTGATAACCCCTGAAACTATTCCGGTGACTGAAACTGGACTTCCCATATATAAATCTGCACCCCCGGACCATTCCGGCACTCCTCGTGACATCCGGGATCTCATTCGGGACTCCGAGCAACCTTCGGTAACCACATACTATTTCCCATAACAACTCTAGCGTCACCGAACCTTAAGTGTGTAGACCCTACGGGTTCAGGATTCATGTAGAATGACCGAGACGTTCTCCCGCCAATAACCAACAGCGGGATCTGGATACCCATGTTGGCTCCCACATGTTCCACGATGATCTCATCGGATGAACCACGATGTCGGGGATTCAATCAATCCCGTATAAAATTCCATTTGTCAATCGGTACGTTACTTGCCCGAGATTCGATCGTCGGTATCCCAATACCTCGTTCAATCTCGTTACCGGCAAGTCACTTTACTCGTTCCGTAATGCATGATCCCGTGACTAACTATTTTGTCACATTGAGATCATTATGATGATGCATTACCAAGTGGGCCCAGAGATACCTCTCCGTCATACGGAGTGACAAATCCCAGTCTCGATTCGTGCCAACCCAACAGACACTTTCGGAGATACCTGTAGTGCACCTTTATAGCCACCCAGTTACGTTGTGACGTTTGGTACACCCAAAGCATTCCTACGGTATCCGGGAGTTGCACAATCTCATGGTCTAAGGAAATGATACTTGACATTAGAAAAGCTCTTAGCAAACGAACTATACGATCTTGTGCTATGATTAGGATTGGGTCTTGTCCATCACATCATTCTCCTAATGATGTGATCCCGTTATCAATGACATCCAATGTCCATGGTCAGGAAACCATAACCATCTATTGATCAACGAGCTAGTCAACTAGAGGCTCACTAGGGACATGTTGTGGTCTATGTATTCACACATGTATTACGGTTTCCAGTTAATACAATTATAGCATGAACAATAGACAATTATCATGAACAAGGAAATACAATAATAACCATTTTATTATTGCCTCTAGGGCATATTTCCAACAAGGCCCAGGCGAGGGAGGGAAAACCCTATTCGCCGCATTTTGCGGCGAATTGACGAGGCTCCGCACACCCCACGGGACGATTTGGGCTGGCCCAGTTGCAGTTACCACCGGTTTTGGGGACCTTCTAAGAGGTTCCCTGGACCGGTTTTTTCTTTTTTTACCCTTTTTTTGGGAACCTTCTAAGATATCTGTTTGTATTTCCTTTTTTTCTGTTTCTTCTTTGAGTATTCCTTTTCAAGTTAATTTTCCGTTTCCACAAATTTTCTTTCTTTGGTTTTTCATTTCTTTTTCTTTTCTTCTCTTTTTTCAAAATATTCAAGTTTTGTTCATGTTTCCAAAAAAATGTCCAGCTTTCGAAAAAATGTTGTCAAATTCAAAAATTGTTCTCATTACACAAAAAAGTTCAAAACTTTCAAAATTCATAAAATGAACCAGATTTCAATTTTTTGTTCATTTTTCAAAAAAAATTCACACTTCCAAATTTGTAGGGATTTTTCAAAATTGTTCTCCATTTCAATATTTGTTCTCAGGATTCAAAAAATGTTTGTGCTTTAAAAATTTGTTCGCACTTCGAAGTCTGTTCTTCATTTCAAAATTTGTTCTCAAGATTCAAAAAAATATTTGTGCTTTAATTTTTTTTCACAAATTCCAAAATGTTCATGTTTTCAAAAAATGTTCTTAAAATTCAAAAATATTCTCATTACACAAAAATATTGAAAACTTTCGAAATTCAGAAAATGTATCGGATTTCAATTTTTTGTTTTCGTATTCCAAAAAAATCACATTTCTAAACTTTTTCGGGATATTTTAAAATTGTTCTCCATTTCAAAATTTGTGCTTAAAATTCAAAAACTGTTCGTGCTTTAAAATTTTGTTCGCTCTTCAAAAAATGTTCTCCGTTTCAGAATTTGTTCTCAAGATTCAAAAAATGTTCGTTCTTTAAAAATTTCTCCCAAATTCCAAAACCTTCATGTTTTAAAACAATGTTTGGGAAATTCAAAATTTGTTCGCGTGCAAAAGTTGTTCGTGTTTCCAATTTTTTTTGGAATTTGAAAAATGTTCCTGTTTTACAGAAATTCTTCCTGTTCACTTTTATTTTCTTTTTCTCAAGCTTTTATTGATTTATCTGAAAAGTGTTCCCGTTTCCGAATTTGGTTCAGAAATTTCAAAAAAATTAGAATGAGAATTTTCGTTTGATACTTTTCAAAAAAATGAATTTCAAAAATTCCGAAAATGTTCGCATTTATAAATTCCAAAAAACATGTACTTTTGTCAAAAGTAAAATCAGGTTCGGATTTTCAAAAAATCTGTGGCATATAATTACTTAAACTGGGTTGTTATTTATAGAGAACAAATTGCAGAAACTACAGTAGCTAGCGACGCGGCTGACTCGATGGAGGTCGTGTGTTCGACCCCTCCGGTTCACGTACTGTTTATTTCGATTTCTTTTGTAAGTTTTATCCCTGCCGCTCGTTTCTTAAAATGTCAGGCTGCAAATATTTCATTGGTGTGAGGTGGTTGCGGTGGTAAAAACTCGGGCGGATGTGCAGGTGGTCGACGGCTTGACTCCCAGCTCGTGCTTTTGTTTTGCTAAATTTTTATCTGCACGCTATACCGTCAATAGGCCGGCCCAGGTCAGCTCTCTCCTATGCGAATCCATGACTAGTTGCCGCAGTAAGCGGCATACAGGAGGTCCCGCGAGGGAGCCTCTGCGTCATTGCGTGTAAGGTGCCAAATAGGCGATTCATCATTTGCATCGACTGTAGCCCAAATCACTCTTGGGTTTGTTGGGATATGCGAAATACTTCTTGGGTTGGTTGGGCTGTCATTATCTGGCTGAGTTTCTACATTTTCTCATTGTATAGTACAAGAATAAAAATTGCAATTCATAAGAAAAACAAGAATACAAATTGCCGATTCCTTTGATGTGCAATATCAGTGCTATTTTTTTCGTTTATATGTTTCCATCTGGGTATCATTTATTATAAACTATTTTGTATACAACTTTGGTAAGTTATTTAGATATGATCAATTTCAATAGATTGAATTCCAATTTGTAATCTATTTTCAAAAATTATATACGCTAATTAATGTGATTTATAGTTTTCACTCATATGTATTACCCTATTTAGTAAATGCTGTACCGGTTTATCCCATTTAGCAAAAACTTTGCCATTTTAAACACATTTAGCAATCTATCACATGGTCCGGATTGTCAGGGACTCAGGGTACACGTGGCGTGCCATGTCGTCCTCCTGGCCTTTTTTCTCCAAGCTCAAGCCAATCGACGGCTGAGCCAGACATGGCTTTTTTCCTCACGGTCTTCATGTGTACGTACCTCCTCACCTTCATGAGTTCCTCGTCCATTTCACTCAGCTCTTAGTTCATTGGTTGCACCTCACTATTCTTCAACGAATTTTCTTCCAGGTGCACATTTTAGTGGACCTAACGTTATTAGCGCTTTGTGCTGCAAAAACACCACTGGAGGAGCTATTTGAAATCCAAATACTTTTAAAGGGTAAAGGTTTACAAAACTTCATCTAAATGAGGCAATCTGGATGAAAATCAACTAAATGGAGTAATTAGTGTCAAAATATCACAGTAGGGCGGTAAAAATAGGAATTCACTTATTTCAATAATTAAATTTATACTGTGTGGCTCTTTCTTAATCTTTTCCTAGGATTCGCATTTAGACATGAGATGCTTGGTGTTGTGTAGGTCCACCTTATCACGTCGTTTTAAATTTTGTTCCGAGTAGTTGTAACCTTTTGTGACATGTATGAGCAGGTTGGTCCTGGTTGGCGTCGTGCCATCGCGTGCACGGTTCTCGTCTGCGTTACTTGGTAGTTGTTGCTGAAATTTTGTCTATTTTGGACCAGCCCAATAGTAGTTTCAGAATTCCTAATAAATCCTAGAGGCTCACGCAGCCCATTCATGCAAGGCAAGAGGTGGAACCAAAGTTTAGTCCCACATTGCTAGTTTGGTGGGAGTTGAACCTCCTTATAAGGGAGGTTGTTTCCCCACATGTATGAGCATGAGAACAAGAGGGATATTCACGCGCGCTCCTTTGCCGCTGCTGCCCGCCTAGTTCATCGAATCAGGAATTAGTTACAATTACTGAACCTACCATTTCGATGAAACACTTTGAAAATTCTAACAATGAAGTTCGTACTAGGGGAGATAACTGATTGTCCTTATGGGTGCAAACCTATAGGATGCAAATGGGTATTCAAGAAGAAGCTTAGGCCTGATGGTACTATTGAGAAGTACAAGGCACGACTCGTGGCTAAGGGTTATACCCAAAAGAAAGGTGAAGACTTCTTTGATACTTACTCACCTGTAGCTCGACTGGCCACTATTCGAGTACTACTTTCACTAGCTGCCTCACATTGTCTTCTTATTCATCAAATGGATGTTAAGACTGCTTTCCTAAATGGAGAGTTGGATGAGGAAATTTATATGAAACAACTAGATGGGTTTGCAGTAGATGGTCAGGAAGGAAAAGTGTGCAAGTTGCTGAAGTCTTTGTATGGACTCAAGCAAGCACCCAAATAGTGGCATGAGAAGTTTGAAAGAACTTTAACAACTGCAGGCTTTGTTGTAAACGAAGCTGATAAATATGTGTACTATTGCCATGGTGGGGGTGAGGAAGTTATCCTTTGCTTGTATGTTGATGACAATACTGATTTTCGGAACAAATCTTAGTGTTATTAAGGAGGTCAAGGATTACCTATCTCGTTGTTTTGAGATGAAGGATTTATGAGTGGCCGATGTCATTCTGAACATCAAGTTGTTGAGAAACGATGATGGTGGGATTACATTGCTTCAATCTCACTATGTGGAAAAGATCTTGAGTCGCTTTGGCTACAGCGACTGCAAGCCCCCTCTCCAACACCATATGACGATGCTAGCATGTTGCTTCGAAAGAATCGAAGAATTGCTAGAGATCAACTGAAATATTCTCAGATTATTGGCTCGCTTATGTACTTAGTCAGTGCTACAAGACCTAACATCTCTTTTGCCATTAGCAAACTGGGCCGGTTTGTTTCAAAACCAGGAGATGTGCATTGGGAAGCTCTAGAGAGAGTTATGCGTTACTTGAAAAGCACTGTGAGTTATGGAATTCACTATACTGGGTACCCAAAGGTACTGGAAGGGTATAGTGACTCAAACTGGATCTTTGATGCTGATGAGATAAAGGCCATGAAAGGATATGTATTCACTCATGGAGGTGGCGCTGTTTCTTGGAAGTCTGGCAAGAAGACCATCTTAACGAGGTCAACAATGGAACCAGAACTCACATCACTAGATACAACTACGACCAGAGCAGATTGGCTTCGCCGGCTCTTGAATGACTTGTCGGTTGTTGAGAAACCTGTACCGAGTATCCTTATGAAATGCGACAATCAAACTGTGATCACGAAAGTGAGCAGCTCAAAGGATAACATGAAGTCATCAAGACACGTTCAGAGAAGGTTGAAGTCTGTTAGGAAAATGAAAAACTCCGGAGTTATTGCATTGGATTATATCCAAACGTCTAAAATTCCGGCAGATCCTTTTACTAATGGTCTATCACGTAATGTGATAGATAATGCATCGAAGGAGATGGGTATGAGACTCACAATATGAGTTGTTCAAAGTGGTAACCTAGTCTATGTGATCGGAGATACCGTGAATTAAATGTGCAAGACAAGCTGTTGGTCAACTAAGAGGAGAGTATCCTTACTATTAACAATACCACTCCATGAAGATGAAGATGCAATACTCTCCTAATCTGCATGGCAGGTTGATGTATCTCTTAATGTGTTCTAAGTGGCTCATTTAAGCAGAGATGTTGTCCTGCAGAACATCTTCTGAAGAACACACATATATGAGTCTGATTGTTAAACGTCGCAATCTACGAGAGTAGCGAAGGAAATATTCCCTAGAGGCAATAATAAAGTTGTTATTTATATTTCCTTATATCATGATTAATGTTTATTGGTCATGCTAGAATTGTATTAACCGGAAACTTAGTACATGTGTGAATACATAGACAAACAGAGTGTCCCTAGTATGCCTCTACTTGACTAGCTCGTTAATCAAAGATGGTTAAGTTTCCTAACCATAGACATGCCATGTCATTTGATGAACGGGATCACATCATTAGAGAATGATGTGATGGACAAGACCCATCCATTAGCTTAGCATTATGACCGTTTAGTTTTATTGCTTTTGCTTTCTTCATGACTTATACATATTCCTCTGACTATGAGATTATGCAACTCCTGAATACCGGAGGAACACTTTGTGTGCTATAAAACATCACAACATAACTGGGTGATTATAAAGATGCTCTACAGGGGTCTCCGATGGTGTTTGTTAATTTCGCGTAGATCAGGATTAGGATTTTTCACTCCGTGTATCAGAGAGGTATATCTGGGCCCTCTCGGTAATGTTCATCACTATAAGACTTGCAAGCATTGTGACTAATGAGTTAGTTACGGGATGATGCATTACGGAATGAGTAAAGAGTCTTGCCGGTAACAAGATTGAACTAGGTATGATGATACCGACGATTGAATCTCGGGCAAGTAACATACCGATGACGAAGGGAATGACGTATGTTGTTATGCAGTTTGACCGATAAAGATCTTCGTAGAATATGTAGGAGCCAATATGAGCATCGAGGTTCCGCTATAGGTTATTGATCGAAGATCTGTCTCGGTCATGTCTACATTGTTCTCGAACCCGTAGGGTTCGCACGCTACCAAACCTTGTAGGTCAACGAGAGTACGATATGCACCAGAGTGGTACGGTAATCCTGTTCTGGAGGTCATGTTACTTGACCATGACGAACCTACGAACTACGGAGAAGCGATGATGAGCCCAGATTCCGTGAAATGGCTTGAGGCCATGAAATCTGAGATGGGATCCATGTATGAGAACAAAGTGTGGACTTTGGTTGACTTGCCCGATGATCGGCAAGCCATAGAGAATCAATGGATCTTCAAGAAGAAGAATGACGTTGACGGTAATATTACTATCTACAAAGCTCGACTTGTTGTGAAAGGTTTTCGACAAGTTCAAGGAGTTGACTACGATGAGACCTTCTCACCCGTCATGATGCTTAAGTCTGTCCGAATCATGTTAGCAATTGCCGCATTTTATGATTATGAAATTTGGCAAATGGATGTAAAAATGCATTTAATGGATATCTTAAAGAAGAGTTGTATATGATGCAACCAGAAGGTTTTGTCGATCCTAATGGTGCCAACAAAGTGTGCAAGCTCCATCGATCCATTTATGGACTGGTGCAAGCCTCTTGGAGTTGGGATATACGCTTTGATAGTGTGATTAAAGCATATAGTTTTATACAGACTTTTGGATAAGCCTGTATTTACAAGAAAGTGACTGGGAGCTCTATAGCATTTCTAATATTATATGTGGATGATATATTGTTGATTGGAAATAATACATAATTTCTGGATACCATAAAAGGATACTTGAATAAGAATTTTTAAATGAAAGACCTCAGTGAAGCTGCTTATATATTGGGCATCAAGATCTATAGAGATAGATCAAGACGCTTAATCACAAAGCACATACCTTGATAAAGTTTTGAAGAAGTTCAAAATGGATCAGTCAAAGAAAGGGTTCTTGCCTATGTTACAAGGTGTGAAGTTGAGTCAGACTCAATGCCTGACCACTGCAGAAGATAGAGGGAAAATGAAAGTCATTCCCTATGCCTCAGCCATAGGTTCTATCATGTATGCAATGTTGTGTACCAGACCTGATATGTGCCTTGCTATAAGTTTAGCAGGGAGGTACAAAAGTAATCCAGGAGTGGATCACTGGACAGTGGTCAAGAACATCCTGAAATACCTGAAAAGGACTAAGGATATGTTTCTCGTTTATGGAGGTGACAAAGAGCTCGTCGTAAATGGTTACGTTGATGCAAGCTTTGACACTGATCCAGATGACTCTAAGTCACAAACCGGATACGTATTTATATTGAATGGTGGAGCTGTCAGTTGGTGCAGTTCCAAACAGAGCGTCGTGGCGGGATCTACGTGTGAAGCGGAGTACATAGCTGCTTCGGAAGCACCAAATGAAGGAGTCTGGTTCAAGGAGCTCATATCTGATCTAGGTGTAATACCTAGTGCATCGGGTCCAATGAAAATCTTTTGTGACAATACTGGAGCAATTGCCTTGGCGAAGGAATCCAGATTTCACAAGAGAACCAAACACATCAAGAGACGCTTCAATTCCATCCGCGATCAAGTCAAGGAGGGAGACATAGAGATTTGCAAGATACATACGGATCTGAATGTTGTAGACCCGTTGACTAAGCCTCTCTCACGAGCAAAACATGATCAGCACCAAGACTCCATGAATGTTAGAATCATTACCATGTAATCTAGATTATTGACTTCAGTGCAAGTGGGAGACTGAAGGAAATATGCCCTAGAAGCAATAATAAAGTTGTTATTTATATTTCCTTATATCATGATTAATGTTTATTATTCATGCTAGAATTGTATTAACCGAAAACTTAGTACATGTGTGAATACATAGACAAACAGAGTGTCCGTAGTATGCCTCTACTTGACTAGCTCGTTAATCAAAGATGGTTAAGTTTCCTAACCATAGACATGTGTTGTCATTTGATGAACGGGATCACATCATTAGAGAATGATGAGATGGACAAGACCCATCCGTTAGCTTAGCATTATGATCGTTTAGTTTTATTGCTATTGCTTTCTTGATGACTTATACATATTCCTCTGACTATGAGATTACGCAACTCCCGAATACCGGAGGAACACTTTATGTGCTATCAAACGTCACAACGTAACTGGGTGATTATAAAGATGCTCTACAGGTGTCTCCGATGGTGTTTGTTGAGTTGGCATAGATCAAGATTAGGATTTGTCACTCTGTGTATCGGAGAGGTATCTCTGGGCCCTCTCGGTAATGCTCATCACTATAAGCCTTGCAAGCATTGTGACTAATGAGTTAGTTACAGGATGATGCATTACAGAACGAGTAAAGAGACTTGTCGGTAACAAGATTGAACTAGGTATGATGATACCGACGATTGAATCTCGGGCAAGTAACATACCGATGACGAAGGGGATGACGTATGTTGTTATGCAGTTTGACTGATAAAGATCTTCGTAGAATATGTAGGAGCCAATATGATCATCCAGGTTCCGCTATTGGTTATTGACTGGAGATGTGTCTTGGTCATGTCTACATATTTCTTAAACCCGTAGGGTCCACACGCTTAACGTTCGATGACGATTTGTATTATGAGTTATGTGATTTGATGACCAAAGATTGTTCAGAGTCCCGGATGAGATCACGGACATGACGAGGAGTATCGAAATAGTCAAGAGGTAAAGATCGATATATTGGAAGGTTATATTCGGACACCGGAATGGTTCCGAATTGATTCAGTTATTTTTAAGAGTACCGGGAGGTTACCTGATACGTCCATTTTGCATCATGCTTTTATATCAATATTTATTGCATTATGGGCTGTTATTACTCGTTATGTTACAATACTTATGGCTATTCTCTCTTATTTTACAAGGTTTATCATAAAGAGGGAGAATGCCGACAGCGGGGATTCTGGCTGGAAAAGGAGCAAATATTGGAAACCTATTCTGCACGGCTCCAAAAGTCCCGCAACTCCACGAAAGTCATTTTTGGATTTAATAAGAATTATTGGGCAAAAGAAGTACCTAAGGGGGCCCACACCCAGGCCAGGAGGGTGGGGGCGCACCCCCCTACAGGGCGCGCCCCTGTCTCCTGGGCCCCCTGGTGGCCCTCCACTGCCCATCTTCTTCTATATGAGGTCTTTTATCTTGAAAAAAATCAGAGGCAAGCTCACGAGACGAAACTCCGCCACCACGAGGCGGAACCTTGGCGGAACCAATCTAGGGCTCCGGCAGAGCTGTTCTGCCGGGTAAACTTCCCTCCGGGAGGGGGAAATCATCACCATCATCATCACCAACGATCCTCTCATCGGGAGGGGGTCAATCTCCATCAACATCTTCACCAGCACCATCTCCTCTCCAAACCCTAGTTCATCTCTTGTATCCAATCTTGTATCAAAACCACAAATTGGTACCCGTGGGTTGCTAGTAGTGTTGATTACTCCTTGTAGTTGATGCTAATTGGTTTACTTGGTGGAAGATCATATGTTCAGATCCTTAATGCATATTAATACCCCTCTGATTATGAACATGAATATGCTTTGTGAGTAGTTACGTTTGTTCCTGAGGACATGGGTTAAGTCTTGCTATTAGTAGTCATGTGAATTTGGTATTCGTTCGATATTTTGAGGAGATGTATGTTGTCTCTCCTCTAGTGGTGTTATGTGAACGTCGACTACATGAAACTTCACCATTATTTGGGCCTAGAGGAAGGCATTGGGAAGTAATAAGTAGATGATGGGTTGCTAGAGTGACAGAAGCTTAAACCCTAGTTTATGCATTGCTTCGTAAGGGGCTGATTTGGATCCATATGTTTCATGCTATGGTTAGGTTTACCTTAATACTTTTGTTGTAGTTGCGGATGCTTGCAATACGGGTTAATCATAAGTGGGATGCTTGTCCAAGTAAGGGCAGTAACCAAGCACTGGTCCACCCACATATCAAATTATCAAAGTACCGAACACGAATCATATGAGCGTGATGAAACTAGCTTGACGATAATTCCCATGTGTCCTCGGGAGCACTTTTCTCATTATAAGAAATTTTCCAGGCTTGTCCTTTGCTACAAAAAGGATTGGGCCACCTTGCTGCACCTTATTTATCTTAATTTCTTGTTACTCGTTACAAATTATCTTATCACAAAACTATCTATTACCTACAATTTCAGTGCTTACAGAGAATACCTTACTAAAAACCGCTTGCCATTTCCTTCTGCTCCTCATTGGGTTCGACACTCTTACTTATCGAAAGGACTAAGATATATCCCCTATACTTGTGGGTCATCAAGACTCTTTTCTGGCGCCGTTGCCGGGGAGTGAAGCGCCTTTGGTGAGTGGAACTTGGTAAGGAAACATTTATATAGTGTGCTGAATTTTTTTGTCACTTGTTACTATGGAAACTAATCCTTTGAGGGGCTTGTTCGGGGCATCTTCGCCCCGACCAGAAGAGCAAAGAGTTGCTCATCAACCTACTGAACCTACTGAATTTTTTTACTTTGAAATTCCTTCGGGTATGATAGAGAAACTGCTAGCTAATCCCTTTCCAGGAGATGGAACATTGCATCCAGATTTACACTTTATCTTTGTGGATGAAGTTTATGGATTATTTAAGCTTGCAGGTGTTCCCGATGACGTTGTTAAGAGGAAGGTCTTCCTTTTATCTTTGAAGGGAGATGCATTGACATGGTATAGGCTATGTGATGATACGGGATCTTGGAACTATAAACGATTGAAGTTGGAATTTCACCAGAAGTTCTATCCTATGCATCTTGTTCACCGTGATCGTAATTACATATATAATTTCTGGCCTCGCTCAAGCTTGGGGGAGGCTTAAGTCAATGTTATATTCATGACCCAATCATGAGATCTCAGGAGAAATGATTATTCAAAATTTTTATGCTCGGCTTTCTCTCAATGATCGCACCATGCTCGATACTTCCTGTGCTGGTTCTTATATGCTAAAGACTACTGAATTCAAGTGGGACTTATTGGAAAGAATTAAATGCAACTCTGAAGATTGGGGTTCCAACGATGGTAAGGAGTCAGGTATAACACCTAAGTTTGATTGTGTTAAATCTTTTATGGATACCTATGCTTTTCGAGGATTTAGCGCTAAATATGGACTTGACTCTAAGATAGTAGCTTCTTTCTGTAAATCTTTTGCTGCTCACGTTGATCTCCCTAAGGAGAAGTGGTTTAAATATAATCCTCCCATTAAAATAAAAGTAGTTGCACCTATTACAGTTGAAGAAAAAACTATTACTTATAATGATCCTATTGTTCCTACTACTTATGTTGAGAAACTACCTTTTCCTGTTAGAATAAAGGATTATGCAAAAGCTTCAACTGTCGTTCGTAAAAGTAATACTAGAACATATACACCTCCTGAGCAAATTAAAGTTGAACCTAGTATTGTAGAAAAATAAAAATCAATGCCCAAAGAAAAAACTGTTTTTGAGAAAATACCTTTTTTTTCTAAATCTCCACATGTGGTATTTCTTCACGAAATTTTGTATCCGGTTCGAAGACAAGACATGAGCAGTTTCACTGTCAATACAATTCAGATTGTTTCTAAGGTTTTATCTATTTTTTCTATTACTGTTCAGCTGGGTGCACATGAGCCTAGGTTCCAAAACACCTCACCCGAAACCGGAAATCGTAGAAACGTTTTTGGAAAAGCATTGAAACCAGCCGGCTGATTTCTGTCAACGCATCGGTCGTGCGCCGCGCCGTTGGATTGCTCGTGATCCAGCGGTCCAATTTCCCTCGCGGGTTCTGCTTGTGTATAAAAACCAATTTTTACGTGGTGGGCACCATCCATCTGGGGATCAACATGCAATTTTTACGAGTACGTAGGAGGATGCGGCATATTGCTTCGTACACCCATAGCTGTGCTCTCCTTAGCTGAAAAACATATCTGAGTTTTTGGCTAGACCTTCTGGGTAAACAATAGCTCATAGCACATAGGAGTATCTAGGATAAAAGATGATGGAAATCAACCCGCTCACCCTTCTCGGAATGCTCCGTGGAATAGTCCGTCGCCGGAGATGAAGCACGAGGTGGTCGCCCTTGCAGCCACCTGGGCAGTCCCGTCATGCTAGGCGGATCGAGTAGGGCATGCTGGATAGCTTGCCCGAGGTCTTCGATGAGGACGCCCCCTTGTTATAGACGGTCTACGACGCGCCAGACCCGGTGCCTGTGCAGGCCGGCTTGATCATGAAGCAGGCACAGACGCACCACAACACCGTCATGACGGAGGAGGAGCAGCATGCGCCGGCTCCTATGTCGGCATTTAGGAAGGTGAAGGAGGAGCAAAAGTAAAATTTGTTCCTCCTCAAGCAGCACCGGCTGGCGGAGGGCCAGATCTACGGCGAGCACGCAAGCGTGGAGGCCATGGCCATCATGGTGGCGACGTACCCGAAATTTGTTGCGGAGCAGCGCCCGCTCTACGAGGCCGCGTGTGCCGCTTGCAACAAAGCTCGGTCGCAGGCAGACACGGACGCGGCCGCACAATTGCTAGCGGCACAGTAGGCCGAAGATGAGAATGCCGCCAGCTGCGCATCCATTGCGCCGCCGTCCAACTTTTGACGGCACATGTGGCCATCGAGCGATGGGCCATGCACGTCCATCATCGACCTCACGTCCACCGGTATCAAGGACGGACATGTCATCCTCTCCTCCGAGGATGGGTACGGTATGGTATGCGGCAGGGCATGATGTCCCAAGTGCGCCGGTCCGTCTTTCGTGTTCTTTTCTTCCTTGTCGGGGACCGCATCTTAACCTCACTTGAGCCATGCCGCCGTTCATAGAGGCGGCAGATGGAGGTCGTGGTTGCCGATGCAGAATGCAAAGTGGATGCTGGCTGCTGTCGTACGATAGGTTTAGGGTTCCTTTTTTCTAAATGTTCGAAATATAATGAAAATCCATCGTGTTTGTATTAATACTATCCGGTTTATATGAAAATCCGCCGTGTTTACATGAAAATTCGTTGTGTCTGCATGAATCTCATCTGGTTTATATGAAAGTTCGTAGTGTTTAAATAATGAATGAAATGAATGCGGGTAGCGTTGGATGGATGTCTCCTGTATTAATGTACGCAGACTGGTCCCTTGTCCGTGAACAGATGCTGGAGCAAATTTGAGGGTCGGATAGAGATGGTCTAGGTTTGTGGGTGGCGGGGTTCACTTTTACAAGTTTGTGGTTGAAAATATTCATCACGGACCGTGCAAGTTTCTGGACATCAGGGGTATCTTTACCCCTAAGTGAAATTTTCCTACTTACCCCTTATTTCATCTCTAAACCACATAGAAAATGCCACTGGAATCTGGGAATGGGAGCAGCCAGCGAAAAGCCCAAAACCGCCGTCACCGCACCCGTAAAGCCCAAAAGTGCCAGCGTCGATGACTTGGTGTTCGTCCCCAACCTTTGCTCAGCCCCTCTGCTCACCAACACGGGGCCAGTTACTCAAAAAAAAAAACCAACACGGGGCCACTGCACCGGCGGCATTCACAGCAGGTTTAAAAAAAAACTGTGTAGTGCTGAAGTGTGAAATTCACACATGCTCACTCAATATGCACATCTGTTTTGCAAAATATATTTTTCTCACTCATGGATTGTAACATCATGTTTGTACAATTAGAATTATTAATTCCAGAATATTTATGAGCCAGTTATGGTTCGAAAAACAGTTTCAATGAACCAGTGTCTGGGGTTGTTTCCCTCCAAGACATGTTCGTACTCTGTTGTTTCCTTGCTGGTTAGGTGTTCTCCTGTGATTGTTGTTTTTGTCAAATGATCACACCGAAATCTAGTTCCCATATTATTTCTTTCAACTCCTGTTATTTGTTGAATGTGTTCTACTAATCATATGCTTGAAAGAAACCCCGGTGGCATGCTTAGTCTGTCATGTTTTGCTTCATGTTTTTGTCTCATAGCCTGTATTTTCTGTTATTAGTTAGCTTTCTAAACTATTGTTCTTGCAATATTTTTTCTCGATATTATCTGTGATTGCACGGTCAACATGCGACATGTTTGTTTTGTAGATCCATTTGTTAGCACCTCTTTCTCTGATATTAACAACCATTATGCAATGGGTATACACTTAGCTAATGTTGTTGATAGTTGTAACAGGTACAATTTTATATAGCAGGATGCACACTTGTGTTTTTGTTTTCAATCTATTTCGTGTTTCAGTTTCCTTTTAGAAAAAGAAGCATCTAGCTATAATTTCTTTTGTACTATTTTTTCTTTGCTTGATGAGTTGTGCATTGTGGGGATAACTTTGAGCTTGTTAGTTCTCAAGATTGTTGTGTTCATTGGAGCTTTTAGGCATTATATGAAACTTCATCCATTATTTGGACCATAAATTATAGGGATGATATCGCTGCAGTTATTTGCATCATCAATTATATGGCTTACAACTAGGGGCAGCGACAACGACGATATCCACACGGGGCGGGTGCAAGTGACTCGTGGATCTCGGCATTATATGTATACTGGATGGATAAACTGTATATATGTTGGATGTATGGATGAACTGTATGTATGGATGGACCGTATAAATGAAATATAGTGTATTTCTTTTAAATCCACAAATAGTTACTAGACTGCGTGCAAGTTCACACTGGCACCTGCCACCGGCAATAAGACACACGCTACTAGTAGCCAGTTACCAGTGGCTAGTTACCGCAGAAAAAGTTTTAGTCTTGAAACAGGGAAGTGTGACTAAAGAAAATAGCGCAATGGGACTCTTGGCCCTGTTCCTCAAGCATCAAAGTCCATACTCTAGCAGCTCAAATACTTCTAATGCAAGTATCCGAGTGGTATATATAGGCATAGCAACTTGGAATTAAAGGAATAAATGCATAAACTCTCAAATTTTCAACATACCTGGATACTTTCTATTTCATGAAGCCTGTCAATTATGTCTTGTGCACTAGCTGGTCTGTCCTTTGGATTGAACTGTGTGCAATTTAAAGCTATCTCGTGGCATACACGTATTTCTTCGTAGTGTGTGTCTTGTTTTGATCTCTCCAACCTATCACTCCAACTTTCAACCACCTAAAGAATTGCAGTGGTGAGTTATGGTCATGGATCTGCAACAACTTTTCTATATAGGACACTCCAATATGTATAGTATATACCAACCACATGCATTCAGGCAGAAAACTAAAAAACAAAAATTCAAGAGTAAACCATGTCCCATAAATTGAAGTCAGATCTATGACCATATAAGTTGCACTTTAATATTCGACCAAAAAAATGTTAGGTCCTTCTTGCAAACAATAACCTATGTGAATATATTTATTTGTACGACCTTTTCCTTTCCAGGTTTGCTTGTACTTTTGTTAGTAGTGCCAAGTTTCTTCAAATACTTACATTTCTTACCTTCAAAGACTTGGGGTACTTGTATACCTTTTAAGTTTCCATTTATTCCTAAGGACTAAGTTCATTTGCCCTTGGCAAATGGTAACTTTACAGGTGTGCTTCCAGAAATGATACTATGCAGCATCTCAAACCAAAATGTAATGAAAATATGCAAAGTAGAAGCGTGACAACTATTTTAAAGTTGTCTCTTCTTAGCCAAGAAGGAAATTGATCTTTTATCTGTGTAAAAATGGCATATATTATTGTTCTTACATCCTCAGTTGCTTGATGCCCCCTCTGCCCGGTCAGTATTTCCATGATAATAATACCAAGACTATACAAGTCGGCCCTGGGTATGATTCCACTCCCTTCATAACGTTCCGGTGCCAAATATCCCCTGTATGCAAATATAAAAGGTCTGATTGGTTAATCTACAAATAGATTGCAATTAAATCACATAGCACAAAAGACTGAGCTTTCAAGAGGAGTTCACTAGCTTACGTTGTTCCTGATATAGTTTTGGTAAGCACTTGACTTTGATTTTCATCTAAGCGTCTTGACAGGCCAAAATCAGTTATTTTCGGCACCATGTCATCGTCGAGCAGTATATTGGCGGGTTTCAGATCCAAATGAATAATACGATTGTCATGCAGGTAATGCAAACCGTCACATATCCCTTTGATTATTTTGTAGCATGTTTCCCACTCACGTTGTCCATCTATGAAGGAGAGAGGAGAAACCGGGTTTATGATTTGAGATACTTGATGTGTAAACTTTTAAATAATTTGTAGTACATGAAGAAACTAAGGAGAAAAGTTAGAGGACACATGGTCGTACTGATATACTTATCAAGACTCCCTTTTGGTATATACTCGAAGCAGAACAATCTTTGGTGGACATCTGCCATGATAAGTTTCTCGTCGTATATTTCCATATTTCTGTCTGTCATCACAATATCCAAGAAATCTTACTATATTTTTGTGTTTTGCCCGCATCAGGCATTCAATCTCCGGGTCAAATTCTGTTTCATGCATATAAGCTTTGGACAGTCTCTTCACCTCGACCTCCCCATTGCCAAGTTTTCCCTATATATTACCAACAGGTGTTACAATCGATATGGATATTCAAATCAAGCGTGATTAACATTCGAATGTATTTCTTTACCCAAAAAATACCTTATAAACAACTGCAAATCCACCGCGTCCGATCACCAGCTCATTGGAGAAATTCTCAGTGATGGCCTCCAAAAGTGATAATGGCAGGGCCTTGGGCTCAGCGGTTTCATCGACTAATATATGCTCTAGGCCACATCGTGCGGCAGTGGCTTTGTGGTCCATTTGTAGTCAGTAGTTTCTTTAACCTGGAAACGATAGCAAGGTCAGCATGAATGTATAAGCAATTGTTTTGGCTGCCAAACCAAGTATTTTTACCGAGGGTTACCAGAGTTTGTGGTTGCCATGGAGTAATACATAATTATTGAACTCTTTCCGCGCAAAACCAATATGCTAGCATAGTCGTAGATAACCTGTTATAACTTCAGTGCTAAGGTTGCAAGTTCTACCCCTGCTAGCAGCATCTTTGTTTTCCATATCTTGTGGGGAAAACATAAAAACAATGAATGACTAGGTAACCAAATTAGAAATTTGCATATAGTATAAGCCTATATACTAGCTGCTAGATCCAAATCACCAATTACCCAGGCAGCTAGTTGATGAGGTAATATCTATATTATGCAAACTGAGAGCAGTACTTGTAGGATCAAAAGTATGTCTAGAGGGGGGGTGATTAGACTACTTGACCAAATAAAAACTTAACATTTTCCCTATTTTAGTTCGTGACAGATTTTAGCTATCTTAGGACAAGTCAAGCAATCGTCACACAATTCAAGCAAGCATGCAAAGAGTATATTGGCAGCGGAAAGTAAAGCATGCAACTTGCAAGAATGTAAAGGGAAGGGTTTGGAGGATTCAAACACAATTGGAGACACGGATGTTTTTCCCGTGGTTCGGATAGGTGGTGCTATCCTACATCCACGTTGATGGAGACTTCAACCCACGAAGGGTAACGGTTGCGCGAGTCCACGGAGGGCTCCACCCACGAAGGGTCCACGAAGAAGCAACCTTGTCTATCCCACCATGGCCATCGCCCATAAAGGACTTGCCTCACTAGCGGTAGATCTTCACGAAGTAGGCGATCTCCTTGCCCTTACAAACTCCTTGGTTCAACTCCACAATCTTGTCGGAGACTCCCAAGTGACACCTAGCCAATCTAAGAGACACCACTCTCCAAGAAGTAACAAATGGTGTGTTGATGATGAACTCCTTGCTCTTGTGCTTCAAGTGATAGTCTCCCCAACACTCAACTCTCTCTCATAGGATTTGGATCTGGTGGAAAGAAGGTTTGAGTGGAAAGCAACTTGGGGAAGGCTAGAGATCAAGATTCATATGGTTGGAATGGAATATCTTGGTCTCAACACATGAGTAGGTGATTCTCTCTCAGAACATATGAGTTGGAATGGTGTATGTGTTCTGATAGCTCTCTCTCAGAATGAAGAGGAGGTGGAGGGGTATATATAGCCTCCACACAAAATCCAACCGTTACACACAATCTACCAATCTCGGTGGGACCGAATCATCAAACTCGGTCGGACCGAAAAGGTAAACCTAATGACCGTTAGAGATTTCGGTGGGACTGACATGCAACTCGGTAGGACCGATTCGGTTAGGGTTTGGGCACAACGTAATCTCGGTGAGGCCGATTACACAAACTCGGTGAGACCGAGTTTGGCAATAAGCTAACCAGAGAGTTGGTCAGGTAAACTCGGTGGGACCGATTTGCTCTTTCGGTGAGACCGAGAAGTTACAAGAAGGAAACAGAGAGTGTACATTGCAATCTCGGTGGGACCGATTCGCTCTTTCGGTGAGACCGAAAAGTTACAAAAGGGAAACAGAGAGTTTGCAATCCCATCTCGGTGAGACCGAGATCCTTATCGGTAAGACCGAATTGCTAGGATTTGGCAGTGGCAAATGACAAGTGAAACTTGGTGACGCCGGATATAAAGAATCGGTATGACCGAGTTTGGCTTAGAGTTTAGGTCATTTGTGGCTATGGAAAAGTGGTTGAGGATTTTGGAGCATATCACCAAGCACATAAAGCAAGAGGCTCATTAAGCAACACCTCATCCCTCCTTGATAGTATTGGCTTTTCCTAAAGACTCAATGTGATCTTGGATCACTAAAATATAAATGAAGAGTCTTGAACTTTTGAGCTTGAGTCAATTCTTTGTCCTTAGCATTTTGAGGGTTCCACTTTCACATCCATGCCATGCCAATCATTAAGCTTTCCTGAAATAATCATTTTAGAATAGTATTAACTCAATGAGCTATATGTTATTATGAATTACCAAAACCACCTAAGGATAGTTGCACTTTCAGTACTGCTGCGAGTCAAACTATCCCGAGTCCGGTCGGCTTTCAGCGTAGTCGCTAGCTGCAGATTGGTCGGAAGTTGATCTGCCAGAGCGCTGCGATCAACGGTGAATCAGCAGACGGCAGATCCGCACTCGCAAATAACAAGCCAACCTACATATATGCATCTCAAACAAGATCTACACTACCTGGAGGCCTTGTTGCTTGCTGCCGAGTGAAGTGAAGTGAAGTGAAGGCGATGGAGCTTCAGATCGATTTACATGCTAGTACCTGGACACGCCCGGCTGCCGCCGCCGCCGAGCGAAGGTGAGGGAGAGAAGGGGCGGAGGGGATGTGAGTGGTATCAGGTCAAGGGCGCTTTGATAGCAGGGATACAAAGACAGACAATCAGTGTGCACGTTTTATAATTATTAGGTCCTCTAGGAGCGCTGCGTGTGCGTCCATCTGCGTGTGTGGGGAGGCAGCAGGTCCTCACCCCCACGTAAAGACAACGTGGGTAAGCCAGCAGCTGAACTGGAGAGAATGACAAACTGCAGTCCGTTTATCCTTCTATATTCCCGTATTTTATGGTACCAAGATTATCAATCAAGTCCCTCCTGAATGAAATATTCGATGAGGATAAAGTGCAATAGTATTATTCTTATTGCGAGCAATGATGTACTGGAAGATTGGCATTGCCTCGCGAGATGTCTTCCTATAAACGAATCTTCAACCCGTCCTTTAACATAAAAGTATGCAGAGAATCATATTTGTGAGGACAGAGTTAACCAAAACCTGACATCCTCCAACTAAGACTACTCACAATAGGAGTAACATATGTGGTACCATCACACTTATCTAGACAAAGTAGATGATGTGCAAGTAATTAATGAAGAAAGAGAGCCATGTGGTAACATAGCTAGTTACTAGTAGTATGAGTAACATCGAAAATGCTCTTTAGAGCTCGAGCTCCATGGAGCCCGGATTTGACTTGGTCAAAATTCAAACTTTCACGTTTTAAAAAAATTTGAAAAGAAATTCACACATACTTAAAGACATAAAGCATATGTCTGTAAATTTTCAGGACAAAACACCTTAAAATGAGTGCTACACAAAAGGAACAAATATGAGACTTTTTAATAGATGCACTATTCATCCTCAAAGTCTATGAATTTGTCTTTTTTGCACAGATCGCATTTTAGGAAATCTCATCCTCAAACTTCACATACATACACATAACATCTTTGTTTACTTGTATGATTTTTTTTCAGATTTTTTTGAAATTGAAAATTACGAATTTTGAATTTTTTAAAAAATCCGGCCTGCATGGAGGCCGAGCTTCAAAACGCCCTAATCGAGTAACATCACACATATCAAGACAAGATGAGTCTACAGCCTAATAAATAAAGTGTTGCATGACATCACATATTGTGGCTATAGACTAGTAATATACGCATGTTACTACTCTAAGTTATTCTCCATTATGGCTAGTTTAGGAGCAGATGAGAATACCATTATTTTCTCCCCTTCTTGAGATTCACGTTGAATAGTTTTGTGAACTTCGGGACTACCCATCTACTATATGGGGTCTTGGATAATTTATTGTAGTCATGCTAGCACTAAAATAAAGTTCTTCTTTTTGGCTTTTCCTAAAGGGGATCGACCATCGATGAGGCCTAATTAATTGTAGCCACACACATTATCAATGCTGGAGAAGACTAGATCTGGTCATTTCTTTTCGTTTTCCCGTGAGAAGACTAGAAACCATCTTCTATTGAGCGTGTACAAATAACATCGTGGTGTAAATCTCATCCTCGACATCCCATTGTCAGTTTTTTTTTTCCGGTTTTTTGCGTTCAAATCTGTTGCTCTTCAAGCTGCACTGGTGGGTTACCTCTTTGATAGTCAACCACTGCATCAAGCGATACACATAATCATTTATTAAGACAAATAAATGATCAACTTGTGAAAACCATCTCAAATAACCAAACAAAGACAAAAGATAAAACAAATAGATACGACCCACAAAAATAGGACACCGACAGCCATCTAAATCGGTTGTAGTCCGTGCTATCACCCCCCATCAATTCCATCCAAAGTCCATAAGCTCTCTCATTTCCGCATGGCATAGTAATGACCATGCACCGTCCATCCGGATGCTCGGTGGATGATCTGCATTTTTTAATACTTATCTTGTTAAACACACAATCGTTCAGACAAATACATTTTACATTCAATTTAATAATCAATTGTGGCATGGATCAACCCTAAGGCCCTTTTCAATGCTCTACCTTACACATGTGCTAAGGCTGATATGTAGGCAAAAAATCTGATGTGACAAGGTAATAAAGAGAAAAGAGGTTATTATGGTGATCCCGGGAAGAACCAATGAAATTCAATGAAAGAAACCCACCAATGCATGTAATAGTTCAGTTGCTAAAGCATTAAATGTTAGAAGCACCTATGCATTATGGACATTAGTTGCTAAACTATTTAATGTGCTTAGCACCCCATTTAAGCACCAATGCATTGGAAATGGCATAAGATCCAGTCCAGTAGTGAGCTTATAGCTTGCTTACATGGTAATTTTGCCTATGTGGAGGAGAGAGACATGAAAAAGTAAGGGGAGTGAGCTCTCATGCAGGGGCCTGACTGTATGCGTGCTTCAAGACATATGCAATAAATGTGAGGAAAGAGGTAGACAGAAGATGAGAAAAAGTACTAATCTTATAGCTAACCTTATTGTATGAGTGACAATATGTGTTGGCTATAGATGATATGGCAACATCTTATAGCCGGCAGTTGGCTGTATTATTAGCCATGCTCTAAAGTAGTACTCCCTCCGTCTCGGTTTACAGGGACTACACGTCGTTCTAGGTTGATAATTTAACTAGCTATATATGTATTATATGTGATGAAGAATATATGTTTAGAAACTACACTGGCTTAAGAATCTAATGATTTACTTTAGATGACATATAACTCATATTTAGTTAGTCGAATGGATGACCTAAAACTATGCGCATGCCCTCTAAATCGAGACGGAGGGAGTAGTTTTGATTTTACTACCCCCGCTTTATCTCTTTAAGAGTGAGATAAATCAAATGGCCCACCTCTTTCCTAATCATGTCGATTAGTAAATTCTGCAAATCAAAGATGTCACCAATGTATATCATCTACAGTACTGGCATAGTGTTAGAACATATAGAAGATTCAAAGTGGCTAATATAGATTAGAGATGCATTTTTCTAAAAGTGGCTAATGTATATAATCTACACAACGGTCCCGACGTACTACCTCCGTCCTGGTTTATTAGCCTCTTTTGTATTTTGTGCCTAATTTTAACCACATGTTTAATTAAAGAAATGTTAATGCATGTCATAAAATACAAGGTTTAGAGTGGTTGGGTTTTTTTAGAACCGTTCGTTGATGTCGATCTAACGGCAGACAAATACGAAGTACTGGGTAGTACTCCGATGAAAGTACGCGAAAGTACTAAAACGAGTGGGGCCGGTACTCGTGACAAGGTGGGGACGCATTTTAATCTAGGAGCGGTTTAGTCCTAGGAAAATTTGCATGCGCCACCCCTCTAGTCGAATGCATAACCGCCGCCATGGTGCTACACATTCCACAATTACTCATTGGTGGCCATCTCCTCCCTCTCCTCCAAGTCCATAGTAGTCATCTCCTCCTTCTTGCCGCTGCAACTTCGCTCCACTCAGGCAACCCCCCCCCCCCCACCACCCACCCCCACCCCCTCTTCCACGGCAGATCGAGCTGATGGCCGGCGGCGAGAACACCGACTTCATGCAGATCGCCGGCGGCGACCAGGTCAAGTTGGCCAGGTTGAGGGAGATCCGTTCTTGGTTTGACAACACAAGGCAGATGAGCTGGACGGCAATGGCCACTCTCAAGAATTTGACGAAGAAGGAGATGGCAAAGCTTTGCCCCCTGCCCACACAGATCCTCCTCTGGGCAATGGAGCGGGCCAATTCGTCCAGCGAGTGGACCATGCGCGGGTGGTGGGCGTTCAGATCCAGGGTAGAGCATTCACTGGATCAGGAACCCACCGTGCACGAGGTGCCGTTGCAGATTGTGCAGCCTCCAACCGAGTCACCGAAGACTCCGAAGCGCAAGATGAGGAGGACAGTGGTCGCGACCTCGCTTCCCCGCCGTTCTCCACGCTTCCCTCGCCGCTCTCCTCGTCTGAACGGCGGCGGTAGCTATGTTTATAGTAAGTTTCTCCACTCCTCATCTTCCTACTGCTCGTGCTTACATCGTGGTGATACTAATCGTAATAGCTCAGAGAGGGAATGCTAGATGGCATTTTAATCTCAATGAATTGCATGAATATTTGAGTACATGGATTTGGAGGATGTATTATGATGTATGTGAACCCTAGGCATCATATGAACCCTAGAAAAATTAGTAATGTTCTAGTGGTAGACACTGAAATATTTCGGTACACACCGGTAGGCACTGAAATATTTCGGAACTGCCCTAGGCAAAATTTGTAATGTTGTAGTGGTGGACACTGAAATATTTCGGTACACACCGGTAGGCACTGAAATATTTCGGTACTGCCCTAGGCAAAATTTGTAATGTTGTAGTGGTAGACACTGAAATATTTCGGTACACACCGGTAGGCACTGAAATATTTAGTTACTACAATTTCAGTACACACTGATGCACACTGAATTATTTCACTACTGCAGTTTCAGTACACACTGAAATATTTCAGTACTGCAAATTCTATACAAAGTTGGCATTTTGTCATTTATGTGTGAATTAATCCATGCATCATATGGCATAACTTTGTACATGAGTTTGGGTCAATTTCATGTCTATTTATTGTTAAAATAATTGTCATGCCATGAAACACAAGACAAGTCACTGACCCAAGCTTGCAAAGATGCCATATCAATGTTGCTGATATGAATATGCATGTTTTCACCAAGTCTCGTGTCTGAATTAAAACTGAGCATTTTTTCTTGATGGTATCCATGGATCTAGAACTCCTATGAATTTGCTCATGTTGGATGTTTTGTTCTCCATCATTTGTACTAGCATTCCGTGCGATTAGATGCCATGACAAGACCCCTGGCATATTTATTTTCTTGCCTCCTACATCACATGTGTGTTTTGCAGGAAAAAACCTGGAGTTCACCAGGATGGCTGAAGTTGTGAGGCTGGGAGGCTGATGGTGCTGCTACTGGCTGATCCTTCTTCTTTCAGTTTTTGTTCGTCATTTCTCATGCCGTTGGACCAGGGTTACTTCCCTATGTGCTGTTAATGTATTAAGTAGTTCCTTCGAATTTGTAGTATTAGTTAGTTTGAATGTGGAAGTACCTTAATTTTTGGAACGAAATGTTGCTATGTAGGTGTTGGGGAACGCAGTAATTTCAAAAAATTTCCTACGCACACGCAAGATCATGGTGATGCACAGCAATGAGAGGGGAGAGTGTTGTCTACGTACCAACGCAGACCGACTGCGGAAGCGATCACACAACGTAGAGGAAGTAGTCGTACGTCTCCTTCCCGATCCGACCGATCCAAGCACCGTTACTCCGGCACCTCCGAGTTCTTAGCACACGTTCAGCTCGATGACGTTCCTCGGGCTCCGATCCAGCAAAGCGTCGAGGAAGAGTTCCGTCAGCACGACGGCGTGATGACGATCTTGATGTACTACCGACGCAGGGCTTCGCCTAAGCACTACAACGGTACGATCGAGGTGGAATTTGGTGGCAGGGGGCACCGCACACGGCTAAGGAACGATCTCAAGGATCAAGTTGTGTGTTTATGGGGTGCCCCCTGCCCCCGTATATAAAGGACCAGGGGCAAGGGGTCGGCCGGCTAGGAGGGAGGCGCAGGGAGGAGTCCCACTCCTACCGGGAGTAGGACTCCTTCCCCCAAATCCTATTCCTAGTAGGACTCTTCGGGAGAAAGAGAAGAGAGGGGGGCCGGCCCCTTCTCCTAGTCCTAATAGGACTAGGGAAGGGGGGTTCGGCCGGCTAGCCTGTGGGCTGCCCCTTCTCTCTTTTCCACTAAGGCCCAATAGGCCCATTTGCCTCCCGGGGGGTTCCGGTAACCCTCCCGGTAATCCGGTAAAATCCCGATTTCACCCGGAACACTTCCGGTGCCCAAACATAGGCTTCCAATATATCAATCTTTATGTCTCGACCATTTCGAGACTCCTCGTCATGTCCGTGATCTCATCCAGGACTCCGAACAACCTTCGGTACATCAAAATGCATAAACTCATAATAACTGTCATCGTAACGTTAAGCGTGCGGACCCTACGGTTCGAGAACAATGTAGACATGACCGAGACACGTCTCCGGTCAATAACCAATAGCGGGACCTGGATGCCCATATTGGCTCCTACATATTCTACGAAGATCTTTATCGGTCAGACCGCATAACAACATACGTTGTTCCCTTTGTCATCAGTATGTTACTTGCCCGAGATTCGATCGTCGGTATCCAATACCTAGTTCAATCTCGTTACCGGCAAGTCTCTTTACTCGTTCCGTAATACATCATCTCACAACTAACATATTAGTTGTAGTGCTTGCAAGGCTTATGTGATGTGCATTACCGAGAGGGCCCAGAGATACCTCTCCGACAATCGGAGTGACAAACCCTAATCTCGAAATACGCCAACCCAACATCTACCATTGGAGACACCTGTAGTACTCCTTTATAATCACCCAGTTACGTTGTGACGTTTGGTAGTACCCAAAGTGTTCCTCCGGTAAACGGGAGTTGCATAATCTCATAGTTATAGGAACATGTATAAGTCATGAAGAAAGCAATAGCAACATACTAAACGATCGGGTGCTAAGCTAATGGAATGGGTCATGTCAATCAGATCATTCTACTAATGATGTGACCTCGTTAATCAAATAACAACTCCTTGTTCATGGTTAGGAAACATAACCAACTTTGATTAACGAGCTAGTCAAGTAGAGGCATACTAGTGACACTCTGTTGGTCTATGTATTCACACATGTATTATGTTTCCGGTTAATACAATTCTAGCATGAATAATAAACATTTATCATGATGTAAGGAAATAAATAATAACTTTATTATTGCCTCTAGGGCATATTTCCTTCAGTCTCCCACTTGCACTAGAGTCAATAATCTAGATTACACAGTAATGATTCTAACACCCATGGAGCCTTGGTGCTGATCATGTTTTGCTCGTGGAAGAGGCTTAGTCAACGGGTCTACAACATTCAGATCCGTATGTATCTTGCAAATCTCTATGTCTCCCACCTGGACTAAATCCCGGATGGAGTTGAAGCGTCTTTTGATGTGTTTGGTCCTCTTGTGAAATCTGGATTCCTTTGCCTAGGCAATTGCACCAGTATTGTCACAGAAGATTTTCATTGGACCCGATGCACTAGGTATGACACCTAGATCGGATATGAACTCCTTCATCCAGACTCCTTCGTTTGCTGCTTCCGAAGCAGCTATGTACTCCGCTTCACATGTAGATCCCGCTACGACGCTTTGTTTAGAACTGCACCAACTGACAGCTCCACCGTTTAAAGTAAACACGTATCCGGTTTGCGATTTAGAATCGTCCGGATCAGTGTCAAAGCTTGCATCAACGTAACCTCTTACGGTGAGCTCTTTGTCACCTCCATATACGAGAAACATATCCTTAGTCCTTTTCAGGTATTTCAGGATGTTCTTGACCGCTGTCCAGTGATCCATTCCAGGATTACTTTGGTACCTCCCTGCTAAACTTATAGCAAGGCACACATCAGGTCTGGTACACAGCATTGCATACATGATAGAGCCTATGGCTGAAGCATAGGGAACATCTTTCATTTTCTCTCTATCTTCTGCAGTGGTCGGGCATTGAGTCTTACTCAATTTCATACCTTGTAACACAGGCAAGAACCCTTTCTTTGCTTGATCCATTTTGAACTTCTTCAAAATTTTGTCAAGGTATGTGCTCTGTGAAAGTCCAATTAAGCGTTTTGATCTATCTCTATAGATATTTATGCCTAATATGTAAGCAGCTTCCCCGAGGTCTTTCATCGAAAAACTTTTATTCAAGTATCCCTTTATGCTATCCAGAAATTCTATATCATTTCCAATTAGCAATATGTCATCCACATATAATATCAGAAATGCTACAAAGCTCCCACTCACTTTCTTGTAAATACAGGCTTCTCCAAAAGTCTGTATAAAGCCAAATGCTTTGATCACACTATCAAAGCGTTTATTCCAACTCCGAGATGCTTGCACCAGTCCATAAATGGATCGCTGGAGTTTGCATACTTTGTTAGCTCCTTTTGGATCGACAAAACCTTCTGGTTGTACCATATACAACTCTTCTTCCAGAAATCCATTCAGGAATGCAGTTTTGACATCCATCTGCCATATTTCATAATCATAAAATGCGGCAATTGCTAACATAATTCTGACGGACTTAAGCATTGCTACGGGTGAGAAAGTCACATCGTAGTCAACCCCTTGAACTTGTCGAAAACCTTTTGCGACAAGTCGAGCTTTATAGACAGTAACATTACCGTCAGCGTCAGTCTTTTTCTTGGAGATCCATTTATTCTCAATTGCTTGCCGATCATCGGGCAAGTCAACCAAAGTCCATACTTTGTTCTCATACATGGATCCCATCTCAGATTTCATGGCCTCAAGCCACTTTGCGGAATCTGGGCTCACCATCGCTTCTTCATAGTTCGTAGGTTCATCATGATCTAGCATCATGACTTCCAGAACTGGATTACCGTACCACTCTGGTGCGGATCTCACTCTGGTTGATCTACGTGGTTCAGTAGTATCTTGATCTGAAGCTTCATGATCATCATCATTAGCTTCCTCACTGATTGGCATAGGTGTCGCAGAAACAGTTTTCTGTGATGTACTATTTTCGAATAAGGGAGCAGGTACAGTTACCTCGTCAAGTTCTACTTTCCTCCCACTCACTTCTTTCGAGAGAAACTCCTTCTCTAGAAATGATCCATTCTTAGCAACGAAAGTCTTGCCTTCGGATCTGTGATAGAAGGTATACCCAACAGTTTCCTTTGGGTATCCTATGAAGACACATTTCTCCGCTTTGGGTTCGAGCTTATCAGGTTGAAGCTTTTTCACATAAGCATTGCAGCCCCAAACTTTAAGAAACGACAACTTTGGTTTCTTGCCAAACCATAGTTCATAAGGCGTCGTCTCAACGGATTTTGATGGTGCCCTATTTAACGTGAATGCGGCCGTCTCTAAAGCATAACCCCAAAACGATAGCGGTAAATCAGTAAGAGACATCATGGATTGCACCATATCTAGTAAAGTGCGATTACGACGTTCGGACACACCATTACTCTGTGGTGTTCCGGGTGGCGTGAGTTGCGAAACTATTCCACAATTTTTCAGATGTATACCAAACTCGTAACTCAAATATTCTCCTCCACGATCAGATCGTAGAAACTTTATTTTCTTGTTACGATGATTTTCAACTTCAGTCTGAAATTCTTTGAACATTTCAAATGTTTCAGATTTATGTTTCATTAAGTAGATATACCCATATCTGCTTAAATCATCTGTGAAGGTGAGAAAATAACGATATCCGCCACGAGCCTCAATATTCATCGGACCACATACATCGGTATGTATGACTTCCTAATAAATCTGTTGCTCTCTCCATAGTACCGGAGAATGGTGTTTTAGTCATCTTGCCTATGAGGCACGGTTCGCAAGTACCAAGTGATTCATAATCAAGTGATTCCAAAAGCCCATCAGTATGGAGTTTCTTCATGCGCTTTACACCGATATGACCTAAACGGCAGTGCCACAAATAAGTTGCACTATCATTATTAACTTTGCATCTTTTGGCTTCTACATTATGAATATGTGTATTACTATCTTCGAGATTCAACAAGAATAGACCACTCTTCAAAGGTGCATGACCATAAAAGATATTATTCATATAAATAGAACAACCATTATTCTCTGATTTAAATGAATAACCGTCTTGCATTAAACAAGATCCAGATATAATGTTCATGCTCAACGCTGGCACCAAATAACAATTATTTAGGTCTAATATTAATCCCGAAGGTAGATGTAGAGGTAGCGTGCCGAATGCGATCACATCGACTTTGGAACCGTTTCCCACGCGCATCGTCACCTCGTCCTTTGCTAGTGTCCGCTTATTCCGTAGTCCCTGTTTCGAGTTGCAAATATTAGCAACAGAACCAGTATCAAATACCCAGGTGCTACTGCGAGCTCTAGTAAGGTACACATCAGTAACATGTATATCACATATACCTTTGCTCACTTTGCCATCCTTCTTATCCGCCAAATACTTGGGGCAGTTCCGCTTCCAGTGACCAGTCTGCTTGCAGTAGAAGCACTCAGTTTCAGGCTTAGGTCCAGACTTGGGTTTCTTCTCCTGAGCAGCAACTTGCTTGCTGTTCTTCTTGAAGTTTCCCTTCTTCTTCCCTTTGCCCTTTTTCTTGAAACTAGTGGTTTTGCTAACCATCAACACTTGATGCTCCTTCTTGATTTCTACCTCCGCAGCTTTCAGCATTGCGAAGAGCTCGGGAATAGTCTTGTTCATCCCTTGCATATTATAGTTCATCACGAAGCTCTTGTAGCTTGGTGGTAGTGATTGGAGAATTCTGTCAATGACGCAGTCATTTGGAAGATTAACTCCCATCTGAATCAAGTGATTATTATACCCAGACATCTTGAGTATATGCTCACTGACAGAACTGTTCTCCTCCATCTTACAGCTATAGAACTTATTGGAGACTTCATATCTCTCAATTCGGGCATTTGCTTGAAATATTAACTTCAACTCCTGGAACATCTCATATGCTCCATGACGTTCAAAACGTCGTTGAAGTCCCGATTCTAAGCCGTAAAGCATGGCACACTGAACTATCGAGTAGTCATCAGCTTTGCTCTGCCAGACGTTCATAACATCTGGAGTTGCTCCAGCAGCAGGCCTGTCACCCAGCGGTGCTTCCAGGACGTAATTCTTCTGTGCAGCAATGAGGATAATCCTCAGGTTACGGACCCAGTCCATGTAATTGCTACCATTATCTTTCAACTTTGCTTTCTCAAGGAACGCATTAAAATTCAACGGAACAATAGCACGAGCCATCTATCTACAAGCAACATAAACAAGCAAGATACTATCAGGTACTAAGTTCATGATAAGTTTAAGTTCAGTTAATCAAATTACTTAGGAACTCCCACTTAGATAGACATCCCTCTAATCCTCTAAGTGATCACGTGATCCAAATCAACTAAACCATAACCGATCATCACGTGAGATGGAGTAGTTTTCAATGGTGAACATCGTCATGTCGATCATATCTACTATATGATTCACGCTCGACCTTTCGGTCTCTGTGTTCCGAGGCCATATCTGCATATGCTAGGCTCGTCAAGTATAACCTGAGTATTCTGCGTGTGCAAAACTGGCTTGCACCCGTTGTAGATGGACGTAGAGCTTATCACACCCGATCATCACGTGGTGTCTGGGCACGACGAACTTTGGCAACGGTGCATACTCAGGGAGAACACTTCTTGATAATTTAGTGAGAGATCATCTTATAATGCTACCGTCAATCAAAGCAAGATAAGATGCATAAAAGGATAAACATCACATGCAATCAATATAAGTGATATGATATGGCCATCATCATCTTGTGCTTGTGATCTCCATCTCCGAAGCACCGTCATGATCACCATCGTCACTGGCGCGACACCTTGATCTCCATCGTAGCATCGTTGTCGTCTCGCCAATCTTATGCTTCCACGACTATTACTACCGTTTAGTAATCTAGTAAAGCATTACATCGCGATTGCATTGCATACAATAAAGCGACAACCATATGGCTCCTGCCAGTTGCCAATAACTTAGTTACAAAACATGATCATCTCATACAATAAAATCAGCATCATGCCTTGACCATATCACATCACAACATACCCTGCAAAAACAAGTTAGACGTCCTCTACTTTGTTGTTGCAAGTTTTACGTGGCTGCTACGGGCTTAAGTAAGAACTCATCTCACCTACGCATCAAAACCACAACGATAGTTCGTCAAATAGACTCCGTTTTAACCTTCTCAAGGACCGGGCGTAGTCACACTTGGTTCAACTAAAGTTGGAGAGACAGTCTTCCGCAAGCCATCTATGTGCAAAGCACGTCGAGGGAACCGGTCTCGCGTAAGAGTACGCGTAAGGTTGGTCCGGATCGTCTCAACCAACAATACCGCCGAACCAAAGTATGACATGCTGGTAGGCAGTATGACTTGTATCGCCCACAACTCACTTGTGTTCTACTCGTGCATATAACATCAAACCATAAAACCTGGCTCTGATGCCACTGTTGGGGAACGCAGTAATTTCAAAAAATTTCCTACGCACACGCAAGATCATGGTGATGCACAGCAACGAGAGGGGAGAGTGTTGTCTACGTACCAACGCAGACCGACTGCGGAAGCGATCACACAACGTAGAGGAAGTAGTCGTACGTCTCCTTCCCGATCCGACTGATCCAAGCACCGTTACTCCGGCACCTCCGAGTTCTTAGCACACGTTCAGCTCGATGACGTTCCTCGGGCTCCGATCCAGAAAAGCGTCGAGGAAGAGTTCCGTCAGCACGACGGCGTGATGACGATCTTGATGTACTACCGACGCAGGGCTTCGCCTAAGCACTACAACGGTACGATCGAGGTGGAATTTGGTGGCAGGGGGCACCGCACACGGCTAAGGAACGATCTCAAGGATCAAGTTGTGTGTTTATGGGGTGCCCCCTGCCCCCGTATATAAAGGACCAGGGGCAAGGGGTCGGCCGGCTAGGAGGGAGGCGCAGGGAGGAGTCCCACTCCTACCGGGAGTAGGACTCCTTCCCCCAAATCCTATTCCTAGTAGGACTCTTCGGGAGAAAGAGAAGAGAGGGGGGCCGGCCCCTTCTCCTAGTCCTAATAGGACTAGGGAAGGGGGGTTCGGCCGGCTAGCCTGTGGGCTGCCCCTTCTCTCTTTTCCACTAAGGCCCAATAGGCCCATTTGCCTCCCGGGGGGTTCCGGTAACCCTCCCGGTAATCCGGTAAAATCCCGATTTCACCCGGAACACTTCCGGTGCCCAAACATAGGCTTCCAATATATCAATCTTTACGTCTCGACCATTTCGAGACTCCTCGTCATGTCCGTGATCTCATCCGGGACTCCGAACAACCTTCGGTACATCAAAATGCATAAACTCATAATAACTATCATCGTAACGTTAAGCGTGCGGACCCTACGGTTCGAGAACAATGTAGACATGACCGAGACACGTCTCCGGTCAATAACCAATAGCGGGACCTGGATGCCCATATTGGCTCCTACATATTCTACGAAGATCTTTATCGGTCAGACCGCATAACAACATACGTTGTTCCCTTTGTCATCAGTATGTTACTTGCCCGAGATTCGATCGTCGGTATCCAATACCTAGTTCAATCTCGTTACCGGCAAGTCTCTTTACTCGTTCCGTAATACATCATCTCACAACTAACATATTAGTTGTAGTGCTTGCAAGGCTTATGTGATGTGCATTACCGAGAGGGCCCAGAGATACCTCTCCGACAATCGGAGTGACAAACCCTAATCTCGAAATACGCCAACCCAACATCTACCATTGGAGACACCTGTAGTACTCCTTTATAATCACCCAGTTACGTTGTGACGTTTGGTAGTACCCAAAGTGTTCCTCCGGTAAACGGGAGTTGCATAATCTCATAGTTATAGGAACATGTATAAGTCATGAAGAAAGCAATAGCAACATACTAAACGATCGGGTGCTAAGCTAATGGAATGGGTCATGTCAATCAGATCATTCTACTAATGATGTGACCTCGTTAATCAAATAACAACTCCTTGTTCATGGTTAGGAAACATAACCATCTTTGATTAACGAGCTAGTCAAGTAGAGGCATACTAGTGACACTCTGTTGGTCTATGTATTCACACATGTATTATGTTTCCGGTTAATACAATTCTAGCATGAATAATAAACATTTATCATGATGTAAGGAAATAAATAATAACTTTATTATTGCCTCTAGGGCATATTTCCTTCAGTAGGACCAAGGGTTTCATACCTTAATCTTTGGATAATTAATTATGTGAACTATTGAATGTGGCGCACAACGAAACGCCTCTACCATTGATACTATAGTTCAACATGTCGATCCAATTAGAGACCAGCCACTACCATATAGAACAGTGAGCATTTCATACTACAACCTGGCACGTACAAAACATCACACAGTGGAAGCACATCCCTAAGCACCTTGCTTTGTACAAGGTCTTAGAGACCAGCCTCTACCATATATAACAGTTACCATGTCACACTACAGCATATAAAACATCACACAGTGGAATAATCATAGCTAGTAGAGCATTAGATACCAGTTCATAATAGTTGCAATCCATCACAAGCAATAGTACCTAGATATGAGTAGATATAGGTACGGTAATACACGACAAGTACTCGCAAACAAGAGCTAACATAACAAGTTCATTTCACATTGATACATGGCCCACCCCAGTTCTAAATGAGGTGGATGGTGATCATCATCCTCAAGTCATGGCGACGGGTGTTCGCAATAGTGAGTAGGATCGCCTGTCCTACCCGAAGATTCTTGGCACGAAGGAACTTCTTCCACCCTGCCCTGCTCAAGACAGTGCGACCGTCCGTGTCCACTGCATAGGCACAGTTGGTGATGGAGCCCGTTCTGGTAAGGCGTAGTCCAGCAGCCATGCCTTCTTCGCCCGGGTCGATGCCACAGCTATCAAGTAACCTCTTAGGTAATTTCTGAAAACAGTTGACATGATATATGATCATGTCACGTGCAATTATCAACAAAGCATACACTTCAAGACACATATATCATTGGATTCAACACTGAGCATATATATCATCAGATCACTACACTATACGCCAAGCATCAAATTACTATAGTAATTAGGCATATCATTAGATTACTGCATACACTAAGCATATCATCGCATATTACTACACTACATGCATGTCATAAAATTCTTCACTAAATGAATTCTAAACTAGGCCTCTCATCACAATACTACAACATGCATATCATATGAACTACTACACTAACTAAGCATGCATATCATGTAATTACCACACTAAGTAACATACCATGATATGCCGTTTAACATTCGTCCTTGTGAGGCGGGTCACGAATGGCTTCCCTAGGTAGTCTTCACGTAGCGGAAGCATGTCCCACAGGTTGCCGATTTCCTCGTCGCCCAGTCTGAGTCCTTGGGCATACAGGTATTCAACAAGTGGGTTCTCATCATCATCTGAATCAGCACCATCTTCCTCCTCATGAACTTCATCCTGACTATCCGGAATCAAATTTAGATAGATAATAGAAATCCTGGGCCTATCTCTTCTGAAGGAGAACCTGATCAATTCACCCCCACTAAGACGCATGCGTGGCGTTGAGCACGGGGCCGAGGCCGCATGCCGTCGCCGGGGCCGGCTCATCGTCTGCTCCGCCCCTCTCTCCTTCCCGCAGGGGTTTTCACCCCGGCCTCGGTTTGCCGCGGCTGTGCGTGCTCCGGTGAGTCAAACCCGTCAATCCTTGCTCCTGGATGTAGATTAGATGTTTATTTCTTAGGCATGTGGTAGTAGTTAGTGGATTCGATAGGATTAGATAGGATTATAGCAGATCCGATTGGATGCGATCCCAATCGAATCCAATCGAACTGATATGTTCTTGTTTTGTACTGTGTGTGCTAGGATAATTTTTCTTGTGCTACTGCTTGTGTGTCCGATGATTTGTGTTCATGCTAGTAGGTGTGTTCATGCTAGAATCATGTTCATGTTGAGTGATGAATGTTAGAATCATGTTGACTGATGGCATGTTTATGTTCTACATGTTGAGTGATGAATGCTAGATTCATGCTGACTGATGGCATGTTCATGTTCTAGATAGGATCATATTCATGTCTCATGTTGCTAACATACATGTTCTAGCTAGGGTTTGTGTTGAATGTTATACGTGCATGTAGTAGGAGCATTTTAGGATGGTGCCAAATCTGCATGGATGCACATGGGTGCTAGTGGCACTTGGTGTTGCTATTTTTAGATGTTACCATGTTTAGGATAGTGCAATGTTGAGTGCCAGTTGCATCAAAGAAGATGGCACTGATCAATGGACTTGCCCAACAGCAAGTCAACTGATCAGTGCCACTGATCAATGGCACTTGCTGTTGGGCAAAATGCCACTTATCAATGGCACTTGCTGTTGGGCAAGTCCACTGATCAGTGGCACTGATCAGTGGACTTGCCCAACAACAAGTGCCATTGATAAGTGCCATTTCCTCAAAGAGTTTGTGGACTGATCAGTGTCATTTGCTCTTGGGAAAATGTCCCTGATCAGTGCCATTTTGCAAAGAGTTTGTGCACTAATACTTGTCATCTTACCTGACAAGATATTGAAGACTGGCTGAGATGTGCCGGGAGGAGGAGCTCAGGCGGTGGCCGGAGCTGAGTGCGCCGAGGATTTCATCCCCACGAACAGGTGGCTCGGGAAGGTGGACCTGCCTGGCAGGATCGCCTTCATGAGCGTGCCTCGTTCAAGGGGACGATCTCCGAGGCAGGGCCACGAGGAGGGGGCCAGGGAGCCGATGCGCTTCTACCAGCAGATCAAGGACAACAAGGACCTCACCATGCTCGTCGTGCCTCCCAAGTTCGTGGAGGTGATGAACACCTGGTTGGTCATCAAGCGGCTCCCGCGCGTGGTTAGGCTGTCGGCGAACAAGCGGTGCATGTTCTGGTTGCAGGTGCAGAACTTCGAGGGGCACATGGTGCTTGGCCGGGGCTGGAACTACTTCTGCCGCCGCCACCGGATCGTCCCCGGCGACCTCGTCGTTGTGCACATCTCCGGACTCGGACTGAAGGTTCAGATCTACAACCACGACTCCCCGGTGATGTGCAGGTTTCGTTGCACCAGGCACAATTGCGTTGTTAACATCGAGCAGGCTACGTAGTTAACATAAGTAAGGTGTTAGTGGAGAACTTTTATGGTGTGTGGCGAGACTTGTGCTGGAACTTGTTCATACTTTCGCCAGGAGCAGCACCCTGGCATGGAGCAGGGAAGGAGGATGCCCCTGGTTTAAATCTAGACTTATGCTATGTAGTTAAGTAGTTTACTGTCTTTTGCTTGCTTGTTGTGTTAAGTTTGCTGTCATATGTTTGATCTTGATGTTCTGCTGTTGTTGTTGTGCTGATCATGTGGTGGTAAGGCCATCACATTTGAATGGGGTGAGCAGAACACAAACGCTGTTTGCAACCAAACAGCTGAAGTTTGCATCTGCTCACACCCTAAGCACAAAAACGGCAACCAAACAGCAGGGGGTAAATGCCTCTCCATGCGATGCAGGCAACCAAACAGGTTGCATCTGCTGCATATGAGGCTGCATTTCATCAACCAGGCTGGCTGGAGATGGACATGCAATGCAACTACTGTTGCAAACTACAACCAAACACGCCCTTATAAACCATCATAGTTGACCAAAGTGATTTGATAAATATGTATACTTCTACAAAATTGGGGAGGAACAATATTTAAACTTTCAACTATCAATTTTTTAGTCTTTGATCACTTATGTTCTGAAGCATTTTGTTTTCTTCAATTTACAAATTTAATAAAATACTACTAAGTGGGAGGAGGAGGAGGGGAAGGAAGGAGTGGCGGCCAGAGGAGGAGGGGGGAGGGGCGGCGGATGGAGGAGGGAAAAGGAGGGAGGAGGGGTAGTGGCCAAAGGAAGGAGGAGGAGGGAGGAGGAGTGGCGGCTGGAGGTGGTAGGAGGGAGGAGGGAGAAGGAGGGAGGAGGGAGGATGGACGGCGGATGGAGGAGGAGGAAGGAGGAGGATGGCGAGGCTTACTGGTGGCAGCAATGCGGCGATGGTGAAGGCGGCAATGGGCGACGGCGGTTCGTCAGAGAGAGTGGGGGAGGGAGAGTGAGGGCCAGGGAGAGCCACGGGCCTTGAGGATAAGGCTTAGCAGGAGCACCGCATCAAAAAAAGGCGCTGCTACTAGCTCCTTAACAGTAGTGCGGTTAGCAGAAAGGTGCTATTACTATACCTAGCCTATCGGCAACGGTTTGACAATTATAGTATTAGCGCGTTCTATATATGCTGACGCGCTACTGCTATGTTGGTAGCAGTAGCGCCCTTGCAGGCGCGCTACTGCTAACACTAGCGCTCCCTTTTAAGACACGCTACTGATAAGCTTCTGTGTATAAGGTTTTCCCTAGTAGTTTCTAGTTATCCACATCTAGACATGCAAGGCACCAACAAAGGTCCAAAAGATACATATATGTTTAACAGTCTTGCGGTACTTTGCAGCCATGAAAAGAAAGACACATCAATCAATAGATGAGCCGATTTTTTATTAATAATAAATTTTAATTTTGTAATTCCAAAACTAGTAACGATAAGTTGGAATTTTGAAAAGTAGGATGGACGCAATGATTAGTAGCGTCCAGGCCTGGTCGCTGTTGCGAACCACGTCCACACCTGGACGTTATTGTTAGTAGCGTCCTGTGTGTTGAACTCGGCCTTCGTGTAACCTTCCAAACTAACGCGAATTTTCTCTGATCTTTGTTCAGTTGGGTTGGTCAGGTGGATGCTAGTGTTTGTTTTTGTCTGCCGGTTCGTAGATGCGTTCAACACGGTCAAAAGCATTTCACATTTGCGCTAGCTTTTGGAAATTTTAAAAAATACAACAGCCAACTGAAGTCCTATTTATATTAATTAAATCTAAGAAATTAAATGAAAAGTATAAAAACAGTCAGCGGCGGGCGGTAGATCTAGGTAGCATCATCGTTGTTGTCCTCCTCCTTGATCAGGTCGACGTAGACTGGCGCCACCATCCACGGGAACGCCTGTTGGAAGGCTGCCAGCTGCTGCTCCGCCTGCCACGACCGGCAGTGGTGGTGGAGCGGCGAGTGCGCCTGGTGCATGGAACTCAATCGGGGACGGGAAGGCGCGCCAGGGAGCGCGCGGTCGGGGCGGGTGGCGCCGGGGCGAGGCAGGGGCGACGCAGGCGGAGCCGGGGCTTCGGGGCAAGGCACGTCGTGGCCGAAGACGTGCTTTGCCGGGACAGGAGGAAAAGGAAAAAAAGAGCTACAGTGGGATACGATTTTATTTACGGAGTCTGCTCTGTCCTGAACAATTTTGCATCGTAAAAATGGTTTACAGTGCCCTTTATATATGTTTTTAAGGGTCATTTTTTAAGACGTCTGCTAGAGATGCTTTAAGTCATGAAACCTCTATATCTATAAGTGGAAAATGACTTGATTAAGCCTCATCAGAGCACCAATGTAACGACATGACTGGACGCCATCCATACTAGCGTCCAGACCTGTATGCTGTTAGCAACAGAGTCCATCCTGGACGTTGTTATTTATGGCGTCCTTCCTATTTTTACAATTTTTACGGAGCCTTTACCAATTTTTAAATTACAGAATTATCATTCATTATTAATTAAAAAAATCGGTAGATCAACTTTGTCTCTTTGGTTAATGTTTCGTTATACACTTGGATAGAAAACTGGCTACTGTTAGATATTTTAGGGCATTTTCATCTATCCCCTATAACCGGTTAGAGGAATAGAAATTCAGTTTTATTCCTCTGACCGACACATAGCTGATCCCAATCGACGCTAGTGGAGAATAAATTATCCTCAGCCACGCCCCGCCTCCCAATATTTACTCTACCACTCGGTGGCTGAGTAAAAAGTCCCCTCTCCTCCGTTGCCTGCCATACTCCAGTCCCACGCCGCATCTTCGCCGGTGCCGTCCCACCCACCCCTACGGACCACCGCAAATGCTCCATAGGCTCTGCCACAGTCCATGACCACCCGGATTAGTGCCCCTCTCGCCCCGTCGCCGACATACAGCTGGTAGATCTGCAGCTTCCGCGTCTGCCGCCGGATTTGGTGCATCTGACGGCCGGCGACTGCGTCCTGCGATGGAATGGGCGTGTACTAGACCGCACCGCTCCCACAACGCCTCCGCGCCGCATGCGGGTATTGATTCCGCCCCTAGTGGCTCAGATCTCTCCCGCCGGCGGTTTGCCGGCAAAGACACGCCAGGCCGACGCCCGGGCTGGGCGCTGGCCCAACTGCTTGTCGGTTCACTGTTGCCGGTCATAAAGTGTGACAATTGCCCGCGTGATGTGGTGCCCTGAGTTTCTACCATGCCGGAACATCCCGGATGGATGTTCTTCAAGTGCAAAAAAGATGACGTATGTGCTTTTCTTCATTCGGTTGTTCACCGGATTCGGCGCCATTTTGGTACTTCATTGTTTGTTTTAATTTGTGTGTAGAATGAATGCAAGTTTTTTTATTGTAAAAAATGGCTAAGAGCACCATACAAAACTTAGCTCGGAGTCGTAATTGGGCTGGTCTATCTGTGCGACGGGGCGATTCTTTTGTGGGAGTGTCTGTGTATATGTCTGAGCTAGAAGTTTCCGGGAGCTCCTATTCCGCGCCTTCTGCGCACAACAGGCACTCGCGGCAGTGTCTTCTGGGCCGACCCATCAACTTGCTAAAAAGCACCGCTGAAAATGGTTTTGACAAGGACTCCGTCGGCTTCCTGACCAATTGAGCTACTATGTGCGACTGACTATTTACATCACGGACCATTTAAGAACAACAGCAGAAACACTATTTATTGCACAAACTTGTTTTTTCAATGTGAACCAAAAAATTTATAGTTCACAGATTTCAAAAGCAAAGTTCGTGAACATGCAAAAAAGTTCATGTATTGAAAAAAGTTCAAATTTTTTGAAAACTTTTACAAATCAAAAAAAAAATCATGCAATTAATAAAAGCAAAAAAAAGGAAAAAGTTTGTGAGTGGAAAAAACTTTCATCGATTATGAAAAATAGTTCATCAATTCTGAAAAAAGTTCATCGATTTTTAAAAAAAGTTTATCGAATTTGAACAAAAAGTTCATCGATTCTGAAAAAAGTTCACCAATGCTGGAAAATTTTCACAAATTTTTAGAAATTTCAGCAATTTTTAAAAATGTTCTTTCAATTTAAAAAAAGTTCAGCGATTATGATAAATGTTTATGAATTCTTAAAAAGTTCACAAATTGGGAGAAAGTTCTGTGATTTTAGAAAAGAGTTCAAAAAAATTTAAGAAAAGAGAAAAACGAAAAAAAAGGCAAGATAAAAAGAGGAAAACGAAAATAAAAAGAAAAAATAAAAGAAAGAAGAAGAGGAAGGAAGAGGAGAAGTTAAACTTTAGGTTTTGTGGTCGGGTGGTTTGTGCTGAAAATTGGGATTACCGTGTAAATGTTTTTAAAGCCTACCCACCATCTATTGGGTCACACCCTGTAATCCAAATTTTTTAAAGCCTACATACTGTGTAATCTCGCCAAATCCTATTCGGCGCCTTAAGCGCCGAATACAGGCTATTTGGTAGAGGGCGCACAACCCCCTGTACAAGGCTATTTGGCGCCTTTTATAGCGGGACGGCCCATCTTCTGCTTTTCTGATTTAAAGATATAGCAAAAAAATAGTGCATCTGGAGTGAGTCGAACCATGGTGTTGCTACTATCCTTTGTTCTAATTCTTTATAAGATGCAAAAAACGCAGCTGTTTTGATGTTTGCTTTCCTTTTTCTTTTCCTTTTTTCTATCTTGTTTTATCTTTTTCCTTAAATGCGTGAAAATTTTCAAATACAACGAAATTACTGCAAAATCAATGAACTTGTTTTCAAATTAGATGAACTTTTTCAAAATTGATGAACTTTTTTCATATTTGATAAACTTTTTTAAAAATCGATGAACTTTTTTTAAAATTCGATGAACTATTTTCAAAATCGATGATTTCTTTCAAACTCGGTGAACGTTTTTTGAATTCAATGAACCTTTTTCAAACTTGATGAAATTTTTCCAAACTCGATGAACTTGTTTCTAAATCGAATGTACTTTTTTCGAATTCAATGAACTTTTTTCAAATTCGATGACCTTTTTCCAAATTTCGATGAACTTTTTTCAAACTCAATGTTTTTTTAAATTCGATGACCTTTTTGCAAATTTTGATGAACTTTTTTCAAACTCGGTGAATTTTTTTCAAATTTGATGAACTTTTTTCTAAGAACAAGAGTACGTACTGTAGCAAACCGGTTTTTCCTAAGAAAAACAGTGTGTACTGTAGCAGTTTCTATAGAATGATCAAGCGGCAGCACCCAGCCAGCGATCGAGCGAGCGAGCCGCGGCAGCCGGCGAGTGCTGATGGGCCAGGCCCATGCTAGCGACACAACGGGCGCTCGAATCGCCAACGGGCGCTGAAGGCGCCAAGGAGGAGGCCTCATCAGCAGCAGCCACGACGACACATCCTCGACAAAGTACCGAGCAGAGCTTCTACAGGAACCAAATACATAGCACCTTCAGCAAAGCAAGCACGCATCATTGCTGGACACGAGTAGAGCGCCTGACTACTACGGCACCAGCGCCTGACTACTCTTTTTTGCGGAGTTACTATTTTGCTGAAAATTACTTATCACAAACTATGTAAACATGTTTCTTTTTGTGAAATCCCATATTTCCTAAAATGTTGCGTACCATTTTTTCATGATTTTTCCGCCGCTGCAAGTTCATGCTCTGGGGACATTCAATCCAGGGGCATGTTTCAGCTCCCCGTCGGAGAGAGAATCCATCACCAGACCCATCTTCATCAACTTTACTGCCATCATTACCATGTGAGAGTAGTCTTCTCAGAAACTTGGGTCCATAGCAGTAGCTAGATGGCATTATCTCTCCCTTTTGATTCAATACAAAGTTCTCATCAGTTACCTTGCATTATCGGAGACCATATGATGTAATTCGGCATTGTGTTTGTTGGGATATGAAAAATTGTCACCTTATGATCAAATTGTTCGAATTATACTGAATACCTTACGAGTTCTTCGCTCCATCATTAAATAGTCGTATATGCTGTCCGATCTATTTGTCTACTTTGGCCAAGTTTCATAGGTTAGCCTTGATGGCCAGGTGGTACCTCAGAAGGACAACTTTCGATATTTGGGGTCAATACTGCAGGAGGATGGGGGTATTGATGAAGATGTCAACCATCGAATCAAAGCCGGATGGATGAAATGGCGACAAGCTTCTGGCATTCTCTGTGACAAGAGTGCCACAAAAGCTAAAAGGCAAGTTCTACAGGACAGCGGTTCGACCCGCAATGTTGTATGGCGCTGAGTGTTGACCGACTAAAAGGCGACATGTTCAACAATTAGGTGTGGCGAAGATGCGTATGTTGAGATGGATGTGTGACCACATGAGGAAGGATCGAGTCCGGAATGATGATATATGAGATAGAGTTGGGGTAGCACCAATTGAAGAGAAGCTTGTCCAACATCGTCTGAGATGGTTTGGGCATATCCAGCACAGGCCTCCAGAAGCTCCAGTGCATAGCGGACGGCTAAAGCGTGCGGAGAATGTCAAGAGAGGGCGGGGTAGACCGAATTTGACATGGGAGGAGTCCGCTAAAAGAGACCTGAAAGATTGGAGTATCACCAAAGAGCTAGCTATGGACAGGGGTCCGTGGAAGCTTGCTATCCATGTGCTAGAGCCATGAGTTGGTTGCGAGATTTATGGGTTTCACCTCTAGCCTACCCCAACTTGTTTGGGACTAAAGGCTTTGTTATTGTTGTTGTCGTTGTTGGCCAAGTTTCACAGGTAGTTCTTCAAAGGAAGTTGTGCTCGGTAGTGGGTTCAATCTGGTAGTGATCCATCCCAATGACAAAATGGGAATGGGCACATATTGTATTGTTGCTATAAAGAATAAAATAATGGTTTATTTATCACACATGGATGAATTTGTACATTATGTCATCTTCCTTATAGAACTACTATGATTATCATGAACTTAATACCCCAAGATGCATGCTGGACAACAATCTTCTGATGGAATACTAGTTGTAGATGCAATTGGATAACGACCTATATATCACATACGCAATGCCTATATGAGATTGTGCCATCAATGATCACAGTCATAATTATGAATATTGTAATTTAATCACTACCCAACCGTAATTTGTTCACCACCACACATTTATTTTGCTTCCAGAGATGCCACTGGTGAAACTATGGCCCCTTTAGTCTTATCTTTTCTACATTGCAAACATCATTACCATTATTTTTCTTGCTGCTCCAATTTTTTATTTTGTTCTATTTATCACGTCCTATCATACCATACAATTTATCCTTGTAACTAGTACGACAAAAAGATTAACAATATTCTTGAAATGTTGGTGGCAAGTGTTTGGTATGCAGGTACTGAGTATTTAAGCTCCAGAACAGATTTATACTGTTTCAATAAACCTTGGTTCTCAATCAATGGAAATACTGTGTGCTAGGTCACTTCGCCCATACACTTGGGGGTTACCCAACCACTCTTACAAGAGGGCAAACAAGATTTCTAGTGCCATTGCACGGGAATTTCTTTCAACTTTAATAGTTCATACGCATCACCAATTTACTCTCTTGTTATCTATCTTGCCTAGTTAGTTTTTATTTAATGTTTGTTTTCTCTCTTGTCTGTTAAAAAATATGTCCAAAAACCACAAAAAAATTAAATACATCAACTATATACCTTTTGTTCTAGCTTGTTATCATGTCTAGTGCCGCTGAAATACTAAACTCTGTGGCATTAAAAGTATTAATAAAAATGAGTTCATTAGTACTCATATTTATGATTTCACTAGTTCTCCTATTTCTCCAGCTGCCACTAGTGTGGAATCATATGAAATTTAACTTGATTTACTTAACCTTGTTATGAAAGAATAGATCTCTGGTTTGTATAATGAATATGTTGCTACACGGTTGAATACTCTGTTGAGCTTTGTGATATGCAAATATATAAAGAAGTAGAAAGTGATAATTAAATCTCAATTTTTTTTGTTTCTCCTTAAGCTGTGTAATGGTTGCTATCTTTGCATGGAAATAGCATTGATTCACAAACTAAATTCAAAGATGCTTTCATTGGAAAATATTAGTTTCCTGCTAAGATTATACAATTGAGAATCAAATTAAGAATAATAAATATCTTGAGCAAGAAAATGTAGCCAAGCTTGGGAAAGAATGAAATCTATGATAAGATGCTGTCCTACTCATGGTTTAAGTACTTGGATGGTAATACAAATTTCTATGCAGGACTAAACTTTATGCATATGAATTTTTAAGATACAGCCACAGGTGGAACCTTCACGAGAATCACCCTTAGAGCAGCAACCAAGCTATATGAAAATATGACATCAAACCTCTCTCAATTGCACGCCGAAAGAGTTTCAACTAATAAGAAGATAAACTCTATTGAGGTGATCTCCTTGCTAAATGAAAAGGTTGATATGATTATGTCCGTGCTTACCTCTAAACAAGTTCCTGTTGATCCCATTGAAGTTCCTTTTGCCTCTTTACTTGAAAAACAAAGGATCAAATTGATGTTAATTTTATTTCTAGGATTTTTTAATAACAATGCTTATAGGAACAAATTTGGGAACAATCCTGGGCCATATCCTTCTAATCCTACAAACTCAAAAGGTAATTCTTATGGAAGTTCTTACAACAATTATAATAGAATACCTACTGCACTTGAGGAATTTATCAAAGATTTTATTGATTCTCAAATAGCTTTCAATGTTATCATGAGTGAAAGTTTTGGAAAACTTGATTCTGTTTCTCTTACGGTTGATAGTCTAGTTCATTAAGTTGATTTGCTTAAGATAAAACAAATCCTTCTTCTAAATATGACATGCCTGAATCTCGAAAAGCCATCCAACTATCTACAGATTACAATGCTAAGAGGATTGCCATATTGAGGGCTAGACGAGAAAGAGGAGATAGAGAACCTACAGTGTATTCTACATCGAACGATGAATATCTTAGAACTTTGGGTAGTTCACCTTGCATAGAAACTTTGTTTAGGAATTCTAAATGTGATGAAAACAATGTTAATAATGGGATTGGAGGGGTCATAACTTTAGTTAGAAGGCATCCCATAAGTTCGGAGGGTGAAAATTCTAGTGACAAAAATGATTAAAGTGGGATTGGATAAAGACTTTAGGTAGTACTACTCCCTCTACTTTTGATTACAAAGACTTTAATTATGATAATTGATATATTACTGAATATATTACTCTTTCTGAATCTGTGATGAACTCTCCAAATGCTTATGAGCAAAACAAAGCTTTTACTAAACATATTGTTGAAGCACTTATCAAAGCTAGCCAAGAAATTGGAACTAGAAGTCTCCATTCCTAGAAAATTATAAGATGGTTTGGAACCCATAATCAAAATTAAAATCAATAAGAATAAGTGTAATGCCATATGTGATAATAAAAAACTACAATGAATCTCCTATGAGCTCTTTGCTGCATAAATTAATAGTCGTATATGCTCTCTAATCTATTTATCTTCTTTACCAAGTTTGGTGGGTTCAGTGTTGCGGAGATCCGTTCCAGTGACAGAAAGGGAATGGACACATATTGTACTCTTGCTACTAAGGATAAAATGATGGTTCCATTATCACACTTGCATGATAGTTTTACTGTCCACGTTATGCCATCTTGCTTATAGCAGTACTCTGTCTATTATGAACTTAATACCTCGAGATGCATGTCGGATCGTGCTCTTTGGGTGGAGCATTAGTTCTAGATGCAATTGGATAACAGTCTACATATCATGGACATAATGTCTATATTAGATTGTGCCATGAATGATTGCCATGAATGATCATAGTCACAATTATAAATATTGTAATTTAATCGCTGCCCAACTATAATTTCTTGACCACAACACATTTCTTTTGCTTGGAGAGATGCCTCTAATGAAACTATGGCCCTTGGGTCTATTTTCTTTACATTGCAAACACTGTTACAATTAATTTTCTCATTGTTCCAATTATTATTTTGTTCTATTTATCACTTCATTCCATACCATAAAATTTACCCTTGTAACTAGCAGGACAAGAGAGACATTCTTGAAACATTGGGGGCAAGGGTGTTTGGTGTACAGGTACCGAGAAATTAGGCTGCAGATGAAATTCCTACTAGTTCAATAAAGCTTGGTTCTCAATCAAGGAAATACTTATTGCTAGGTTACTTCATCCTTACACTTGGGCGTTACCCAACCATTCTAACGAGAGAGAAAGTAGCGTGCTCTTCCTTGAACCGATAGCCCCGGGAGTATGGGTCGTCCGAAGAGGTGGCCCACCCACTTCATGATCCCATGTAGAAAATGGATCGATCGAGTTAAACGATTTAAGAGGTAAAATTGATCAATCTAAATTATTTGGAAGCAGAGAAATGTAATGTCGAGCAGACTAATTAACATTGACAGGTAATGTTAAACTCAAATATGAGTTCCAGGAAGTAAAATCAACACATGTCAACCACAACAGAATTCACTAGCTCTTGCAACCAAGTGTCGCATCATGTTTTTTTTTCTTTTCTATCTTTTTAATAAAACTTGAATTAGTTCTTGTGCCACTCTAGGCACAATTTACGGGCTTCCTATTCTCAAACTTCTAGAAAGCCAAAAAAGGCTCAACGCCCCGCCAATCTTTTAGAAAGAGGAGTGTGCATCTTTATGTTGCGTATTCTTAACTCAATCATAGTCATAGTTGTCACCTAAAAAATGTTATAGTTGCTGGATTATGCATGAAGATGCGTACCAATTTTTTATTTTTATTTTTTGATTTTTGTTTTTTTAATAGGAGATGATTGAGAAATAAATATTTCTCAATAGAGTGAGCTCTAGCCTCTAGGTGCTCTCCACAATCTATCATAACCTTGGTATTACAGATGCAATCAAGTTTGGGACACATGTGTCTTAAATATGATCGACAACAACAACACATGTATACACGAGAAGATGAGTCTTCTAATAAGTGTGACAACACTTTTTACCTGCATTAAGTGAGTTGAGCCATGACACACAACAGTGAAGTCTACTTATTCATTTGTTTACGCATGGAGAACTACAAGATTTATTTTTTGAAAGGTTACTCGACATTAACAATCAGAAGTTTTTCTTCATCCGTTTATTTACCCACAAGATACACCTTTTTCTAACATAGTACAGACGCAAGGGCTCATATAAACGTGCACACACTCATCACTATGAATGCACACACACACCTTACCCCTATGAGCACCTCCGAGAGACTGAGCCGACATATTATCTTGAGATTTTACGAAGTCACCGTAGGCGCCTTGTAGTCGTCAGGAACGTCTCCTCCCACTGAAAGCGTATCATCGAAAATCCTGAAAAAATCCAGCATAAATCCGAGTACAGTAACTAAAATGAGCACCTGCTGCCAGTGCCCTGCCGTGTGCTTGAAACCCTAATTTATTCGACCAGCGAGCGGTGGCAGCGGCGGCGGCAGGGAACTCAGGGGAAAGATGGAAAGCGGGTCAGGGAAGGGGACGGAGGGCGGTTCGGGCAAGGAGCAGGAGAGGAGAGCAGAGCAAACTCAAAAAGAAGCAGATGAGGAAGGAGAAGGAACTATCCAAGAAGACGGAGATCGAGTCCGGGTAGGGGACTGAGATCGAGTCCGGCAAGGACCAGGATGAGAAACTCAGGAAGGAGCTTAAGAAACTCACCAAGGAGTATGAGAGACTCAGGTTTGAGTTGTCTCAGGAGGGTGAGGGGACGGTGCGGCATTTTGACAAGAACCCGCGGCAGAGGAAGGAGATGCTGAGGGATCTGGAGATGGTACTCAACAACATAGAAATCGAGTTACTGAAGGGGACCGAGACGGATTCCATCAAGGAGCCGGAGATTGAGAGGGATTCTGATTCCGAGTCTGGCGTTGAGAGAGGCGCAGATTGGTGGGCGTCCCTCATAAGTATGGAGCCCCAACCCCAATTGGGACTCAGCAAGGGGACGGTGAGGGATTCCAGCAAGGAGCCGGCCATGGAGAGGGATGAGATAAAGGAGACGTTTTCAAGGAAGCACCAAACCCTGGTAAAGGAGCTCATCTCCGCGGAGAGGGAGCGCAAAGACTTGCTTGTCTCCATTACACCCACGTTTTCTCTCTGGAAACAAGTGGATTCTCAAAAAACATGGCGGAGACAGCCATGCCCTGCAGCTAGGGATGATGGGGAACAAGACCTTGCAGACTACCTCACCTCAATGCTCCAAGCCATGGAGGACGTGGGCCATCGGATGCTATCTATGTTGGATTTTCTCAACAAATCTGATTCTCCAGGGTCCATCTGCTTGTACAAGGCCAGCGAGCTGCACAGTACAGCTGCCAGATTAGACATGCTCATCTCCAAGGAATTCAATACGGACCAGCACCCGGAGACGATGCAGGTGCAAGAGGAGGAGGATCTTTCCGTCGACTTGTTGAGTCTTTTCACCAAGTATTCTCAGTTTCCAAATAATTACCACAACACATTGTCCCAGTTAGTTATGGAGGAGGATGAGGAGAAAAAGTATGAGGTCGCGAAGGTTGAAGAGGAGGAGCAGGACAAGGACGAATCCACAATGGAGTATCTCAAGGAAAGGATGGACATCGAGCAACAATTTCTCGCCTATGACCGGACATACTGGGAAGACGTGTGGGGCAGCAGGATCGGACGTTGCGGTAGATTTATGGATACAAGTAAGTAACTGCCTTTCTCCTTGTATCTGCTAGTATTGGTAATATTTATTTTCATGTACCACAATGCTTCTTCATTTCTCAATTATATATTATCATAAAGAAATATCAGTAAGAAGACATGAAATTAAAATTGCATTTATAATAGACTCGATGGATCATCGTTATCTTTGACAAGTTCATTCTCTTGGTAGTCCAACATCCTTTATGTTTCTTGCCTTTAGTAGTATTGCTTTGTGTCTGCCGTCCTGTCACCAATATTCCCTCCCTCCCCCCCCCCCCCCAAAAAAAAAGCCATGTTACGAATATGACCTCCTGTTATTGCTTGCAAATAATATGATTATACCTTAGAAGCACTTTGCTATCTCGGTGTACGGATCCTCTGTAAGTGGAGTAGTAGCAGTGTTAGAGCTCTCAGGTGGAAAATCTGTAACTGTTGCACTTGGTTGCCCACCTGGACACTGTCTCAGTAGAGTCCACTTGGAAGAAATGGTCATTCAGCATCCAGAGAATTATCTGTTGGGGAAGCCACAAAAATAAACTGTTTACCCACCAACTTTAGGTAACTCAGATGGCTTGTGCCCAGCTTGACACATAGAGCTTGCCACAAATAGATGCTTCCTTTCCTGTGATTATTTCTCGCTGTTGTCCTCACATTTTAATTGCGCAAATGTTTGAATCCATTGGATCTTTAGGGTCGCCGTTTTGTCGCATCTACAGATATTTTGCGCCTGCCATGATAAATGGAAATTGTGCAAATGCTGAATCCATTCGATCTTTAGGATCGCTGTCTTGTCGCATTTACAGATATTTTGTGCCTGCCATGATAAAACTGTCAGGTGGGTTGTGTACTTTTGAATAATTGACTGAAAAAAAAGTTATCAATTGTAACACTGTGATACCTTGGGGCTGGTGTAGTAACGGGACAGCATGGACACTTATAAGTGTCTCCCTCTGCTTAAACCTTCTTTTTTCCAGCAATCCTTGGAATTTCTGTGCCACCAGTTGTCCGTGGAAATCACCTCAGTAATTCGAATCTTAGACTTACAGCCCTCTCCCTTTATGGATAAAGCAGAATTTTATAATCACGAATTGATTGGAAATACTGTATGCAACATTAATAGATGGTAGTAAACTCAAGCCTGCATCTCTCTTTACTCAAGCCTGCACCTTGACTGATTTCTTTGCGCATAGTGCAACACACAAAGTAGACAACGGTTGGGCAGCAAGTGAGGGGCGCCGGGGAGGGCCTTACATGAGAGGCAGGGGCGATGATGCGTGGGTATTTGAAGGGGATGAAGAAGAGGTGGCATATGGTTTGTGACCGTGTCAACCGTGTTTAGTAGTAAATCTGGGCAGTAGTTTCAGCAATGTAGAATTCTGGGCAGTAGTTTCATCAATGACCAAGCTTACTTTATTTGCTTATTCATATTAGAATTCTGACATTTGACGCTTGTTTTTTGTGCTGCAGCCATACTGAGCCCTATGCAATTTACACACTACACACCTGGTGGCATCCATTCCCCTGCTGCTGTCGCCGGTACTACTCTGCAGATCTATTCAGTCAAGATAAAGGATTTAAGAGGCTTGAACTGGCCACTCAGAGTGTACGGTGTGATTGCTGCTCGAGACACTGTGGATCACAACCGCAACATTTTATTCTCTCGGTCAGAGTTTAACTACCAAGAACTCAATGAACAAGTATGTACTCTATTCAGTTTTTTGCTCATTTTCATTTGACTTTGTAGTGCATTACGATTAGGTGTTTACAATGATGGTATAATGCCTTGCAGGATCCTTACTTATGCTTGACTGGTCCGTCTCGTGCCATTGTTGTTTCGGGACATATTGACTTTGAAGTTGAACTTCAAGTAACCGATGGAGCGCAGTCCCAAACATTGATCAGCTGTAGAGAGCGTTACGGCAGTACAGATGCTTTTTTCTCTTCCTTGGCCAGCGTCACTGATGGTGGTGATGGACGGACCTTTTTGCTCTCCAACCAGAGCTGTACAACTGAGGTAACCCTTGACCAGCTTGATAGATCACTCCAAGCTACCATCATGGGTGTACGTGTTACCAAAGGGCCTTGGCCTTTTAAGCATGGATGCCGAGTTGTTTGCTCGTGGTCTTCTGCTGCTCCGATATGTTCCAATGACACCACTTGTAGGCAAGTTGTGCTGTTTGATCACCGTGGTAAAGGAATGCGTAGAGGATCAGATGGGTACCTCCATTTGTCAAGGAAAGTGATCTCCGTAGAATCATATGGGACACTGAGAGTGAGCATTGAAGCTTATGGCAAGTCTGGTCGCCATATTGCTCGGAAGGATAGTATTCACTTTCCTGTTCAGAAGTGTCAAACAAAGACGCTTACTTGTCCAGTTGGTGATGGTGGCGCCACCGTGGAGGTTACTGTTGCTTGGTCGTTGCTTGTGAAGGAAAAGATGTATCTCTCACTCGTTGATTGTCCTATGTAAGGTGTATCACCGATTGCCCTGCCATATACTAGTAATGTAAGGTGTCAAACTGACTTGTGTCTATCATCAGATCATATAACTATCTGTAACATCCCGATTCTTTGAATGTTTAAGAAAATGTTTTTTTAAAAACCAGGGCGAGAAAATTTCATTTGTTTTAGTTGTTAACCAAGCTTAAATCGGAATTTTATAATTTAATGGATTTAAATTGAACTAATGTGAACCTAAATTAAAATTTGAGTTTACTTCTTTTCTTTTAGTCGGGCTTTATTTTCTCTTCTTTGGCATATTTAAATATGCACCTTTGAATTTACTTTGGTTTTTGTGAATCCGTTTGATATTTGTTTGAGCTTCTTTCCTTCTCTAAATTTTCCCAAGAGGAAAATCAATCTGTTTTTCCTGTCTCAAACTCTAGGTGAAATTCCATTTGTTCAACATTTTGCCTTCTCTTCCCTGGGTTGAGTCATTGTTTTTTTTCCTGTCTAAGTCGCATGGGCTTAGCCCATCTATTTTTTCTCCTCCCCTCCTTTCTCATGGGCTGGCCAAACTGGCCCATCTCTCCCGTGTGAATCCCTCTTTCGAAATCACTAATTAAGGAGTATTCGTTGCAAAGAACACTCCACTTTCCTAGGTCGCAACAAGTGGCGCACATGCAGCGCGCCACTTGTCGCAACCTGAGAGTTTTCCCTTTTTTCGTAGATCCGTTTATTCAAAATGTTTTATCTCTCAAACCATGCGTCCAAATCTCAAACCGTTTTCACCATTGGATTCCTTGCGTTGAGATCTTCAAAACTAGATCCCATGTTGATAGGTTTTGATGAACTTTTTTTTTCACGAAAAAACCTGGGAGGAAAAACCGAACCGAGAGCACGGTTTTTCCCTTTTCGAAAGAGGCACGCCCGTGCCTCTCGTGAAATCACAACCGTGACTCTCGTGAAAGAAAAAAAATAGAAAACACGTTTTTTTTCGTTTCCGAAGAGGCACGGCCTTGACTGTCGCGAAGGCACGACCTTGCCTATCGCGAAAGCAAAACCGTGACTCTCGCGAAAGAAAAAAAACAGAAAACGCGTATTTTTTTTTCTTTCCTAGAGGCACGGCCGTGACTTTCGCGAAAGCACAAATGCCTCTCGCGGAAGCAAAATCGTGACTCTCACGAAAGAAAAAAAACAGAAAACGCGTTTTGTTTTTCCCTTTCCTAGAGGCACGGTCGTGACTTTCGCGAAAGCACAACCGTGCTTATCGCAGAAGCAAAACCGTGACTCTCACGAAAAAAAATAGAAAACGCGTTTTGTTGGTCCCTTTTCTGAGAGGCACGGCCGTGACTCTCGCAAAAGCACAACCGTGCCTCTCGCGGAAGCAAAACCGTGACTCTCGCGAAAGAAGAAAAAACAGAAAACATGTTTTTTTTTCGTTTCCAAAAGGCACGGCCGTGACTCTCGCTAAAGCACAACCATGCCTCTCATGAAAAAAAACCCGTGACTTTCGCGAAAGGAAAATAAAAGAAAACACGTTTTTCGCGCAAAAAAAATTCATCAAAAAGCTAAGAAAGACGGGGAAAAACCAAAATGTCGAAAAACCCAGAAAAAACCGTTTAAAAAGCCAAAAACGCGTGCGAAAAAATAAAAAAAATCCGAAGAAAGCATCCAGAGCGCGACACGTGGCAAAAATGGCTAAGAGCACGCCAAGTGGCGCTGATTGTTGCGAGCCTCTCGAAGGAGCCCTCGTTAACTAGTTGTTCCCTCCCTCTTCTCCTTTCTTTGTACGTTCACAACAACAGGAAAACATCAACAGTCACGTACATGTAGAAAAGGAAAGGATACAAGGAATTGCTACCTTCCTTAATTCCATAAACCCATCGGTTTCCAAAACGGAGAGGCTTATCATGCGCCTCCACTTCCTCTTCCACCACAAGCGCTTTCTTCTTCCTCCACCCACATGTAGGCGCACACATTACAGAGAAGAAGAAACGTTCAGCCACTCTCATGCCCTCCCCTCAACTCCCATAAATCTCAATCGTTTTCAGTTTTGAAGATACCCTAGACGTCCACCACGATCTCCTTTCTCATTCCCATGAGTCCTCATGCCCTCTCTCTTCCTCCTCTGCCCAAGAACCCTCACTGAACTTTTGAAGCTCCATGGACGCAAGGTTTCGATCCCGGTGACTCGGACCATCTCCATCCATGCCCTTGCGCCAGAAGGTTCGCCTGCACACCATGGTTCCATTCATGAAAGAAGGAACATGTCCCGTCGATCACACTCTAAGAATTCAATATGTTCGTCTACACTGTTCATCGAGTTAGTCGGATCGATTCGTCGTGCTCGGTGAGCTTCTATCCAATTCCTTTTGTGCACCTTCAAAATATCACTCTAGTTATCTCCCAAGCACCATGGTTCCTCCTATTTTATCGTTGGTCGCGTTGATGTTATCCGTCGCATAAACCGTAGGTCATGGTCATATTTCCATCACTTTTGTTCATCGTTTGATCTTGACCATAATAGAGAAAATGTTTTATATGGTTGTAGCAATTCCGTAGTGGAGTTAGATTACTTGTTTGGTTAATCGAGTTTTATTATAGATTTTTGGTTGTTGATCGGACTATTTATTAATATGTTATTTTCTTGTGTTCTTGATACGGGTAGGAGTGTGTGCTAGCTATCTCATAATTTGTGGGTGTCAATATGGTTTACTAGATTTAGTTTACTCTTGTTTAAATTGCTAAAATAGTTGTACATCGTTTCGGCTCGATAATTTGTGCTAGCATGTATTGCCCTTTTATGCATGCGTACTAATATGTATGAATTATAGCCATGTGTAGTATTTTGTGTTTTTAATATAGATTGATTTTGAGTTACTAAATATCATATAATTTTGTAGTCATGTGTTATGCAAGTGTACAAGCTTTTTTGAATGTTTATCATTGTTCGTACGTGTTTGGCGGGTGTTATTATTTTAATTAGATTTAGATCATTATTAGTGAAATATTTTATTTATCATTTTAGTAGTACTTGGTGGTGTTTATTGTTCTATATTGAGAATGAGTACAAATTTTTGGTGATATCTCCATGCGTAGAACCTTGTAGAATTATTGTCTTTGCTTGATTTATTTAATTATGAAATACTTAATGTCTTGACTATTTAATTTTGTTTAGCATGGCGTTATCATAGATATGGTTTACATATTCATTTTCATCAATGTCACATGTTGGTTTTAAATCATGCCTTGTCTAAATAGATGTTTAAATATTTTTGCATGTGTGTTGTATAGTTGTGATGTCATGCCATGTTGTAGGATATGATGTTTATTTTAATTGTGTGTGGTATTTAGTCATTTATACTAGTAGTCATAAATTGGTATATTACCTTAGAACACTGACATGCTTGTGGTGAATTGCTTGGCATCGAATTATTGTTTTGTATGATATAAGAGTGACACATTATTGCATAGTGTTCCTCTTATTTTATAGATGTTTGGCATCCAATATAGTTAAAGATTGCATTTCTTAAATTGGTGTTATGTTGATATTGTCAAATTTATGATTTACTTTACCATTGGTTGTTAATTATCCTAGGTGTTTAATTACATAGAATGATAGTTGTTCATACTTAGTTGATTGAGATGCCATGTTAGTACTTACTCAAAGTAGAATGCATATTTTTGATTATATGCCTACCATGTGTTATACAATTGCAAGTTTTTATCTTATATTCACGTTTTTGGTTATACCTTACTTGGTAGGTATACATGATAGTAGTTTGATGATATCATGCGTAGTTCTGTATCCTATGTTGTTGCAAGTGTAAGTGGTACTAGATAGGTAATGCAAGTCATCTTTGTTATTCCTTCTATGATATCTCATTGCTTGATGTTCTTGATGCCATGGCATAGATGTTCACTTTCTTACATGCTAATTGCTTACTCGGTGTGCTTACTTGTCATAACTAGTATGTAAGCTTATGTGCTCTTGCCATTCTTGACATTCATGTTAGTTGATATCAACTAAGTTATCTTATTGTTGTGAGTTGTATTCTATTGGGTTCATACTTTGGCATTCCGTGTAATGATCATTTATACTTAGCGTTATACATTTGTATCTTGTTATTGCATTGTTGTATGCCTAGCGTTTGATATATTTTGTTTACCTTTCTATTGCATTATGATATGCCTAGACATATTTCATGCAAGTAATCTTTCATGTCTTATGATGTTGCATTTGTTGTAGTTGCTTAGTTTAGTTCTTCCTTATAGATGTTTAACTTCATTACATCTTAGTCTTATGACTGTTTTAATACTTGTTGCTATATGACTCATATACTTAGGACGAGTCATATGTCATGTGAGTAAGTTGTGCTTTGATCACACACTCAGTGTGTGCATCATGCTCTGTTATTGTAAGCATGTGGTGATAATATTATTGCTAGTGGTTATTGATATTAGTTGTTCTTTATTATTAAGACCATGTAATAGTTTTGTATCTTCTCATGAGCACTTGTATGTTGAATGCTTGTGTTATATTAGTAAATACATCTTTATGATCCTATACTCACATGCCGTGGGTGAGATGTTGGGGAACGCAGTAATTTCGAAAATTTTCCTACGCACACGCAAGATCATGGTGATGCACAGCAACGAGAGGGGAGAGTGTAGTCTACGTACCAACGCAGACCGACTGCGGAAGCGATCACACAACGTAGAGGAAGTAGTCGTACGTCTTCTTCCCGATCCGACCGATCCAAGCACCGTTACTCCGGCACCTCCGAGTTCTTAGCACACGTTCAGCTCGATGACGTTCCTCGGGCTCCGATCCAGCAAAGCGTCGAGGAAGAGTTCCGTCAGCACGACGGCGTGATGACGATCTTGATGTACTACCGACGCAGGGCTTCGCCTAAGCACTGTAACGGTATGATCGAGGTGGAATTTGGTGGCAGGGGGCACCGCACACGGCTAAGGAACGATCTCAAGGATCAACTTGTGTGTCTTGGGGTGCCCCCTGCCCCCGTATATAAAGGTTGGAGGAGGGGGAGCCGGCCGGCCAGGGAGAGGAGGCGCAGGGGAGTCCTACTCCCACCGGGAGTAGGACTCCTCCCTCCAATCCTAATCCTATTAGGACTCCCGGGGGGAAAAGGAGAGAGAAGGGGGGCCGGCCCCCTATCCTAGTCCTACTAGGACTTGGGGAAAGGGGGGGCGCCGGCCAGCTTGTGGGCTTCCCTTTTCTCTTTTCCACTAAGGCCCAATAGGCCCATTAGTCTCCCGGGGGGTTCCGGTAACCCTCCCGGTATTCCGGTAAAATCCCGATTTCACCCGGAACACTTCCTATGTCCAAACATAGGCTTCCAATATATCAATCTTTGCGTCTCGACCATTTCGAGACTCCTCGTCATGTCCGTGATCTCATCCGGGACTCCGAACAACCTTCGGTACATCAAAATGCATAAACTCATAATAACTGTCATCGTAACGTTAAGCGTGCGGACCCTACGGTTCGAGAACAATGTAGACATGACCGAGACACGTCTCCGGTCAATAACCAATAGCGGGACCTGGATGCCCATATTGGCTCCTACATATTCTACGAAGATCTTTATCGGTCAGACCGCATAACAACATACGTTGTTCCCTTTGTCATCGGTATGTTACTTGCCCGAGATTCGATCGTCGGTATCCAATACCTAGTTCAATCTCGTTACCGGCAAGTCTCTTTACTCGTTCCGTAATACATCATCTCACAACTAACATATTAGTTGCAGTGCTTGCAAGGCTTATGTGATGTGCATTACCGAGAGGGCCCAGAGATACCTCTCCGACAATCGGAGTGACAAACCCCAATCTCGAAATACGCCAACCCAACATCTACCATTGGAGACACCTGTAGTACTCCTTTATAATCACCCAGTTACGTTGTGACGTTTGGTAGTACCCAAAGTGTTCCTCCGGTAAACGGGAGTTGCATAATCTCATAGTTATAGGAACATGTATAAGTCATGAAGAAAGCAATAGCAACATACTAAACGATCGGGTGCTAAGCTAATGGGATGGGTCATGTCAATCAGATCATTCAACTAATGATGTGACCTCGTTAATCAAATAACAACTATTTGTTCATGGTTAGGAAACATAACCATCTTTGATTAACGAGCTAGTCTAGTAGAGGCATACTAGTGACACTCTGTTGGTCTATGTATTCACACATGTATTATGTTTCCGGTTAATACAATTCTAGCATGAATAATAAACATTTATCATGATGTAAGGAAATAAATAATAACTTTATTATTGCCTCTAGGGCATATTTCCTTCAGTCTCCCACTTGCACTAGAGTCAATAATCTAGATTACACTGTAATGATTCTAACACCCATGGAGCCTTGGTGCTGATCATGTTTTGCTCGTGGAAGAGGCTTAGTCAACGGGTCTGCAACGTTCAGATCCATATGTATCTTGCAAATCTCTATGTCTCCCACCTGGACTAAATCCCGGATGGAGTTGAAGCGTCTCTTGATGTGTTTGGTCCTCTTGTGAAATCTGGATTCCTTTGCCAAGGCAATTGCACCAGTATTGTCACAGAAGATTTTCATTCGACCCGATGCACTAGGTATGACACCTAGATCGGATATGAACTCCTTCATCCAGACTCCTTCGTTTGCTGCTTCCGAAGCAGCTATGTACTCCGCTTCACATGTAGATCCCGCTACGACGCTTTGTTTAGAACTGCACCAACTGACAGCTCCACCGTTTAAAGTAAACATGTATCCGGTTTGCGATTTAGAATCGTCCGGATCAGTGTCAAAGCTTGCATCAACGTAACCTCTTACGGTGAGCTCTTTGTCACCTCCATATATGAGAAACATATCCTTAGTCCTTTTCAGGTATTTCAGGATGTTCTTGACCGCTGTCCAGTGATCCATTCCTGGATTACTTTGGTACCTCCCTGCTAAACTTATAGCAAGGCACACATCAGGTCTGGTACACAGCATTGCATACATGATAGAGCCTATGGCTGAAGCATAGGGAACATCTTTCATTTTCTCTCTATCTTCTGCAGTGGTCGGGCATTGAGTCTTACTCAATTTCATACCTTGTAACACAGGCAAGAACCCTTTCTTTGCTTGATCCATTTTGAACTTCTTCAAAATTTTGTCAAGGTATGTGCTCTGTGAAAGTCCAATTAAGCGTTTTGATCTATCTCTATAGATCTTTATGCCTAATATGTAAGCAGCTTCCCCGAGGTCTTTCATCGAAAAACTTTTATTCAAGTATCCCTTTATGCTATCCAGAAATTCTATATCATTTCCAATTAGCAATATGTCATCCACATATAATATCAGAAATGCTACAGAGCTCCCACTCACTTTCTTGTAAATACAGGCTTCTCCAAAAGTGTGTATAAAGCCAAATGCTTTGATCACACTATCAAAGCGTTTATTCCAACTCCGAGATGCTTGCACCAGTCCATAAATGGATCGCTGGAGTTTGCATACTTTGTTAGCTCCCTTTGGATCGACAAAACCTTCTGGTTGTATCATATACAACTCTTCTTCCAGAAATCCATTCAGGAATGCAGTTTTGACATCCATCTGCCATATTTCATAATCATAAAATGCGGCAATTGCTAACATTATTCTGACGGACTTAAGCATCGCTACGGGTGAGAAGGTCTCATCGTAGTCAACTCCTTGAACTTGCCGAAAACCTTTCGCGACAAGTCGAGCTTTATAGACAGTAATATTACCGTCAGCGTCAGTCTTTTTCTTGAAGATCCATTTATTCTCAATTGCTTGCCGATCATCGGGCAAGTCAACCAAAGTCCATACTTTGTTTTCATACATGGATCCCATCTCAGATTTCATGGCCTCAAGCCATTTTGCGGAATCTGGGCTCACCATCGCTTCTTCATAGTTCGTAGGTTCATCATGATCTAGCATCATGACTTCCAGAACTGGATTACCGTACCACTCTGGTGCGGATCTCACTCTGGTTGATCTACGTGGTTCAGTAGTATCTTGTTCTGAAGCTTCATGATCATCATCATTAGCTTCCTCACTGATTGGTATAGGTGTCGCAGAAACAGTTTTCTGTGATGTACTATTTTCCAATAAGGGAGCAGGTACAGTTACCTCGTCAAGTTCTACTTTCCTCCCACTCACTTCTTTCGAGAGAAACTCCTTCTCTAGAAAGTTTCCGAACTTAGCAACAAAAGTCTTGCCTTCGGATCTGTGATAGAAGGTGTATCCAATAGTTTCCTTTGGATATCCTATGAAGACACACTTCTCCGATTTGGGTTCGAGCTTATCAGGTTGAAGCTTTTTCACATAAGCATCGCAGCCCCAAACTTTAAGAAACGACAACTTTGGTTTCTTGCCAAACCATAGTTCATAAGGTGTCGTCTCAACGGATTTTGATGGTGCCCTGTTTAACGTGAATGCGGCCGTCTCTAAAGCATAACCCCAAAACGATAGCGGTAAATCAGTAAGAGACATCATAGATCGCACAATATCTAGTAAAGTACGATTACGACGTTCGGACACACCATTACGTTGTGGTGTTCCGGGTGGCGTGAGTTGCGAAACTATTCCACAATTTTTCAAATGTACACCAAACTCGTAACTCAAATATTCTCCTCCACGATCAAATCGTAGAAACTTTATTTTCTTGTTACGGTGATTTTCAACTTCACTCTGAAATTCTTTGAACTTTTCAAATGTTTCAGACTTATGTTTCATTAAGTAGATATACCCATATCTGCTTAAATCATCTGTGAAGGTGAGAAAATAACGATATCCGCCACGAGCCTCAATATTCATCGGACCACATACATCGGTATGTATGATTTCCAATAAATCTGTTGCTCTCTCCATAGTACCGGAGAACGGTGTTTTAGTCATCTTGCCTATGAGGCACGGTTCGCAAGTACCAAGTGATTCATAATCAAGTGGTTCCAACAGCCCATCAGTATGGAGTTTCTTCATGCGCTTTACACCGATATGACCTAAACGGCAGTGCCACAAGTAAGTTGCACTATCATTATTAACTTTGCATCTTTTGGCTTCTACATTATGAATATGTGTATCACTATCTTCGAGATTCAACAAGAATAGACCACTCTTCAAGGGTGCATGACCATAAAAGATATTATTCATATAAATAGAACAACCATTATTCTCTGATTTAAATGAATAACCGTCTCGCATTAAACAAGATCCAGATATAATGTTCATGCTCAACGCTGGCACCAAATAACAATTATTTAGGTCTAATATTAATCCCGAAGGTAGATGTAGAGGTAGCGTGCCGACCGCGATCACATCGACTTTGGAACCGTTTCCCACGCGCATCGTCACCTCGTCCTTTGCTAGCGTCCGCTTATTCTGTAGTCCCTGTTTCGAGTTGCAAATATTAGCAACAGAACCAGTATCAAATACCCAGGTGCTACTGCGAGCTCTAGTAAGGTACACATCAATAACATGTATATCACATATACCTTTGCTCACTTTGCCATCCTTCTTATCCGCCAAATACTTGGGGCAGTTCCGCTTCCAGTGACCAGTCTGCTTGCAGTAGAAGCACTCTGTTTCAGGCTTATGTCCAGACTTGGGTTTCTTCTCCTGAGCAGCAACTTGCTTGCTGTTCTTCTCGAAGTTTCCCTTCTTCTTCCCTTTGCCCTTTTTCTTGAAACTAGTGGTTTTGCTAACCATCAACACTTGATGCTCCTTCTTGATTTCTACCTCCGCAGCTTTCAGCATTGCGAAGAGCTCGGGAATAGTCTTGTTCATCCCTTGCATATTATAGTTTATCATGAAGCTCTTGTAGCTTGGTGGCAGTGATTGGAGAATTCTGTCAATGACGCAGTCATCTGGAAGATTAACTCCCATCTGAATCAAGTGATTATTATACCCAGACATCTTGAGTATATGCTCACTGACAGAACTGTTCTCCTCCATCTTACAGCTATAGAACTTATTGGAGACTTCATATCTCTCAATTCGGGCATTTGCTTGAAATATTAACTTCAACTCCTGGAACATCTCATATGCTCCATGACGTTCAAAACGTCGTTGAAGTCCCGATTCTAAGCCGTAAAGCATGGCACACTGAACTATTGAGTAGTCATCAGCTTTGCTCTGCCAGACGTTCATAACATCTTGCGTTGCTCCAGCAGCAGGCCTGTCACCCAGCGGTGCTTCCAGAACGTAATTCTTCTGTGCAGCAATGAGGATAATCCTCAGGTTACGGACCCAGTCCGTGTAATTGCTACCATCATCTTTCAACTTTGCTTTCTCAAGGAACGCATTAAAATTCAACGGAACAATAGCACGAGCCATCTATCTACAATCAACACAAGCAAGCAAGATACTATCAGGTACTAAGTTCATGATAAGTTTAAGTTCAGTTAATCAAATTACTTAGGAACTCCCACTTAGATAGACATCCCTCTAATCCTCTAAGTGATCACGTGATCCAAATCAACTAAACCATAACCGATCATCACGTGAGATGGAGTAGTTTTCAATGGTGAACATCGTTATGTTGATCATATCTACTATATGATTCACGCTCGACCTTTCGGTCTCCGTGTTCCGAGGCCATATCTGTATATGCTTGGCTCGTCAAGTATAACCCGAGTATTCTGCGTGTGCAACTGTTTTGCACCCGTTGTATTTGGACGTAGAGCTTATCACACCCGATCATCACGTGGTGTCTGGGCACGACGAACTTTGGCAACGGTGCATACTCGGGGAGAACACTTCTTGATAATTTAGTGAGAGATCATCTTATAATGCTACCGTCAATCAAAGCAAGATAAGATGCATAAAAGGATAAACATCACATGCAATCAATATAAGTGATATGATATGGCCATCATCATCTTGTGCTTGTGATCTCCATCTCCAAAGCACCGTCATGATCACCATCGTCACCGGCGCGACACCTTGATCTCCATCGTAGCATCGTTGTCGTCTCGCCAATCTCATGCTTCCACGACTATCACTACCGTTTAGTAATAAAGTAAAGCATTACATCGCGATTGCATTGCATACAATAAAGCGACAACCATATGGCTCCTGCCAGTTGCCGATAACTCGGTTACAAAACATGATCATCTCATACAATAAAATCAGCATCATGCCTTGACCATATCACATCACAACATACCCTGCAAAAACAAGTTAGACGTCCTCTACTTGGTTGTTGCAAGTTTTACGTGGCTGCTACGGGCTTAAGTAAGAACTCATCTCTCCTACGCATCGAAACCACAACGATAGTTCGTCAAATAGACTCCGTTTTAACCTTCTCAAGGACCGGGCGTAGTCACACTTGGTTCAACTAAAGTTGGAGAGGCAGTCTTCCGCAAGCCATCTGTGTGCAAAGCACGTCGAGGGAACCGGTCTCGCGTAAGAGTACGCGTAAGGTTGGTCCGGATCGTCTCACCCAACAATACCGCCGAACCAAAGTATGACATGCTGGTAGGCAGTATGACTTGTATCGCCCACAACTCACTTGTGTTCTACTCGTGCAAATAACATCAAACCATAAAACCTAGGCTCGGATGCCACTGTTGGGTAACGTAGTAATTTCAAAAAATTTCCTACGCACACGCAAGATCATGGTGATGCATAGCAACGAGGGGGAGAGTCTGATCTACGTACCCTTGTAGATTGCAATGGAAGCGTTGACACAACGTAGAGGAAGTAGTCGTACGTCTTCTTCCCGATCCGACCGATCCAAGCACCGTTACTCCGGCACCTCCGAGTTCTTAGCACACGTTCAGCTCGATGACGTTCCTCGGGCTCCGATCCAGCAAAGCGTCGAGGAAGAGTTCCGTCAGCACGACGGCGTGATGACGATCTTGATGTACTACCGACGCAGGGCTTCGCCTAAGCACTGTAACGGTATGATCGAGGTGGAATTTGGTGGCAGGGGGCACCGCACACGGCTAAGGAACGATCTCAAGGATCAACTTGTGTGTCTTGGGGTGCCCCCTGCCCCCGTATATAAAGGTTGGAGGAGGGGGAGCCGGCCGGCCAGGGAGAGGAGGCGCAGGGGAGTCCTACTCCCACCGGGAGTAGGACTCCTCCCTCCAATCCTAATCCTATTAGGACTCCCGGGGGGAAAAGGAGAGAGAAGGGGGGCCGGCCCCCTATCCTAGTCCTACTAGGACTTGGGGAAAGGGGGGGCGCCGGCCAGCTTGTGGGCTTCCCTTTTCTCTTTTCCACTAAGGCCCAATAGGCCCATTAGTCTCCCGGGGGGTTCCGGTAACCCTCCCGGTATTCCGGTAAAATCCCGATTTCACCCGGAACACTTCCTATGTCCAAACATAGGCTTCCAATATATCAATCTTTGCGTCTCGACCATTTCGAGACTCCTCGTCATGTCCGTGATCTCATCCGGGACTCCGAACAACCTTCGGTACATCAAAATGCATAAACTCATAATAACTGTCATCGTAACGTTAAGCGTGCGGACCCTACGGTTCGAGAACAATGTAGACATGACCGAGACACGTCTCCGGTCAATAACCAATAGCGGGACCTGGATGCCCATATTGGCTCCTACATATTCTACGAAGATCTTTATCGGTCAGACCGCATAACAACATACGTTGTTCCCTTTGTCATCGGTATGTTACTTGCCCGAGATTCGATCATCGGTATCCAATACCTAGTTCAATCTCGTTACCGGCAAGTCTCTTTACTCGTTCCGTAATACATCATCTCACAACTAACATATTAGTTGCAGTGCTTGCAAGGCTTATGTGATGTGCATTACCGAGAGGGCCCAGAGATACCTCTCCGACAATCGGAGTGACAAACCCCAATCTCGAAATACGCCAACCCAACATCTACCATTGGAGACACCTGTAGTACTCCTTTATAATCACCCAGTTACGTTGTGACGTTTGGTAGTACCCAAAGTGTTCCTCCGGTAAACGGGAGTTGCATAATCTCATAGTTATAGGAACATGTATAAGTCATGAAGAAAGCAATAGCAACATACTAAACGATCGGGTGCTAAGCTAATGGGATGGGTCATGTCAATCAGATCATTCAACTAATGATGTGACCTCGTTAATCAAATAACAACTATTTGTTCATGGTTAGGAAACATAACCATCTTTGATTAACGAGCTAGTCTAGTAGAGGCATACTAGTGACACTCTGTTGGTCTATGTATTCACACATGTATTATGTTTCCGGTTAATACAATTCTAGCATGAATAATAAACATTTATCATGATGTAAAGAAATAAATAATAAGTTTATTATTGCCTCTAGGGCATATTTCCTTCATGAGATGTGTATTATTGTTAAGTTGTTTAATCAGTTTGTACCATTGTTATTGGTTTATCTATTATTATATAAGTGCTTACCAATAGCAGTTATGATTGGGGTTTAGTACTTGTTTGTTGTTAACCATTATACATATTTGGATTCATCCAAATATTTATGTGTGGTCGATTATTACGCTTACTCATACCATGTCTAGGATAGTTGTTCATCCATTTGTTCCATGTGCTATATAGTTTCTTGTTAATTGTTTGACAAATGAAATGGTTTGGTACAATGGAGTGATCATATTTTATCTAAATATTTACTTGTGGTTAACTTTTAGGTTTATCATGTCATGTTGTGTTTGTGTAGTTAAATGCATAGGACAGTTCTTTTGTTATGTGTGTTGATGCCATTGATTTTGTTATATATTTAGGTGTGATGTGTAGTGGTACTACTAGTGGTTAGTACCATAGTTTGTATTAGAACGTTAGTATTGTTGGCAAGCCTTGATTATCCATCATCAACTAAACCATTTCAATTTATGGAGTCCTCTACTTACCTTTCAGTCATGTTATCTCCTTTTGGAATCTCCATCTTGATCAGTATCTTGCTATCCATCCACTCTTAATTTGTTTTGGATGTTATTTGGATTTTCTATTGCTTTTGTATTTATTGTTTGTCTTTTTCTATCGTTGCGACGAGTAGGGAGTGACGACGATGTTGCACATGGACAGAACCAGGTTACTGAAGAAGGACTCAACAACAAAGGCATGCCTCCTTCTTTGATCATACTTATCCTATGGTTTAAAAAATTGCATTGAGTTTTATTGTTGCTATGTGCATGCTATTTTAATTCTCATAGCTAGCGTGTCGATTGACACATTTAACTTGATCCGCTTGTCGCCTATTTACTTGACACCTGAGTAGAAGTATATAATTCCGGTAGAGTAGAAATGCTTAGCCATGCTTATCAACCTATAGGTACTTTGTTGAATGACCTTTGAGTTATTGACATTTGAAACTTGACGCTGAGCTAGGCCAGTTGGCCTTGTTGATCTTCTCTATCCTCTTCTACTCTGGGTGAAATTTACCATATGAATACTGGCGCGGGCGATAGCTGAATCAAGGATTGAAGGAGCGATTGGCCGCCCATCACGAGTTGAAGGGGGCAATCAGTCGTCCGTGCCGCATGAGGCCTAATAAGTCTTGGATTTGAAGATTGTGTTAACAGTACAACCACATGCTATATGGGCACTGGCTTTGTTGATTAGTTAGTTCACTCTTATTGTCGTCATCGCCGTACCGCAGATGGGATAGCTGCCTTGCAAGGAGTGTCCTCAGCACAAAAGGGGGGCCCAGACTGTGAACTGCGGTTACTTCCATGTTGAAACCTAGTGGGCTTGGCACAATAAGTTTGGTCTAATGAAAGACCTCGTCACAATCTCCCTGCCGGTATACCAAATGGTGTACTACGCTAGCGGCCACTGGTGGCAACAAGTCGGGATTGTGTCGTGTGGGTAAAGTGTACAACCTCTGCAGAGTGTAAAACTATTCGAATAGCCGTGTACACGGTCAAGGGCTACACATGAATCTTTCTTGACGTACAGGACCTGTCTTGCTTATTCCCTCTTTGCCCCTATTCTTGGAACCTATGAAGAGTGTGAGTTGATCGAGGATCCTCACTTTGATGAAAGTTATTCTAGAGATAAAACATGTTTTCATCTAAAACTGCTTTTATCCAACTATTATGCTATTTCAAACAAAATTAGCTTTACGCAAATGAGTCATACAGCCTTCCTTTGAAGCCACATGTAGCTATTAGGTCCTTCCCTGAGGGAGGCATGTTCAGTATGTAATGTACTCATCGCAATAATTTTGTTGACAACAGAGTTCCATGAAGACGAAGGTGATGACTACGACTACTATGGCGACCCGTAGGAGTGAGGTCAGGTGGACTACATCAACTGCCTGTGGCTGAGATGGAGTCACTATGCATTTTACTTTTCGCTGTTTCTGATTGTAAATGTCATGAGACATCTCACTAGGTATGTCTTGTGACAAATATACTACTTGTAATTCTTTTACGCATTCTGCAATGATACCATTTCACTGTGTTGTCAACAATGATCCTGGGGTTGACAAATATACACAGGAGGATCTGGAAGTTAATTCCAGGTTCTCACACTATCTATGTCGAAGATCATATAACGATCTATGTGTAAGACAATTAATCCCGTAGGATCTACTTAACAGATCGTAAGCTAGACACTAGATCACCTAATTGCATCAATCAGAAAGATAGATTAGGCTCGTACCACCAATCGAAGCAGCCATTGGTGTCGACAAGGCAAAGTCTCGTGCCTGCTCGATGCAGGCTTGATGCAGGCTTGATGTAGATGCTCGCTGCAGGTAGCGGCGGCCCTTCGGGCACCACCAGCACTGCCCTGGAACAGGGGCAGAGCTTGGAGATGATCTTCCCGTCATGCAGCGCTCCCCCAGATCGGTTAGGCTTTTGGGATGTGGGGAGCAGGAGTGAACCGTACGAGAACTAGTCTAACATAGGTGCCGTCTGCTCCCCCATCTTTTATGTGCGCTGGCGACAGGGGACCAAGACCACTTGTTGGTTAGGGTGCCCCGGATCAGGGCGCGTAAGTTGGGATCGAGGGGTGCGAGCGTTGGTTCATGACCTCCCTGTTTCCCTCTTTAACGTAACTTATTTTTGGTCCTTTTATTTTCATTTTTGGCCCATTGGGACTTTAGATCAATACCAACATTCCCCCCCTTGATCGTTAGGCTCAATAACTTTTGTCCATTCTCCATAGAAATAATATACCAGTGTAAGGTGTTACAACAGCCGATGAAAAGGCATTGAACCTCAATACTCATAGCACACGTCCTATTTCGAAATGGAAAAACATTTTACTCATTGGGAGTGGTTTATATTAGTGGTCCCATAATTCCAGAATCAAAAGGCTTCCAATAATCCCATGCCGACTACATGCTCACGAAATATATTGGGTGGTAAGCCTTTAGTAAGTGGATCCGCCAGCATACGTGTCGTACTGATATGCTTAATATTAATAGTTTGATCATGGATTCTATGTTGAACAACACGATACTTTAGGTCAATGTGTCTGGCAGCGGCACTTGACTTGTTGTTATTCGCATAGAAGACTGCGGGTTCATTATCGCAGTACAATGTCAGTGGTTTGGAAATGTTGTCAACCACTTTAAGTCCAGGAAGGAAATTCTTTAGGAATACAGCCTGCCCGGTGGCCTCAAAACATGCTAGATATTTTGCCATCATCGTAGATGAGGAAACTATCTTTTGCTTGGAGCTTTTCCATGATATGGCTCCTCCAGCAAGTGTGAATATATAACCTGACGTGGATTTCATACTATCCACACACCCGGCAAGATCAGAGTCTGAATAACCAATAACTTCCAGGTTATCGGACTTTCTACATGTAAGCATGAATTTTTTAGTACCTTTCATATAATGCAAGACTTTCTTTGCGGCCTTCCAGTGGTCCGGTCCTGGATTGGATTGAAATCTGTCAAGCATCCCGGTTACAAAAGCTAAGTCAGGGCGTGTACATACTTGAGCATACATGATGCTTCCGACAGCTGAACCATAAGGAACCGACTTCATCTGATCAGTTTCATTTTGGTTGCTCGGACATTGGAATGTCCCAAACTTATCGCCCTTAACTATGGGGGCGGGTGAGGAAGAGCACTTATGCATATTGAATTTCTTTAGTACTCTCTCAAAGTATGCCTTTTGCGATAGTCCTAATGTTCCTTTGGACCTATCTCGATGAATCTCGATGACAAGTCCATACAAGGCTTCACCGAGATCCTTCATGTCAAATTTTGAGGACAGAAATCTCTTGGTCTCATGCAGCATATCTTTATCGCTGCAAGCCAATAGAATATCATCCACATATAGAACTAAAAATGTGAACCTAGTGCCTTTAAATTTAACACATATGCAGTTGTCCACTTCATTCTCTTTAAAACCAAAAGTTCTAATAATCTCGTCGAACTTTAGGTACCACTGCCTTGAATCTTGCTTCAAGCCATATAAGGATTTCTTTAAACAACATGCCTTTACATCCATTCAAAAATGTTCTTTTAAGTCATAATGTTCTTTAAACAACATGCCTCAAGCCATAATGTTCTTTTCCTTCCATGACAAAACCTTCAGGTTGAATCATGTAAACTTATTCTTTTAAGTCACCATTCAAAAATGATGTCTTTACATCCATTTGATGCAGCTCCAAATCATAATGAGCTACAAGTGCCATGACAATTCTAAAAGAATCTTTGGATGACACAGGCGAGAAGTTCTCCTTATAATCGATTCCTTCTCTCTGTGTAAAACCCTTTGCTACAAGTCCCGCTTTGAACCTTTCGACGTTCCCTTTGGAGTCATATTTGGTTTTGTAGACCCACTTGCAGCCTACCCTTTTGGCTCCATCAGGAACTTCTACTAAGTCCTAAACATCATTCGAGCTCATAGATTTCAATTCGTCTTCCATGGCCACCAACCATTTGGACAAGTCTTCACTTTTAGTGGCTTCTTTGTATGAGGTCGAATCTTGTGCCTTCCCTATGTCATTTTCATCCTCACACATGAAAGTGGCATAATCACTAGAGATGGCCTTTTTCTTTCCCCGTTGTGATCTTCTCGTAGGCTCATTAGTATGTTCGTTTTCTCTTCCTGAGAAGGTTGAGGATTAACATTGGGTTGAGGCTCATTATTTGGCTGAGGATCCTCATCATGATGAGAATCTTCATTATGTTGAGGCTCCTCGTCGGATTGAGGATCCACTTCAGGTTCGGGGTCACCAGTAGGTGTCTCGTGCATATTAGGCATAGGGATAAAGTTCTGTTGGATAGTCGGGGTTGGAACATGAAGGAAATATGCCCTAGAGGCAATAATAAAGTTATTATTTATTTCCTTATATCATGATAAATGTTTATTATTCATGCTAGAATTGTATTAACCGGAAACATAATACATGTGTGAATACATAGACAAACAGAGTGTCACTAGTATGCCTCTACTTGACTAGCTCGTTAATCAAAGATGGTTATGTTTCCTAACCATGAACAAAGAGTTGTTATTTGATTAACGAGGTCACATCATTAGTTGAATGATCTGATTGACATGACCCATTCCATTAGCTTAGCACCCGATCGTTTAGTATGTTGCTATTGCTTTCTTCATGACTTATACATGTTCCTATGACTATGAGATTATGCAACTCCCGTTTGCCAGAGGAACACTTTGGGTGCTACCAAACGTCACAACGTAACTGGGTGATTATAAAGGAGTACTACAGGTGTTTCCAATGGTAGATGTTGGGTTGGCGTATTTCGAGAATAGGATTTGTCACTCCGATTGTCGGAGAGGTACCTCTGGGCCCTCTCGGTAATACACATCACATAAGCCTTGCAAGCATTATAACTAAGATGTTAGTTGTCAGATGATGTATTACAGAACGAGTAAAGAGACTTGCCGGTAACGAGATTGAACTAGGTATTGGATACCGACGATCGAATCTCGGGCAAGTAACATACCGATGACAAAGGGAACAACGTATGTTGTTATGCGGTCTGACCGATAAAGATCTTCGTAGAATATGTAGGAGCCAATATGGGCATCCAGGTCCCACTATTGGTTATTGACCGAAGACGTGTCTCGGTCATGTCTACATTGTTCTCGAACCGTAGGGTCCGCACGCTTAACGTTACGATGACAGTTATTATGAGTTTATGCATTTTGATGTACCAAAGGTTGTTCGGAGTCCCGGATGTGATCACAGACATGACGAGGAGTCTCGAAATGGTCGAGACATAAAGATTGATATATTGGAAGCCTATGTTTGGACATCGGAAGTGTTCCGGGTGAAATCGGGAATTTTACCGGAGTACCGGGAGGTTACCGGAACCCCCCGGGAACCAAATGGGCCTTATTGGGCCTTAGTGGAAAGGTGAAAGGGGCAGCCCAAGGTGGGCTGCGCGCCTGGGCAGCCCAAGGTGGGCTGCGCGCCTCCCCCCCTCCCCTAGTCCTATTAGGACTAGGAGAGGTGGCCGGCCCCCTTCTCCCTCTCTCTCTCTCTCTCGAGGAGTCCTATTAGGAATAGGATTGGGGGGGAGTCCTACTCCCGGTAGGAGTAGGACTCCTCCTGCGCCCTCCTCTCCTTGGCCGGCCAGCCCTCCCCCTGGCAACCTTTATATACGGGGGCAGGGGGCACCTCTAGACACACAAGTTGATCATTGAGATCGTTCCTTAGCCGTGTGCGGTGCCCCCTGCCACCAAATTCCACCTCGATCATATCGTCGTAGTGCTTAGGCAAAGCCCTACATCGGTAGTACATCAAGATCGTCACCACGCCGTCGTGCTGACGGAACTCTTCCTCGACGCTTTGCTGGATCGGAGCCCGAGGATCGTCATCGAGCTGAACGTGTGCTAAGAACTCGGAGGTGCCGGAGTAACGGTGCTTGGATCGGTCGGACCGGGAAGAAGACGTACAACTACTTCCTCTACGTTGTGTCAACGCTTCCGTTGCAATCTACAAGGGTACGTAGATCAGACTCTCCCCCTCGTTGCTATGCATCACCATGATCTTGCGTGTGCGTAGGAAATTTTTTGAACTTACTACGTTACCCAACAGTGGCATCCGAGCCTAGGTTTTATGGTTTGATGTTATTTGCACGAGTAGAACACAAGTGAGTTGTGGGCGATACAAGTCATACTGCCTACCAGCATGTCATACTTTGGTTCGGCGGTATTGTTGGACGAGACGACCCGGACCAACCTAACGCGTACGCTTACGCGAGACCGGTTCCCTCGACGTGCTTTGCACATAGATGGCTTGCGGGCCACTGTCTCTCCAACTTTAGTTGAACCGAGTATGGCTACGCCCGGTCCTTGAGAAGGTTAAAACGGAGTCTATTTGACAAACTATCGTTGTGGTTTTGATGCGTAGGTGAGATGAGTTCTTGCTTAAGCCCGTAGCAGCCACGTAAAACTTGCAACAACAAAGTAGAGGACGTCTAACTTGTTTTTGCAGGGCATGTTGTGATGTGATATGGTCAAGGCATGATGCTGATTTTTATTGTATGAGATGATCATGTTTTGTAACCAAGTTATCGGCAACTGGCAGGAGCCATATGGTTGTCGCTTTATTGTATGCAATGCAATCGCGATGTAATGCTTTACTTTATTGCTAAGCAGTAGTAATAGTCGTGGAAGCATAAGATTGGCGAGACGACAACGATGCTACGATGGAGATCAAGGTGTCGCGCCGGTGACGATGGTGATCATGACGGTGCTTCGGAGATGGAGATCACAAGCACAAAATGATGATGGCCATATCAGATCACTTATATTGATTGCATGTGATGTTTATCTTTTATGCATCTTATCTTGCTTTGATTGATGGTAGCATTATAAGATGATCTCTCACTAAATTATCAAGAAGTGTTCTACCTGAGTATGCACCGTTGCGAAAGTTCTTCGTGCTGAGACACCACGTGATGACCGGGTGTGATAGGCTCTACGTTCAAATACAACGGGTGCAAAACAGTTGCACACGCGGAATACCCAGGTTATACTTGACGAGCCAAGCATATACAGATATGGCCTCGGAACACGGAGACCGAAAGGTCGAGCGTGAATTATATAGTAGATATGATCAACATAATGATGTTCACCGATGAAACTACTCCATCTCACGTGATGATCGGACATGGTTTAGTTGATTTGGATCACGTGATCACTTAGAAGATTAGAGGGATGTCTATCTAAGTGGGAGTTCTTAAGTAATATGATTAATTGAACTTAAATTTATCATGAACTTAGTACCTGATAGTATCTTGCTTGTTTATGTTGATTGTAGATAGATGGCTCGTGCTGTTGTTCCGTTGAATTTTAATGCGTTCCTTGAGAAAGCAAAGTTGAAAGATGATGGTAGCAATTACACGGACTGGGTCCGTAACTTGAGGATTATCCTCATTGCTGCAGAGAAGAATTACGTCCTGGAAGCACCGCTGGGTGCCAGGCCTGCTGCTGGAGCAATACCAGATGTTCTGAACGTCTGGCAGAGCAAAGCTGATGACTACTCGATAGTTCAGTGTGCCATGCTTTACGGCTTAGAATCGGGACTTCAGCGACGTTTTAAACGTCATGGAGCATATGAGATGTTCCAGGAGTTGAAGTTAATATTTCAAGCAAATGCCCGGATTGAGAGATATGAAGTCTCCAATAAGTTCTATAGCTGCAAGATGGAGGAGAACAGTTCTGTCAGTGAGCATATACTCAAAATGTCTGGGTATAACAATCACTTGATTCAGATGGGAGTTAATCTTCCAGATGATTGCGTCATTGACAGAATTCTCCAATCACTGCCACCAAGCTACAAGAGCTTCGTGATGAACTATAATATGCAAGGGATGAACAAGACTATTCCCGAGCTCTTCGCAATGCTGAAAGCTGCGGAGGTAGAAATCAAGAAGGAGCATCAAGTGTTGATGGTTAACAAAACCACTAGTTTCAAGAAAAAGGGCAAAGGGAAGAAGAAGGGGAACTTCAAGAAGAACGGCAATCAAGTTGCTGCTCAGGAGAAGAAACCCAAGTCTGGACCTAAGCCTGAAACCGAGTGCTTCTACTGCAAGCAGACTGGTCACTGGAAGTGGAACTGCCCCAAGTATTTCGCGGATAAGAAGGATGGCAAGGTGAACAAAGGTATATGTGATATACATATTATTGATGTGTACCTTACTAATGCTCGCAGTAGCACCTGGATATTTGATACTGGTTCTGTTGCTAATATTTGCAACTCGAAACAGGGACTACAGATTAAGCGAAGATTAGCTAAGGACGAGGTGACGATGCGCGTGGGAAACGGTTCCAAAGTCGATGTGATCGCGGTCGGCACGCTACCTCTACATCTATCTTCGGGATTAATATTAGACCTAAATAATTGTTATTTGGTGCCAGCGTTGAGCATGAACATTATATCTGGATCTTATTTAATGCGAGACGGTTATTCATTTAAATCGGAGAATAATAGTTGTTCTATTTATATGAGTAATATCTTTTATGGTCATGCACCCTTGAAGAGTGGTCTATTCTTGTTAAATCTCGATAGTAGTGATACACATATTCATAATGTAGAAGCCAAAAGATGCAGAGTTGATAATGATGGTGCAACTTTTTTGTGGCACTGTCGTTTAGGTCATATCGGTGTAAAGCGCATGAAGAAACTCCATACTGATGGACTTTTGGAACCACTTGATTATGAATCACTTGGTACTTGCGAACCGTGCCTCATGGGCAAGATGACCAAAACACCGTTCTCCGGAACTATGGAGAGAGCAACAGATTTATTGGAAATCATACATACCGATGTATGTGGTCCGATGAATGTTGAGGCTCGTGGCGGATATCGTTATTTTCTCACCTTCACAGATGATTTAAGCAGATATGGGTATATCTACTTAATGAAACACAAGTCTGAAACATTTGAAAAGTTCAAGGAATTTCAGAGTGAAGTTGAAAATCATCGTAACAAGAAAATAAAGTTTCTACGATCTGATCGTGGAGGAGAATATTTGAGTTACGAGTTTGGTGTACATTTGAAAAATTGTGGAATAGTTTCGCAACTCACGCCACCCGGAACACCACAGCGTAATGGTGTGTCCGAACGTCGTAATCGTACTTTACTAGATATGGTACGATCTATGATGTCTCTTACTGATTTACCGCTATCATTTTGGGGATACGCTTTAGAGACGGCCGCATTCACGTTAAATAGGGCACCATCAAAATCCATTGAGACGACGCCTTATGAACTGTGGTTTGGCAAGAAACCAAAGTTGTCGTTTCTTAAAGTTTGGGGTTGCGATGCTTATGTGAAAAAGCTTCAACCTGATAAGCTCGAACCCAAATCGGAGAAATGTGTCTTCATAGGATATCCAAAGGAAACTATTGGATACAACTTCTATCACAGATCCGAAGGCAAGACTTTTGTTGCTAAATTCGGAAACATTCTTGAGAAGGAGTTTCTCTCGAAAGAAGTGAGTGGGAGGAAAGTAGAACTTGACGAGGTAACTGTACCCGCTCCCTTATTAGAAAGTAGTACATCACAGAAAACTGTTTCTGCGACACCTACACCAATAAGTGAGGAAGTTAATGATAATGATCATGAAACTTCAGAACAAGATACTACTGAACCTTGTAGATCAACCGGAGCAAGATCCACGCCAGAGTGGTATGGTAATCCAGTTTTGGAAGTCATGCTGCTAGATCATGATGAACCTACGAACTATGAAGAAGCGATGGTGAGCCCAGATTCCGCAAAGTGGCTTGAGGCCATGAAATCTGAGATGGGATCCATGTATGAGAACAAAGTATGGACTTTGGTTGACTTGCCCGATGATCGGCAAGCAATTGAGAATAAATGGATCTTCAAGAAAAAGACTGACGCTGACGGTAATGTTACTGTCTATAAAGCTCGACGTGTTGCAAAAGGTTTTCGACAAGTTCAAGGGGTTGACTACGATGAGACCTTCTCACCCGTAGCGATGCTTAAGTCTGTCCGAATCATGTTAGCAATTGCCGCGTTTCATGATTATGAAATATGGCAGATGGATGTCAAAACTGCATTCCTGAATGGATTTCTAGAAGAAGAGTTGTATACGATGAGACCTTCTCACCCGTAGCGATGCTTAAGTCTGTCCGAATCATGTTAGCAATTGCCGCGTTTCATGATTATGAAATATGGCAGATGGATGTCAAAACTGCATTCCTGAATGGATTTCTAGAAGAAGAGTTGTATATGATGCAACCGGAAGGTTTTGTCGATCCAAAGGGAGCTAACAAAGTGTGCAAACTCCAGCGATCCATTTATGGACTGGTGCAAGCATCTTGGAGTTGGAATAAACGCTTTGATAGTGTGATCAAAGCATTTGGCTTTATACAGACTTTTGGAGAAGCCTGTATTTACAAGAAAGTGAGTGGGAGCTCTGTAGCATTTCTGATATTATATGTGGATGACATATTGCTGATTGGAAATGATATAGAATTTCTGGATAGCATAAAGGGATACTATAGAGATAGATATATATGTGGTGATATTCATTGGTATATGTCTATTGAAAGACCTCGGTGAAGCTGCTTACATATTGGGCATTAAGATCTATAGAGATAGATCAAGACGCTTAATTGGACTTTCACAAAGCACATACCTTGACAAGATTTTGAAGAAGTTCAAAATGGATCAAGCAAAGAAAGGGTTCTTGCCTGTGTTACAAGGTGTGAAGTTGAGTCAGACTCAATGCCCGACCACTTCAGAAGATAGAGAGAAAATGAAAGATGTTCCCTATGCTTCAGCCATAGGCTCTATCATGTATGCAATGCTGTGTACCAGACCTGATGTGTGCCTTGCTATAACTTTAGCAGGGAGGTACCAAAGTAATCCAGGAGTGGATCACTGGACAGCGGTCAAGAACATCCTGAAATACCTGAAAAGGACTAAGGATATATTTCTCGTATATGGAGGTGACAAAGAGCTCACCGTAAGAGGTTACGTTGATGCAAGCTTTGACACTGATCTGGACAATTCTAAATCGCAAACCGGATACGTGTTTACTTTAAACGGTGGAGCTGTCAGTTAGTGCAGTTCTAAACAAAGCGTCGTAGCGGGATCTACATGTGAAGCGGAGTACATAGCTGCTTCGGAAGCAGCGAACGAAGGAGTCTGGATGAAGGAGTTCATATCCGATCTAGGTGTCATACCTAGTGCATCGGGTCCAATGAAAATCTTTTGTGACAATACTGGTGCAATTGCCTTGGCAAAGGAATCCAGGTTTCACAAAAAGGACCAAACACATCAAGAGACGCTTCAACTCCATCCGGGATCTAGTCCAGGTGGGAGACATAGAGATTTGCAAGATACATACGGATCTGAATGTTGCAGACCCGTTGACTAAGCCTCTTCCACGAGCAAAACATGATCAGCACCAAGGCTCCATGGGTGTTAGAATCATTACTGTGTAATCTAGATTATTGACTCTAGTGCAAGTGGGAGACTGAAGGAAATATGCCCTAGAGGCAATAATAAAGTTATTATTTATTTCCTTATATCATGATAAATGTTTATTATTCATGCTAGAATTGTATTAACCGGAAACATAATACATGTGTGAATACATAGACAAACAGAGTGTCACTAGTATGCCTCTACTTGACTAGCTCGTTAATCAAAGATGGTTATGTTTCCTAACCACGAACAAAGAGTTGTTATTTGATTAACGAGGTCACATCATTAGTTGAATGATCTGATTGACATGACCCATTCCATTAGCTTAGCACCCGATCGTTTAGTATGTTGCTATTGCTTTCTTCATGACTTATACATGTTCCTATGACTATGAGATTATGCAACTCCCGTTTGCCGGAGGAACACTTTGGGTGCTACCAAACGTCACAACGTAACTGGGTGATTATAAAGGAGTACTACAGGTGTTTCCAATGGTAGATGTTGGGTTGGCGTATTTCGAGAATAGGATTTGTCACTCCGATTGTCGGAGAGGTACCTCTGGGCCCTCTCGGTAATACACATCACATAAGCCTTGCAAGCATTATAACTAAGATGTTAGTTGTCAGATGATGTATTACAGAACGAGTAAAGATACTTGCCGGTAACGAGATTGAACTAGGTATTGGATACCGACGATCGAATCTCGGGCAAGTAACATACCGATGACAAAGGGAACAACGTATGTTGTTATGCGGTCTGACCGATAAAGATCTTCGTAGAATATGTAGGAGCCAATATGGGCATCCAGGTCCCGCTATTGGTTATTGACCGGAGACGTGTCTCGGTCATGTCTACATTGTTCTCGAACCGTAGGGTCCGCACGCTTAACGTTACGATGACAGTTATTATGGCTTTATGCATTTTGATGTACCGAAGGTTGTTCGGAGTCCCGAATGTGATCACGGACATGACGAGGAGTCTCGAAATGGTCGAGACATAAAGATTGATATATTGGAAGCCTATGTTTGGACATCGGAAGTGTTCCGGGTGAAATCGGGAATTTTACCGGAGTACCGGGAGGTTACCGGAACCCCCCGGGAACCAAATGGGCCTTATTGGGCCTTAGTGGAAAGGTGAAAGGGGCAGCCCAAGGTGAGCTGCGTGCCTCCCCGCCTCCCCTAGTCCTATTAGGACTAGGAGAGGTGGCCGGGCCCCTTCTCCCTCTCTCTCTCTCGAGGAGTCCTATTAGGAATAGGATTGGGGGGGAGTCCTACTCCCGGTAGGAGTAGGACTCCTCCTGCGCCCTCCTCTCCTTGGCCGGCCAGCCCTCCCCCTGGCAACCTTTATATACGGGGGCAGGGGGCACGTCTAGACACACAAGTTGATCATTGAGATCGTTCCTTAGCCGTGTGTGGTGCCCCCTGCCACCAAATTACACCTCGATCATATCGTCGTAGTGCTTAGGCGAAGCCCTACGTCGGTAGTACATCAAGATCGTCACCACGCCATCGTGCTGACGGAACTCTTCCTCGACGCTTTGCTGGATCGGAGCCCGAGGATCGTCATCGAGCTGAACGTGTGCTAAGAACTCGGAGGTGCCGGAGTAACGGTGCTTGGATCGGTCGGACCGGGAAGAAGACGTACAACTACTTCCTCTATGTTGTGTCAACGCTTCTGTTGCAATCTACAAGGGTACGTAGATCAGACTCTCCCCCTCGTTGCTATGCATCACCATGATCTTGCGTGTGCGTAGGAATTTTTTTGAAATTACTACGTTACCCAACAGAACATACACCCGCTTCTCCTCAAGATCAATCGCCCTAACCTCAACGATTTCATTATCCTCAAAAAATACCACTTGCCTGGTTTCCACAAACTTGGTGGTATGACCTGGGCAATAAAAGCGATATCCTTTTCCTCTATGAGGGTACCCAATGAAAAAACAACTGACTGTGTTTGGGTCCAACTTCTTAATATGTGGATTGAATACTTTAGCTTCAGCTGGGCAGCCCCACACACGCAAGTAATTCAAGCTCGGTTTCTTTCCCGCCCACATCTCATAAGGTGTGCTCGGTGCTGACTTAGTTGGAGCAAGATTCATGATGTGTGCAGTTGTTTTCAATGCCTCCATCCAAAGGCTTACTGGTAAGTTTACATGACTAAGCATGCTACGTACCATATCCATAAGAGTGCGGTTGTGACGCTCAGCGACGCCATTTTGTTGAGGTTCACCAGGCATTGAATATTGGGCAACAATTCCATTTTCAGCAAGATATTTCGCGAATGGTCCTAGAATTTGCCCATAAGGAGCATGCCTCCCATAATATTCTCCCCCGTGATCAGACAGTACTATTTTGATCTTTAGGTTGAGTTGATTTTCAACCTTGGCTTTATAAATCTTAAATTTATCCAATGCTTCAGATCGATCACGTATGGGGTAAATGTAGCCATAGCGAGAGAAATCATCTATGAAGGTAATGAAGGAATCAAAACCATCCATAGACTTTACATTAAAAGGTCCGCATATGTCAGTATGTATAAGTTCAAGGACCGATGTGGCTCTTACTACTCCTTTCTTAATTGTTTTCACATATTTTCCCTTAATACAGTCAATATAATTGCTCGCATTAGAGAAATCTAGCAGATGAAGTATTTCTTCTTTAATCAATCGTTCCATTCTCCCCCCCGAAATGTGGCCCAAGCGACGATGCCACGATTTCAAAGAAGGATTGATACTTCTCCCATTCTTTTTATCATTGCGTTCATTCATATTCATCTCGCAGAGATTCACACACATAGGATAACCGGAAAGATTTAACATATAAAGTTTGCCCCGTCGGACGGCGAGACCAACATCCTAATTACAATACTTTAAAAAACATTGTTTCTCCCTGAAGGTACAATAAAATCCAAAATCATCTAAACATGAAACTGAAATCAAATGCCTACTCAAAGTAGGCACATAAAGAACGTCCTTGAGCTGAAGTAGGAAGCCAGTGTGCAACTTCAAGGTGAGAGAGCCCACGGCTTCAACTTCAGTCTCTTTCCCATTCCCGACATTAAGTCTTCTTGTACCCCTTAGGGTGTGGCTTATATGGAATCCCTGCAAAGAATTCGCGACATGAACAGTCGCACCTGAGTCAATCCACCATGTAGATTCAGAAAAATCAACATATAGAGATTCATCTACATGAGTGATCTCATCGTGACCCTTTTTATTCAGCCACTTAAGAAAACCTGGATAGTCCGCCTTAACATGATTTGGCTGCTTGCAAAAATTGCAAAGTCCTTCTCCAGCGGCATTTGTAAGATTAGCTGAAGTAGTCGTTGGAGGAGCGGAACGTGAACAACTTGCCTTGTTGCACTGCTTAGGCTTTTGAGGATTCTTTTTGAAAAACTGCATTTTGTTGGGCACATTATTGTTATGAGCATGGTTCTCATGCTTCCTTTTCCCATAATTACCATGAAAAGCTTGATATTTTTGTTCACTCTTAATTCTCTCCTCCTCCTAAACGCAATGTGCAATGCAATGTGCAATTAGTTCAGGTAGTTTCCATTTGATTTCAAGAGAATTGTAGTTTATCTTGAATGGATTAAACTGTGAGGGTAGTGACCTAAAAACTAGGAGCACAAGAAGCTCTTCGCTCAAGTCACACTTCATGGTTTTAAGCTTTGTCGCGGCAATGCTCATGCTCAAAATATGCTCCCTCACATTTCCATTTCCTTCATAGTTTGCAAGCAGCTTATGCAAAAGCTCATCTGCATACACTTTCTCTGAGCCTTTAAATTGTTCTTCCACCGATTTCAAATATTCGGCAGCACTTTCATTAGCGGGGATAGCCCCTTTAATCTCAGTGGAGATGGAGAAGTTCACAATTAGGAGTGCCATTCTGTTGGACCTCTCCCACTTCTCAACTTTAGTGTCGTAGGCTTTCTTAAGCTCAGCATACCCAATGGCATCCTTTTTAGGTTTCACTGATTTACTTTCCATAAGCGTGAGGTCAACCTCATGCCATCCCAAGTGCAAAAGCAACGAGTCCTTCCAACTTTGGAAGTTGTTTCCCGTGAGTGGTTCGATATTCTCGAGACCATGAGGACCGGAAGCTGTCATGATTTCAAAATATCATAAGCAAAGGAAAAAAGAACATCCTAATTAAATTAAATTGCACAAAAATTAAACTAAGTTGGTTTGATCAATTTTCATGCAAAAAGTAACTCCAAATTATATCACCGTTGGGCAGAAAATAATAAGGAATTAACGGAATGATTCAAAAATGTAAAACAACGATGGTCTGTATTACAAAAATGATCACATTAAATCTCATGTGTAATATCAATTTTCCAACATTAATAATTCACCATTTATTGATACTACCATGAGATGAACATAAATATGGCATAAAATGACACAAACATTAATTCATAAAAAATTTCTAAATAAAATTTCTCGTTGGTTCCATTTCATTCAGAAAACTAAAACATAATTTTCATAATCATTTTTCTGGCAATTTTCTATTTATAACAGTGCAAGAACATTTTGGGAATAATCATAATACAGAAATACACTGAATAAATAGAAAACACACAGAAACTTTAGTTTTAGCCCAAAACCCACGGCAACTCTTTAAATCCTAGCCCAGTAAACAAAAAACAACACCTTTTCTGCGGGCTAAGACAACTTGGGCCGAAGCCCAGCCGCGAAAGCGACCCATGTAATGCCCGAAGGCCTGCCCTGAGCCACCCGTCGCTCTCGGCCGTCTGATCGGGCCGATGGCCGCGATCGTCCCGCATGGAGCAGAACGAGCGAGGGTCAAACCCTAGCCCTCATTTCCCCATCTCCTCCCGATTTCCTCGCTCACTCCAGACGAGCGGCGACCGCGCGGCGGCTCGAGGCTCGCCGGCCATGGCGGCGCGGTGGCTGCCCTCGCCGGAGCAGCGTGCAACGGACCGAGTCCTACGCGCACCTCCGACGAGCGTAGCTCCAGCGTCGCATGCATGGCGACTCGTGCGGCGGACGGGAGGTCATTTCGCCGGCTGCTGCCGGCGGAGGCGTTCGACGGCGACGGCGGCGTGCAAGGCGCGGAGGCCAGGCGACGCGCGCGTGCGTGAGCGCAGCAGCGACGGCTGCTGCTTCATTCCGCTCGCAGCCCCGAGGGGCGGCGGCGTTCCGGCCATTCCGTGCCCCAATGGCGGTGGCCGTGGGACCCGAAGGCCGGCATGCTCAACAAACATAAGATCCAGCCCCTCCTTTGTTTAATTTCTTTCGATTTGAGGCATGATTTTGACTTTATGGGGTTCCAAAATAGGGGAATTTCTAGAGTTAGGGTTCGGCTGACTTTAACTTCGCCAGTTCAATCTAATTGCTAACAGGGACTAAAAGCAGTGTTAATTCACATATCTTGATGCGGAAGCATGGTATTGTTAGACTAACCGAATGGATTAATCATCATTATTGAATCATTCACACTAATCTCGTAGCAAATTAGATCTGAACCGAAACCACATAACCCTAGAGATTAAACATTGACTTCAACAAAGGGCAATCTAGCCTTAATCATGAACCATTATCCTTAATCTTAATCATCAGTACATAATCAGGATCATCAAACTTAAACAGATCATCTTAGGGATCTAATCTAGGCTTAACCATGCTCAAGATATCATTGTAAGACAATTAATCCCGTAGGATCTACTTAACAGATCGTAAGCCAGACACTAGACCACCTAATTGCATCAATCAGAGAGATAGATTAGGCTCTTACCACCAATGGAAGCAGCCATTGGTGTCGACGAGGTGAAGTCCCGTGACTGCTCGATGCAGGCTTGATGTAGATGCTCGTTGCAGGTAGCGGCGTCCCTCCGGACGCCACCGGCACTGCCCTAGAACAGGGGCAGAGCTTGGAGATGATCTTCTCATCGTGCAGCGCTCCCCCAGATCGGTTAGGGTTTTGGGATGTGGGGAGTAGGAATGAACCGTACGAGAACTAGTCTAACGTAGGTGCCGGCTACTCCCCCATCTTTTATGTGCGCTGGCGACAGGGGACCAAAACCACTTGTTGGTTAGAGTGCCCCGGATCAGGGCGTGTAAGTTGGGATCGAGGGGTACGAACGTTGGTTCGTGACCTCCCTGTTTCCCTCTTTAACGTAACTTATTTCTGGTCCTTTTATTTTCGTTTTTGGCCCATTGGGCCTTTAGATCAATACCAACACTATGTTGGTGCTGACAACAATTTATATGTTGTGAATCATTCTACCTGAGCACTGTGAGGGCCAATTCAGATTTTTTTAATGTCCGATGGTCTTTCTTTCTTTTGGTGATTGACTATTATTCAGATCGTTATATGTCAGCGTTCTTTTGGCTAGGCTGTGCAAATATCTTTTGGCAAGGGAGCGCCAGATCGGTCGACTCGTCCACCGTTAGATGAAACTGTTGTGCACCGCACTGTTGGATCGCTGCTGCTAAGCATCGTTGGGTCGCCCCCCTTCCTCCCCGTTTCGGTAACACAGGAACAGAAACTCCATTACCTCCTAAGAGCAAATACAGCAGGACCCCCGGCCCATATTCGGCTCAAGCGTGCGGACAGACCGGCATTCTCCATATCAAATCTGGCGGCCTTCCCATATCCGGCCGAACGTCCGGATTGACCGGCACTTTCCATATGCAGCCTAAATCTAGGGCGAATACGGGGACGCCCGGACGTGCCTGCCACGTCTGATCCGGCCCATCCGACCCCACATAAAATGGATCCTATTAGCGCTTCGACTGAAACCTAGCCGCATTTCACTCTACTCGCTCCCCTCCTACACTACCAAGCTTCTCTCCAGCTAGCTCCGGTGTTCTCATCCATGGCAGCGCCTAAATCCGGCTCCCACATGTCTGGATTCAAGGATTGGGAGCTCATCCCTTGTAGCACTAAGGAGCAGATGGCCGTCTGCGCTGCTCTCTGACGCTCCCGGGAGGGGTGCATCCTTCCGTGTTCTTCGGAGGGCTGGCGGGAATCCATTTCCCAAATGGAGGTGAGGTCCAGGCCGGCGGATCAAGGGTTGGAGGATCTCGTAGCGTGTCGCCCGTAGCGGTCACCATGGCCGCATGGTGCAAACCGCCATGCCGTCGAAATCTTTTAGGTGGCACGTTGTCCCCGCGGCACCGGGCGCCGAAACCGTGGCCGTTTGCGCCTCCATGACCACACGTGAATTCGAAATGGAGGCACGGCCGAGAGCGGTTTTGTGTGCTATCTGATCACTGCTTGCAGACATGCCCGAGCGCATCCGTGGACTTTTGGGGACCGATATTTGATACTTGTGGTTGTAGATGCTCTAATCAAAGTATCTATAGCCGGGCACCCCAAACCTGCCTCAAACGCCCGGGCGGACGGTCCGGTCACAAAATTTCGACCCAGACGGGCTCCTCAAACCCCCGGGCTGACCGACACCCCTCATACCCTGGCCAAATATGGGGCAGGTATGGGGTGCCCGGGCACGCCCGAGCACATCCTCGACTCAGACTGCAATCAGGATCCCACACGGAATCGCCTCGAAACCCGACGGTCCAAAGCTCGTCTCCTTCGTCGGACCGTTGTCGCCGTGCGGCGCCGCTCCGGCGGGCCGCGTAGTGTTGAGCCCAGCTATTTAAGCCAACCGTCGGCACCGAAACCCTACCCCTCAACATTTTCATCCTCCCGTCAGTCTGCCGTCGCCACTTTCCATTGCCCGTCCGCCACCACTAGTAGCAATACCCCCATGCCGCCGGGTGAGGAGATACCCATTTCTAACGCCGGAGCGCCGACTATATCTCCTTGAACAGATCCAGGCATGGCGCGAAGCGGGGATCACCACGGGGCTACCTCCGAATGTAGCGGATCCAAAGGAGGAGTTGGAGGAGGAGGAGGATGAGGTTGAGGAGGATGAGAAGGAGGTTGAGGATGTGGGGGAAGCGGTTCTGCAGGCGGAGCAGCAGGCCATCCTCGATTCCCTCCGCTCGGAGTCGGATGCGGAGGCCAGACGCCGTCGTCAGCAGGATGAAGGCAGATCACGCCACAGAGGAGTAGGAGATACTCGCCTAAATGGATGAGGTTGGGGTTGAGGAGGAGGAGGAGGAGGAGCCAGAGCCATTGTACGCGCCCGTCCACCCGGCTGTTAACACTAGATTTTGGCACGGTATATAACACAATTAAGATGGCGTCAAATGAAAAGATTTTCAACATGAAATGATTTCGTATAATCGAATTGAGCTACTTTGATGTTCGTGTCATCGCCATCCGACCTCGTCTTAGAGGCCGAAACTATGTTCAAAGTTCTGAGATTTCGTGTTCAGATCACTGTTTGGCCAATTACGCCTCAAAGATGGCCTAGATGAATGAGTGCTCTACATGGATTGTCTTCATCTTGTTGAGCTAATCGATTTTGATATATAAATCTTCTCAAACCGAGATCGTATGCAAAAGTTCGAGCCAACGCACTGCGGACCGATCCTGAGTAAAAAAAGTGGCGTGAGGTACCAGACAATCACCTAGGTGATATCTGGTGGGTTGCATGAGCTATTCGTCCCACAAGATGGCCTTGAATCGAAAAACCTTCAATGCAAAAAAGTTTCATTTCGTAGATCCAATCAATTTTGATATATAAATCGTCTCGATCCGAGGTCATATGCAACCTGGGAAGACAAAATAAGATCATGCTGAAATTTTAGTTGGGAAATCCGAGTGAAAGGTTGTCATTCCAGTGGAAGGTTGTCGTACGAATGAAAAGTTGCCGTCTAATAGCCCGTTTCTGCACTAGTGTGCCTATGCCGGTAAAAACACATCCCCAACTGACAACAAGCGTGCCCCTCCTCTTTGGGTAACTGAAATTCATGATGATTAGTACATTCGGGACAATCTTTTCGAAGACTGGTTTGTATTGAGTCCAACCTTAGAGCAGATTGACAATCTGTATGGCCAACTCAATCAACATGCATTTGATGTATGTTCTTATACCATGGTGAGCTCTAGAGTTGTCAATGTGGCTCCTAAGGATAAGCTAAAAGGCATTGAGGAGATTGTGTTAAAAGGCACCCCTGTTAAGTCGGTCTGTGATGAACTAATCAAAGTGAGAGTGCTTTCGGACTTGTCTTTTCTATTCTGCCCTTTTAATTGCATATCTACTGACCAATGGGTTCTTATTTACAGTAAATGTACCATATTATACATTTGAAAGATACCACGGAACTTGGGGGCTTCTTAGATTTTCTCCGTGTGAACTCTAATGGTTACATTGGTGCTTGGCGGTGGTTGAAAGATCTTTCTCAGGCCAAGATAGTGGTGTTGTGCTATTTTTGGGATGAGACTGGAATCATTAATATTCTGAAGTTTCTGAAATTTGTGCCTACCAATTATAGATCTACTTATACCTTTGTGTAAGTGTGTTGTCTTGTCATCCTGTAATGTATCTTTATTGAAAGTAGATGTATTGTAATTTAACAACTAAACGTGCAAAATGTGTCTTTGTAGGGAAAATGCTAAGTTTCGAATTGATATCTTGGAGTTTGGAATTGATGCCCTTAAACATGTCTATTTTAATCCTGACGGTGATAAGAGTAAGGGAGCTGAGTTGTTCTTTCAAATTTATCTCGCCTAAAAATCGGATATTTTGAAGAGAATTATCAACAGTAGTACCAGGTCTAAGGGGTTATCATGAACTGGGGTTTTTTGTCTAAGACTGCCTACTTCCTTAGACTGATGATAATAGAGTTGGCGCTGCCAAATATCTAATCAAGGTAATAACATAGTGAAATAAAACCAATATGTTTATACAAAACATTTATACTTTTTAATACTATTTGTTATTATACTACTCTCATAATGAATGTCCTTTTCAATTACATAGTTGGCGTAATAAACCAGGTAATAACACTGATGAATAGTATTTAATATTATTTTTAATATAATTCTGATGTATATATTGATAAATTTGTTTCCGCATTTTTAAAAAAGAAATTCTAATAAAAAAGTTGTTTGAACTGAATTTTGACGATTGCCTAAATCATGCAGTGTATATATGAATGTATTCGTGTGTATATACATGTGCCTCAATATATTTAAATATCAATACAGTTTATAGCTCTAAATCATATCGTCCATCAAATATCTTAATAGTGGTTTCCAGTGTACTATTATTAGGTAATTGTTTTTGCATAAAATTTTGGGGTATAAGTTGTGCCATTGGTAAATAGGTCTTGGAATTTAGGTTCAGTGAAATATTGTGCATGCTTTTACTGGGAATTAAATACATTGCATATAATAATTCACATCTACCATAAAAATGATCTCAATTTGACTTTCACATACATTAAATTGAGGACCTTAATAAGTCCCGAACGTTTGGAATTTAAGCAGTCACCCTGAATGTTTTTTGATGGCAACTTTAGTTGCTGCGAGGTGGCAGCTTTAGTTGTTAACACATGGCAACTTTGTTCCAGTTCAATTTTTGTCGGAAAATTGCCATGTTTGTCAACATCGCCCTAACTAAAGTTGCCATGAAAATAGTTCGGATTAGCATGCTTAAAAATTGAACGTTCGGGATTTATCTATTCTGTAAATTGATTATTGATAGGCTCCATATAAAAGCTCCTTTTAGTCTCTCACAACCATACTATCACCGTCAGATTGGTTTGTTTTTCATTAATACATGCTATTGGTCTGTGTGTAGACTTGCGCTTACAAATAGAATTTTTTAACACCTTTAATATTTTTTCAATGAGAGGTAATTATATACTAGTAATTACGTATATATTTTGTATGTTGTACCCTCCTTCTGATGGGGCCCAAGGCATTTTCCAATTTTTCTAACTTATAGGAGGGCCCTGGTTGCTCGGCCGTGATTTTTTTTGCCGTGGAATACGCCTTCTGGAAACGTCAATAGGGCAGCAAGATTGATAGTGCACGGCCTTCTGAGATAGAAGTAAATATGCATGTCGCTTGCCTTACTAAACTTAAATTGTGTTTATATGTTGCTCCGTTTTCTTGCTCAATCTATGCTTGTCTCTAGAAATTTTAGCAGATCACTAACTTCATTTCTCCTCGTATAAGTAAGGGAATGGAAGAGAAAGGACATGTTTGATATTCATAATTTACTTATATTCTACTCCCTTCATTCCAAAATAGATGACTCAACTTTATACTAACTTTAGTACAAAGTTAGTATAAAGTTGAGTCATTTATTTTGGAACGGAGGGAGTATATCTTAATATCTAGTCCCCCACTAGCCTATTTCTCTCAACAAGCAAGTGCATCACCTCAGCATGCGATGTGCATGGAAAAAGACCACCTCAACATGCAAACATGCATAATGATTTCCTCTCTATTATCACTAGTAAAAAAAACTACTTTACGTGAGACACACTAGTCCCGATTTGTAAACGAACAGGCATTAATGTCACAAGGAAAGAGGTGGGTCTTGAACAAACCAGCCCGACGCCATGCCACAAACTCCTGTCACTCGTTTTTTTTTTTGCTAGGTGTCTATCATGTTAGACTTAATGCTCACGATTCGTTAGGAACACAAAACAGCCGCAAGCAGAGTCTAAAATGACGTACCATCTAGAATAAAATTCCTAGTATGGTTTGTTAAACTGGAAAAATAGTAGTATGGTTTTTAAAAAGTTGTGCTACCAATTACCAAACTAGGCTTAAATATTAGTATCAACTTTTAAACAATTTATGATCTTTTATTTTGTGCTAGTGGGATCTTTCTTAAGGATATGACCCGCCAGAAGGCCAACTATAACACCAGGAAGACTACAACCCAAACCAATATACAAGGATGTCGCCGCCTAAACAGCTAAACGTACTAGTCGTCAGTCTCTACCGGCAACCCAAAAGGAAAGAGGTTTGTCTTTAACAGACCAGCCTGACGCCACTCCGCAAACTCCTTTCACTTTTTTTGTAGCACTAACTGCCAAGCCTACCCTTCTATTTTTCGAATTTGCAGTTGTCAAGTAGCTCATTTTCTCTTCAGTCAACAACATGCACATTCTATTAATCTCCATCAATCAATTACTAGTTTGCTGTCAGATGGATCGATCGATCATGTCTATGGACCTCTGTCCGCCTATCAGCAGAGTGTGTGGCCAATTCAGATCGAAGTGACCTTACATGGACGGATGCATGCACCGTGCTAGGCCAAATCGATCAATATTTTGCCTTTTGTTTCATTCGTGATTGGTACATCCATCCTACATGAAAGATGAATTTTATCCACACCCGACGTGATTTACCGATATTTATTCTAGTTACCACAATATATCGATCCACTAACAATTAATCCCAATGGATCGACCGGCCACATCAAATTTACCACGTTGCATGTGTACGTACAATCTTGTCTCATATCAAATTTTGTAATGTGTGTCTCTGCATGCACCTTGTCCATATCTAACCAATAAATTCTAGCTGGATGTTCATGGATCATACACGCATGATATCTTGATATGATAGCATTTTTTCCCGAAAATATCTTCATGGGATATCTTACATGGTCGGCTTGATTCCTCAACTAATTAATTTTCTATCCAATCTTTATCTGGCTATTTTTTGAGACATGCAAATTCATTTTACCTCATGAAGGGGTTTGCGAAATGTAATCGCGAGTGCATTTAAGACATGTTATAGCTTCATTTCCTGGTGCAAGAGCATCTACAACCAGACCATGTAAATAATATTAATAATTAATTCATCAACCACCCATAGTTTTCTAATTATTAATTGAGGTAGTAATTATTGGTGTATATCTAATCATGTCACCTTGCATGTACACATGAGCTGCAGCTAGCCAGACATCTGGCCTGCCAAGTACGCATAGGGTAATACTAATCTGGCCTGCCAAGTACGCATAGGATAATACTATTCTAGAACTTTTGCAAAAATAATTCATCAAAGAACCTACGAAAGGAAATGACGCATTATAATTTTTCCACAAATCAATATTCATAATAATCACCATAGTTATGTTTGCAACACGAGTTAAACTTATAGTGTAGCTTTCCATACGTTAACGTATTTTTTCTCAAATTGATCATGATTTTCCATGCCTAGGTGCGTGATATCAAGTAGGGGTGGACTAACGAGCAGCTCGGCTCATTAAGCTCGTACTCGTTAAGGCTCAGCTCGTTAAGCTCGTTAAGATTAATGAGCAGAAAACCCTGCTCGGCTCGGCTCGTTTGAAGCTCGTTAAGCTCCTGAGCGCTCGCGAGAGCTCGTTAAAAGATTATAATCCGTTACGATATATATGATGAATGTGTAGGTGTGGTTCCCGAGACGAAATATGGTGACTATAAATAAAAATGCAGTAGTTTGTTGCCTCATATGTCGATTAGATTGAATATATGGGCTGGGGTGCTACAAAAGTTTGTCTCGTTAGCTCGCTCGTTAAGCTCGTTAAGCTTAACGAGCTGAAATCAATGATTGGCTTTATTTATTAAGAAGCGAGTTACGAACTTAACGAGCCGAACTATCGAGCGCTCTTTAAACTCACGAGTTACGAGCTTTTGGTCCAGCCCTAATATCAAGATATGTGCTTTCCATGTGGTGCATCCGCCGGCCGGTGGACGGAGATTATCTGACTTTGCACTGGCTGACCTGCCAGTTCCAACAGGCTGACATGTGGGGATAGTCCCGTAAGAGCATTCCAAATTGTTGCATCCAAACGCCAGCGGGTGCATTCGGGCACGCCCGCTGGCAAAGCATAGATTAAAGAGGGAATTTCTTATTTGGCCCTTCCTTAAAATTTGATTCCTTTTTGGCTTTAGTAAACAAATTCTTCCTATTTTGACACTCAAATTTCATTTTATTCCCTTTATGACATTTCCATTAGTTTTGACAACTAACACCATTAAATGCAACATGAAAAGTCCATTTTACCCCTGATGTATTTTGTGACTAAAATTATGAACTGGAAGTCAAAAGCAATGGCAGTACGGGCACGTGGACAGAATGCGTAAGTGCCTTGGATTTGCAACGAAATTATATTACAAAATTGTATTGAGAAACCCATATTAATAAGAACCAGTACACTAATTAACATGTACGAGTAGTACAGACATGCACAACAATCTCATGGTTTCTCTCTTCATGCATAGCATACAGAAGAGATCTATCTCTCAATTTCTCTATTTGCACACAACACACACATCATATCACGCACACACAAAGAGCACACACTAGACCATGGAAAGAACGCAGCCACGGCGACCCAGCTAGCACACCCCTGCCACCAACGGACCTCCGGTATAAAAACCCTGATTTTTAAGGATATTTATTTTAAGTTGTTGAGTTAAATTAGATAATTAAATTTGTATTATTTTTTAAAATAAATAATTAAGCAAATAAGATATGCTACACCACTGCGTCAAAGAAATGTAATAGATAGTTTATTGTTGCATGTAATAAAAATTATATGGAATAACCGCACACTGACCATATGTATGTAGTTATGCACCAGAGCTTAACATCAATGTACGTGCATGTGTGTATTTATACATGAGCCATGCATGACTAGTAATGCTACAAGTTAAAACAAGATTAGTACATGGATAATGGGAAGATCTACACGGGTGGAGGAAATTCTCCCAAGCTAAGTAGTACATATGCCAATATATAGAGAACTTGTGAGAAGAGAAGAATAGATGTGGAGTTTTTCAGCTGGCTCATGTCGGTTTGACTCAACAGTAGTACAAGGTAAGTAGAAGTACAAATTAATCATGAAGTAGCTAGCTATGTGGCCTGATATTTATGGAATGTACATGCATATGCTGGCAACACTGAGACTTTGCATGGTGGCCAGGTTTGTTTGGCCTTTGCACTAGCGAGAGGGGCAGCAACTGGAGGGTCTCGGGGCGTGACATCCGGCGCCGCGACTTGGGCCTGCACAGCGCCGCCTGGACCGTCCATCACCACTTGCCGCGTCCTCCTCCATGCCTCGCGCCGCAACTAGATTTTTCTATTTTTTCCGACATGGTAAAGCAGGGGTAAGTACGACATTTCAAGTCATATTTGACGGTGTCAACATCAAAAAGTGACAGAAGTGTCATGGAAAGAATAAAATGAATTTATGATGTTAAAAAAGGAAAAATAAAATCTCTAGAATCAAATAGGGAACCAGATTTTAAGAAAGGGCCAAATAAGAAATTCTCTCTAGATTAAAACATAGAGGACAGCCGGAGTCCACCATTTGCTCGCCGGACGCTTCCCCTTGGGTATCGGCGGCTCCCTGCGGTGTAAGCATCCACGACGGCTGGCTAGTCGTCGTCCGTCGTTGAGTTGTTGTCATCGTTAGAGGACAAGGTGAGAAAACCTGCGAAGCGCCCCGCGGCTTTCTCCACCACCACCTCCTTCGACCTCTCCACTTGCATTGACTCCTCGAGCGCACAACGGAAAGTCGCTGCATTCTTGCGACGGAGGCAGCGGGCGTCCATCTCCTTCGTGGTGTACGACCGGTGGATCGCAAGGCAAAGCGTGGCGTCCTCATCATCGGTGGGCGGCAGCGGCTCCGGCGTGGATCTGGGTGCCTCACCGCCCTCCGCGCCATGCGGTAGGCGCGACCCACCGTCTCCGGCTAGATATTACATGCCGGCAGGCTGGGTCGTGCGGCACCAGCACCTAGCAGCTCCCTGCAGGTGCCGGTGCTTGCGCTCGCGCTGCGGCCTCGCCGCCAATGTTAGAGAGTAGGCAAGGTGGCATCCGGCCGCCGCATAGGAAGGGCTAACGGCTGTTGAGGAGGAGCTCCCGTCCCGGTCCATCCGCGAGTGTCGAAGCGCAATGCGGAGCGTAAGCTCCTCCTCATCCGGGTCGAATGCGCTGGATGAGTCCCCGACGACGAGCCCTACCCTGTTGATGCTGTCGACAATCATGTTATGCAAGATTACACAACATGCCATGAGCTGCAAAGTGTCTCCGCTTCCCACACCATCGCAACTCCATGAACAATACCCCAACAAACTTGGAGCACTCCAAATGCCCTTTTCACATCCTTCATAACTGCCTCTTGAATTGTTGCGAAGCAGCTTTGTTTGTTGCCTTGGGGATCAGATGTGGTCTTCACAAATGCTACCCACTAAGATAGATACCATCGGCAAGGTAGGTCCCCATGGTGTAGTTCTGTACGTTGACGGTGTAGTTGCACGGTGGAGCTTCCCATCCATAAGTCTCTTGAACAAACGAGATCGTTGGGGCACATTGATGTCATTGCACAAACCGGGTATGCCAAATCCGGAATTCCCTCGATTCCACTACTTCAAGTATGATGGTGGCTTCTTTGACGTGACCTTATTATTGCCCATGCAAATCTTTTGGGAAGTTCTTCCATTGCCAGTGCATGAAATCAACTGGACCTAACATACATGGGCATCCTCTTGCTGCTCAGTTGCCAACAATTTTTCTATGTCCTCCATAGTTGGCTCTCTTAGGTACTCTGCTCCAAAGGCCTTCACCATAGTGCGTGCAAATTGCACCGTGGTCTGCAGGACCGTGCTCTCTTGCATCTGCGGCCTTTCCATCAGCAAGCATCCTAAGAGCAGTTGTGCATTTCTGTAGAGGAAAGATAGAAAGTTGGCCGCAAAAATCCTTCCTCAGCTTGAAGTTGTCGTTAGCCTTCTCCACAGCCGTCACTACACGCAAGGACAAATTTCCGCTCATTCGGTAGCGATGTAGAAAGAAACTTTCAGGGAATGTTGGGTCTGCTGTGAAGTAGTCCGTGTATAGAAGCCTTGCATCTGCAATCCTATCCCGGGGAATAACTCTTCGGTCCTTTATGGAACCCTTGAAGTTCAGGACATGCTCCCCTGCCTTCTTCAGTTCCTCTTGGATGCTCATCATCATTTTTTAGCTTCCTCAGTGTCCGAATCTAACGAGGCGATGAAATCGTTGAATATGAATTCGTCAAGGTTGGGGTTCCCATAGCCATCATTCCATGAAGAATCCATTGGTGGCCTATAAATAATGACCGAAAGAATAAAAATCTGGCTACGACACTTCGTCGAACACGTCGAGCGTGAGGTGTATATATGGGGGAGTTGGATGTACCGGGCCAGCGTCCGGTGGCGGCGTCCTTGACCGGTTGCGGCCTAGTCGATAGCGGTGTGGGTTGCGGTCTCCGGTGGCGAAGGCCTAGGTTGGGGGTGATGACGGAACTCCAGTGGTGCATGTGTGGACGAGGGCCAACGAAGATGAGGAGGCGACTGGCTGGACAAGGAGGAGCGAATATGGGCAAATAGGCATGGGCCCTAGTTGTCAGTCTGACGTGGCAGGCACGTCTGGATGTCTCATATCCATCCTATATATCTATATCTATCTATACCTACTATTAAAGGGAACAGGTATTATTTCTATACCTACTATTAAAGGGAATAGGTATTCTTGGTTTGGTACCACTTTGTTTCATCCTGTTTTAAGTCTTTTTATATGTATGCTATTTTTTACTTATGCTGTTTTTTTTTACTTTTGTCTGTTTGACGAACATGTGCAAACAAAGAAACCGGGATGTCACTACGCAAAGTCAGTTGTTCCACTACTTATTTAGTGGTAGTTCTTCTTAATAATACACGACAAAGGATGTGCGGCAATGCATGGTCGCATTGTTTTTTCCTGGCTCCAAGTGCTAAAAATTAATGCGTCTAGCGGGAGTCAAACTCGTAAGCACGCAAACTACTCCAACCTTGGTATCCAACAAGGCAAACTAGATGGTGTGAATTAGCATGTTGTATTAAACTTCAAATTTGTATGCACAGCTAGGTCTGCTTTGTTTATTTAGAGGAAGCTAGGCCTGCTTTGTATCAATTCTCCAGTTGCCCCGTCACCTATACTGGGCCAATCCGCGTAACTGAGATTTTTCTACAGCCAGCAAATTTCTCTGATGGGCTTCATATTCCTTGGTTTTCTTTTTGATTGCACAAGCTGCGTCGTTGTTCCCAAGGATCGAACATAGAAATTGGGTTAGTTACTCAAAAAAAGTACAACCTTGCTTTTTAAAATCAGATTTCACAAATTTAAATACGTCCATGAGTTACCTGAAAATCTGCAAGCCATCTCAAGAAAAAGGTGAAGTGTGGGTCTCATTTATATTACAAAATGAAGGAAGAAAATAATGCCTGCATGCCCCAATAAAATAGAGGAATGTCCGATGAAAGAGGGCCCCATTGGTGAATAAAAGAAAGGAAGATTCGGTGAAAAAGGACATGGTTGACGCATGCCAATAAAATAGAGGACTAATTTGATGAAAAAGGACCCGATTCATCATGAAATATAAGATGAAGATACGATAAAAGATGACCCAGTTTGCAATGAAAGTGCATGGCTTAAGTGAGTTGCTAGAAGCTTTGAGTATGCATCCAGGAATAAAAGAAGAGGGAGTGACTAATGTTGATCAAAGGTGTTGTACAAAAAGGGCACCCATCCAGTATTTAAAAGAGAGAAAGAGCCCATATACAAAAATCATAGCCAAGCAGTTTCAAAAATCTGTTGCCGAGGGATGTTCTCTCTAAAATTTGAGTTTTTGTCATGTTTATGTGCAAATGTCAATTATCTATCCCGGTGCAACGCACGGGCATATGTGCTAGTGGATTAAATATGAAAAATGCCGGTCAATCCAGGCATTTGGGCCGGATACGGGGCGTGCGGTTGGGTGCGGTTTTTCTGTCGAGGCAGTGACCGGGCAACCCGCCCACACATTTGGACGCGTATGGGGTCCAATTGTAGATGCTCTTGAACAGACTAGCCTGATGCCACGCCGCAAACTCCTTTCACTCCTATCATTTTATTTTTTGAATTCGCAGTTGCCAAGTAGCTCATTTTCTCTTCAGTCAACAACATACCCTCTCTACCAATTTTCATCTGTCAATTAGTTTTTTTTTTTTGCGGGCATCTGTCAATTAGTTTGCTGCTGGCTCGATCGATCGATCATGTCTATGGACCTGTGGCCACCTACCAGCAGAGGATGTCGCTGGTTCAGATCGAAGTGACCTTAACCTGGATGCATGCATACGCATGCGCCGTCCGCCAGGCCAAATCGGTCAGCATTTTGCCATTTGGTTTCTTTTGTGACTGGTACATTCATCCTACCTGTTTTTTTTACCTGAGTTGAAAGATGAATTTTATCCTCACTTGATGTGATATACCGATATTTCATATTATAGTTACCACAATATATCGATCCACTGACAGTTAATCCAAATGGATTGACCGGCCACATCAAATTTACCACCTTGCATGTGTACGTACAATCTTGTCCCATATCGAATTTGGACTATGTGTCTCTGCATGGATCTTGTCCATGTCTAACCACCAAATTCTAGCTGGATGTTCATGGATCGTACATGCATGATTCTTTGCAAGGGAGATATCTTGATATGATCGCATTTTCTTTCAAAAAGATTTTAATAGGATAGATTGCATGGTCGGGTTTTTTTTTTTTGACAGCAGATTGCATGGTCGGCTTGATTTCTCAACTGAATAATTTTCTAGCTTATCTTTATCTGGCTACTTTTTTTAGACACAAAAAATCATTTTATCTCATGGAGGGGTTTGTGAAATGTTATGATGCGCATTTAAAGATGATGTTATAGCTTAATTTGCGGGTTTAAGGATGTTTCTCATGTTCACGAACGGGTTCACACCATTTATTTATGAATGGAGAGGATTACATGTGGACAGGGGAAATTATTTGTTTGTGGCGTGGAGATCGGTCCAATTAGATGCTCAAATGGTCAACACCATACCACTTGACATGAGTGGTGAGCTATCTCAAAAACAAAAACAAAAATGGTCAACATCATGTTGAATAATATTGCTCAATCACCCGTAGTTTTCTTATTATAAATGGAGGTAGGAATTATTGGTCTATCTAATCATGTCACCTTGCTTGCACACATCAGCTAGAGTAGAGCTAGCCAGACATCTGGCCTGCCAAGTGCGCATTTATATTTATTTTTTACAAATCAATATTAATAATAATTATAACCATATTTTTCTGCACTACATTTAAAATTATATTGTAGCTTTCCATATGGTAACCTATTTTTTGCGAATTTCATATAGAGCATGACTCGCACTGGCGGAGCTATGTTGTGGCCAAATAGGCCATCGCCCGCCCAGACTTTTAGCAAAATTTCAAAACTATACATAGGATCAGCCCGTGAACACGGAGCACTACAAGATTGCAGCCTAGACTTAAGGTCTGTTTCAGTCCGGCCCGCCCAACTTTGTATTTGTAGCTCCGCCACTGACTGGTTAATATGTTTTTTCATGAAAATTTGAAGAGTAAATTTCTATTTTCCATAACTATGTCTGTGATATCAACAAACACACTTTGAGTGTGCGTGCATCTGCCGGCCTGTGGACAGAGATTCTCTAGCTTACGTCACCTGGTTTTTAAAGTGCCTGGCATGTGGACCCACATGTCAACCACTGCAAAGTTCGGTGACTTGGTGGACTCACATGCCAGTCACTACAAATTTAGGTGACTTAGAGGATCTCAGTCGCCAGCCTGCACACCTTATTTTATTTTTAGAGAGTTGTCACCGCCTCGCCTGCTTAGAGGAAAGAGTTTGCCCTAACCACCGGGGGAAGGAGAGAAAAAAACTTGAAGGGAAAATTCGAAAAAAAAAATTAAACTTAATGCACAACATAGAACAGACGAGAAAAACGAGTCTAAAATGACGTCCCATCTAGAGAGGAAAAAAGCAACTACAATAATTGAGTGATTGGACCGAAATGGATCTGAGAGTCACCATCACTTTTAATTTAATACAGATGCTTTGTGGGCTAATTATTTAGTTCACTGGTGTAATCAACCATTCGAATGGAATAATAATTTCATTAGTTGAAAGAGATCGTCAACTATGTAATAATGGTTTTTAAAGGAATCTGGTCTATTGAAAAGATCATAAGGCATCTCAAACACAATAAAATTTATATCAAGATTCCTGCACCACTAAACGAGCCTAGGGTTGTCGCTGAAGTAAAAAGACGACCCGTGTGAAGAGACTTTTTCCCCTACGCCCAGCGCCTAGGGTTTTCCTCCCCTCGGGCGATTTGATCGCCCCTGAGTCCTCCCACCCGCCGCAAGGCTAGATCGATGTCCACGCCGATCGCGCAATGCCCAGCCACGTCAGGATGTCCTCTCCCTCGGATGCTAACTCGGCCACGAGCGGAGGTGCGTTGGCGGCCGCCAACGCCGTCCTGGAAGAATTCTTCGATCAACTGGATCTGAACGACGAGGAGTTCCATGATGTTGAGATTGATGAAGAGGATCCCGAAATCAAAGAGTGCGTACGGTGGCTAGCCCTTGCTAGGGTTCACACCGACAAGAATTTCTCACCGGCAGCCTTCTATAGGGATATGAGGGCGGCCTGGAACCCGGCGCAGCAGGTCAGATTTCGCCCGATCAGACCTAACAGATTCGTTGTCCAAGCCTCTTGCCTGGGCGACTGGGAGAGGATGATGATGCAGGGCCCTTGGCTTTTCCGCAACATGGCGGTTCTGATGTGTCCGTACGATGGCTTCACCAAGGCGGACGATGTGGTGTGTGATCATATGCCCATCTGGTTACAGATACATAAGTTACCTGATCCCTACTGTAGGCAGGGTATTGTGGAGAGGCTCCTAAAGGGGGCCGGCGAGATCTTGGAGATGCGGTTAAACGGCAACACCCGTGGAGACTATGTTAGGGTTAGGGTTAACCATGACATTAAACAGCCTCTTACAAAGTTTGTGAGTATTGTTCGTGCGCAGGAGAGGCAAGTTTATCTGGTGCGGTATGAAAAGTTGGCCCGTTTTTGCAGTTTTTGCGGCCGGATAGGACATGAGCATAAAGAGTGCGGATCTGGTGTTCGTGACAAGAAGAATCTCAAGTTTGGTGATTGGATATACGCCGAGGGTCCTAGCCGGCCGAGGCCTGACCAACACCCCAGCAAGGCAGATGTTCCTCGTCAGTAGAAGAAGAATGGCAGCCCTAGTGTTCCATTGGACCCTGGTCCTAAGGCTGTGGATCCTGAGACGCTTGATACTTCCACAAGCCCGGTGAAGACACCGGGTGCACTCATGGAAATTGATAGAGATGTGAAGAAGAGACTGAACATGGACAATGCTTGAGTTGATGATGCGAACAGACCGAAAAGTAAGGACGTGGTTTTGGCCATCACGGATGGCAGTGCTCCTGGCTCGGGAGAGAATGTTTCACCAACGAGCAGCTCGTCGAGCAGTAAACGGGCTAAGCTAACCAAGGATCATGCTTCCACAGAGAAATCGACGGCTTCCCTCGAGGAAGACCGCCGGATACAATGAATACCTTAGTTTGGAACTGCCGGGGGTGGGGGGACCGCCGGACAGTTCGTGAGGTTTTGGCCCTCGCAAAAGCCAATAACCCCAAGCTTGTCTTTCTGTGTGAAACAAGGCAAGCTACTATGAAACTAGAGAAGCTGCGATGGAGACTCGGTCTGAAGGGTTTCCATGGAGTGAGTAGTGATGGAAGAAGTGGGGGCTTAGCACTTTTCTGGGATGAGTCCCTCTCTGTCATGGTGATTGGGTCGTGTAATCGTTTTATTGATGTTAGGGTTGTCGATGGTGGGTCAAGCACTTCTTGGCGAGGCACCTTTGTCTATGGGGAGCCTCGGGTTGAAAATCGTCATCGCATGTGGGAGCATCTCTCTAGGCTCCGTGCCTACTCGCGTGAGCCGTGGATGGTGTGTGGCGATTTCAATGAAGCTTTGTGGCAGCACGAGCATCTGTCGAGGACCGAGCGCTCGGAGGCTCAAATGGTGGCTTTCAGAGATTGTTTGGAGAGGTGCGAGCTTGAGGCACTGGTAGAAAAAAGCCCTTTAGTCCCGGTTCGCAACAGCCTTTAGTCCCGGCTGTGCAACCGGGACTAAATAAGCGCGACTAAAGACCCCCCCCCCCCTTTAGCCGCGGCTCTTACGGACCGCGACAAAAATCTTTAGTCCCGGTTCTTGTGGCTGACCGGGACCAAAGGCCCGCCACGTGGGCGCCCGTGGTCCGTCGGGGCCGAGGACCTTTAGTCCCGGCTCTCGTGGCCAACCGGGACTAAAGGCCTCCTCCGCAGGTTTAGGGTTTTAGCCCCCCCAAACCTGGTTTCTTTTTAATTTGTAGTGTTTTATTTGTTTTATATTTTATTTTGTGTTTTATTTTATTTTTGATGAAGTTTCAGTACACATATTCTACGCTTCTATATACATGCATATGAAATTTCAAACAAGAAGAATTCAAGAGGAATATATAATATATATTCAATCTCGGGTGACCATATACAACTTCGAACAAGTTTCCATACACAATTAGGATGGATGACCATATACAACTTCGAACAAGTTTCAACCTCGGGTATGCATATAAATTTCTTCGTCCTCGGTATGGTGTTGTCCTTTAGGATTGATGACTTCCCTCATGAAAAATCCTGCTAATTCTTTTTGAATTGGTCGGAAGCGAGCTTCTGGACTAAGCCTCCTCCGCAAGTTATCCGTCGCGTTCCGCACGCTAGCTGATGCCTTCCGCTCAGTGGTTTGTCTCCGGATGTTCTCACAAACATAGTATCCACATAGATCGGTCCCCGATGGCTGCTTATCCACATTAACTAACTTTCTGAAATCTAGCTCATGTTTGAATTCACCGACAGTTTCTTCTGAGAACCGTCTCCAAACCCTACAGGGCAAAGAAAATTAAATGAATAAGGGATTTATTAGTTAGTTGATATTAGGAAATGAAGAGACCGATCGATATAGAGCTCAAATGATTGAACATAATTACTTTTGCAGCATTTTTCTCATGTCGGCCCAACGCTTTGGATCCGAATCCTTAGAGTCCATGATTAGAACTGTGGAGGTGTGAAGTTCAATATTTAGCAGAATCTAGTGGAACCTGCGGACACGTTACATGCACAGTCATGCATAACTCATCGATTAGACATACCATGCATGGAGTAAACAAAATAGAATGGGCACAAGAGAGAAACACTCACCCAAAATGGTAAGGAAATAGAATATGACTTTTGAGTTGATGCTTTTTAAGAAACTTGTACAGGTCTTTCTCCATGTCTTTGGGGTGATGTTCTAACACATGTCCATTAACGATATGTGGGTCAATGAACCCAACATCATGGATGTTTCTTATTTTGCATTCCCAAATTTTCAATCTGCATAATAGCGTACGCAACAATATAGTTAGGACAATATATATATAGTGCAGGCAATGAAGAACGAGATGAGGTAGAAATAAATCACTTACAGAACGTAGCAACTCAGCATAGATTTGTCGAGGGCGCGCAGATTGAACAGCTGGAATAATTCACTCATGTGTAACATCCGCATAAACATATTCTTTGTCGGCCCATGTTATGAATTGCTTGTACCAACGTAGCAGATTTCGCATTTGTGTTGGTAGACTATTTTCCTTCTCAGGCTCGACGAGAGGCCCCTTCCGCACATATTGTAATGTTATCTCACCTGCAGGCGCATCCTCAAGGTCTAAGAAGGCACGAACAGTCAAACCCATCTCGGACGCTTGTTTCATGGCAGCCGCTACAGTCAATCCAAGTGCTGCCGCAGCTGCTATGATCTCGGGGTCCTCTTCCGGACCGGCTTTCACTATGAGCGGGGGGATCGATTGTTTCTTCTGCATCCCGAGCTGGTCAACTTGTTTCCCGCTTTTTTTACTTTCTTCCTCCTTCAATATTTTTGCTTGCCTACGAAGTTCATGTCCATAGTCGTCAGGCATATTCAGCTCGGCTTGGGACGGTGTCGCCAAAAATCCTTAGCCCACTTCTTTTGCTTCTCAGTGAATACTTGCTTGGGCTCAGGCACTTTTTTCGCCTTCATATCCGCCTTCCATTTCTCATAATCAGTAGACGCGGCCAATGTGAGGTCAGCTTCACTAAGTTCCCCAGGCCTTGGGAGGAGAGGCTTCAGCGATGGCTCCGGTACCCTTGTGGTCTTAGGTACATAAGGGTCCGGGTTAATAGTCCAGGAGCAGGTTTCCTTGCTGTCCGCCTGCTTCTGCTTCTTTGCCGGAGGTGGATTGGGGGGCGTCGTACCCGCCGAAGGAGGATTGGGGGGCGTCGTACCCGCCGGAGGTTGTGGATCGGGGGACGGCGTCGAATGGCGTGAAGGAGGTGTAGGTGAACCACCACGACCACCACCACCGCCACCACCGCCACCACCACCACCACCATCGGAGGGGGGTGGACTTGCTAGCCTTGGCGCCTCGTCTGGAAACACTATGTACTTCTTTTTCCATAGAATGAACTGGCGCTTGACATCTCCAAGTCTGCTATCCCCTTCGGGTGTAGGTTTGTCAATCTCCAGGTCCTCAAACCCTTGGACTATGTCTTCCACCGTGACACAAGCATAGCCATATGGAATGGGGTTGTTGTGGTGGAGTGCTCCAGGTTTACAGGGTAAAGCACTGCCGCTAGCTACCTTCGTGGAAACGTTCCCCACGGGATAATGCAGATCACAGTCTTTCATCTTCTTTACATCATCCACGGGGTAGTGAGGCTCCGGTGCATGAATCTCGATCATCGGTGCACTAGCACCAGGCGGGGCATCCGTGGAAGCCACGCTGCTTCTCCGCTGCTGGCTTCCGCAATCCGCTTCATGATCTTCATGCGGCCCTGCAGCCGATTTTTCTTTCAATAGTTCATGCACGGTCTGCTTCAACTCATGGAGTTCCGATGCAAACTTCGTCATAAGATCTGCATCCCGGTCCGTCTTTCTCTTACGGCTTCTGTAACCCTACGGGTCATTGTCCTGGGAAAACCCTACTTTCCACGAAACTTTGCCTTTGCCTCGTACACGTCCTCCGTGTTCATCATTCCCGAGGGCTAAAGTCAGTGCGTCTTTCTCTCTGTTGAACTTGATCAAGCCCGCTTGAGCTTGGGTCATTGCGTCAATAAGGGCTTGGGTCGGAGCAAAGCATCGATGCCGGTGAACACACACCCCTGTCTCCGGGTCTAGCGATCCCCCATGCCCGTACCACCAGCTTTTGGCCCTTGGGTCCCATCCCTCTGTACCTAGAGGGATTCCTCGCACCCTCAGGTCCTCCTCCATCTTCTGCCACCTAGGGTCCGCAAGGCGGTATCCTCCTGGCCCCATAATATGATGGTACTTTTTCTTAGCCGCATTATCCTTATTTTTTTCGATATTTCCTTGAAATGGTCCGATTGCTTTTGCCTCACAAATTCTGGCCAATCATCTTTCAGTTTCTCATATTGTCCATTGAAATCCGGAGTCTTGCCCTTGTTGACATAGTCACGGGTTAAATTTTTCTTGAAGTTCCGGAATGCATCGGCCATCTTCTGAAGAGCGAACTCTTTAACTAGCCTCCTCCTCTGACGTCCACCCGGAACCTCGTTACCGAATTCATCGACTTTGTTGTATTCCGGAGGTAGAATGAAATGTTCCATAAGCTTTCTCCAGCAATCCTTTTTCGTTCTCTTGTCGACAAAACTGAAACCAAGACGTGCCTTCTTTGGCTCTTTCCATTCCTGGACGGTGACCGGGACATTGTCTCTAACAACGACTCCGCATTGGTTGACAAACTTTGAGGTGTGCTGTAGGGGCTTGCCGGTTTCACTGACAGACTCAATGGCATATGTTTCTCCTGTTTTCATCGCCTTGGATTTGCCACACTGCTTTGTCGTACTCGATCCGGAGGGCTAAAAAAAGAAAGAGAGTCGCGCGCGTTAATACATATGTATTCACATTTCAGTAAGTTTGTATCACGAGAGGCTCTCAATGTATATATATACCTCGCCGGAGGTGGTTGCTTCTTGCAATTGGAGATCGTCGGTTGTTGACGGTTGACCTCCGTCGACAATGTCCGTTCCTTCACCTTCTCGATCATCGTCACCGTCAAGGTTCATATAAGAAGAGACTACATCCTCTTGTTGCTGATATTCTGAGCCCGGCACATAAGGAATCTCGTTGTTGATGATGTCCATTAAATAACGTTCAGCCTCCGGATCCCTAAGCGGCTCGGTTCTGTCGTCCGCCATATGTCACTCCTGCATGTAGTAAAAATTCTTTAAGTATAAAGGAATTAAAAAATAAGATTAAGGGGACATAGAGGAGGAGGAATTAAAAAATAAGATTCTTTAAGTAAAAATTCTTTTTTTCTTCTTCTTCCTTTCTTCTTCCTCTTTCTTCTTCTTCCTTTCTTCTTCTTCCTTTTTCCTTTCTTCTTCTTTCTTTCTTCTTCTTCCTTTCTTCTTCTTCCTTTCTTCTTTCTTTCTTCTTCTTCCTTTTTCTTTTTTCTTTCTTTCTTCTTCTTTCTTTCTTCTTCTTTCTTTCTTCTTCTTCCTTTCTTCTTCTTCCTTTCTATTCTTTCTTTCTTCTTCTTTCCTTTTTCTTTTTACTTTCTTTCTTCTTCTTCCTTTCTTCTTCCTTTCTTCTTCTTTTTTTCTTCTTCCTTTTTCTTTCTTCTTTCTTTTGGTTTTCATTTGGTTTTTATTTGGTTTTCATTTTTTTCTTCTTCCTTTTTCTTTCTTGTTTTTTCTTCTTCCTTTTTTTCTTCTTTCTTTTCTTCTTCCTCCTTTTTTTTGTTTTTTTCTTCTGTTTGTTTTTTTGTTTTCTTTTGTTTTTTTCTTCTTCCTTTGTTTTTCTTCTGTTTTTTTGTTTTCTTTTGTTTTTCTTGAGTTTTTTCTTCTTCCTTTTTCCTTTCTTCTTCTTTCTTTCTTCTTCTTCCTTTCTTCTTCTTTCTTTCTTCTTCTTCCTTTCTTCTTTCTTTCTTCTTCTTCCTTTTTCTTTTTTCTTTCTTTCTTCTTCTTTCTTTCTTCTTCTTTCTTTCTTCTTCTTCCTTTCTTCTCTTCTTCCTTTCTATTCTTTCTTTCTTCCTGCGGAGGACGGCAGGAAGGGCGGCGGGCGGCGGGCGGCGGGCGGAGGGTGGCAGGGCGTCGGGCGGCGGGCGGAGGCCGTCGGGCGGCGGGCGGCAGGGCGTCGGGCGGCAGGGCGGCGGGCAAGGGCGGCGAGCAAGGGCAGGCACGGGCGGAGGCGGCGCTCACTGGGGACGGGGGCGGCGGCGCGCAGGGCTTCGGCGTCGGCGTCGGGGCAGGGCTTCGGCGTCGGCGTCGGGGCAGGGCTTCGGCGCCGGCGTCGATCGGCATTGGGGAGACAGAGGAGATCGGCTAAGTGTATATATAGACGCACCTTTAGTCGCGGTTGGGGAGGAGGACCGCGACTAAAGGTACCCTTTAGTCGCGGTTGGGGAGGAGGACCGCGACTAAAGGTACCCTTTAGTCGCGGTCCCCCTCCCCAACCGCGACTAAAGGGTTTTGGCGCCTCTTCCTTTCCCGCGCAGAAAGACCCTTTAGTCGCGGTTGGGGACAACAACCGCGACTAAAGGGTACCCTTTAGTCGCGGTTGGGGACAACAACCGCGACTAAAGGGTACCCTTTAGTCGCGGTCCGCCTTCCCAGGCGGGACTAAAGGGTCTGTGCTGAACTGGCGCGGTGCGGTGGGATGTTTAGTCCCACCTCGCTAGCCGAGAGGCTTCGACAGTGGTTTATAAGCGCGGCTGCGCTCACCACTTCGAGCTCCTCTCGAATGCAGGCTTACGGGCCTATTCTGTTACTATGTGCCTGTGGGCCTACTGGGCCTTCTGCGGGCCTGAATCCTGGCCCATTAATGGGTTTCTAGTCGTATTCAGGCCGTGGTGGCCCAGTAGGTGGCATATTCTTTATTTTTTGCCTGTTTTTTGTTTTCATTTTTGCTTTATTTATTTTGTTTTGTTTCTACTTACAACAAAAAACTTATTTATTTTATTTTATTTTGTTTCTAATTACTTATTTATTTTTACTTTATGATAATTACTTATTTATTTTACTTTATGATAATTATTTTATTTTATTAAAGTTTATATTATTTTGTTTCTAATTCATTTTAAAATCTTAAAAATACAATTATATATCAAAAAAATCAGAAAATAAAACTAATTCATTTTAAATTCTTGTTTTTCTTCTGTTTTTTTCTTCCTTTTTTCTTCTGTTTTTTTCTTCTGTTTGTTTTTTCCTTTTTCTTGTTTTTCTTCTTTTTCTTCTTCCTTTCTTCTTCTTTCTTTCTTCTTCTTCCTTTCTTCTTCTTCCTTTCTTCTTTCTTTCTTCTTCTTCCTTTTTCTTTTTTCTTTCTTTCTTCTTCTTTCTTTCTTCTTCTTTCTTTCTTCTTCTTCCTTTCTATTCTTTCTTTCTTCTTCTTTCCTCTTTCTTTTTACTTTCTTTCTTCTTCTTCCTTTCTTCTTCCTTTCTTCTTCTTTTTTTCTTCTTCCTTTTTCTTTCTTCTTTCTTTTGGTTTTCATTTGGTTTTTATTTGGTTTTCATTTTTTTCTTCTTCCTTTTTCTTTCTTGTTTTTTCTTCTTCCTTTTTTTCTTCTTTCTTTTCTTCTTCCTCCTTTTTATTGTTTTTTTCTTCTGTTTGTTTTTTTGTTTTCTTTTGTTTTTTTCTTCTTCCTTTGTTTTTCTTCTGTTTTTTTGTTTTCTTTTGTTTTTCTTGAGTTTTTTCTTCTTCCTTTTTCCTTTCTTCTTCTTTCTTTCTTCTTCTTCCTTTCTTCTTCTTTCTTTCTTCTTCTTCCTTTCTTCTTCTTCCTTTCTTCTTTCTTTCTTCTTCTTCCTTTTTTCATTTTAAATTGTTGTTTTTCTTCTGTTTTTTCTTCTGTTTTTTTCTTCTGTTTGTTTCTTCCTTTTTCTTGTTTTTCTTCTTTTTTTTCTTCCTTTCTTCCTTTTTCCTTTTTTAAAATCTTCTGACATTTTAAAATCTTAAAAATACAATTATATATCAAAAAAATCAGAAAAATAAAACTAATTCATTTTAAAATCCCTTGAAGGTTTGACCAAATACAAAGTTTGGTACAATAAATTATTACACATCAATTCTTCCCTTGTACGTCCCTGCTTGCTTACGATTGTGCCGTATCCATGGAGCATCCTCATCATTTAACTTAATGCTTGGGTCAGTGTTCACTTTGAAGGGCGGAATTTCACCAAACATATTATAATCTTCTGACATGTCTGTCTTGTCCTCCACTCCCACGATGTTTCTTTTCCCTGAAAGAACAATGTGGCGCTTTGGATCATCGCATGATGTACTGATCGTTTTCTTATCTTTCCGTTTCCTCGGTTTGCTACTCATGTCCTTCAAATAAAAAACCTGAGCGACATCTTTGGCAAGGACGAATGGTTCGTCAAGGTAACCAAGATTGTTGAAATCCACCATTGTCAATCCGTATTGCTCGTCCACCTTTACCCCACCTCCTGTTAGCTTGAACCATTTGCACCGGAACAAAGGGACCTTAAAGGAGGGTCCATAGTCAAGTTCCCATATCTCCTCTATGTAACCATAATATGTGACCTTTTGCCCATTCTCGGTTGCTGCATCAAAGCGGACACCACTGTTTTGGTTGGTGCTCTTTTTATCTTGGGCGATGGTGTAAAATGTATTCCCATTTATCTCGTACCCTTGGAAAGTCGTTATAGTCGAAGATGGTTTCTTGGCCAACATGTACAGCTGATCTCCAACATCATTGTCATTCATTAAATGTTTTCGCAACCAACTGCCGAAAGTCTCCATGTGGGCCTTTCTAATCCAGGATTCAGGCTTCCCCGGGTTGTCCGAGCGTAAAATATTCTTGTATTGCTCGAAGTACGGAGCCACCAAGCTGGAATTTTGCAGAACTGTGTGGTGTGCTTCAGTCATAGAATGACCGTCCATACATATCGTGGTATCCCTTCCGATCTTGCCTTTTCCACTTAGTCTCCCCTCGTGCCGCGATTGAGGAATACCAATCGGCTTAAGGTCAGGAACATAGGCAATACAGAACTCAATTACCTCCTCATTTTGATGGCCCTTGGAGATGCTTCCTTCTGGCCTAGCACGGTTACGAACATATTTCTTTAATACTCCCATGAACCTCTCAAAGGGGAACATATTGTGTAGAAATACAGGACCGAGAATGGAAATCTCTTCGACTAGGTGGACCAGGAGGTGCGTCATAATATTGAAGAAGGATGGTGGGAACACCAACTCGAAACTAACAAGGCATTGGACCACATCGTTCTGTAACCGTGGTAGATCTTCTGGATTGATTACCTTCTGAGAGATTGCATTGAGGAATGCACATAGCTTCACAATGGCTACTCGAACATTTTCCGGTAGGAGCCCCCCCAAAGCAATCGGAAGCAATTGCGTCATAATCACGTGGCAGTCGTCAGACTTCAGGTTTTGGAACTTTTTCTCCGGCATGTTTATTATTCCCTTTATATTCGACGAGAAGCCAGACGGGACCTTCATACTGCTCAGGCATTCAAAAAAAATGACCTTCTCTTCTTTGGTAAGAGCGTAGCTGGCACGACCTTGAAACCATTCCGGATGCCGGTCATCTGGGTCTTTCAAAAGTTGCTGGTCCTGCCGTGCTTCCTTTGTATCATTTGTCTTCCCATACACGCCCAAGAAGCTTAGCAGGTTCACGCAAATATTCTTCGTAACATGCATCACGTCGATTGCAGAGCGGACATCTAGGACTTTCCAATATTCTAGCTCCCAAAATATAGATTTCTTCTTCCACATGGGTGCGTGCCCGTCAACTCCCCGCGGAACTGATTGTCCGGCAGGACCCTTTCCAAAGATGACTTTCAAATCCTTGACCATATCAAATATCTCAGCACCAGTACGTTCCGCAGGCTTCGGCCGGTGATCTGCCTTCCCGTTGAAATGCTTGCCTTTCTTTCTTACGTTATGATTTCGGGGAAGAAATCGACGATGACCCAGGTACACGTTCTTCTTACAATTAACCAAACGTACACTTTCAGTCTCATGTAAGCAGTGCATGCATGCATTGTATCCCTTATTTTTCTGTCCCGAAAGGTTACTGAGAGCAGGCCAATCGTTGATGGTTACAAAAAGCAACGCTCGTAGGTCAAATTCCTCTCCTTTGTGCTCATCCCAGACACGTACACCAGGTTTCGCCCACAACTGTAAAAGTTCTTCAACTAATGGCCTTAGGTACACATCGATGTCGTTACCGGGTTGCTTAGGGCCTTGGATGAGAATTGGCATCATAATGAACTTCCGCTTCATGCACAACCAAGGAGGAAGGTTGTAGATGCATAGAGTCACGGGCCAGGTGCTATGGTTGGAGCTCTGCTCGCCAAAAGGATTAATGCCATCAGTATTTAGACCAAATCTTAAGTTCCTTGCGTCAGCTGCAAAATCTTTGAAAACTCTGTCGATCTTTCTCCATTGCGTTCCATCAGCGGTGTGTCTCGACTGCCCGTCGGACAAACGGTCCTCTTTGTGCCATCGCAACAACTTGGCATGCTTTTCGTTCATGAACAGACGTTTCACCCGTGGTATTATAGGAGCATACCACATCACCTTGGCGGGAACCCTCTTCCTGGGTTTCTCGCCCTCAACATCGTCACCAGGGTCATCGCCTCTGATCTTATAACGCAATGCAGTGCATACAGGGCATTCATTCAAATTCTCGTATTCACCGCGGTAGAGGATGCAGTCATTAATGCATGCATGTATCTTCTGAACCTCTAAACCTAGAGGGCAGACAACCTTCTTTGCTTCGTACGTACTGGCGGGCAACTCATTATTCTTCGGCAACATATTCTTCAATATTTTCAGCAAATTTTCAAATGATGAGTCACCTACACCTTCCTGTGCCTTCCATTTTAGCAAATCCAGTGTGCAGCCCAGCTTTTTCAGACTATTATCGCATCCTGGATACAACGACTTTTTGTGATCCTCTAACATGCGATCCAAATTCTCCCTCTCCTTGTCAGTTTCGCAGCGTCTCCGTGCATCAGCAATGGTCCGACCAAGATCATCAGCGGGCTCATCATGTGCCTCTTCTTCACCTTCACCTAACCCTTCCACACCTTCAGCATCATCCTCCATGAAAGTATTACCGAAAAGATCACGATAGTTGTCATCGATATCATCCCCTTCTTCATCTTCTTCCATTCTAACCCCTCTTTCTCCATGCTTGGTCCAACAATAATAGCTTGGCATGAAACCATGCTTAAGCAGGTCCATGTGAACTCTTCTTGAGGAGGAGTAACCCTTCTCATTCTTACAGACAGCACATGGACAGATAATAAAACCTTGCTGCTTGTTCGCATTTGCCACTACGAGGAAATCTTTCAAACCCGTAGTGAACTCGCCGGAGAGTCGGGAACCGTACATCCATTGCCGATTCATCTGCATTATTATTATATAAAGTATATAATTAACCATCATGCATTTGTTAAACTAACTAGCTAGAAATAATACAAATTAAACAATGAACTACACACATGCGTATTTTATCAATGACACATGAAAGGTTCGAGTTGCTAACCGCGATCGCGGAGGAAAAATAAATGAGAAAGCTCAAATGTGGCTTGTTTCAGGCTCTCGGGCATTTCATCAAACACCTTGTGTGCATAGGAGAAACCAAAAGCAAACCCACCACCACCCCACCACCACCTTCTGAAAATTGTGAAGTGAGTCGAGTGAAGTGAAGTGAGCTGAGTATATATAGGGATGGGCCTTTAGTCGCGGTTGGCCAGGCCAACCGGGACTAAAGCCCCTCCCGTCCGCCAGCTGGATGGGCTTTAGTCCCGGTTGGCCTGGCCAACCGCGACTAAAGGCCTTCTGGGACCTTTAGTCCCGGTTGGCCACGCCAACCGGGACTAAAGCCCCTCCCGTCCGCCAGCTGTCGACCGAGCGCGCTGGGCCCAGGTAGTTGGTCGCGGGTCTTCTCCCGAACCGCGACTAAAGACCCCTTTGGTCACGGTTCGATTGTTTTGGGGACTAATGGGGGCGTATGGAAGCCTCGTTTTCTACCAGTGAGGACCTTGGTTTCTCGGGTATGTCGTTCACATATAACAATGGCCAGACTTCAGACCGCAATGTTCAGGTCCGCTTGGACCATGCTTGTGCAGATGAAGCTTGGCGTGAGATCTTTCCGCTTGCAAAGGTCGTACACTTGACCATTTCATGTTCGGATCATTGCCCCATTTTGATACAACTGGAGGGGATGCAGGACCAGCAGCGTCGGCCCCCTTGTTTGCGCTATGAAATCATGTGGGAACGGGACAGTGGCCTTACCAATATAATAGCTGAAGCTTGGAATAAACACAAGTCCCCTGGCAGTTTGGGTTCGGTAGCCACGTCCTTGTGGGAGGTTTTAAAGGAGCTAAAGGAGTGGAGTAGGTTGAAGTTCGGCAATGTGTTAAACGATATTGAGAGGCTCCGTTCGCAACTGGCAGGCCTGTAACTGGCTGGAGCGGACCGTGCTCAGGTACGGGCCAAAATGAACCAACTTGACGAGCTCTTATACAGGGAGGAGATGCTATGGCTCCAGCGGTCACGCATCACCTGGCTTAAGGAGGGTGAGCGTAATACCAAATATCTGCACCGGAGAGCGGTATGGCGTGCTCGTAGGAATCTGATTCAACGTCTTCGGAAACAAGATGGAACATGGTCTACTGCTCCTTCAGATATGGAAAGAATTGCTCATTCTTAATTTAAAGAGATTTTTACCAAAGATCCTACCCTCTCCCCGGACGCGGTGTTGGACTGTATTGTCGCAAAAGTAACAGAAGAGATGAATGCTTCCCTATGCAGGCCCTATTCTGACGAGGAGATCTCTAATGCTTTATTTCAGATCGGGCCACTGAAAGCCCCGGGATGTGATGGTCTTCCTGCTAGGTTCTTCCAGAGGAATTGGGCACTGCTAAAAACAGAGATTATTTTGGCGGTCCATGAGTTCTTTGCTTCTGGAGTTATGCCTGATGGAGTTAATAACACGCCTATTGTGCTAATTCCTAAGATCCCTCATCCGAACAATCTGAAGGACTTTAGACCAATAAGCTTGTGCAATGTTATATACAAGATAATCTCTAAGTGTATGGTAAACAGGCTTCGTCCTATCCTGTCTGATCTCATTTCTGAAAATCAAAGCGCCTTCATCCCGGGGAGGTTGATTTCTGACAATTTTATTATTGCGTTTGAATGTCTTCACCATATCCAATCGGAAAGAAACAATGCAACCGGCCTCTGTGCTTACAAGCTAGATCTCTCTAAGGCCTATGACAGGGTGGACTGGGTTTTCTTGGAGAAAGCCTTGGTTAAATGGGGCTTCTCGCCCAACTGGATCGCTCGGGTTATGGCTTGTGTCTCGTCGGTGAAGTACTCGGTAAAATTCAATGGGAGGCTACTGAAGTCCTTCTCCCCCTCGAGGGGACTTTGAAGGAAATATGCCCTAGAGGCAATAATAAAGTTATTATTTATTTCCTTATATCATGATAAATGTTTATTATTCATGCTAGAATTGTATTAACCGGAAACATAATACATGTGTGAATACATAGACAAACAGAGTGTCACTAGTATGCCTCTACTTGACTAGCTCGTTAATCAAAGATGGTTATGTTTCCTAAACCATGAACAAAGAGTTGTTATTTGATTAACAAGGTCACATCATTAGTTGAATGATCTGATTGACATGACCCATTCCATTAGCTTAGCACCCGATCGTTTAGTATGTTGCTATTGCTTTCTTCATGACTTATACATGTTCCTATGACTATGAGATTATGCAACTCCCGTTTGCCGGAGGAACACTTTGGGTGCTACCAAACGTCACAACGTAACTGGGTGATTATAAAGGAGTACTACAGGTGTTTCCAAAGGTAGATGTTGGGTTGGCGTATTTCGAGAATAGGATTTGTCACTCCGATTGTCGGAGAGGTATCTCCGGGCCCTCTCGGTAATACACATCACATAAGCCTTGCAAGCATTATAACTAAGATGTTAGTTGTGAGATGATGTATTATGGAACGAGTAAAGAGACTTGCCAGTAACGAGATTGAACTAGGTATTGGATACCGACGATCGAATCTCGGGCAAGTAACATACCGATGACAAAGGGAACAACGTATGTTGTTATGCAGTCTGACCGATAAAGATCTTCGTAGAATATGTAGGAGCCAATATGGGCATCCAGGTCCCGCTATTGGTTATTGACCAGAGACGTGTCTCGGTCATGTCTACATTGTTCTCGAACCGTAGGGTCCGCACGCTTAACGTTACGATGACAGTTATTATGAGTTTATGCATTTTGATGTACCGAAGGTTGTTCGGAGTCCCGGATGTGATCACGGACATGAAGAGGAGTCTCGAAATGGTCGAGACATAAAGATTGATATATTGGAAGCCTATATTTGGATATCGGAAGTGTTTCGGGTGAAATCGGGATTTTACCGGAGTACCGGGAGGTTACCGGAACCCCCCGGAAACCATATGGGCCTTATTGGGCCTTAGTGGAAAGGTTAAAGGGGCAGCCCAAGGTGGGCTGCGCGCCTCCCCCCTCCCCTAGTCCTATTAGGACTAGGAGAGGTGGCCGGCCCCCTTCTCTCTCTCTCTCTCAAGGAATCCTATTAGGAATAGGATTGAGGGGGGGAGTCCTACTCCCGGTAGGAGTAGGACTCCTCCTGTGCCCTCCTCCTTGGCCGGCCAGCTCTCCCCGTTGGATCCTTTATATACGGGGGTAGGGGGCACCTCTAGACAGACAAGTTGATCATTGAGATCGTTCCTTAGCCGTGTGCGGTGCCCCCTGCCACCATATTCCACCTCGATCATATCGTTGTAGTGCTTAGGCGAAGCCCTGCGTCGGTAGAACATCAAGATCGTCATCACGCCGTCGTGCTGACGGAATTCCTCCCCGAAGCTTTGCTGGATCGGAGCCCGGGGATCGTCATCGAGCTGTATGTGTGCTAAGAACTCGGAGGTGCCGGAGTAACGGTGCTTGGATCGGTCGGATCGGGAAGAAGACGTACGACTACTTCCTCTACGTTGTGTCAACGCTTCCGTTGCAATCTACAAGGGTACGTAGATCAGACTCTCCCCCTCGTTGCTCTGCATCACCATGATCTTGCATGTGCGTAGGGAAATTTTGAAATTACTACGTTCCCCAACAGTGGCATCAGAGCCTAGGTTTTATGGTTTGATGTTATTTGCACGAGTAGAACACAAGTGGGTTGTGGGCGATACAAGTCATACTGCCTACCAGCATGTCATACTTTGGTTCAGCGGTATTGTTGGACGAGACGACCCGGACGAACATTACGCGTACGCTTACGCAAGACCGGTTCCCTCGACGTGCTTTGCACATAAATGGTTTGCGGGCGACTGTCTCTCCAACTTTAGTTGAACCGAGTGTGGCTACGCCCGGTCCTTGAGAAGGTTAAAACGGAGTCTATTTGACAAAATATCGTTGTGGTTTTGATGCGTAGGTGAGATGAGTTCTTGCTTAAGCCCGTAGCAGCCACGTAAAACTTGCAACAACAAAGTAAAGGACGTCTAACTTGTTTTTGCAGGGCATGTTGTGATGTGATATGGTCAAGGCATGATGCTAAATTTTATTGTATGAGATGATCATGTTTTGTAACCAAGTTATCGGCAACTGGCAAGAGCCATATGGTTGTCGCTTTATTGTATGCAATGCAATCGCGATGTAATGCTTTACTTTATTACTAAGCGGTAGTGATAGTCGTGGAAGCATAAGATTGGCGAGACGACAACGATGCTACGATGGAGATCAAGGTGTCGCGCCGGTGACGATGGTGATCATGACGGTGCTTCGGAGATGGAGATCACAAGCACAAGATGATGATGGCCATATCATATCACTTATATTGATTGCATGTGATGTTTATCCTTTTATGCATCTTATCTTGCTTTGATTGACGGTAGCATTATAAGATGATCTCTCACTAAATTATCAAGAAGTGTTCTCCCTGAGTATGCACCGTTGCCAAAGTTCGTCGTGCCCAGACACCACGTGATGATCGGGTGTGATAAGCTCTACGTCCATCTACAACGGGTGCAAGCCAGTTTTGCACACGCAGAATACTCAGGTTAAACTTGACGAGCCTAGCATATGCAGATATGGCCTCGGAACACAGAGACCGAAAGGTCGAGCGTGAATCATATAGTAGATATGATCAACATAACGATGTTCACCATTGAAAACTACTCCATCTCACGTGATGGCCGGTTATGGTTTAGTTGATTTGGATCACGTGATCACTTAGAGGATTAGAGGGATGTCTATCTAAGTGGGAGTTCTTAAGTAATTTGATTAACTAAACTTAAACTTATCATGAACTTAGTACCTGATAGTATCTTGCTTGTTTATGTTGATTGTAGATAGATGGCTCGTGCTGTTGTTCCGTTGAATTTTAATGCGTTCCTTGAGAAAGCAAAGTTGAAAGATGATGGTAGCAATTACACGGAATGGGTCCGTAACTTGAGGATTATCCTCATTGCTGCTCAGAAGAATTACGTCCTGGAAGCACCGTTGGGTGCCAGGCCTGCTGCTGGAGCAACACCAGATGTTATGAACGTCTGGCAGAGCAAAGCTGATGACTACTCGATAGTTCAGTGTGCCATGCTTTACGGCTTAGAATCGGGACTTCAACGACGTTTTGAACGTCATGGAGCATATGAGATATTCCAGGAGTTGAAGTTAATATTTCAAGCAAATGCCCGGATTGAGAGATATGAAGTCTCCAATAAGTTCTATAGCTACAAGATGGAGGAGAACAGTTCTGTCAGTGAGCATATACTCAAGATGTCTGGGTATAATAATCACTTGATTCAATTGGGAGTTAATCTTCCGGATGATTGCATCATGGACAGAATTCTCCAATCACTGCCACCAAGCTACAAGAGCTTCGTGATGAACTACAATATGCAAGGGATGAACAAGACTATTCCCGAGCTCTTCGCAATGCTGAAAGCTGCGGAGGTAGAAATCAAGAAGGAGCATCAAGTGTTGATGGTCAACACGACCACTAGTTTCAAGAAAAAGGGCAAAGGGAAGAAGAAGGGAAACTTCAAGAAGAACAGCAAGCAAGTTGCTGCTCAAGAGAAGAAACCCAAGTCTGGACCTAAGCCTGAAACTGAGTGCTTCTACTGCAAGCAGACTGGTCACTGGAAGCGGAACTGCCCCAAGTATTTGGCGGATAAGAAGGATGGCAAGGTGAACAAAGGTATATGTGATATACATGTTATTGATGTGTACCTTACTAGAGCTCGCAGTAGCACCTGGGTATTTGATACTGGTTCTGTTGCTAATATTTGCAACTCGAAACAGGGACTACGGAATAAGCGGACACTAGCAAAGGACGAGGTGACGATGCGCGTGGGAAACGGTTCCAAAGTCGATGTGATCGCGGTCGGCACGCTACCTCTACATCTACCTTCGGGATTAATATTAGACCTAAATAATTGTTATTTGGTGCCAGCGTTGAGCATGAACATTATATCTGGATCTTGTTTAATGCGAGACGGTTATTCATTTAAATCAGAGAATAATGGTTGTTCTATTTATATGAGTAATATCTTTTATGGTCATGCACCTTTGAAGAGTGGTCTATTTTTGATGAATCTCGATAGTAGTGATACACATATTCATAATGTTGAAACCAAAAGATGCAGAGTTGATAATGATAGTGCAACTTATTTGTGGCACTGCCGTTTAGGTCATATCGGTGTAAAGCGCATGAAGAAACTCCATACTGATGGGCTTTTCGAACCACTTGATTATGAATCACTTGGTACTTGCGAACCGTGCCTCATAGGCAAGATGACTAAAACACCGTTCTCCGGTACTATGGAGAGAGCAACAGATCTGTTGGAAATCATACATACCGATGTATGTGGTCCGATGAATATTGAGGCTCGTGGCGGATATCGTTATTTTCTCACCTTCGCAGATGATTTAAGCAGATATGGATATATCTACTTAATGAAACACAAGTCTGAAACATTTGAAAAGTTCAAAGAATTTCAGAGTGAAGTTGAAAATCATCATAACAAGAAAATAAAGTTTCTACGATCTGATCGTGGAGGAGAATATTTGAGTTACGAGTTTGGTATACATTTGAAAAATTGTGGAATAGTTTCGCAACTCACGCCACCCGGAACACCACAGCGTAATGGTGTGTCCGAACGTCGTAATCGTACTTTACTAGATATGGTGCGATCTATGATGTCTCTTACTGATTTACCGCTATCGTTTTGGGGTTATGCTTTAGAGACGGACGCATTCACGTTAAATAGGACACCATCAAAATCCGTTGAGACGACGCCTTATGAACTATGGTTTGGCAAGAAACCAAAGTTGTCATTTCTTAAAGTTTGGGGCTGCGATGCTTATGTGAAAAAGCTTCAACCTGATAAGCTCGAACCCAAAGCGGAGAAATGTGTCTTCATAGGATACCCAAAGGAGACTGTTGGGTACACCTTCTATCACAGATCCGAAGGCAAGACATTTGTTGCTAAGACTGGATCATTTCTAGAGAAGGAGTTTCTCTCGAAAGAAGTGAGTGGGAGGAAAGTGGAACTTGACGAGGTAACTGTACCTGCTCCCTTATTGGAAAATAGTACATCACAGAAAACTATTTCTGCGACACCTATACCAATTAGTGAGGAAGCTAATGATGATGATCATGAAACTTCAGGACAAGATACTACTGAACCACGTAGATCAACCAGAGTGAGATCCACACCAGAGTGGTATGGTAATCCAATTCTGGAAGTCATGCTACTAGATCATGATGAACCTACGAACTATGAAGAAGCGATGGTGAGCCCAGATTCCGCAAAGTGGCTTGAAGCCATGAAATCTGAGATGGGATCCATGTATGAGAACAAAGTATGGACTTTGGTTGACTTGCCCGATGATCTGCAAGCAATTGAGAATAAATGGATCTTCAAGAAAAAGACTGACGCTGACGGTAATATTACTGTCTATAAAGCTCGACTTGTCGCAAAAGGTTTTCGACAAGTTCAAGGGGTTGACTACGATGAGACCTTCTCACCCGTAGCGATGCTTAAGTCTGTCAGAATCATGTTAGCAATTGCCGCATTTTATGATTATGAAATTTGGCAGATGGATGTCAAAACTGCATTCCTGAATGGATTTCTGGAAGAAGAGTTGTATATGATGCAACCAGAAGGTTTTGTCGATCCAAAGGGAGCTAACAAAGTGTGCAAGCTCCAGTGATCCATTTATGGACTGGTGCAAGCCTCTCGGAGTTGGAATAAATGCTCTGATAGTGTGATCAAAGCATTTGGTTTTATACAGACTTTTGGAGAAGCCTGTATTTACAAGAAAGTGAGTGGGAGCTCTGTAGCATTTCTGATATTATATGTGGATGACATATTGCTGATTGGAAATGATATAGAATTTCTGGATAGCATAAAGGGATACTTGAATAAAAGTTTTTCGATGAAAGACCTCGGTGAAGCTGCTTACATATTAGGAATAAAGATCTATAGAGATAGATCAAGACGCTTAATTGGACTTTCACAAAGCACATACCTTGACAAGATTTTGAAGAAGTTCAAAATGGATCAAGCAAAGAAAGGGTTCTTGCCTGTGTTACAAGGAGTGAAGTTGAGTCAGACTCAATGCCCGGCCACTGCAGAAGATAGAGAGAAAATGAAAGATGTTCCCTATGCTTCAGCCATAGGCTCTATCATGTATGCAATGCTGTGTACCAGACCTGATGTGTGCCTTGCTATAAGTTTAGCAGGGAGGTACCAAAGTAATCCAGGAATGGATCACTGGACAGCGGTCAAGAACATCCTGAAATACCTGAAAAGGACTAAGGATATGTTTCTCGTATATGGAGGTGACAAAGAGCTCACCGTAAGAGGTTACATTGATGCAAGCTTTGACACTGATCCGGACGATTCTAAATCGCAAACCGGATACGTGTTTACTTTAAACGGTGGAGCTGTCAGTTGGTGCAGTTCTAAACAAAGCGTCATAGCGGGATCTACATGTGAAGTGGAGTACATAGCTGCTTCGGAAGCAGCGAACGAAAGAGTCTGGATGAAGGAGTTCATATCCGATCTAGGTGTCATACCTAGTGCATCGGGTCCAATGAAAATCTTTTGTGACAATACTGGTGCAATTGCCTTAGCAAAGGAATCCAGATTTCACAAAAGGACCAAACACATCAAGAGACGCTTCAACTCCATCCGGGATCTAGTCCAGGTGGGAGACATAGAGATTTGCAAGATACATACAGATATGAATGTTGCAGACCCGTTGACTAAGCCTCTTGCACGAGCAAAACATGATCAGCACCAAGGCTCCATGGGTGTTAGAATCATTACTGTGTAATCTAGATTATTGACTCTAGTGCAAGTGGGAGACTGAAGGAAATATGCCCTAGAGGAAATAATAAAGTTATTATTTATTTCCTTATATCATGATAAATGTTTATTATTCATGCTAGAATTGTATTAACCGGAAACATAATACATGTGTGAATACATAGACAAACAGGGTGTCACTAGTATGCCTCTACTTCACTAGCTCGTTAATCAAAGATGGTTATGTTTCCTAAACCATGAACAAAGAGTTGTTATTTGATTAACAAGGTCACATCATTAGTTGAATGACCTGATTGACATGACCCATTCCATTAGCTTAGCACCCAATCGTTTAGTATGTTGCTATTGCTTTCTTCATGACTTATACATGTTCCTATGACTATGAGATTATGCAACTCCCGTGTGCCGGAGGAACACTTTGGGTGCTACCAAACGTCACAACGTAACTGGGTGATTATAAAGGAGTACTACAGGTGTTTCCAATGGTAGATGTTGGGTTGTCGTATTTCGAGAATAGGATTTGTCACTCCAATTGTCGGAGAGGTATCTCCGGGCCCTCTCGGTAATACACATCACATAAGCCTTGCAAGCATTATAACTAAGATGTTAGTTGTGAGATGATGTACTACAGAACGAGTAAAGAGACTTGCCAGTAACGAGATTGAACTAGGTATTGGATACCGATGATCGAATCTCGGGCAAGTAACATACCGATGACAAAGGGAACAACGTATGTTGTTATGCGGTCTGACCGATAAAGATCTTCGTAGAATATGTAGGAGCCAATATGGGCATCCATGTCCCGCTATTGGTTATTGACCGGAGACGTGTCTCGGTCATGTCTACATTGTTCTCGAACCGTAGGGTCCGCACGCTTAACGTTACGATGACAGTTATTATGAGTTTATGCATTTTGATGTACCGAGTCGGTGTCCCGGATGTGATCATGGACATGATGAGGAGTCTCGAAATGGTCGAGACATAAAGATTGATATATTGGAAGCCTATATTTGGATATCGGAAGTGTTCCGAGTGAAATCGGGATTTTACCGGAGTACCGGGAGGTTACCGGAACCCCCCGGGAACCATATGGGCCTTATTGGGCCTTAGTGGAAAGGTGAAAGGGGCAGCCCAAGGTGGGCTGCGCGCCTCCCCCCTCCCCTAGTCCTATTAGGACTAGGAGAGGTGGCCGGCCCCCTTCTCTCTCTCTCTCTCAAGGAATCCTATTAGGAATAGGATTGAGGGGGGGAGTCCTACTCCCGGTAGGAGTAGGACTCCTCCTGCGCCCTCCTCCTTGGCCGGCCAGCCCTCCCCCTTGGATCCTTTATATACGGGGGCAAGGGCACCTCTAGACACACAAGTTCATCATTAAGATCGTTCCTTAGCCGTGTGCGGTGGCCCCTGCCACCATATTCCACCTCGATCATATCGTTGTAGTGCTTAGGCGAAGCCCTGCGTCGGTAGAACATCAAGATCGTCATCACGCCGCCGTGCTGACGGAATTCCTCCCCGAAGCTTTGCTGGATCGGAGCCTAGGGATCGTCATCGAGCTGTACATGTGCTAAGAACTCGGAGGTGCCAGAGTAACGGTGCTTGGATCGGTCGGATCGGGAAGAAGACGTACAACTACTTCCTCTACGTTGTGTCAACGCTTCCGTTGCGATCTACAAGGGTACGTAGATCAGACTCTCCCCCTCGTTGCTATGCATCACCATGATCTTGCGTGTGCGTAGGAAAATTTTGAAATTACTATGTTCCCCAACAGACTCCGCCAAGGTGATCCACTATCTCCATTCCTCTTCTTATTTGTAGATGATGCTCTTTCTGCGTTGATTGAAAAGGCTGCAAGGGAAGATGGTCCCACTGGGGTCAGAATATGTAGAGGTGCTCCAGATATCACCCACCTTTTGTTTGCGGATGACTCACTTCTATTCTTTCAAGCAAATAATCAGCAGGCATTATTAGTGAAAGGGGTGTTGAACACATTTGCGACGGCGATAGGACAACTTATTAACCCGTCGAAGTGTTCCATTCTATTCTCAAATCAATGTCAACCTGATATGGTTAATGAGGTCAAAGACACGCTGGACATCACCCAGGAGGCGTTTGAGCCTAAATATTTGGGCTTGCCGGTTCCGGAGGGGAGGATGCACAAAGGGCACTTTGAGTCTATCCAAGAGCGGTTGAGGAAAATCCTTGTGGACTGGAGTGAGCAATACATGTCTTCAGGGAACAAGGAGATACTAATTAAATCAGTGGCTCGGGCCATACCAGCATATGTTATGAGCGTTTTCAAACTGCCGGCATCGGTCTGTGATGATCTAACAAGGATGATACGTCAGTACTGGTGGGGGGTGGAGAATGGGGAGAAGAAGATGGCCTGGATGTGCTGGGATAAATTGCGTCTGCTTAAGTCCATGGGTGGCATGGGCTTTAGGGACATGATGGCGTTTAACCAGGCGCTGCTTGCTAAGCAGGCCTGGAGGCTACTGGATCGGCCGGATAGCCTTTGTGCGCGTCTGCTGAAGGCGAGATACTATCCTTCTGGTCAACTGTTGGATACTATGTTCCCGGGCTCCGGATCTGAGGTGTGGGAGGGTATTCTGCATGGCCTTGAGTTAATCAAGAAGGGCGTCATTTGGCGAGTCGGTAATGGCATGAAGATCCGTGCTTGGCGTGATCCTTGGTTGCCTCGGCCTTTCTCTTTTCGTCCGATTACCCCGAAGGGAAACTGTCGTTTCCACAGGGTCTCGGATTTCTTAGACGATAATGGAGCATGGAAGCAGGATCGGTTGAGGGAATTCTTTTGGTCGATGGATATTGATCACATTTTGAAATAAGAACTTCGCCTCGCCAGGAAGATGATTTCTTGGCATGGTACCCGGAAAAGAGTGGAGTGTTTACGGTGAGAAGTGCCTACAAGTTAGCTACATGTGACCATAACTCTGCCGTTGCTAAGGGCGTGTCGAGTACAGCAACAGAAGGAAACCGGGCGGGGTGGAACTATGTTTGGCGGTCCGGGGTACCGCGGAAAATGAAGATCCATGCGTGGAGATGTGTATCACGAACTTTGGCAACACAGAGTTATAAAGCTTTCCGTCACTTGGCGACGCGCTCAACCTGCATGCTTTGCGGCGTGGAGGAGGAGGATTCATTCCACGCTATGGTAACTTGCCCACATGCGAGAATGCTCTGGACAAATATGCGCCTTCGATGGGACGAGCATACCATTGGAAGAATCTAATAAATTAATTATCGGTTAGTGAATGGGAAGAAAACGCCGTCAATAATTGCGTGCGGTGCGTCCTCACAGGATGCAAGCAAGCGGCCAAGCAGCAGCTGAACAAGTTTGATTTGATTCATGGAACGGAATCATGGCTAAGTTGGACACGTACGTATGTTTACTGTCGGACAAGAGAAGTGTTTGTACACGAACACGTCACCGTGTACCTCCAACGCCGAGGGTGATGCACCGCAGCTTACGTCAAAGGAGACCCGACCGGAAGCGTGGTACGCACGCAATCCGGCGGGTGCTTTTGAGGACCCGAAACCCCCATGTGCCCGGGAGGAACCCCGTCAGGGCGCGCGGCAGCTATGGGCTGCCCTAGGTCGACCTGATTGCCCCTAGGGCCTCGAGGTTCGTCGCCCTGCAACAAGAAGAACGAACGAAGAAAGAGGAAGAAGAAGAACAAGGGAAGGAGATAAAGGCAAAGAGCACTAATCCTCTTGTTTTGTGCCAAGCTCTTTTTTAATGCAGCCATAACCGCTTCTGGAAGAGATTGCTTCGCAATACTTTCAGATTCTTTCTGCAATGATTCGCGAGTGTTGCCGAAATTCTCAAATTGCGTAGAGTATGCATTATATGCTACAGTATTTGATGACGGCACATGTGTTCCTGTAAAATTTTCACTTATTCGGCTATGACCATGAAGATGCGGGGCCGAATTATGAACATCTACAGTTGCATGCGGTGCTGAAAAATTACTAACATGAGGTATAGCATATGATGGTTGAGGGTAATTGGCCAAATAACTAGTAGTAACATGGCCACTTCCCTTATCCACCGGCACGTTTGGATTAACATACTGCAAGTTATTTGCCGATGAATAAAAACTTGAAACACTTTGTTGCATACCATTGGAAGTTCCTACATAGGGTGTCTCAACATGATTAACCGAACTCATCATGTTATTCATCGGCATATAAATTTGTGGGGTTGCCGATGCATGGGAGTTGGCATACATATGTTGCATGTTGCTAAAATTATATGAAGTAGAATCATGGAGATTTTGTTGCATCGGCCCTTGCACATAATTAGATGCATGATTGATAAAGCTAGGGCTAGCCGATACATTATGCTCATTAGATGATCTAGCAACAACATACACATTATTTGCATCTACATATGTGAATTGGGTATTCATATTACCTTTGTAGATTGCAAAGCCTAGATGACGATCTCTTCGTAGCAAGAATGGGCCGGAGACCGTTCAAAGCTTCGTCCCCAGCGTAGTCGCCAAAAAGTGTGTTCGCACATGAACACGTCACCGTGTACCTCCAACACCGAGGGTGATGCACCGCAGCTCACGTCGAAGGAGACCCGACCGGAAGCGCGGTACGCAAGCAATCCGGCGGGTGCTTTTGAGGACCCGAAACCCCCACGTGCCCGGGAGGGACCCCGTCAGGGTGCGCGGCGGCTATGGGCTGCCCTAGGTCGACCTGATCGCCCCTAGGGCCTTGAGGTTCGTCGCCCTGCAACAAGAAGAACGAATGAAGAACGAGGAAGAAGAAGAACAAGGGAAGGAGATAAAGGTAAATGTAAAAGATGATAGATTGATGTGTTTGATTGTGTGTTGTTCAATCGGCCGTCACCTCTCATCAATTTATGAGGCGACTGGACTTCCCGTACAAGAAAAGGACTAAAAATTCCGTCCAAAACATCAAAAACCCTAACCTAACTCGGACAGGAATCTTTGGTAATCTCCCGGACCAACTCGGTCTCACCGATTGGTTCGTTTTGGTCCCACCGATTGAACGTTGCCAACTCTCTGTATCCTTCTGTAATTTCTCGGATCAACTCGGTCTCACCGATTGGTTTGCTTCGGTCCTACCGAGTGAACATTGCCAACTCTCTGGTAAATTTTCGGACCAACTCGGTCTCATCGATCAAACCAACTTGGTCGGTCCGAAATGACTCTGCAGCTTCTGTTTCTGACCTTGTTTTCCCTCCAAAGGTTGCATACAAACTCGGATTAAGACGATTTTTATATCAAAATCAATTGTTTCAATGAAACGCACAACTTTCATGTTGGAACAGTTTCCATAAGAGGCCATCTTAACTGAGTTTTATGCATTTCTTTACTCTGGTGTCAACATGAGCATCTCTGAACTTGTCATAACTTTTGAGTCCGAGCTCCGTTTTACACCATCTTCATATCCATCTTGATTTTCTCGAAGAGAGAGATTCCAAGGTGACTTCCAATCATAAGTTTGAATTGGTCTTGATATGACCTATGCTAATTTTATGATTGTGCCAATTTTGAGCGTCAACACATGCCCCCCTGTTTTTGGGCATAGCTAGTGTGCCGAAAAAAATAACTTGTACCATGTTGGTTTTAAGGACGATGTCAACACTCCATCGGCCATTCTGCATCTTCTTAGGACGATAAGTATATATCGGCCATTACTTGTTTGAACCTTGATGCAAACTTGGGTGAAACCTTCTCAAATTCATTAACAATCCGGTGATAAATTTCCATAGATATGTATTTCAAAGTCATCCTCCGAACCATATTGTTCACCCTTTCACTGGGAATTTGCAGACAATCAAGAATGAATTCCCTCTAATCCTTTCTTTCACCTGCACACAAATTTCATTTGTGGCCGAAGCAATGGGCTTTGGTTCGGCCTTACATACGTCGATGAGATCAAGCATTTGCTATTGATAGATGTGCAATACACCATCATCAACATGGTAGCCGAATGCTTGTTGCGCCAACTCATTTGCTCTTCAATTTTCATGTCTAGATATAAGAGAAATATTAAAGCATCCCAAGGTAAATTTTATATCTAGAGATACCTCAAGGTAAACTATAAGTGATTCGTCAAAACATTGATGACCCTTGGATATTTTTTGCACTACTCATAACGAATCACCCAAAGCCTCAATGTGCGTAGCACCTATGGCACCCAAAAGATCCAAACCGAATAACATTGCATATTCGGCTTTGATTATTGTGCAAAAAAATATTTTAAGTGGCATGAGGCTTCACAAAATAGTACCAAAAGGAGATATATGTTGGGGAACGTTGCAGAAAACAAAAATTTTCCTACGGTTTCACCAAGATCCATCTATGAGTTCATCTAGCAACGAGTGATTGGATGCATCTACGTACCTTGTAGATCGTGAGCGGAAGCGTTCAAAGAATAGGGATGAGGGATTCGTACTCGACGTGATCCGAATCACCGGAGATCCTAGCGCCGAACGGACGGCACCTCCGCGTTCAACACACGTACGGTCAGCGTAACGTCTCCTCCTTCTTGATCCAGCAAGGAGGAAGGAGAGGTTGAGGAAGATGGCTCCGGCAGCAGCACAACGGCGTGGTGGTGATGGAGCTGCAGTACTCCGGCAGGGCTTCGCCAAGCTCTATGGAGGAGGAGGAGGTGTTGGAGAGGGAGAGGGAGGCGCCAGGGGCAAAGGTGCGGCAGCCCTCCCTCCCCCCATCTATATATAGGGAGCCTAGGGGGGCGCCGGCCCTAGGAGATGCAATCTCCTAGGGGGGGCGGCGGACAAGGGGTGGGGGGCTTGCCCCCCAAGCAAGGGGGCGCCCCCCCCCCCCCCTTTAGGGTTTCCCCACCCTAGGCGCATGGGCCCTAGGGGGAAGTGGCGCCCCAGCCCACTTTGGGCTGGATCCCTTCCCACTTCAGCCCATCACTACAAGAAATATGTCAACTTATGACCTTCTGTCAGTGACCCTCGAAGAATTGGTCTTAAATTTATGACCATTTTAGACCAATTGGTCAAAAGCTGTCCAGGGGGTTCCAAACCCTAAACCATTGCGACCATTTTGGTCAGAAAGGTCGTAATTTCCATACACGAAATGGTCACAAAGCAAACAGTGCTAGTCCACTGCCTTATTTCTAGTTGTTAATGACCAATATAGATGGTCATAGCCTTGTAGATTGTGGTGGGTTGTGATGACTAGGTGCCATCTCATCAGTTTTGCCTATGTGTCATGTCCATGTGGCAGTTTTTGCCCTAGGTTGTGAAGCAACCTATATTTCTATCATTCCCAAAATTCCCAAAAAAATCTCATAAATTATTTGGGGCATATCTTCATCAAATATGTAAAAATACTTCCTTGCCTAGTTCAAAACTAATTCAACAATATTCATTTTCCTATTCTGTTCACAACAACACTTTATGAAGGAAGTGCTATTTATATATTCTTGATTGCCCTTGGAATTTTTGGGCACTCTTTCCTATCCAAATCATTACCGCATGACAAAATTCAGCTCCATTTGCCAAGCAAATCTTCTTCGGCAAATTTCCAAAGTTTTTGTCTACCTAGAAGCATTGTGAAGGAAGTACCTTTTTTATATCTCTAAATGACATGAAATTTATACAGTTACTTCATATGCCCAAATTATCACCCTCCTCCAAATTGCAGCTCAGTCAAATCATCTATGTGAGCCCAGGTTCAATTTATATTTTATGGCCAAATTGGCACGTTGCAAAGCAAAAGTTATATAGACCCCTCCTATTACCCTCAAACTTTTCGGGCACTCTTCCATACCCAAATCATTGCCACATGATAATATTCAGCTCAATTTTCCTAGTAAATCTTTCTCGGGAAATTTCCAAAGTTTCTACCTCGAGAGAAGCTTTGTGAAGTAAGTACTAGCTAGGCTTACCCAAATGATCTTAAAATTTACCAGCACATGACCATACCTAAGTAACTTACCTACACCAATTTTGAGTTCATTTCATTCATCCAATCTCTCTCACTAGTTTTCCCAAGTTTCTGTCCATAGAAGAGCATTGTGAAGGAAGTACTACTTTGGCATGTCCAAATGGTATCCATTTTCTACAATGCTTTCCTCTGCCCAAATAACCATCCTCCATAAAATTTCTGCTCACTCCATTCATTATTTTCAGCCCATCTTCAACATTCATATTTTTGTCCAGCGTGGTACTTTGCAAAGCAAGTACCACCTAGGATCCTCCTTTTGATCTCAAAATTTGTGAAGACATTCTCCTTAGTAGATGATCATCCTCAGCCAAAACTCACGCCCATTGGCCATGTGCATTTCCCGTACCGCTAATCAAACACTTGGCTGCTAATTCATGCTTGAGCATCGATCGGTCTCCTCATGAGAATCTTATGTTGTAATTTTCTTCCTAGCACCAACCTGGGGAGTGCCCAACCCACTAGACATGCCTAGGCCGCCCAGAACACATGGCAACATTACGGTCACGCGGTGACCATGCGACGGGCATGCGAGTTTACGTGCTCTAGAGTTGGGGCCGTCGGCCACCGCCCAAATCTCGACGTATCGCCACCAAACCATGTATTTATGATTAAATAGGTCCTTATGTAACTAGAAATGATTTTTGGAAAAATAAATAGCAAACTATGAGGCAGCTGCAGTTCAAATTTGATCCGCTTCCAACTGAATCAGCGGAAATTTGTCTTTTTCACGAGAGGTGGATCAAAAACTTTTACACCCAACCATTTTGTCAATTGTGCATTAAATATGGCCTAGTATTTTATAAAAATGATTTGGTCCAATTTTGCAACAATTATTTGGTAGTTCCTTCACAAAAAAACCTCCTTTCGGGCACTCGAAAAATGGAAAATGGTTTTTTCGTCCAACGAAAATGAAAACTTCCTTAGGCAACATTGTTTGCCATTCCAATATGCACCCTTGTGCACAATATGAGGTCATTTGAACAAACTATGCCATGAATGTGGCCATAAGACTGATCATTTGGCTTGAAAGCCATTGATCTCCACACATGATAGCTCGTTTCTGAGAACACTTTTTTAAAATAATTGTCGTATTACAAGTTTGTTATTTTTCCTAGGAACTTGGCCACATATGATGACACAATGCGAAGGTTTCCCAATTATTTGATTTTTTTGAATTTTTTATGCCCGTTTCAAAATGCGGTCAAAACGGCGGGAATGACCGTTCCTAGCTAGTGGTTGAATCTTGAATTTTTTTTGGTGTTTCTATGATTAAATAGATACTTATGTACCTAGAAATGATTTTTGGAAAAAATAAAGAGCAAACTACAATGCAGCTACAGTTCAAATTTGACCCGCTTCCAACTGAATCGGCTCGAATTTGTCTTTTTCACGAGAGGTGGATCAAAACTTTTTACACCCGACCATTTGGTCGATTGTGCATTAAATATGGCCTAGTATTTTATAAAAATGATTTGGTCCAATTTTGCAACAATTATTTGGTAGTTCCATCACAAAAAAACCTCCTTTCAGGCACTCGAAAAATGGAAAATGGTTTTTTTGTCCAACAAAAATGAAACTTCCTTAGGCAACATTGTTTGCCATTCCAATATGCACCCTTGTGCACAATATGAGATCATTTGAACAAACTGTGCCATGAATGTGGTCATAAGATTGATCATTTGGCTTGAGAGCCATGAATCTTCACGCATGATAGCTCATTTCTGAGAACACTTTTTTAAAGTAATTGCCGTATTGCAAGTTTGTTATTTTTCCTGGTAACTTGGCCACATATAATGACACAATGCGAAGGTTTCCCAATTATTTGATTTTTTTTGAATTTTTTATGCCCGTTACAAAATGCGGTCAAAACGGCGGGAATGACCGTTCCTAGCTAGTGGTTGAATCTTGAAATTTTTTTGGTGTTTCTCTGATTAAATAGATACTTATGTACCTAGAAATGATTTTTGTAAAAAATGAAGAGCAAACTACGAGGTAGCTACAGTTCAAATTTGACCCGCCTCCAACTGAATCAACGAGAATTTGTCTTTTTCACCAGAGGTGGATCAAATCTTTTGACACCCAACCATTTGGTCAATTGTGCATTAAATATGGTCTAGTATTTTATAAAAATTATTTGGTCCAATTTTGCAACAATTATTTGGTAGGTCCTTCACAAAAAAACCTCATTTGGGGCAATCGAATAATGGAAAATGGTTTTTCCATGCAAAGAAAATGAAAACTCCCTTAGGCAACGTTGTTTAGAATTCCAAGATGCACCCTTGTGCACAATATGAGATCATTTGAACAAACTATGCCACGAATGTGGCCATAAGATTGATCATTTAGCTTGAAAGCCATTGATCTCCACACGTGATAGCTCGTTTCTGAGAACACTTTTTAAAAATAATTTCCGTATTACAAGTTTGTTATTTTTCTTGAAAACATGGTCACATATGATGACACAATGCGAAGGTTTCCCAATTTTTTGATTTTTTTTGAATTTTTATGCCCGTTTCAAAATGCGGTCAAAACGGCGGGAATGACCGTTCCTTGCTAGTGGTTGAATCTTGAAAAAAAAATTGGTGTTTCTCTGATTAAATAGGTACTTATGTACCTAGAAATATTTTTTGGAAAAACTAAATAGCAAACTATGAGGCAGCTACAGTTCAAATTTGACCCGCTTCCAGCTGAATCGGCAGGAATTGGTCTTTCTCACGAGAGGTGGATCAAACCTTTTTACACCCAACCATTTTGTCAATTGTGCATTAAATATGTCCTAGTATTTTAGAAAATTGATTTGGTCCAATTTTGCAACAATTATTTGGTAGGTCCTTCACAAAAAAACCCATTTTGGGCACTCGGAAAATGAAAAATGATTTTTTCGTGCAAAAATAATAATAACTTTATTAGGCAACATTGTTTGCCATTCCATGTTTGTTATTGTCCTGAAAGGTAGTTCACAATTGGTGACATAATGAGAAGGTCTTTTATTTCTTTGAATTTCTGTGATCATAAAATAGCTTACATGATTTTAACATCTTATTTTCAAATCTATCACGACCGATTTAGTTGGTCATAATGTTGTACTGAGTTCTGATTGGTCCGTGGACCAGACACGCGGATCATGCACGAAACACCGTTGGATCCTCCCGGATCCAATGGCAGCCCCCACCCCTCGCCTCCCCACCAACCCCACGTGAGGCGAAACCCTAGCTGTCTTCTCCCCCGTTTTCCTTCCACCCGCCCGCCGCCTCCCTCTCTCTCTCCCCGATCCAGATCGACGCCGCCTCCCGCTCTCTCTCCCCAATCCAGATCGACCCCGCCTCCCTCCCTCTCTCGCTTCCCGTCGCCGGTGGTGGCGCCCTCCTTCCCTCGCCCTCTCCTCATCCCCTCCTCACGGCGCCTCCACCGCGCCACGAATCCCGGTGACCCACCCCGTCTCTGTGCCCGCCTCGTCAACCACCTCCGCCGCGCGTATGAGTCCCATCCATGTCCGCTCCGGCTCCCTCTCTGTCTCCTTTCGTGGGAGGTGACCCGCACCCGGCCCCGCGGCGGGGGAGGGGCAGCGGCGGCCTCGTGTAGATCCCATCGGGATCACGATGCATAAATACAAATCCCCAAATCCCAATCGAGACCAAACCCTAACCCTAGCGAATCTACATCGAGAGATCGAGAGAGAGAGAAGCATGGCGCGCGCCAAGGGCAGGAAGCGCGCGGCCACGGCGGCCGGTGACAGCCAGGCGGAGGCGCCGGCGGCGGCGCCGGCGAAAGGGGGCCGGCCAAAGCGCGCCAAGGCGCCCCCCAAGCCCAAGCCCGAGACGGAGTACGTCCACGAGCCGAGGAATCTGGTGAGGACGCTTTCCCGACGGTTTCCTGCTCTCTGCTCTCGATTGCGTGCTTCGGGTTAGCTAGGTCCCTGCATAGGCGGCTGGCGGCGGGCTTGATTGGCCCTGCTGGTACGGCTTAGCGTGCATCTGTGTCCGTGTCGTTGCTCTTTGCTGCCGCGAGCTTTACGCTCTTCGAATCAGGGCAAGGGGATGGCGATCTGGTTCATATTTTTGTTGTTCCCTTTCCGCTGAAATATCTAGATTTTTTTTAGAGTTTGGTACTTGTCCGATTGATTATGGTTCTGTTTTCTCCTGGAATGCTGTGCTGTGCATTGCACTGGAGTTGACCCACTGCAACGGTAGCGAATGTTGTATGTTTAGTTGCTTTCATCTAGGAGATGGTTGTTTACAGGACATGTTTTCCTGTCCCTAATAATAGCGTAAGTGTAGAAAATTAGCATAATGGTCGTCTCCTACGCATGTCTGACCCAGTTTCAAAGTGCAAATTACTAAAGAAAATGTTTCCTCTGCTTAATGACCATCAGATTTTCCAATGCAACCCCCTAGCTTTAACTGTGATGTGGCTATTCCGTTCAAGTTGTGCTATGAGTTGGCTCTTTTGGCTGAATTCATTAGATGCTTCATTCACTTGAAGGAAGGGCGTATGCTTTGTGCCCTTGTTTGTATTGCGTTTTCTGCATATTGCCTGATGTTCTATTACTATCTTCAGGAGGATCTTTGGCTGTCGGCTTTTCCTATTGGGACAGAGGTTTTTGCGCATTCATGTTCTTGTTTTTAATCACACACAAACATGCATAATACTTCCCTGTCATACACATTTGGCCTTACTTTTAATGCTTGTTTCATCTGCAGTGGGAAAATATTGATAAGGTTAAGGAGTTCAACTGGAACTTTCAAAATTTAGAGGTACGATGAATAGATGATCTTCAAATTTCCCCTTCAATATGATGTTTCCTTGCATTGTAATACATTCTTTATTGTTGGTGAATAGAAAGCTCTAGAAGAAGGGGGGAAGCTGTATGGGAAGACGGTCTACGTATTTTGTAGCACTGAGCGTAAGTAGTATTTTAGCACTGGCTGGCTAACTGGCACTATCAGTTGTGTTAACAATCATCTAGAAATTAAGTAATTCTCCTTTAGAGCTATTTAACAACAGTTTATTAATACTGAAAAATTCCCTGAGCATCCCTGTAGGCTGTACATACGTATTTCTATATTATCCTTTAGAGCTATTTGACAACAGCTTATTAATACTGAAAAATTCCCTGAGCATCCCTGTAGGCTGTAGATATGTAGTTCTATATTATCCTTTAGAGCTATTTGACGACAGTTTATTAATACTGAAAATTCCCTGAGCATCCCTGTAGATTACACATTTATGTGTGTCTGTGTGCGTGTGTCTGTGTCCTCCATGTTTCATTTTTTATGTTGTCAATCGTAGCCAGTTCTCCTGGGATCGAACAATATGGATACAGGTTGGTGGTATCCATTGTAAGAGGTATTTATAACAATTGTGTTTGTTAAAAAATATTTTTGAATGATGCTTGAGATAGGGTGGAAACTGGAGTTAATTGCCAGAGACAGAGTGTCAGAGTTCAGATGTGATTTTGTTAACTGAATTATGTGCTACAGAATATAATTAGCTGATTTAAACTGCTATTTTCCTTCGCCTAATCAAATGCCCTTTGATTTTGCAGTATGCATACCCAAGTCAAGCTTGTGGTCACGATGAAGGTGCTGATCTGGGTTTCCTATCTTCAGAAGTAAAATGTTTGCTTGCTTGACATGGTTGTAATATATTGCTGGAATGAATGGTTGGTTGTAAAGATATGGCATAGATATGGCATAGATTAGTTGTTGCAGATTAGCCTGTCATAACAGCTAGCCATTTGTAGATTAGTTGTATGCATCATGTCATCTGGTACAAATCTGCATCTATAGATAAGTCAGTGGTGTGGAGCACTTCACCTTCATTTTATTTAACACGTGATGTTGGCAACTCCCTGGATGCATTTGTTGACGTTGTTCTGTTTACTCCCAGCTTAGTGCAGAGCCCAGCCCCAGCAGCAGCGGCTATGCCGGCGAGCAGGGCAGCAGCGTTGCCTCCAGCGCCAGCATCGAGGAGCCTTACCCCGCCCCCGGCGCCATGGACTCGTGCGCGACAAGAAGCACGCCAACGAGGTCAGCCCAGTATGCCCCCTTCTCCTCTTAACCATACACTGCACGCTCTGTGTTCTTGTTTCTTGAGCTATTTCAATCATCTAATCATGGATTATTCTGTTTTTGGACAAGACCAAGAAGGTGGCCATGGCTAGGCTCGTTCACCATTCGTTCAACTTCAGAGCTCATCAGGTTTGTTCTTGCCCTGACCAAGTTGTTCAAGTATGTTAGGTTTGCAATAATATTTAGTATTGGTTTGGCTCTTGCAATGCATAGGCACAGCAGGATATACTCCTGTGTGCTACTAAATGTCACGGAGAAGAAACAAAGATGGCAAGTAAAAAGAAACTGTTTATAACTTGAACACTAGTTGAATTTACAGCAAGACTAATTTGTAAAACAAAACCTGGATTAAATCAACAAGTCCTTAGCATATCAAACGTGCCACTTTGGAAATGTCAGCCTGTAGCACATAATATGTTATCTTATTGCTGCTGTGTCACTGTATCCTAGTGATTCTGCTGTGTCACTTTATCCCAGTAAAGCAAGATGCTTGTTATACTCATGTTCCTGATGATATTGGTGTTCTGCTACTAGTTGCTGTGTACTCCTAGTGCTGTAGTTCCTGTGTAGTAATAGGGAAATATTAATGCTCAAATATGATGATGTGTCCTGCAGCGCACCTGCTTCGACGCTGACCCATCCGTCTTCATCGCCTTCGATGACGACGAGGACACCGCAGGCGCCGTCGGCCTCGGCCGCGGCTTCCACCACTACCACATCGTCGTCACCTACCAGGGCATCAAGGGGTGAATTGATTTGATCGTTAATATGTGGCTGGATGTGATGTTTTGCAGATTGAAGGCGCTAAGGTGTTGGAGACGTGCATGTACTTGTTGAGCGTTTTATCTGTAGAGGGCTATATTGTGATTGGTGTAATATTGTATGGTTATATTGTGATTGGTGGAATGTAATAAACTTGATTGATACATCGGTGATTTGGTTGCTATTTGTATATATTTAAAATGTGTTCTCTGATTGGTATATCATTGAGTTACAAGTTGTGAAAAATTAAAACCTGATGTCTGGGACCTAGTGAAGAATCTGACAATGTGCATCCAGTTGACTACAATAATCTGAAATTTGAATGTAACAAAAAAAAAGAAAACCCGAAAATAAAAAATATGTAGAATGTGAAAAGGCTGCACCTCAGAAAGCAAAAAAGGCCGAATTAATGGCCCAAGCCCATGTAGCTAGCAAAAATTAACAAGAAAAAAATACATTAAAAAGGCCGAATTGTTGGGCTAGGCCCATGTAGAAAACCGAATTGGACCAGGCTGAATCTTGTGCCACATCAGCTTGCCATGATGGATGCCTACGTGGCCTGGGGAGGTTGCTAATGACCAAAACGCCACAGTGGACTTATTTTGGTCATAAACGTTTGCGACCATTCCAGAAGAAAGGTCGCTATAGTCAGTTTACGACGGCCAGCTTTTGACCTTATGTTTTTGGTCACAAAAAGGTCACAAATGGAAATTTGTGACCATTCAGTGACCAATAGTGGTGGTCCAAGTTGACATATTTCTTGTAGTGCATGGGGCCCTCCGGGATAGGTGGCCCCACCCGGTGGACCCCCGAGACCCTTCCGGTGGTCCCGGTACAATACCGGTGACCCCGAAACTTGTCTCGATGGCCGAAATAGCACTTCCTATATAATTCTTTACCTCCGGACCATTCCGGAACTCCTCGTGATGTCCGGGATCTCATCCGGGACTCCGAACAATATTCGGGTTACTGCATATACATATCCCTACAACCCTAGCGTCACCGAACCTTAAGTGTGTAGACCCTACGGGTTCGGGATACATGTAGACATGACCGAGACGGCTCTCCGGTCAATAACCAACAGCGGGATCTGGATACCCATGTTGGCTCCCACATGCTCCTCGATGATCTCATCGGATGAACCACGATGTCGAGGATTCAAGCAACCCCGTATACAATTCCCTTTGTCAATCGGTATGTTACTTGCCCGAGATTCGATCGTCGGTATCCCAATACCTCGTTCAATCTCGTTACCGGCAAGTCACTTTACTCATACCGTAATGCATGATCCCGTGACCAGACACTTGGTCACTTTGAGCTCATAATGATGATGCATTACCGAGTGGGCCCAGTGATACCTCTCCGTCATGCGGACTGACAAATCCCAGTCTTGATCCGTGTCAACCCAACAGACACTTTCGGAGATACCCATAGTATACCTTTATAGTCACCCAGTTACATTGTGACGTTTGGTATACCCAAAGTACTCCTACGGTATCCGGGAGTTACACGATCTCATGATCTAAGAAAAAGATACTTGACATTGGAAAACTCTAGCAAACGAACTATACGATCTTGTGCCATGTTTAGGATTGGGTCTTGTCCATCACATCATTCTCCTAACGATGCGATCTCGTTATCAATGACATCCAATGTCCATAGTCAGGAAACCATGACTATCTGTTGATCAACGAGCTAGTCAACTAGAGGCTTACTAGGGACATGTTGGTATCTATTATTCACACATGTATTACAATTTCTGGATAACACAATTATAGCATGAATAAAAGACAATTATCATGAACAAGGAAATATAATAATAATGCTTTTATTATTGCCTCTAGGGCATATTTCCAACAGTCTCCCACTTGCACTAGAGTCAATAATCTAGTTACATTGTGATGAATCGAACACCCATGGAATTTTGGTGTTGATCACGTTTTGCTCTAGGGAGAGGTTTAGTCAACGGATCTGCTACATTCAGGTCCGTATGTACTTTACAAATATCTATGTCTCCATCTTGAACATTTTCACGAATGGAGTTGAAGGGACGCTTGATGTGCCTGGTCTTCTTGTGAAACCTGGGCTCCTTGGCAAGTGCAATAGCTCCAATGTTGTCACAGAAGAGTTTGATTGGCCCCGACGCATTGGGTATGACTCCTAGGTCGGTGATGAACTCCTTCACCCATATTGCTTCATGTGCTGCCTCTGAGGCTGCCATGTACTCCGCTTCACATGTAGATCCCGCCACGACGCTCTACTTGCAACTGCACCAGCTTACAGCCCCACCATTCAAAATATACACGTATCCGGTTTGTGACGTAGAGTCATCCAGATCTGTGTCGAAGCTAGCGTCGACATAACCCTTTACGACGAGCTCTTCGTCACCTCCATAAAAGAGAAACATTTCCTTAGTCCTTTTCAGGTACTTCAGGATATTCTTGACCGTTATCCAGTGTTCCTTGCCGGGATTACTTTGGTACCTTCCTACCAAACTTACGGCAAGGTTTACATCAGGTCTGGTACACAGCATGGCATACATAATAGATCCTATGGCTGAGGCATAGGGGATGACACTCATCTCTTCTATATCTTCTGCCGTGGTCGGACATTGAGCTGAGCTCAATTTCACACCTTGCAGCACAGGCAAGAACCCCTTCTTAGACTGATCCATATTGAACTTCTTCAATATCTTATCAAGGTATGTGCTTTGTGAAAGACCTATGAGGCGTCTTGATCTATCTCTATAGATCTTGATGCCTAATATATATGCAGCTTCTCCAAGGTCCTTCATTGAAAAACTCTTATTCAAGTAGGCCTTAATGTTGTCCAAGAATTCTATATCATTTCCCATCAAAAGTATGTCATCTACATATAATATGAGAAATGCTACAGAGCTCCCACTCACTTTCTTGTAAACGCAGGCTTTGAAGGAAATATGCCATAGAGGCAATAATAAAGCTATTATTTATTTCCTTATATCATGATAAAGGTTTATTATTCATGCTAGAATTGTATTAACCGGAAACATAATACATGTGTGAATACATAGACAAACAGAGTGTCACTAGTATGCCTCTACTAGACTAGCTCGTTAATCAAAGATGGTTATGTTTCCTAACCATGGACAAAGAGTTGTCATTTGATTAACGGGATCACATCATTAGTTGAATGATCTGATTGACATGACCCATTCCATTAGCTTAGCACCCGATCGTTTAGTATGTTGCTATTTCTTTCTTCATGACTTATACATGTTCCTATGACTATGAGATTATGTAACTCCCGTTTGCCGGAGGAACACTTTGTGTGCTACCAAACGTCACAATGTAACTGGGTGATTATAAAGGTGCTCTACAGGTGTCTCCAAAGGTACATGTTGGGTTGACGTATTTCGAGATTAGGATTTGTCACTCCGATCGTCGGAGAGGTATCTCTGGGCCCTCTCGGTAATGCACATGACTTAAGCCTTGCAAGCAATGCAACTAATGAGTTAGTTGCGAGATGATGTATTACGAAACGAGTAAAGAGACTTGCCGGTAACAAGATTGAACTAGGTATTGGATACCGATGATCGAATCTCGGGCAAGTAACATACCGATGACAAAGGGAACAATGTATGTTGTTATGCGGTCTGACCGATAAAGATCTTCGTAGAATATGTAGGAGCCAATATGGGAATCCAGGTCCCGCTATTGGTTATTGACCGGAGACGTGTCTCGGTCATGTCTACATTGTTCTCGAACTCGTAGGGTCCGCACGCTTAAGGTTTCGATGATAGTTATATTATGAGTTTATACGTTTTGATGTACCGAAGGTTGTTCGGAGTCCCGGATGTGATCACAGACATGATGAGGAGTCTCGAAATGGTCGAGACATAAAGATTGATATATTGGAAGCCTATGTTTGGATATCGGAAGTGTTCCGGGTGAAATCGGGATTTTACCGGAGTACCGGGAGGTTACCGGAACCCCCCGGGAGCTATATGGGCCTTAGTGGGCCTTAGTGGAAAAGAGAAGGGGCAGCCCAAGATGGGCCGCGCACCCCTCCCCTCCCTTGGTCCGAATAGGACAAGGAGAGGGGGCCGGCCCCCCTCTCTCTTTTCCCCCCTCCGCGAATCCTATTCCAACTAGGATTGGGGGGGGGGGGAATCCTACTCCCAGAGGGAGTAGGACTCCTCCTGGCGCGCCTCTCCTAGGCCGGCCGCAACCCCCCCCCCCCCCTTGATCCTTTATATACGGAGGTAGGGGAACCCCAAAGACACACAAGTCGATCCACGTGATCTTATTCTTAGCCGTGTGCGGTGCCCCTTGCCACCATAGTCCTCGATAATATTGTAGCAGTGCTTAGGCAAAGCCCTGCTCCAGTAGTACATCAAGATCATCACCACGCCGTCGTGCTGACGGAACTCTTCCCCAACACTTTGCTGGATCGGAGTCCGGGGATCGTCATCGAGCTGAACGTGTGCTAAAACTCGAAGGTGCCGTAGTTTCGGTGCTTGATCGGTCGGGCCGTGAAGACGTACGACTACATAAACCAAACGCTTCCATTGTCGATCTACAAGGGTACGTAGATCACACTCTCCCCTCGTTGCTATGCATCACCATGATCTTGCGTGTGCATAGGAAAATTTTGAAATTACTACGTTACCCAACAGTGGCATCGGAGCCTAGGTTTTATGGTTTGATGTTATGTGCACGAGTAGAACACAAGTGAGTTGTGGGCGATATAAGTCATACTGCCTACCAGCATGTCATACTTTGGTTCGGCGGTATTGTTGGATGAAGCGGCCCGGACCGATATTACGCGTACGCTTACGCGAGACCGGTTCTCCCGACGTGCTTTGCACATAGGTGGCTTGCGGGTGACTGTTTCTCCAACTTTAGTTGAACCGAGTGTGGCTACGCCCGGTCCTTGCGAAGGTTAAAACGGCATCAACTTGACAAACTATCGTTGTGGTTTTGATGCATAGGTAAGATTGGTTCTTGCTTAAGCCCGTAGCAGCCACGTAAAACTTGCAACAAACAAAGTAGAGGATGTCTAACTTGTTTTTGCAGGGCATGTTGTGATGTGATATGGTCAAGACATGATGCTAAATTTTATTGTATGAGATGATCATGTTTTGTAACCGAGTTATCGGCAAATGGCAGGAGCCATATAGTTGTCGCTTTATTGTATGTAATGCAATCGCGCTGTAATGCTTGACTTTATCACTAAGCGGTAGCGATAGTCGTGGAAGCATAAAATTGGCGAGAAGACAACGATGCTGCGATGGAGATCAAGGTGTCGCACCGGTGACGATGGTGATCATGACGGTGCTTCAGAGATAGAGATCTAAGGCACAAGATGATGATGGCCATATCATATCACTTATATTGATTGCATGTGATGTTTATCTTTTATGCATCTTATCTTGCTTTGATTGACGGTAGCATTATATGATGATCTCTCACTAAATTACCAAGAAGTGTTCTCCCTGAGTATGCACCGTTGCGAAAGTTCTTCGTGCTGAGACACCACGTGATGATCGGGTGTGATAGGCTCTACGTTCAAATACAACGGGTGCAAAACAGTTGCACACGCGGAATACTCAGGTTATACTTGACGAGCCAAGCATATACAGATATGGCCTCGGAACACGGAGACCGAAAGGTCGAGCGTGAGTCATATAGTAGATATGATCAACATAGTGATGTTCATCAATGAAACTACTCCATCTCACGTGATGATCGGACATGATTTAGTTGATTTGGATCACGTGATCACTTAGAGGATTAGAGGGGTGTCTATCTAAGTGGGAGTTCTTTAACTAATTTGACTAATTGAACTTAAATTTATCATGAACTTAGTACCTGATAGTATCTTGCTCATGTATGTTTGATTGTAGATAGATGGCTCGTGTTGTTGTTCCGTTGAATTTTAATGCGTTCCTTGAGAAAGCAAAGTTGAAAGATGATGGTAGCAATTACACGGACTGGGTCCATAACTTGAGGATTATCCTCATTGCTGCACAGAAGAATTACGTCCCGGAAGCACCACTGGGTGCCAGGCCAGCTGCAGGAGCAACACCAGATGTTATGAACGTCTGGCAGAGCAAAGCTGATGACTACTCGATAGTTTAGTGTGCCATGCTTTACGGCTTAGAATCGGGACTTCAACGACGTTTTGAACGTCATGGAGCATATGAGATGTTCCAGGAGTTGAAGTTAATATTTCAAGCAAATGCCTGGATTGAGAGATATGAAGTCTCCAATAAGTTCTATAGCTGCAAGATGGAGGAGAACAGTTCTGTCAGTGAGCATATACACAAAATGTCTGGGTATAATAATCACTTGATTCAGATGGGAGTTAATCTTCCAGATGATTGCGTCATTGACAGAATTCTCCAATCACTGCCACCAAGCTACAAGAGCTTCGTGATGAACTATAATATGCAAGGGATGAATAAGACTATTCCCGAGCTCTTCGCAATGCTGAAAGCTGCGGAGGTAGAAATCAAAAAGGAGCATCAAGTATTGATGGTCAACAAGACCACTAGTTTCAAGAAAAAGAGCAAAGGGAAGAAGAAGGGGAACTTCAAGAAGAACAACAAGCAAGTTGCTGCTCAAGAGAAGAAACCCAAGTCTGGACCTAAGCCTGAAACTGAGTGCTTCTACTGCAAGCAGACTGGTCACTGGAAGCGGAACTGCCCCAAGTATTTGGCGGATAAGAAGGATGGCAAGGTTAACAAAGGTATATGTGATATACATGTTATCGATGTGTACCTTACTAATGCTCACAGTAGCACTTGGGTATTTGATACTGGTTCTGTTGCTAATATTTGCAACTCGAAACAGGGACTACAGATTAAGCGAAGATTGGCTAAGGACGAGGTGACGATGCGCGTGGGAAACGGTTCCAAAGTCGATGTGATCGCGGTCGGCATGCTACCTCTACATCTACCTTCGGGATTAGTATTAGACCTAAATAATTGTTATTTGGTGCCAGCGTTGAGCATGAACATTATATCTGGATCTTGTTTGATGCAAGACGGTTATTCATTTAAATCAGAGAATAATGGTTGTTCTATTTATATGAGTAATATCTTTTATGGTCATGCACCCTTGAAGACTGGTCTATTTTTATTGAATATCGATAGTAGTGACACACATATTCATAATGTTGAAGCCAAAAGATGTAGAGTTGATAATGATGGTGCAACTTATTTATGGAACTGCCGTTTAGGTCATATCAGTGTAAAGCGCATGAAGAAACTCCATACTGATGGACTTTTGTAACCACTTGATTATGAATCACTTGGTACTTGCGAACCGTGCCTCATGGGCAAGATGACTAAAACACCGTTCTCCGGTACTATGGAGAGAGCAACAGATTTGTTGGAAATCATACATACAGATGTATGTGGTCCAATGAATATTGAGGCTCGTGGCGGATATCGTTATTTTCTCACCTTCACAGATGACTTAAGCAGATATGGGTATATCTACTTAATGAAACATAAGTCTGAAACATTTGAAAAGTTCAAAGAATTTCAGAGTGAAGTTGAAAATCATCGTAACAAGAAAATAAAGTTTCTACGATCTGATTGTGGAGGAGAATATCTGAGTTACGAGTTTGGTGTACATTTGAAACAATGCGGAATAGTTTCGCAACTCACGCCACCTGGAACACCACAGCGTAATGGTGTGTCCGAACGTCGTAATCGTACTTTACTAGATATGGTGCGATCTATGATGTCTCTTACTGATTTACCGCTATCATTTTGGGGTTATGCTTTAGAGACGGCCGCATTCACGTTAAATAGGGCACCATCAAAATCCGTTAAGACGACGCCTTATGAACTATGGTTTGGCAAGAAACCAAGGTTGTCGTTTCTGAAAGTTTGGGGCTACGATGCTTATGTGAAAAAGCTTCAACCTAATAAGCTCGAACCCAAATCGGAGAAATGTGTCTTCATAGCATATCCAAAGGAAACTATTGGATACACCTTCTATCACAGATCCGAAGGCAAGACTTTTGTTGCTAAATTTGGAAACTTTTTGGAGAAAGAGTTTCTCTCGAAAGATGTGAGTGGGAGGAAAGTAAAACTTGATGAGGTAATTGTACCTACTCCCTTATTGGAAAATAGTACATCACAGAAAACTGTTTCTGTGACACCTACCCCAATTAGTGAGGAAGCTAATGATACTGATCATGAAACTTCAGGACAAGATACTACTGAACCTCGTAGATCAACCAGAGTGAGATCCGCGCTAGAGTGGTACGGTAATCCTATTCTGGAAATCATGCTGCTAGATCATGATGAACCTACGAACTATGAAGAAGCGATGGTGAGCCCAGATTCCGCAAAATGGCTTGAAGGCATGAAATCTGAGATGGGATCCATGTATGAGAACAAAGTATGGACTTTGGTTTACTTGCCCGATGATCAGCAAGCAATTGAGGATCAAGGGATCTTCAAGAAGAAGACTGACGCTGACGGTAATATTACTGTCTACAAAGCTCGACTTGTCGCAAAAGGTTTTCGACAAGTTCAAGGAGTTGACTACGATGATACCTTCTCACCCGTAGCGATGCTTAAGTCTGTCCGAATCATGTTAGCAATTGCCGCATTTTATGATTATGAAATTTGGTAGATGGATGTCAAAACTGCATTCCTGAATGGGTTTCTGGAAGAAGAGTTGTATATGATGCAACCAAAAGGTTTTGTCGATCCAAATGGATCTAATAAAGTGTGCAAGCTCCAGCGATCCATTTATGGACTGGTGCAAGCCTCTCGGAGTTGGAATAAACGCTTTGATAGTGTGATCAAAGCATTTGGTTTTATATAGACTTTCGAAGAAGCCTGTATTTACAAGAAAGTGAGTGGGAGCTCTGTACCATTTCTGATATTATATGTGGATGACATATTACTGATTGGAAATAATATAGAATTTCTGGACAGCATAAAGGGATACTTGAATAAGAGTCTTTCAATGAAAGACCTCGGTGAAGCTGCTTACATATTAGGCATAAAGATCTATAGAGATAGATCAAGACGCTTAATTGGACTTTCACAAAGCACATACCTTGACAAGATTTTGAAGAAGTTCAAAATGGATCAAGCAAAGAAAGGGTTCTTGCCTGTGTTCCAAGGTGTAAAGTTGAGTCAGACTCAATGCCCGACCACTGCAGAAGATAGAGAGAAAATGAAAGATGTTCCCTATGCTTCAGCCATAGGCTCTATCATGTATGCAATGCTGTGTACCAGACCTGATGTGTGCCTTGCTATAAGTTTAGCAGGGAGGTACCAAAGTAATCCAGGAGTGGATCACTGGACAGCGGTCAAGAACATCTTGAAATACCTGAAAAGGACTAAGGATATGTTTCTCGTATATGGAGGTGACAAAGAGCTCATCGTAAACGGTTACGTTGATGCAAGCATCGACACTGATCCGGACGATTCTAAATCGCAAACCGGATACGTATTTACATTAAACGGTGGAGCTGTCAGTTAGTGCAGTTCTAAACAAAGCGTCGTGGCGGGATCTACATGTGAAGCGGAGTACATAGCTGCTTCGGAAGCAGCAAACGAAGGAGTCTGGATGAAGGAGTTCATATCCTATCTAGGTGTCATACCTAGTGCATCGGGTCCAATGAAAATCTTTTGTGACAATACTGGTGCAATTGCCTTGGCAAAGGAATCCAGATTTCACAAGAGGACCAAACACATCAAGAGACGCTTCAATTCCATCCGGGATCTAGTCCAGGTGGGAGACATAGAGATTTGCAAGATACATATGGAGCTGAATGTAGCAGACCCGTTGACTAAGCCTCTTCCACGAGCAAAACATGATCAGCACCAAAGCTCCATGGGTGTTAGAATCATTACTTTGTAATCTAGATTATTGACTCTAGTGCAAGTAGGAGACTGAAGGAAATATGCCCTAGAGGCAATAATAAAGTTATTATTTATTTCCTTATATCATGATAAAGGTTTATTATTCATGCTAGAATTGTATTAACCGGAAACATAATACATGTGTGAATACATAGACAAATAGAGTGTCACTAGTATGCCTCTACTTGACTAGCTCGTTAATCAAAAATGGTTATGTTTCCTAACCATGGACAAAGAGTTGTCATTTGATTAACGGGATCACATCATTAGTTGAATGATCTGATTGACATGACCCATTCCATTAGCTTAGCACCCGATCGTTTAGTATGTTGCTATTGCTTTCTTCATGACTTATACATGTTCCTATGACTATGAGATTATGTAACTCCCGTGTGCCGGAGGAACACTTTGTGTGCTACCAAACGTTACAACGTAACTGGGTGATTATAAAGATGCTCTACAGGTGTCTCCAAAGGTACATGTTGGGTTGACGTATTTCGAGATTAGGATTTGTCACTCCGATCATCGGAGAGGTATCTCTGGGCCCTCTCGGTAATGCACATCACTTAAGCCTTGCAAGCAATGCAACTAATGAGTTAGTTGCGAGATGATGTATTACGGAATGAGTAAAGAGACTTGCCGGTAACGACATTGAACTAGGTATTGGATACCGATGATCGAATCTCGGGCAAGTAACATACCGATGACAAAGGGAACAACGTATGTTGTTATGCGGTCTGACCGATAAAGATCTTCGTAGAATATGTAGGAGCCAATATGGGCATCCAGGTCCCGCTGTTGGTTATTGACCAGAGACGTGTCTCGGTCATGTCTACATTGTTCTCGAACCCGTAGGGTCCGCACGCTTAAGGTTACGATGATAGTTATATTATGAGTTTATACGTTTTGATGTACCGAAGGTTGTTCGGAGTCCCGGATGTGATCACGGACATGACGAGGAGTCTCGAAATGGTCGAGAAATAAAGATTGATATATTGGAAGCCTATGTTTGGATATCGAAAGTGTTCCAGGTGAAATCGGGATTTTACCGGAGTACCGGGAGCTATATGGGCCTTAGTGGGCCTTAGTGGAAAAGAGAAGGGGCAGCCCAAGATGGGCAGCGCGCCCCTCCCCTCCCTTGGTCCGAATAGGACAAGGAGAGGGGGCCGGCCCCCCTCTCTCTTCCCCCCCCCCCTTCGCGAATCCTATTCCAACTAGGATTGGGGGGAGAATCCTACTCCCAGAGGGAGTAGGACTCCTCCTGGCGCGCCTCTCCTAGGCCGGCCGCAACCCCCCCTTGATCCTTTATATACGGAGGCAGGGGAACCCCAAAGACACACAAGTTGATCCACGTGATCTTATTCTTAACCGTGTGCGGCGCCCCTGCCACCATAGTCCTCGATAATATTGTAGCAGTGCTTAGGCGAAGCCCTGCGACAGTAGTACATCAAGATCGTCACCACGCCGCCGTGCTGACAGAACTCTTCCCTGACACTTTGCTGGATCGGAGTCCGGGGATCGTCATCGAGCTGAACGTGTGCTAAAACTCGGAGGTGTCGTAGTTTCGGTGCTTGATAGGTCGGGCCATGAAGACGTACGACTACATCAACCAAACGCTTCCGTTGTCGATCTACAAGGGTACGTAGATCACACTCTCCCCTCGTTGCTATGCATCACCATGATCTTGCGTGTGCGTAGGAAAATTTTGAAATTACTACGTTACCCAACAGGCTTCTCCATAAGTCTATGTAAACCCAAACGCTTTGATCATCTCATCAAAGCGAATGTTCCAACTCCGAGATGCTTGCACCAGCCCATAAATGGAGCGTTGGAGCTTGCACACCTTGTCAGCATTCTTAGGATCGACAAAACCTTCCGGCTGCATCATATACAATTCTTCCTTAAGGAAACCATTAAGGAATGCCGTTTTGACGTCCATTTGCCATATCTCATAATCATAGAATGCGGTAATTGCTAACATGATTCGGACGGACTTTATCTTCGCTACCGGTGAGAAAGTCCCATCGTAGTCAACCCCTTGAACTTGTCGATAACCCTTAGCGACGAGCCGAGCTTTATAGATGGTCACATTTCCATCCGCGTCTGTCTTCTTCTTAAAGATCCATTTATTTTCTATGGCTCGCTGCTCAACGAGCAAGTCAGTCAAAGTCCATACTTCGTTTTCATACATGGATCCTATCTCGGATTTAATGGCTTCTAGCCATTTGTCGGAATCCGGGCCCGCCATAGCTTCTTCATAGTTCGAAGGTTCACCGTTGTCTAACAATATGATTTCCAAGACAGGTTTGCCGTACCACTCTGGTGCGGAACGCGTCCTTGTGGACCTACGAAGTTCAGTAGCAACTTGATCTGAAGTTTCATGATCATCATCATTAACTTCCTCTCTAGTCGGTGCAGGCACCTCAGGAACATTTTCTTGAGTTGCGCCATTTTCCGGTTCAAGAGGTAATACTTCATCAAGTTCTACTTTCCTCCCACTTACTTCTTTCGAGAGAAACTCTTTCTCTAGAAAGGACCCATTCTTGGCAACAAAGATCTTGCCTTCGGATCTGAGGTAGAAGGTATACCCAATAGTTTCTTTAGGGTATCCTATGAAGACGCATTTTTCCGACTTGGGTTCGAGCTTTTCAGGTTGAAGTTTCTTGAAATAAGCATCGCATCCCCAAACTTTTAGAAACGACAGCTTAGGTTTCTTCCCAAACCATAATTCATACGGTGTCGTCTCAACGGATTTCGACGGAGCCCTATTTAAAGTGAATGCGGCAGTCTCTAAAGCATAGCCCCAAAATGATAGCGGTAAATCGGTAAGAGACATCATAGATCGCACCATATCTAATAGAGTGCGATTACGACGTTCGGACACACCATTACGCTGAGGTGTTCCAGGCGGCGTCAGTTGTGAAACTATTCCACATTTTCTTAAGTGTGTGCCAAATTCGTGACTCAAGTATTCTCCTCCACGATCTGATCGCAAGAACTTGATTTTCCTGTCATGTTGATTCTCAACCTCACTCTGAAATTCCTTGAACTTTTCAAAGGTCTCAGACTTGTGTTTCATTAAATAGATATACCCATACCTACTCAAGTCATCAGTGAGGGTGAGGACATAACGATAGCCACCGCGAGCCTCAACACTCATTGGACCACACACATCAGTATGTATGATTTCCAATAAGTTGGTTGCTCGCTCCATTGTTCCTGAGAACGGAGTCTTGGTCATTTTACCCATGAGGCATGGTTCGCACGTGTCAAATGATTCGTAATCAAGAGACTCTAAAAGTCCATCTGCATGGATCTTCTTCATGTGTTTGACACCTATGTGACCAAGGCGGCAGTGCCACAAGTATGTGGGACTATCATTATCAATCTTACATCTTTTGGTACTCACACTATGAATATGTGTAGCATTACGCTCGAGATTCATTAAGAATAAACCATTCACCATCGGAGCATGACCATAAAACATATCTCTCATATAAATAGAACAACCATTATTCTCGGATTTAAATGAGTAGCCCTCTCATATTAAACGAGATCCTGATACAATGTTCATGCTCAAACTTGGCACTAAATAACAATTATTGAGGTTCAAAACTAATCCCGTAGGTAAATGTAGAGGTAGCGTGCCGACGGCGATCACATCGACCTTGGAACCATTCCCGACGCGCATCGTCACCTCGTCCTTTGCTAGTCTCCGCTTATTCCGCAGCTCCTGCTTTGAATTACAAATGTGAGCAACTGCACCGGTATCAAATACCCAAGAGCTACTACGAGTACTGGTAAGGTACACATCAATTACATGTATATCACATATACCTTTCGTGATGCCGGCCTTCTTGTCCGCTAAGTATTTGGGGCAGTTCCGCTTCCAGTGACCACTTCTCTTGCAATAAAAGCACTCAGTCTCGGGCTTGGGTCCATTCTTTGGCTTCTTCCCGGCAGCTTGCTTGCCGGGCGCTGCAACTCCCTTGCCGTCCTTCTTGAAGGTTTTCTTACCCTTGTCTTTCTTTAACTTAGTGGTTTTATTTACCATCAACACTTGATGTTCCTTTTTGACTTCTACCTCTGCTGATTTCAGCATTGCAAATACTTCAGGAATGGTCTTTTCCATCCCCTGCATATTGAAGTTCATCACAAAGCTCTTGTAGCTCGGTGGAAGCGACTGAAGGATTCTGTCAATGACCGCGTCATCGGGGAGATTAACTCCCAGCTGAGTCAAGCGGTTATGCAACCCAGACATAGTGAGTATGTGCTCACTGACAGAACTGTTTTCCTCCATCTTACAGCTGAAGAACTTGTCGGAGACTTGATATCTCTCGACCCGGGCATGAGCTTGGAAAACCATTTTCAGCTCTTTGAACACCCCATATGCTCCGTGTCTCTCGAAATGTTTTTGGAGCCCCGGCTCTAAGCTGTAGAGCATGCCGCACTGAACGAGGGAGTAGTCATCGGTACGTGACTGCCAAGCGTTCATAACATCTTGTTCTGCAGGGAGAACAGGTGCGTCACCTAGCAGTGCTTGTAGGACATAATCTTTCTTGGCAGCTATGAGGATGATCCTCAGGTTCCGGACCCAGTCCGTGTAGTTGCTGCCATCGTCTTTCAGCTTGGTTTTCTCTAGGAACGCGTTGAAGTTGATGACTACGTTGGCCATTTGATCTACAAGACATATTGTAAAAAAATTAGACTAAGTTTATGATAATTAAATTCATCTAATCAAATTATTCAATGAACTCCCACTTAGATAGACATCCCTCTTCTAGTCATCTAAGTATAACATGATCCGAGTTAACTAGGCCGTGTCCGATCATCATGTGAGACGGACTAGTCAACGTCGGTGAACATCTTCATGTTGATCGTATCTTCTATACGACTCATGCTCGACCTTTTGGTCTTCTGTGTTCCGAGGCCATGTCTGTACATGCTAGGCTCGTCAAGTCAACCTAAGTGTTTGCATGTGTAAATCTGTCTTACACCCGTTGTATGTGAACATTGGAATCTATCACACCCGATCATCACGTGGTGCTTCGAAAGAACGAACTGTCGCAACGGTGCACAGTTAGGGGGAACACATTCTTGAAATTATTATGAGGGATCATCTTATTTACTACTGTCGTTCTAAGTAAACAAGATGCAAAAACATGATAAACATCACATGCAATCAAATAATAATAGTGACATGATATGGCCAATATCACATAGCTCCTTTGATCTCCATCTTGGGGCTCCATGATCATCTTGTCACCGGCATGACACCGTGATCTCTATCATCATGATCTCCATCATCGTGTCTCCATGAAGTTGCTCACCAACTATTACTTCTACTACTATGGCTAACGCGTTTAGCAATAAAGTAAAGTAATTTACATGGCGTTTCTCAATGACACGCGGGTCATACAAAAAATAAAGACAACTCCTATGGCTCCTGCCGGTTGTCATACTCATCGACATGCAAGTCGTGATTCCTATTACAATAGCATGAACATCTTATACATCACATATATATCATTCATCATTCATCACAACTTTGGCCATATCACATCACAAAACACTTGCTGCAAAAACAAGTTAGACGTCCTCTAATTGTTGTTGCAAGTTTTACATGGCTGAAATAGGGTTCTAGCAAGAACGTTTTCTTACCTACGTGAAAGCCACAACATGATTTGTCAACTTCTATTTATCCTTCATAAGGACCCTTTTCATCGAATCCGCTCCAACTAAAGTGGGAGAGACAGACACCCGCCAGCCACCTTATGCAACTAGTGCATGTTAGTCGGTGGAACCGGTCTCACGTAAGCGTACGTGTAAGGTTGGTCAGGGCCGCTTCATCCCACAATACCGTTGAAGCAAAATAAGACTAGTAACAGCGAGAAAGTTGACAACATCTACGCCCACAACAAATTGTGTTCTACTCGTGCAAAGAGAACTACGCATAGACCTAGCTCATGATGCCACTGTTGGGGAACGTTGCAGAAAACAACAATTTTCCTACGGTTTCACCAAGATCCATCTATGAGTTCATCTAGAAACAAGTGATTGGATGCATCTACGTACCTTGTAGATCGCGAGCGGAAGCGTTCAAAGAACGGGGATGAGGGAGTCGTACTCGACGTGATTCGAATCACCAGAGATCCTAGCGCCGAACGGACGGCACCTTCGCGTTCAACACACGTACGGTCAGCGTAACGTCTCCTCCTTCTTGATCCAGCAAGGAGGAAGGATAGGTTGAGGAAGATGGCTCCGGCAGCAGCACGATGGCGTGGTGGTGATGGAGCTGCAGTACTCCGGCAGGGCTTCGCCAAGCTCTATGGAGGAGGAGGAGGTGCTGGAGAGGGAGAGGAAGGCGCCAGGGGCAAAGGTGCGGCGGCCCTCCCTCCCCCCATCTATATATAGGGAGCCTAGGGGGGCGCCGGCCCTAGGAGATGCAATCTCCTAGGGGGGCGGTGGCCAAGGGGTGGGGGCTTGCCCCCCAAGCAAGGGGGCGCCCCCCCTTTAGGGTTTCCCCACCCTAGGCGCATGGGCCCTAGGGGGAAGTGGCGCCCCAGCCCACTTTGGGCTGGATCCCTTCCCACTTCAGCCCATGGGGCCCTCCGGGATAGGTGGCCCCACCCGGTGGACCCCCGGGACCCTTCCGGTGGTCCCGGTACAATACCGGTGACCCCGAAACTTGTCCCGATGGCCGAAATAGCACTTCCTATATATAATTCTTTACTTCCGGACCATTCCGGAACTCCTCGTGATGTCCGGGATCTCATCCGGGACTCCGAACAACATTCGGGTTACTGCATATACATATCCCTACAACCCTAGCGTCACCGAACCTTAAGTGTGTAGACCCTACGGGTTCGGGAGACATGTAGACATGACCGAGACGGCTCTCCGATCAATAACCAACAGCGGGATCTGGATACCCATGTTGGCTCCCACATGCTCCTCAATGATCTCATCGGATGAACCACGATGTCGAGGATTCAAGCAACCCCGTATACAATTCCCTTTGTCAATCGGTATGTTACTTGCCCGAGATTCGATCGTCGGTATCCCAATACCTCGTTCAATCTCGTTACCGGAAAGTCACTTTACTCGTACCGTAATGCATGATCCCGTGACCAGACACTTGGTCACTTTGAGCTCATAATGATGATGCATTACCGAGTGGGCCCAGTGATACCTCTCCGTCATGCGGAGTGACAAATCCCGGTCTTGATCCGTGTCAACCCAACAGACACTTTCGGAGATACCCGTAGTATACCTTTATAGTCACCCAGTTACGTTGTGACGTTTGCTATACCCAAAGTACTCCTACGGTATCCGGGAGTTACACGATCTCATGGTCTAAGGAAAAGATACTTGACATTGGAAAACTCTAGCAAACGAACTATACGATCTTGTGCTATGTTTAGGATTGGGTCTTGTCCATCACATCATTCTCCTAACGATGTGATCTCGTTATCAATGACATCCAATGTCCATAGTCAGGAAATCATGACTATCTGTTGATCAACGAGCTAGTCAACTAGAGGCTTACTAGGGACATGTTGGTGTCTATTATTCACACATGTATTACGATTTCCGGATAACACAATTATAGCATGAATAAAAGAAAATTATCATGAATAAGGAAATATAATAATAATGCTTTTATTATTGCCTCTAGGGCATATTTCCAACAATATATATATATATATAAACAACACCAACACCTTGGACATTGTTATGAATTCAACCATCAAAACATAATCTCCATAGTACTGGAAGGACAAGGCTAATATCAATATTATGCATGTCATAAATCCGATGGTCGATAATAAAACAACAATTATTTGGCCTCTCATATTCATAGGCCGAATCATATATATTAAATCAAAGCATAAACCCACTCAATTTCTATGAATTGGTCTATGCAACATATTTTGAATGGCATCGGTCATAATGTTTCATCTCCATGCAAGAATAATATAAGTATATGTATAGATTTCCATGAACATGTACCTTGTCTTGCTCTCCAATCAAACTAAGGACGATGTTTAGAATGGTACACCGGCTATGCTTTGTCATATTCTTAGGGCGATAAATAAATATCGGCCACCTCCATAAGGTTCATGTAGAATTCATCGACCAAAGCATGTATAGCCGAAATAAACAAATGAAATGACAAATCAAGAATTTCGGTTGTTTGGATCAGCAACAAACTTGTAGCTAATCAAATGTATAGTGATTTGGTAATACCCTCTCATGATATAGAAGCTTATGTTGCATCCATGGATGAAAATAAATCCATGGAGGATAATTGATCATACCTAGGGATGAGTTCCATGGCAAAGGTATCAATGGCATGGTTGAAGAAAATGGATGATGTGCTAACCGAAGATTTTGATGTTGTGATGCACTCCTTCGGCTTAATTGGTTGTTGCTTCCATCCTTCTCTCTCTTCACTTTTATTGTACTTCTTGTAATGGAAGCTTGCACATAATTCTCATTTTGGGCACTTCCTTTTGGTATCCATGCCATATTCCTTTCCTCAAGTTCTTGTGCACTAAGTTTTTGCAATTTCTTCTTTTGCCAATATGATAAGCCGAGTGGGCACCCCGGCTGTGATTTTGTTTGAAGCAATGGCAACTCTTGTTTGACATTGTGCACTCTCAACTTCTTCTCTTCAGATTTGGCACTTGATTGACTTGCCTCATCGCCTTTAGTAGCCAATGTCAACACTTTAATTGACTTTTTTTCATTTGAGATCAAATCTGAAGTATCACTCTTACGGCCATCTTTTTTAACACGGTAAACTTGCTTGACCACCTCTTTCTCATTCCTTGAGCTCCGGACCGATTCCTTGTGATTGAAATGATCTTTGACATGTGATTGTTCATCAAATGTTGATTTTCTTTGAGCTGCATAATGTTGGTGAGACGGTCCAAAATAAGATGGGTAATGTGTCCTTGTATCATACCTGTCCCATGATGGATATGGATTTACATGAGCATAGGGATGTATCCACGACATTGGCATCGGCGGCCCAAAGTAAGGATATGAATATGCTGCATTGAGATTCTCACTTTGCCAATGTCGACCCTCATATTTGCGCTTTGGGGTGACCTTGGTTTCTTTGCATGATTTGGCTGATAAGCATTCTTCTCTTCACTCTTCTTTTGATTTATCCAATAGTTCGGCGAAGGTGATTTTTGATCTCTTACACTTGCGCTTATTTCGGTCTTTGTTTTCTTTTGGTTTGCTTTCATCGATCATTGAATTTGCTTGTTGCCCCCCAGTCCTTGGCGTCTCCACTGTAGCTTCGATGGAATTCTCGCCCTCAAGATTATGTTCATTATGCTCTTCAACAACTTATTTACTTGAAAGCTTGATCCCATCACCTGAAGTTTTTACCTTCTCTTTAAATGGTTCGGCTTGAAGCAGCTGATGCAAAAACATTTTGCCATCGGGACCAATCGGAATAGACCTGTCATCTCTTGGTGTTTCAACAAACTTCAATTGTCCTTTTTCAATGGCCGATTTAACTATTTGACGAAACATGTTGCAATCCTCAAAATTATGCTTGAATGAATCATGCAACTTACAATGCATCCGTCCTTGAATTGATGGCTTGACATGGTGATCAAGAATTCTTATGTAATTATTTTTCAGCAACAAATCAAATATTTGATCACACATGCTAGAATTGAAGGTATACTTCTTGTTTTTTAGCCGATCTTGCTGTGTGAACGGCTTTGGAGATAAGCAAACGAATGGTTCAGATTTGGAATCTCCCCATTCGGCTATGCATTGTGTTTTCCACTCTATCTCCTATGTCTTTGGACAAGTTATTATATTAGCATCGGTTTTCTCAATAGAATTTAACCTTGGCTTTAAATTTCTGAAACAAAGATATTTAGAACATAGACATCTCAGTTGAGACCAAGTGTAAGCCAAGTAAGAAATAAGCAAAGCTACCCAATTAGATATGAGCTTTAGATAAAGCAACGGGGAAAGCCTTGGCTGCAATAATTTTTCACTATCGGTCTTTCTGAATGGTGCAATATGTTGACCGATATGCTTTGTGACAATCTGATTGCTAACAAATAAATTACCCTTCTTCATTTGTCTCTCAATATTTCTTATGAAGATTTTTCTAATATATGCATCAACAACTAAGTCATGACCAAATCTGAAAACAGGTAAATTAATTGCTAGACATACCTCTTCAAATATGTTGGGAGAGCATGATGGTGGTGTGACTTGAAGAATATCTTGCTCCGCCTTCGAATAGCTCCCCAATGCCTTGTCATCATCTTTTTCTTGATTTGGTGCATCATTAGTTTCACGATCTTCGTCCACCAAACTTTCTTCGGCTACTTGTTAAGCTCATCAATTTCTACGGCACGAAACTCATAGGGCAGGAAGTAGGTTTCATTAACTTCAGAAAAATCAAGTATGGCTGTCTTGATATACTTTCCATGCCCTTTCTCAATAATGTTTGCCTCCTTGGAATTGATGGATTCGGAATATATATAACTTGATTCGGCTTTTTCAACCGAAGCACTTTTAGTTTCCGAATCATCATTCTTTTCACCGGTTATGTCAATTGGCAAGGCTTCTTTTCTTTAAGCTAATTCCCTATCAAATCTCTCTTGGCGAAGTACTTGCACCCTATCGCGCAAATATTTAACTCTCCTCTCAATTCCAGCCCGCTTTAGTGTAGTTTGCCACCCAATGCTTTTAGGATCTTTTGGCAATGAACTGTTAGTGTTGCCCAAATTTTGCAACTGTGTAGGGGGTGTATAATATGTTGCGGTACTAGGTGGAGGTGTATGCACTTCTGTATAACGATATGCTCTCTCGCCAATTCTATCGATTGATGAAGTTTCATCTTCTTGCAAAACTCTAGCCTTTATTGGAGCATAATCAGGAAACAACCCATTTTCATATTGTTCAAGGCAAAGAGCACTAATCCTCTTGTTTTGTGCCAAGCTCTTTTTTAATGCAGCCACAACCGCTTCTGGAAGAGATTGCTCCGCAATACTTTCAGATTCTTTCTGCAATGATTCGCGAGTGTTGCCGAAATTCTCAAATTGCGTAGAGTATGCATTATATGCTACAGTATTTGATGACGGCACATGTGTTCCTGTAAAATTTTCACTTATTCAGCTATGACCATGAAGATGCGGGGCCGAATTATGAACATCTACAGTTGCATGCGGTGCTGAAAAATTACTAACATGAGATGTAGCATATGATGGTTGAGGGTAATTGGCCAAATAACTAGTAGTAACATGGCCAATTCCCTTATCCACCGGCACGTTTGGATTAACATACTGCAAGTTATTTGCCGATGAATAAAAACTTGAAACACTTTGTTGCATACCATTGGAAGTTCCTATATAGGGTGTCTCAACTTGATTAACCGAACTCATCATGTTATTCATCGACATATAAATTTGTGGGGTTGCCGATGCATGGGAGTTGGCATACATATGTTGCATGTTGCTAAAATTATATGAAGTAGAATCATGGAGATTTTGTTGCATCGGCCCTTGCACATAATTAGATGCATGATTGATAAAGCTAGGGCTAGCCGATACATTATGCTCATTAGATGATCTAGCAACAACATACACATTGTTTGCATCTACATATGTGAATTGGGTATTCATATTACCTTTGTAGATTGCAAACCCTAGATGATGATCTCTTCGTAGCAAGAACGGGCCGGAGACCGTTCAAAGCTTCGTCCCCAGCGGAGTCGCCAAAAAGTGTGTTCGCACACGAACACGTCATCGTGTACCTCCAACGCCGAGGGTGATGCACCGCAGCTCACGTCGAAGGAGACCCGACCGGAAGCGCGGTACGCAAGCAATCCGACGGGTGCTTTTGAGGACCCTAAACCCCCACGTGCCCGAGAGGGACCCCGTCAGGGCACGCGGCGGCTATGGGCTTCCCTAGGTCAACCTGATCGCCCCTAGGGCCTCGAGGTTCGTCGCCCTGCAACAAGAAGAACGAACGAAGAACGACGAAGAAGAAGAACAAGGGAAGGAGATAAAGGTAAATGTAAAAGATGATAGATTGATGTGTTCGACTGTGTGTTGTTCAATCGGCCGTCACCTCTCATCAATTTATGAGGCGGCTGGACTTCCCGTACAAGAAAAGGACTAAAAATTCCGTCCAAAACATCAAAAACCCTAACCTAACTCGGACAGGAATCTTTGGTAATCTCCCGGACCATCTCGGTCTCACCGATTGGTTCGTTTCGGTCCCACGAAGTGAACGTTGCCAACTCTCTGTATCCTTCTGTAATTTCTCGGATCAACTCGGTTTCATCGATTGGTTTGCTTCGGTCCTACCGAGTGAACATTGCCAACTCTCTGGTAAATTTTCGGACCAACTTGGTCTCACCGATCAAATCAACTCGGTCGGTCCGAAATGACTCTGCAGCTTCTGTTTCTGACCTTGTTTTGCCTCGACGGGTTGCATATAAACTCGGATTAAGACGATTTTTATATTAAAATGAATCGTTTCAACGAGACGCACAACTTTCATGTTGGAACAGTTTCCATAAGAGGCCATCTTAACTGAGTTTTATGCATTTCTTTACTTTGGTGTCAACATGAGTATCTCTAAACTTGTCATAACTTTTGAGTCCGAACTCCGTTTTAGACCATCTTCATATCCATCTTGATCTTCTCGAAGAGAGAGATTCCAAGGTGACTTCCAATCATAAGTTTGAATTGGTCTTGATATAACCTATGCTAATTTTATGACCGTGCCAATTTTGAGCGTCAACAAGAAGACGATGGATGATCCATTCGTCCATGTGTCAGCGTGCATGCCATGCAACGTACGTCTACTCTTTCTCTTGGGCCTGCCCACGCGGCGTACCTACAGTACACACAAATGCAATAAGGTGCTGGAATCATTTCAAAAAACGTAATGTATAAACTGGCTTATTGTGTGGCTTATATCTACCTACACACACAAAAAAAATACCATTTCAAGAAAGAGAGACACACAAGGAAAAAAAAGATTGTAGCAGTACAAAAATCAACGGTTTGAGTTTCCGGCTCCGGGTTTGGTTTGCCTGATCAGAGCAACTCTAGCAGACCCCACAAAAGCTCCAAACTCGTAAAATTCCGGCGAGTATATGGGATTGGCCTAATTTTCTGACCAGAACAGAGTCTGTATATTCACCGACGCCATTGCTGAGAGGAGCTTGTGCGAGGAGGCGGAGCGCCGGCGCCACCACGAGGAGCTCAAAGACCTTGTGTTCCAGCAGGCGGTCGCGGCCAACCTCGCCGCCAAGGAGAAGGACGACGAGTGGCGGCGCATCCGCGAGGAGCAGAGGGAGAAGTACATCGACCTCGGCAGCAACGGCGAGGAGGATTGAGCTCCTCCACGGCGTCATCCATGGCCGTGAGCTCGCCGCCGTAAGATCCCCACCCCCTCTAGTACTAGTACTGATATAGTATGTAGTATGAACTAGTGTTTGTAGTGTTTGATCATGTAATATATATAGTATGTGATGAACTACTATGGTGCAATTTCTTCTGCGAAACTGTTTTTTCAAATTATGCAGTTTCATCTACTGTTTCTGATCAGCCGCACTCATTCTCAACCCGCAAACGAGATCTTTGTCAAATTGCAAACATGTTTAACGGGTCGGGATTTTGCTGAGTCTGCTAGAGTTGCTTTTAGTTTGGTGATTTTCAGAGGAGAGAGAGAGAGAGACCGACACGAGTAGCTACCAGCCAGGCTCCTCTGTCTCTATCTCTCAGATTGGACATGGTTTTTCCTAGTTTTTAGAAAATTGATGTATAATATGTATATAGAAATGTATCGTTATATCCTAGTTTTTAGAAAATTGACATATCCGACGTATCTCCGTAATCGTGTATCCGATATGTATCAAGTATCAATGCAACGTAGGTTACACGGTGGAGCTTATCGGTCCTTAAGTCTCCTGAAGAAAGGAGATCGTTGGAGCACATGATGTCATTGCACGAACCAAGCGTGACAAAAAAAAGCATGTCAAATCGGCAATTTCTTCGATGCCATTGCTTCAAGTATGATGGTGGCTTCAAGTCCGGTGGAGGCGACCTTGGCGAAGCCCTGGATGACGGCGGAATAATGATGGCGGCGGAACTCCAGTGGCGCATGTACGGACGAGGGCCAACGGAGAAGAGGGGACTAGTTGGACAAGAAGGGAGTGGATATGGACGAATTGGCGTGGGCCCTAGTTGTCACTCCGACGTGGTAGCCACGTTTGGGTGTCACATATCCATCCTAGATATGAGCCAGATATGAGGAGTGTCGGTCAGTCTAGACGTTTGTGCCGGATATGAGGCGTGCAGTTGGACGATTTTCTGTCCACGCAGGAACCGGGCAACACGCCCACACATTTGGATGCATATGGGGTTCGATTGTAAATGCTCTTGAACAGACTAGCCTGACGCCACCCCGCAAACTCCTTTCACTCTTTTCCTAGCACTTACTGCCCAGCCAATCATTTTATTTTTCGAATTTATAGTTGTCAAGTAGCTCATTTTCTCTTCAGTCAACAACATACCCTCTCTACTAATTTCCATCTGTCAATTACTAGTTGTCTATGGACCTGTGGCCACCTACCAGCAGAGTATGTCGCTGGTTCAGATCGAGGTGACCTTACATGGATGCGCCGTCTGCCAGGCCAAATCGATCAACATTTTGCCTTTTGTTTCTTTTGTGATTGGTACATCCAGCCTACATGTGTTTTTTTACCTGACTTGAAAGATGAATTCTATCCACACATGATGTGATATACCGGTCCACTGACAGTTAATCCCAATGGATCGACCGGCCACATCAAATTTACCACCTTGCAAGTGTACGTACAATCTTGTCCCGTATCGAATTTTGGACTATGTGTCTCTATGCATGGATCTTGTCCATGTCTAACCACCAAATTCTAGCTGGATGTTCATCGATCGTACATGCATGATATTTTTTTGTTGAAGGGATCGTACATGCATAATATCTTGAGAGGATCGCATCTTTCATCAAGATATTCATAGGATAGCAGATTGCATGGTCGGTTGTTTTGTTTTTTTACAGCAGATTGCATGGTCGGCTTGATTCCTCGACTTACTAATTTTCTATCTTGTATCTTTATCTGGCTATTTTTTGAGACGTGAAAATTTAATTTTATCTCATGGAGCGGTTTGCGAAATGTTATGGTGGGTGCACTTAAGACCATGGTATAGCTTAATTTGCGGGTTTAAAATTTTCTCATGCTCTCCAACGGTTGACACCATTTATTAAAAAAAATTGAGTCTAACACCATTTATTAACGAGTGGAGACGATGGGCATATGTGGACAGGGGAATTATTTGTTTGTGGCGTGGAGATCCGTCCCGTCGGATGCTCAAATGGTCAACACCATGTTGAATATAGTAGTAATATGGATCAATCATCCGTAGTTTTCTCATTATTAATTCTGGTAGGAATTATTAGTGTATCTAATCATGTCACCTTGCTTGCACACATGAGCTAGAATATAGCTAGCCACACATCTGGCCTGACAAGTACGCATAGGATAATGCTATTCTGGACACAAGTACGCTCATTTGTAGAACTTGGCCAAAATAAATAATTCATTAAAAAAACTATGAAAGGAAATCATGCATTTATATATTGTTTTCCAAATCAATATTAATAACAATAACTATTTTTTTTGCAATGCGAGTTAAAATTGTAGTGTAGTTTTTCATGTGGTAACCTATTTCTTGCGATTTTTATATGATCATGACTGGTTAATATGTTTTTTTCTTGAAAATTTCAAGAGTAAATTCCTATTTTCCATAACTTTGTGTGTGATATCAACAAACGCACTCGCAGTGTGTGTGCATCCAGTTACGGAAAGAGATTCTCTGAGATTTTGCAGTGGCTGGCATGTGGACCCACATGTCAGCCACTACAAAGTTAGGTGACTTGGTGTGCTCACATACCAGCCTCTTCAAAGTTAGATGACTTAACTTAGAGGATATCAGTCACCTGTGCACCTTGCTTCACTAGAAAGATAATCCCTACTCACTAAGATGAAGTGCCACCTCAAAATGTAATTCATTGGGCGAAAGTAAATTTGAAAGTGGCAATCATTTTCTATTCAGGAGTGGAACAAGCGTAGATTTTCATGTAGTTATAAATATTGTTTTACAAAACAAAACCATTGGCCATTATTTTCCGGAAAGTAGGATTATTAGATGGAATCATAAAACATATTGATGGAAGAAATCATAAAGCATAATGGTTTTTAAAGGAATCCGGATTATTAGAAGGAATCATAAAACATATGAACACATAATAGAATTTATATCGAGATTCCTGGACTACTGAACGAGCATTGTCGCTGCTAGAATGAGCCACTGTCGTCATTTTTTTTATCGGAGCCGGCATGACCTTGTCGATGACAGTCGAAAAGCCATCATACACACATGCCGCTCAGGACCAACGCACTGAAGCCGCAGTTGACGTAGTTAAATGCTTAATTTTGTCTAATGATCGGGCACTAAATCTCGCCATCGTATGGACAAGAAAAGATTATAATAAATTAATAACCGATTAATGAACGGGAAGAAGAAAACATATACTAATTGGTTAATGAGTGAATTGGAAAGAAAACGCCGTGAATAATCGCGTGCGGCATCCTCACAGGATATGCGGGCACAATCAAATAATTCAGGCGGGCAGCAGCGCAACAAGTTTGATTTGATTCATCATGGAATAATGGCTGGGTAAGCTGGACACGTAGGTGCGTTTAGTGTGGACAAGAGAAGGCAATGGATGATCCATTCGTCCATGTGTCAGCGTGCATGTCATGCAACGTCTACTCTGTCTCTTGGGCCTGCCCACGCGGCGTACCTAGGCTACGCTAGGCACAAATGCAGTAACGTGCTGGAATCATTTCTTTCTTTCTTTCTTTCTTTCTTTCTTTGGTTCGATTTCCGGCGCCGGGTGGTCAAATCCTCATCTCCTATCTCCTCAATCCTTGGCTTTGCTTGGTTTGGGTGGTTGGGTGATTGTCAAGAGAGAAGAGAGGAGAGGAGGAGGGAGACACCGACGACACGAGTAGCTACTCCTATTTCTTGGCTTTGCTCGGCTCTCTCTTTCTTGGATTGGACGGCTTCTTCGTCGTCTTCTTCTCCCTTGTCCTACTCCTATTTCTTCCCTGCCCTGCTCCGTTGCTCCATTGCTGCTGCCGGTTCCAGCTCCGTGCACCACCACCAACTGCTGCTGCTGCTGCTCCATCTTCATCTCTCTCGCAGTCGCCGGCGACAATTCTGGCTGGCTCTAGCTGTAATATCATATAGCAACAACAGACTTCTTCTTCTCCTCCTGTTTCTGCTCTGCTCTCTTCTGTTGCTCCAACGGCTGCTGCTTCCAAGTCCAACTCCGGCCACAGCCATCAGCGGCAACGGCGGCGGCGGCTTCCCTCCCATTTCGTTCCCGCTTGTGATTTTGGGTGCTCCGAGGCCAACTAGCTAGCTGCGAGGCTGGGTAAGTTCCTCTCTGCAGCACAACACTTGCATTCTTTCTTTCTTCTTTACAATCTACTCTAGTAATTACTACTACTAGTAGGCTAATAGACAGAGTACATGGACATGGACGGATGGGTTCATTAACCAATTGAATTGATTGATTTTTTTTGTCGCTCTAGGACGGATGGGTTCCCCTTTTACTTCCTAACTCTGTTTCCATACATGTACATACATACACTCTGAAACTTGTACTCTGAATGAACATGATGAACATTCCTCATATTTTTTTGGTGCTGCGGACAGAGTCGATTAATTCATTCATATCGATGACCTTCTTCTAATATATCTTCCACTTCCAGTTTACACAAGCTTGGAGGCGGCAATCACGCAGGCAGGCAGGAAATTCAGAGATAGTACTACATCATTCTTCAGCCTGCTTAATTTTAGCAAGGGGGGCATCTGAGCTTAATTTCAGTAATTTGGCCATGAATAACAATACGCTCATCATCACAACCAGCACCAGCAGTATCAGTAGGTATGTGTGTCTGTCATCTCATTTTCCCTCCTAATCCTGCATCCCTAGCAGCCTAGTAGGTACTCTATTTTGGTTCTGAGGCAAAAATATACATGTACCTGTATCTGCTGCTGCTGCTGCTTCTGCAGGGATGGCAGCGTCGACGGTAAACCGAACCGTGTCCATTTCCTGCTGCCGGCGTACCAAACCACGGTCAAGCAACCTGACCACTCTGACGGTGCCACTGAATTCAATAACCCTGAGGAGGGTGATGCCGTCTGGGTACCGCCAGAGCCGGCCACCAACGATGATGATACCAACCATTTGGGCATGCACACAAATGATGATGATGACGACGACGATGATGAATGGCATGATGGTATCAGTTGGGGGCAGCCAAGCTCCAGTGACTCTGAACCCAGCCCAAGTCCTAGTCCCAGGGAGGACCGGCACACCGGGATGCTCAAGGCCATGGACAAGCAGCTAAAGATGCTCACAACCCGATTCCTAACGTCTGCAGGCATATCCTTGCCCCACGAAGATGACGGCGGCGAAAGCTGGCTCGACATCGTAACCGCCCTGTCCTGGGAGGCTGCTCTGCTCATCAAGCCTGACGGCAAAGCCGGAAATGAAATGGACCCTGGGTCTTATATCAAGGTCAAGCGCGTTGCCTCCGGCACCCGCCGACAGTGGTAACTAATATATACCATTCTCCTGATTACAAGCCATGTATGCTGATCGACACCGGATCGTCACTGCGGCAATAGAATGTTCTGATGGAGCTGTTTGTGTCTTGTTTGCAGTGAGGTGATCAATGGGTTGGTGTTCAGGAAGTATGCAGCTCACAAGCACATGCCCACCAAGTGCCACAACCCCAAGCTGCTGCTGCTCGGAGGCACCCTCGGGGACTCCGATGTCGGTCTATCATCATTTGATTCCATGGGACAGGTTGGAAGTGCATATATATGATTTTTCTTCAAATACTGAATCCGCATTTCTACTGTCTTCTTTTGTATGTCAGAGATGATTTATGCTCTTTTCTGAAACACAACTTGAGGGGTTTTTTTTTGTATGTTCTTTACCAGGAAAAGGACCATTTGGAAAAGGCCATCAGCCAAGTGATGGAGAAATGTGCTCCAGATGTCATCCTGGTGGAGAAAACAGTTTCACGGGACATACAGGAGCTTCTACTGAACCAAGGTGTCACTCTGGTGCTCGATATGAAGCTCGACCGGTTGCAGAGAATTGCTCGCTGTTCTGGATCTCCTATAGTCTCTGTTTTAGACATCATGACCACGATGAAGCTGAAGCAGTGCGACTACTTCCACATAGAAAAGATGGTGGAGGAGCATAACAGTGCCGGTGATGGAGGGAAGAGGACATTGAAAACATTGATGTTCTTGGAAGGCTTTCCCAGGCCGTTGGGCTGCACGGTAGGCGTGCTTTGTCTATCATATAGAAGATTTGTTCAGTGTCAATATTATCATATATAAGATTCATTCATGTTGAATCTATTTCATGAAGCCATTATAAATTTTGCTTTCTGTAGATATTATTGCGAGGAGCAAATAGCGAAGAACTGAAGAAAGTCAAGCAAGTCATGCTCTACACCATGTTTGCAGCGTACCACCTGGTTCTTGAGGCATCCTTCTTTGAAGATCAGAGGGTATTCTTGAATGCTCCAAACTCTGTTGGTATGAAGGAAGGGCCATCATTTCCTGTCAGTCATGCAGAGAATGGTGTCAGGTATAACAGATCCGTGGAGCACATTTCTGATGCAGAGGCAAGTACTGCTCATTCTGCAAATTCAGATGCCTTACACTCACCGACGGATGGCTGCTCGAGTGGGCTCACGGAGGGTGCAAGTAAAACCATCCATTCAAATCATGCACTTCCTTCTGAAAAAATGCTAGTAACATCAGTCTCGGGGTCACTGAGAGGATTCATCGATAATTTCCGCCGTCAGAATATTTATCTACCTGTCACTTCTCAAGAGACAGCTGATCACCAGAAAGAAGGAACACCTGAGCTCAATCAGGAAGTACCGAGTGATGGTCTTCATGCCATGGTAATGACTGATGGACCAGTTGATTATTCCGGTGAGTACACGGACAGTTTAAAAGATTTCCAGAAACAAACAGATCAGCAAATGATGCTGGCTGGTCATCCAACAATTGGAAAACATGAGCAATTGTCAGTTGCATTTGAAAATGAGGAGCAACACAGCACCCCTTACAGTGAAGAGAAAACCTTACACATTGACGAGGCTGATGACGTGCTGGATTCTCAAAGCATACTGATTTTGATGTCTAGCCAATGCATCGCAAAACAGGTCATTTGTGAGCAGAGTCATCTGTCCCGTATCAATTATTATGGAAATTTTGACGTCTCCTTAGGACGATATTTGCAAGACATTTTGCAGAATCAGGTAACGCTCTTGTTACACTACCCCTCTTATGTTGAGCAATCTAGATAATATTTTCAGGGATAATTTATTTTCACTGGTAATCTCCTTCTACTACTGTTTTCTTTTTGTACATGCCTCTTTTAATGAAAAGAATCAGTAGGGATCCTTTCTTACTGTTTACTAAAAAAGAAGATGATTTATTGTTTAACATTATGCCAGCTGCACAAATTTGGTACTTACAACTGCTCATGATTCCTGAATATTTACTTATGGCAGAACCTAAGCTGTTTCTCATGCGGAGAGCCTCCGGAGGCTCACATGTACTCTTACACCCACCGCGATGGTAACCTGACAGTTCTTGTGAAGCGTTTGCTGCCTGAGCACCGCTTGTCTGGTGAATCCAAAGGAAAAATTTGGATGTGGACTAGATGCCTAAGATGTGAGCAGGAAAGCGGAATATCCAAATCATCTCGAAGAGTGATGATGTCGGCTGAGGCACGGAATCTCTCATTCGGGAAGTTCCTTGAACTCAGCTTTTCAAGCCACTCTGCTGATAGAAGGCTATCAGTGTGTGGACACTCGGTGAACAGGGACTGCTTGCGCTTTTTTGGGTAACGCACGCACACCCTTTAGCATTTTATTTGAAATGATTCAAGAAGTTATTTTATGTTTGTCTATAATTTTTTCTCTTGCAAAAAATAATATTGATAATTTTTCTTACTTCTGGTTTGGGGTCTGAACTTTCAGGCTGGGCTCCAAAGTTGCAATGTTTCAGTATTCATCAGTCGAAATATACAACGCCTGCAAACCACAGCAAACCCTTGAGTTCCATAATCCCAGTACACATGAGTTGTTCGAGCAACAGGGGAGAAATGTATGTACAGTTTTTATTTGGTTCTTTTATTTTTATTTCATGGTCACCTTATATAACAACCTTCTGAATTCACTCTAATGTCTTTGTCGTGTTCGTTTAGGTTCTTGCCAGAGGAGTTACCATTTTCACTGAAGTTGAAAACATAATAGAGCACATGAAGAATCAGTTTCCTGAGGTGGTGATCAACTGCGGCACCATCCTCCCCGTTGAAGGGTTTTCTCAACTCGAAGAGATGTTGGTTAATGAGAAAGCCGAGTTTGTGGTAAACTGCATGCCCCTTTTTCTGTTACTTTAATTTAATGAGGTTACTCATGATTTCTGGTAATTGCTATTTTTTTGATTGTCCATTGATAATTTGATATCATCATGCAGGATTTTCTCATGAAGGCTGTTGATCGGCATGGGGTGTCTAGGTCCTCGGTGCATGAGATTCTTGATGTAAATTGGCTCTATCAGGACCTTCTGCTTGGACAGTATGTCTGGGACCGTCGGTTGCATGGACTTCTACTTTGTAAATCTGCTGGAAAAGAAAGAATGAGTAACAGCATGAAGAAGGTGACTATTGAACTTACTCATGACCGAACGGCAACTGGAGCCGAGCCCGATGATATCGCCGAGGAAAATGGATCTATTGAGCCAGTGCAGTTTGGTGAACTGGGGGTGAACAGACATTCATCAGCAGTGACTGATGAAACCCATCAGGATAGGCACTATGAAAAGCAAGCTAGCGCACCGTCCAGAACATCAGGTATATTGGATGCTCAGGGGCAGGGAAATGGTCCAACGGTACAACGTTCGATATCCTTTAAGCAAGAGCCACTTGGTATTCAACAATTCAGAGTTTCTGAATGGGAGGACAGGGAGAAATGGGTCTGGAGTCCACTTAGTGAGTTAAGATTGGCTTACAGGCAGGAGCTTCAGGCCGGATGTTTGGAAAAATTTGAGCTTGTCAACCGCTATTCGCCATCTCATCTGCCACCCTTGCACAAACAATCTGCTGAAGAGGCGCCCTCTCCACGGTTCGTCGTTGGTCCGGGTGGCAATGTCTTGTCTGTGTCAGAGGATGAGATATCCAGCATAATCTCCCGTGCTCTCGCCATATCCGAGGACCGCCGCCACCTGCTGGATTCTATTGTCGAGAGTCATGCGTCGGACACTACTAGCATGTTATCCGAATCTTGCTCTTCCGCCTCTTCATCATCCTGGTCATCCGAATCTTCAGATTCTGAAGCAGGCTTTTTGTCCGACGAACTGTACAACTACGACAGCTCGCTTCTGTCATCCTCCCTCCATCCGGAGATATCTGTCAACGGGAAAGCAAATCTCAAAGGAAAATATTCAGTTATATGTGTGCACGCTAATCAGTTCTACACTCTTAGACAGAAATGCTGTCCATCTGAGCTTGCATACGTCGCTTCCTTAAGCCGATGCAAGAAATGGAACGCGCAAGGCGGAAAGAGCAAGGCTTTCTTTGCGAAAACAATGGATGGCAGGTTCATCGTCAAGCAAATACAGAAGACAGAGTTCGAGTCTTTCATAGAGTTTGCCCCAGATTACTTCAAGCATGTTTACCACTCTCTCGACACCGGGAGCCAAACCTGCCTTGCCAAAATTGTAGGCATCTATCAGGTATTTTACATCAATATATGGAGCATAATTTCCAAAAAAATTCTTCTGATGTGCATGTGTTTTTACAGTGTGAGTGTCCCTATTTCAGGTTAAGCAGATAAGGCACGGCAAGGAAGTGAAGATTGATCTGATGGTGATGGAAAATCTCCTCTTTGGACACAATGTGTCACGGATATACGATCTTAAAGGTGCGGTTTTCTCTCGATACATAGCTGACTCAAGTGACCCTCACACTGTCTACTTGGATCAAAACTTTGTGGAGGACATGCGTGTTTCTCCAATCTATATTGGTGGAAGAACGAAACATCTCTTGCAGCGGGCGATCTGGAACGATACATCTTTTCTCACGGTATGCATTTACGTCGCATGAACCACGGGTAAATTAGTCATGTTTCTATCAGCATATGGTTTAACAAAAAATATTGTGCTTGCAGTCAGTTAATGTTATGGATTACTCTCTACTAGTGGGAGTCGATGAACAAAACCATGAATTTGTACTTGGCATCATCGATTACCTGAGGCAATACACATGGGACAAGCAACTGGAGACATGGGCGAAAACTTCTCTCGTAGTGCCGAAGAATGAGTCGCCGACAGTGATTTCACCCAGGGAGTACAAGAAAAGGTTCAGGAAGTTCATGGCCAAGTATTTCCTAACGGTCCCAGATGATTGGACCACCGCGAAGAAGAGTTCAGGGACCTGTAAATATTGCACTCGCGGCAACTGTAACTTGTCAAAGATCGACAGCCAGAAGCCTCAACTTCGAGCCGAGTCGTGCTCTATCCAGTGAAGAACTGCTCTCGCCGTTATGGAGTTCATCTCCAAGCTTACTTTTAGCTATTTTGCAAGCAGTGTACATGGGATGGGTGTATGTATTCACTTGTAAACTTATCCAGAGTTTGCATCTTTTAGGCAAACTTTTGAGGAAAGTGAGGTCCAAAATACATGTACCACTAAGTTCTATTGCTGTAAAATTCACAATCAGTAAAGTGAAATCACATAATTTGTAGATCATTTGTTTAATTCTTTACATTCCCGCATAACTAAATTTTGGAAGTGGCTTAACCTTTATGTTCCTAAGTCCTTTTTTTCAATCAGAGACAATGCGCCATGGAATTTCGATGCAAACACGACTCATATCATAATGGCATCAATATTCATACCAGCAGTTTAAGGGCTAAACATATGGCAGCAAAACAAGAAAACAGAAGCACCATCCTAATATCGCGGGGGGGGGGGGGGGGGGGGGGGGTTGACTAAGTTGATAACTAGCAACCCTATGAGAACTAGTGACTGAACAAACCCTCACAGTTTGCCTGAGTACAACATACAACTTCACAAGAAAGTGTTGCCCCCCTACCAATTTACTGGCCTCCCTCAGCTCAGCATCTGTGTGCCAAACTGTAATGTACCATCAACCGCTGAAATGAACGGCTCGTGAATATGGGAGTATTGCCTTCCTAGACCTTATCTTCCTTGTCACCTACAAGGGGGAGCATCTCCACCCGACTTCTTGGTGAGTTCGTTCCTTGGCTCCCTAGGAGGGCAGCAGCCTGCTGTTGGGAGATGAGATGCCTCACATACCCATAGAAAGTACAGCCGATGAGCGTGATTGCGCATCCAATTGCATTCATTGGGGATATCGGGTTCCGGAAGATCAACCACGAGACCAACACGGCAACAGCAACCTACAGTGGAATGTTCAGTTCTGGAAACAGAGGAGAAGCTTGTGGGAAAAAAACATAGATAGTCCAGAATGGTCTTACTTTAAGGTTGCCAGCAACATTAAAGGTCACTGCGGTGGTCGAATGGATCACGTAGAAGATGGAGAAGTTGAGGCAAAACGCAAGAACCCCTGAGCCTAGGATGATAATCAGCGAAGAAAAGACAGAGTCGTGTGTGTAGAACCAGTCGATTACGCCACCTCCTTCAAGCAGCATTGCTGGAAGAGCCAGTATCATGGTGGCAAAGGGTGCCATGTAGTACACCGTGTTAATGCTGTAGGAACAGAGAATACTTAATAAATCATCTGACTGAGGCAAGAACTTACATGACTGAACTTGGCAGTAACACTACAGTAAGAACTAAATCTTGTGATCCTCTAACTTGGAAAACAACTAATCATTTTCGGAAGAAAGAAGATAAAATGTTCTAAAATTACGTATGCCAGACAACAGCAGTTGCTAAAGCATCAGACATTACACAACGAGATGAGCATGTACCTGTCAAATTTGTATCCATGGAGCAGGGACTCTGCCAAGATGGTCTTTGTCGACGTGGCGAGGCAGCCAATCATGGCAGCACAGAAACCAAAGACGTTGAAACTAAGTTCTGTCATCGAGGTCAAGAGGATCCCCCCAACTATCGGGACCAGCGAAGCCCATATGCGCCACTCGAAGTGCTTGCTCCAAACCAACCACTGCAGAATAACTGCATCACACGGAATCGCCAGAAAAGTTGTTATAGGCAGCAACACCACAACTCTACTGCTTCTTCATGAACAGGAATAATGCAGGCAGTAAGAGCGCAGAATGACGGTGCGGTACCTGTGGTTGCAGGGGTGAACGATTTGATAGTCTGCATGAAGGAGACCGGGATGTAGCGTAGGCTGACGTTCCCGAGCACGATGTTCATGCAGAACACGAATGACATGGGGAAGATCCTCTTCCAGCGGTCCTCGGGCTCGACCTGAATCAGCGGCTTCGCCTTGAGCACGTGGATCGCGACGTAAGCCCCTATCGAGGAGCATATGAAGTGGACGCAGGACACCGTCAGGGGGAACTTGAAATCCAGCTTCTGCAGAAGAAAACATAAGGGTTATGCCATATCAGCAAACAAACACATTGCTCTTCCCCCAGAAAGGAGGCCATTGTTCTTAATACTTGATTCCATTTTCGCGCCGAGAACACGACGCTGTAAACCAAGAGCAAATCGAGTCCCGGTTACAGGTGCAAAACATTGCTACTAAGGATTACATACAGGATGTGGTGAGCTGAAGTGCTGAAGGGGACAACATCTCAAAATTAGACTGAACCACTAGGTCCAGTGAATGAGCTGAACTGCTGAAGGAGGCGCTTCTTGGAGTAGTATGAATCTATGGAAACCGCAGAAAGGGAGGACCTTTTTTCCCCCATTGGAGGCAAGGAGAGCCACGCGTTGCTACGAATTGCTCCTCCTACTCCTTGTGGGTGTGGCCGACTCGCATTAGCACCAAATCAGGTCGGAAAGCGGGGCGTGGCCGTGTCCCGACCCGCAGATCCGAGCAATGGAGACGGCGGGCGGCCTGGCGGCGGCGGCGGCGAGATGAGATGCGAGAGGGGGAGAAGGGGGCTGTTACCTGGAAGATCCACTTGTTGATGATGATGACGGTGACGTTGAAGCCCCACCACTGGAGGATGGCAAGCACGGCTCGCATGCTGCCCAGCCCGCCGCCGGCGGCCGACTCCATCTCTCAATCCGGCTCCCGCGTGGGTTGAACCAGCCGGAAGGTGGCCGGACAAGAGGCGGCCTTTCTCCTCCCCCCGGCCGCAGTTAGTAGCTAAACCAGTCCCGGCGGAGGACGGCGGCGGCAGGAGGGGGGGAGGAAGACAAGAAGGAGGCCGCGTCCCGTCCGTCAGTGGAGTAGGAAAGGGAAGGAGAGAGTAGGGAGTAGGGAGGAAGCTGCCGCTCTCGTGTCTGTCTTTGTCTCGCTCTGAATCCAAATGGATCTCTCCTCCCTCCGTATACCTAAAAATCCATTGATTGGTGGGTTGATTGAAAGATACAGTACCACGAATACTTTTCTCCTACTACCTTTACAATTTCTTTTCCAGTTATTAAGATGTTTCTTATATCTTATAAATAATAAATAAATACTGTTTTTGTTAACTCAAAAAATGTAGCACTAAGTGGATATTGTGGCACCATAAATAACTAGGATGCACAAGGCCGACAACAACTCACGCGCATGAGAACAACAGAAACGCCGGCCATCCACGACAAAGTCGTATTAAGAGGTAAAATGAACTATTGATATTTTCCTGTGCATTCTGTTTGTCATGGAGAAGAAAAATACATCTGATGACCTTCGGTTCGCGCCAAAATCTTTGTTGTTTTCGAAACGGCACCGGGATCGAGCCGGAGACGGGGCGACATGGTTGCCCATAGGTTCACCGCCAATGGGGAGTCGGGCCAACAAGGGGGGCGCCAACATTAGAGAAGAGGATGGAAGGTGTAACGCCAAGGACACGCCCGCTGGTTACTGGTTGTACTTCTGACGGGATCTATATAGACACATTGCAATGGGTTGTTTTTTTTTTGACAATTCATATTTCAGTATGTTTGTTCACTTATTGCAGTCTGTACGTAGTTTCAAAACATTTTATAGAAGTATTTGTGGACAGTGAGGAAGTACTAGTTTACTGAAATTACTAGGTACACTCCTCCCGTGATACCAGTTTCTCTTGGTCTCCCATTTGAAAAAGGAAGATGCCAATGTGGAGTTGGTATATCCGTCGGTGGCAAGCAGAAAAAGGGCCACTAGCATGGAAGGTTGCTTGTGCATGCACAAGGAAGAAAGAAGCAGACAAACAAACAAACAAAACGGGAGGACAGAAAAAAAAACTACTATAGGTTGCATTCGTTGCAATTAAAAGTGCCCAAGTCAAACTTGGAGGAGAACTGTCAAAAGTTGCTTCCAGATCTAGACTCGCTTGCTTCGAAAAAGCTTGTGTGATCACCACTACCAAGTGTCGCTGCTTTTGCTCTCCTCCCGGCGCCCTTTGCTGACCAGTTTTTGACACGCTGCCAAGTGACATATTTTTCTTCTTCAGATGGAGAGAAAAGAAGAGATAGCCTGTTAGTTGGCACAGTCAGGGCCTCTACAACGCGGACTAACAAAACACCCGCACATGTTTCGTCCAAATGGTCCGGACTTTTTAGGCCTCCAACGCGGGTCATCGAATGAGGCGGAATGGTTCGGATGTTCAAATTCTTACAGAGCCTAGCCAAAACCTGAGAAGAGCTCTGGTGGAGTCTGGACATCCATCACATTGGACCGACACCCTGGACTCGTCCCAAAAACCCTCTTTGCTTCCGCTTCAGAATCCGCTGACCGACACCCTGGACGGCATATATATCCAACTCTAGATCGAGTTCTTGACGGTGGATCCAACTCCAGATCAATTTCTCGCCGACGCCACGCTCATCAGGCCCCTCATCGTCCATGGCTCCATCCATCGTTAAAGTGGAGACGCTCTCCTCAGATGAGGAGGAGCAGAAGTCGGCCCTCTTCCCTTCTGCAATAGAAGATGAGTTTGCAGCATAAATGGACGATTTTGGTCCCTAACCAGCGGAGGCCCGATGCCGCATTTCTATCCGCGCAACTGCAATATCCAAATCATATGCTTTTTGTGTGAAGGAGCAGAACATCCAAATCATATCAACCGCAATATGAGTCTTCACCGGTTTCTAAACTGTTGAGGACTCATGTTGACAATTTTGATTGTACACAAAAAGATCATTGATAATCAATGTATTTTTGATGTATATTTTTACTTGTTTACGCCCTCACTCTCCCCACTCATTTGGTCTCCCCCTCAACCCCCCCCCCCCCCCCCCCCCCCGCACGCCGGTCCTCCCCCGCTCTGCTGACATCATTTGCTCTTTTTCAGTCATTTACCGATTTGTTTAGAGAGCTAAATGACCGTGAAATTGAAAATCACTACAAAATGAGCTCTGAAAATGTTGAAACTTGGCATGGTATCATCATTTCACCCACATAGCATGTGCAAAAGAGTAGAAAAGGTTATGACAAAAACTGGACGCACTTCGTGTATAAATTGGACAATCTCTTTCGGAGTATCAGGGTTTCGGACGAGAACTCATCTGTTACACGAGCACTACATTTTTTTAAACTTATTTGAACCTCAGACTTTTTTTGCGTTCAATATGCAGCACTCAAAGCGATGTCATCAATTTTCAACCCTTTCTAATATCATTTGCTCTTTTTCAGTCATTTACCGATTTGTTTAGAGCTAAATGACCGTGAAATTGAAAATCACTAGAAAATGAACTCTGAAAATGTTGAAACTTGACATTGTATCATCATTTCACCCTCATAGTATGTGCAAAAGAGTAGAGAGGGTTATGGCAAAAACTGGGCGCACTTCGTGTACAAACTAGACAGTCTTTTTTGGAGTATGAGGGTTTCGGACGAGAACTTGTCTGTTACGCGGTTACTTCATTTTTTAAAACTTATTTGAACTCCAGACTTTTTTTGTGTTCAGTATGCAGCATTCAAAGCGACGTCATCAATTTTCAACCCTTTCTAACATCATTTGCTCATTTTCAGTCATTTACCAATTTGAAGCCACGAACCGGTACTAAAGAGAGCCGCTTCCCGTCGCTTGACCTGGCCAAATTGGCATTTAGTACCAGTTGGTGGCTCCAACCGGTACTAAAAACCTCTCCTATATATATAGCAGTTACGAAAAATTCAGTTTCATCTCCCATCTCCAACCTCTCTCCCGTCCCGCCGCCCGTCGTCGCCCTCGCCGCTCGCCGTCGCCCCGCCGCCCGTCGTCGCCGTCTCGCGCCGCCCCCCGCCGCTCGTCGTCACCCTCGTCGCCCCCGCCGCTCCCCGTCGTCCCCGTCGTTGCCGTCTCGCCGCCGACGTCGGTACGTCGCCGCCCTCGCGCACGCACGCGCACACACACACACACACACGTACATGCACGCGCGCACACACACACACACATTTTTTTTACTTATTTTCTGTTTTTTAGATTAATGCATGTTAAATTGTTAATTAGATGATCCAATTAGATGAATTACCTAGATAAGAATGTTAATGTTACATGAATTAGATAGAAAAGTTAAATATTAATATCAATTGTTAGATGAATTAGCTAGATATTAGTTAGGTATATTTGATTATTTGAATTAGTTGAATTAATATAACTAGTTTATTTTTAGTAAATGCTTAGTTGAACTAGCTAGTTGAATTAGAACTAGTTTATTTTTAGTAAGAAAATTTAGGTATATGAGATTTGATGATCTAATTAAAACAGTACTATATATATCTACTTTATATATTTTAGTAAGAAAATTAATAGAACTAGTTTATTTTTAGTAAAGTCTTAGTTGAATTAGTTGAATTCATACAACTAGTTTATTTTTAGTAAGAAAATTTAGGTATCTAAGATTTGATTATCTAATTAAAATATTACTAGTAAGTGTTTAATGTTTATATGTTAGATATATATTTAATTTAGTTATATGAGATTTGATCATCTAATTAAAATTTTACTATATAGAACTAGCTACTTTATTTTTAGTAAGAAAATTAATAGAACTAGTTTAGTTGAATTAGTTGAATTAATTAGTTGAACTAGTTAGTTGGATTAGTTGAGGTACTTTATTTAAGTATATTTTTAGTAAGTGCTTACTTGAATTAGTCAAATTAATTAGTTGAACTAGTTGAATTAATAGAACTAGTTGAATTAGTTGAATTAATAGAACTAATAAGTGTTTAATGTTTCACCTATGAACATAGGAATGTCGTCTGACGACGAACACAGTTTCAATATGTGCGAGTGCGAATACTGCAAAGACCAGCGCGGCTTGTGCGACAGAAATTTTCTAATTGATGATAGGCGCTTCAGCATCAAGCTGGATTAGAACTTCGAAGTGGATACAGTAAGTCACAACGACAATTCTTTTTTCGTAATTAAGCATGACTTATGCTTCATTTGCTTCAACTTATAATTTTAATTTTTCACTATTCTACTAGCGTATCCCCTGCCATGCAAGAATTTTTATCTTGGATAAGATAGATTTCAGTCCTAACAAAACTATGGAGGTAAAAAAAGTTACTTGAAGACCGAGCATGGTTATACCTTCAACGTCAAATTATACAATGCAGACACATACACCTATTTTGAATGCAAAACTTGGCAAGCACTATGCAAGGCTTATGCATTTGAGCCTGATATGGTTTGTCATATTTGATATTCGTCCGGAAGATGATATTGAAGGTAATAGAGACATTTGGGTCGATGTGCAGACGCCTCCAGTTCTACCATTATGTGAGTTTCTCAACCATATCTATGTCTTCGATATTGTTTATTTAAAAATAGTTGACAAGTAATTTTTATTGACAACTTATTTCCATTCAAGAAAACTCGTCCGACGCTTGGTAGACAAGATCGTCCACTGTCCCGGGGCTGAACTAAACTGCGAGGAGACAAGTCATTATGTTTCATGGCTTGAGGATCTTGATGCTGTCAAGAGAAATTATTTTCCTGAATTTGAAAATCTTAGTACTCAAAACATGCGACCAATAGTGATCGTATTAAACTACGGTCATATCTATTTAGGAAACATGGTATGATTTTTACCATTTATCCTCAGTGCATCTTTTGCATACATTATTTTTCAAGCTAAACTTTCATTACTAAGTATATTACTATACGATGTTCTTGAACAGGGACTCCCGATGACAGTTGTGCCTCAGTGGATCAAGACTAAAGGTCGCATGTCAATGGTTAGCTTACAGTCAAGACATCCTACATTGCATATGAGTGCATTTAGGATTTCTAAAAGTGAGGAATGCTTAATAGTGAAAGATTGGAGCAAAATTGTTAACGGTCGCAGAGAAGTACTAGGGGGCAGCAATCAGAAGCGCAACCCACGATTAGGAGACATGTTCATCTGCATGCTCCAATATAATGAATCAGGAGAGCTATACATGTTCTATGCTATTTTACCTGAGACAGAGAGCAGCAGGAGTGATCAAGTATATGCCATATCCATATTACCTCACTTAGGTGATCAAGATAATATGGATATGGCATATACTTGATCACTTAGCTGCCAGGATCCACATGTATCCAGTCGAAACTAATATGCGGTACTTTCACTTAATAATTTAACAACTCATTATAATGTAAAAAAATCACTAAATTAAATTGAAAACACAAAATTAAAAGAAAAAGAAAAATAAAACAAAAACATCCCAAACATTTAGTACCGGTTGGTGTTACCAACCGGTACTAATGATCTATCCGCACCCGGGGCCAGGCTCGTGCCACGTGGTGACACTTTAGCGCTGGTTCGTGCCGAACCGGTATTAAGGAAGGGGGGCTTTAGTCTCCACTTTTTAGTGCCGATTGTAGAACCGGCACTAAAGGCCCTTACGAACCGGCGCTAAAGCCCGGTTCTGCACTAGTGCAATGTGTTAGAGTTGATGATGAGAGGAGGAATTGTGATTATGACTAGTGACCAACTTGTTATATGATGTCTCATTGACGAACATTATTTGGTGGTGATGACAAGTGGTAATGAATATGGTATTTAAACAGACTAGTTCATGATGAGTTGTTATTGTATAAAAGATATATCTGTTTAAACATGTACAACGCCAAAATGCGACAAAAAATATAAATTTTAGCAGTGGAGCGGGCCAAAATATTACCAACAACGCTCATTTACCAGTAGCGCTTTCCAGTGCCGCGCTACTAGTATCTGTACCAGTAGCGCTGGCCTAAACAAACGCTACTGCTAAAAAATAGCTGTAGCGCCGTAGCAGTAGCGCTGATGCCCGCGCTACTGGTAGCTCAAAAACCAGCGCTACTGGTGAGGTTTTCCCTAGTAGTGCATCTCCAGCTACAAAACCCAAACCCTCCCTCACAAAAAACCATAGCCCACCTCACCGCACATCTATTCCCCTCCCCTCCCCCCCCCCCCCCCCCACCCCCCCTCACCCCCCCACCCCCACCCCCCCGCACACACACATAGGCACAAAATGGGATTGGAAGAAAGTGTATTGTGTTGAAGTTGCTTATGAATTAAAACATAGAGATAGTTGGTCGATCAAATGAATATGGCAAGTGAGTTGTGAAATGAAAGATGTTCTTCTATGCACATAAGAAGAGAGATAGAGTATATTTCTCTTGTCAAATGAAATGCACTGAGCAGTTGAAGAGCTGCGTACAGACTAATGCAGGGGGGGGGGGGGGTCGTAACCACTCATCGCTATAGATTTCATTTTCATGTCGACATGTGCACTGACTTCTCTCCACATCCTAGACAAGATTATTGTTTAGGTTCCGAATTAGCACTGTAAGAGCATCTCTAACTTGTCCCCAAATGTAAAAAATAATCGTTTTGAGAAATTAACACACATCTAGCATGTCTTCCATTTACTTTAGTCTCCAGAAAACTAGCAAAGTGGTCCGTGCAAATGCGCGGGCTAGTACTTAACAAAGCTAAGTTTCACCAATTAAATAGGTTGCCAATTTTGTCGGTTGGTCATCAAGAACTGGTCATCGAAAACAAAAACATGGATAGGAAAGAATTTAATCTAAACATTAAGTACATAAGTTATAAATCCTATTTTTTATGGGAAATGTAGCCACCTCGAAATATTGAAGTATGCGCCCCACCACCACAAAAATATGGTACGCAAAATCCTAATACTTGTACCTTGGTTGTCGAATACACGTGTAAAAGCAATGGAAAATGTGAATACTTGTGAAGGGTCAAATTGTATGGCTCAGCGGGTAACACCTTTTGCTTTGTGTATAATCATTAATATAAGAAATGAAATCAATCATATTTTCAAATCATAATACTACTGAGAGTTAATTGTATTATGAAAGACATGTTAGCTTTTTGGGACAGAAATGTTAGTATTGATCATCCTGAACTTCATGTGGATGCACTTATAGAAGGCACATCACAATGGACCATCACATCGGGCAGGTAGAGTGGAGGCACAGGGGCACGAACAGTACATGACAAAATTACATAGGTAGGTGCATATTTCAACCATCTCACATTATCCCTCAACGTCAATGAAATTTGCAGTGTTCCTTTTGCAATGTTGCACACCACCAACGAGCGTTACAATTACAACTGAAGAAGACGTGCCAAAGAAATGAGCACCTTTTGCAGCCTTGCTTGCTTATATCTCTTCATCTTCGTCAAAGGGGTCTCTCTCTGGGAAGTCGCTGACCTACAGACGGACAAGCTTCTGCTGAGTGACATTCCCCAGGTTTTAGCTACATGTACAAGGAAAAACCTATGGAAAGTAGACTTGACAAATGCTAAGCATATTATAATGTACACGAAAGCGGGGAAAACCAAATGCTGTGGCTTAACAATTGCTTTCCTGATATATGTATTTTATCACTGCAATGATAAAATCTTGCCCAGGAACTAAAATCAACATATGGAAGGAAGGCAACTGAGATGGGTGTGTGTGCGTGCGTGCGTGTGTGTGTGTGTGTGGGGGGGGGGGGGGGGGGGGGGGGGTGGCGGCTCTAACATCAGCAGATTAGCTGTCCATATCCCATTCCATAATGTGTGCACAAACTTGACACAATATTCCATCTTTTCTTTGAATTACTTGCGAGGTAAGCTGATTGATAGGACTAAATATGTTGAATTCCAACCAATATCCGATTTTAGAACCCTCCCACACCCAAGACACACAAAAAAAGAAACCCTTCCTGTCCTCACCTCACGCCAGGAGGACAAAGGTGAGCAGGCAGAGTGAACCCTTCCTCTCCATCTGGTCCTCTCTTCTTCGCGCACGTATGCTTATTGGTACGCGTGGTGATTCTTTGGCATCTGGCCCGTTCCGACAGATAGCCTTTCTAGCTTTACTGTGAAATCAGTTATATCTATCCAAGGAGAGGAAGCCTACACTAGACAGATATGCATCCAGTTCTATGCTTATGTCCCTTCTGTAACCATCATGTTTCCTGAGATCCCTATGATTTCATTGACTTTTCTGACTAAGAGGGTTTTCAATCTTGGTCCATATCAAGTTTTTGTAGAGCTGATTGCGCCACATGAACATAAAGTCCTTACGAACCTTGATTTTCTCTACATCCAATTTATTGCCGTTCCCTGTAACATCATTGGAATATTTCAAGGTTTGAAATAACATGCCAGATCTTTAACTAGCATGGCATCACGATATCGCACTAGTCAATGTGACAAATCATTTTCTACCATCCTGACAAGAGATATTTATCACTACAAGGAAAAGTAAAAGTTTGTTTTACTTAGCACGCGCCCTTTTTAGAAGTTAGAAGAGAGAATTTATGTATGAACATCTCTCGTAAAAATTATTAGGTCCATATTCAAATATGAAATCATGATCAGCCTTTTGAAAGGTAAATACCTCCGGCCATCTATTAATAGTAGAAACTGGGTGCACCCAATGGAAAAATACAGCATGCGCCCAGTTCTGCAACAACACCTTTCGTGGCGGAACTGGAGCCGCATCAGTTTTCAGTATCCGGTGACCTTTTATCCATCTGATTACTCCACATGAACATAAACATCCATGGGATTCCGTTTTTCTCCAAAATAATTATTGCCATTGCGCTGTAACATCAGCGGGACACTTCAGTTTGTGGAATTGTATGCGGTATCTTTAACCACATGTCGCGCAAGACAAAACACTGGTCATTGTCACGCTTGTTTTCTTGAAGGTGACATAATTAATCACAAAAACTCAAAATCCATAGGACCACCTCCAGCTTATTTAACAACTTGGACATACACAAACAGATGGGCAAGAACCAAGAAAACAATAATCACCTCCACCTAGCTCCTTGCTCAACCATGAGCACCAAAAGAACATGGAAGCAGCTCCTGATGCTCCATCTTCTCACTCATATCCTATTCCTTTTCTGCGCATCCAGCTCTCAACCTACCAACAATGAAACTGCCAGCAGCAGCGATCTTTCGGTCCTGCTGTCGATCAAATCCTTCATCACCAGTGACCCTACAGGGGCACTGTCCTCTTGGTCATGGGACCGTGCCGGTGCTGGTGCTGGCGCTGGCAATGGTACCAGCAGCACGAAGATGAAGGTGCCTGGTTTCTGCAAATGGATGGGCGTGTCCTGCAGCGACCACCAGCACCCCGACCGTGTCACCGCCATACGCCTGCATGGCTTCGGCCTGGTCGGCACCATCTGCCCGCAGCTCAGTAACCTGACCCGTCTCCGTGTACTCAACCTTTCAACAAACAGCCTGGGAGGTGAGATCCCAGGCAGCATCGGCCGCTGTGCATCACTTGGCGTCGTGGACCTGAGGGAGAACTACCTCTCTGGTTCCATGCCTTCTTCTTTGGGTCTCCTTTCAAAGCTCACATTTCTCAACCTTACCCATAACAATTTGACTGGTGATATTCCCATGTCGTTCTCCAACCTCACGTCCCTCACAAGCCTTGACATGAAGATCAACTACTTCCATGGCCAAATCCCAAGATGGCTGGGCAACCTGACTTCATTGACACACTTAGGATTAACCCAGAACGGCTTCACTGGCCATATCCCTCCAGATCTTGGTAAGATGTCTAATCTTGATACATTTGATGTCATGGATAACAAACTTGAAGGCCCTTTTCCTCCATCCATGTTCAATATTTCTTCCATCACAAACATAAACGTCGGCTTCAACCAGCTAACAGGATCTCTGCCGCTTGATATTGGCTTTAAACTTCCCAAGCTAAGGGTTTTGGCCACACATGTGAACCAATTCCAAGGACCAATACCAGCCTCCTTGTCAAATGCATCCGCACTTAAATGTTTGCTTCTTAGTGGAAACTTGTATCATGGTCCGATTCCACGGGACATTGGCATCCATGGTCGTTTGATGGTATTTTTGGTAGGGGACAATTTGCTTCAAACCACAGAGCCTAAGGATTGGGATTTCCTCACATCCTTAACCAACTGTAGTAACTTGGAGTTGCTAAGCCTTGACGAAAACAATCTTGAAGGGGTTATGCCAGTTACTATTGCCAACCTATCTGCAGAGCTCAAATGGATTGAACTAGGTAAGAACAACATAACTGGGACCATACCTGCAGGTTTAAGCAAGTTTCAAAACCTTGAAATCCTTTCCCTGCAGCAGTGCCTCTTCACAGGCACCTTGCCTCTGGATATTGGCCAAATTCCTAGCCTTCAGTATCTTGACCTATCCCATAGCAGATTTCATGGGCAGATTCCACAATCATTAGGCAATATCACACAATTGAGCAACCTCTTTCTATCTAATAACTTTCTGGATGGCAGCATCCCAGCAAGCCTTGGTAATCTCACAGTGCTTACATCTCTGGATCTTTCTGGTAACTCCTTGAGGGGGGAAATCCCAGCGGAGGTACTTAGCATCCCCTCCCTGACCAAACTTCTCAACCTCTCCAACAATGCTCTGATTGGCTCCATCCCAACTCGGATAGGACGATTGAGCAGCCTTGGCAAAATCGACCTATCCATGAACGAGCTATCTGGTGAAATCCCGGAAGCTCTCAGCAGTTGCGTCCAACTGAATTTCCTATACTTGCAAGGAAATCTTTTGCAAGGGCAAATCCCAAAAGGTTTGTCTTCTTTGAGGGGCCTTGAAAAGTTGGATCTTTCTAGAAACAACTTAGGAGGGCCCATACCTGAGTTCCTCGAGAACTTCAACCTTCTAACGTATCTAAACCTCTCTTTCAACAACCTATCTGGTCCCGTGCCAAATGCAGGGATTTTCCGCAACGCCACTGTATTGTTGCTCCGTGGCAATAGCATGCTATGCGGAGGTCCCTCGTCCTTGCAACTCCCTCCATGCCCAGATATAGGTTCTAACCATGCTTCGCAGAAGCATCGTCGTCGGGCCATACTCTTTTGCATGGTTGGAACTTTGATCTTCATGTGCTTCCTAACTGCATGCTACTTGATGAAGACAAGAATCAAACCAAATAGTGTTGATCAAGAAACCGGATTTCACAATGAGAAGCATGAGAGGATATCCTATGCCGATATAGATGAAGCAACAGAGTCCTTCTCACAGGCAAATTTGATTGGTTCTGGCAGCTTTGGCGACGTGTACATTGGAACTCTGAATCTTGATGAGAGTTTATACACCGTAGCAATCAAAGTTCTCAATCTTGCCAAACGAGGAGCTAACAGAAGCTTCTTGAGGGAGTGTGAAGCCCTGAGGAAGATCCGACACCGGAAACTTGTCAAGGTGATCACTGTGTGTAGCAGTTTGGACCGTAATGGTGATGAGTTCAAGGCACTTGTCCTAGAATTTATCTGCAATGGGAACTTAGATGAGTGGCTGCATCCAAACACAGAGAACAGCAGGACCTTCAGAAGGCTAAGTCTGATGGAAAGGTTGTGCATCGCTCTTGATGTTGCAGAGGCATTGGAATATCTTCACCACCAAATTGAGCCCCCCATAGTTCACTGTGATATCAAACCATGCAACATCCTTCTAGATGATGACATTGTTGCGCACGTTGCTGACTTTGGTCTAGCAAAGATAATGCATACTGAAGCATGCAAGCAAAGTGGCGGTGGGACTGAAAGCAGCTCACTTGTGATTAAAGGCACAATTGGATACGTCGCACCTGGTCAGCAATGATTCTTTTAATCAAATTTTTTACATTGTGCAGTACATTTTATGTCGCTAATTAACGTTCACTTGCCAATTCAAACTGAAGAGTTAAATGCGTTGAGTTTATGACTAATAAACCCTTGGTTTATATGTTTGTTTCAGAGTATGGCTCGGGATCTGAAGCCTCCACGGCGGGTGACGTATATAGCTTCGGGGTGTTGCTATTGGAAATGCTTACTGGAAGACGGCCAACTGACAGTTTCAGAGATGGCGCGACAAGTCTTGTCAACTATGTCAAGATGGCATATCCTGATACTCTGCTGGAAGTGTTAGATGCTAGTGCAACATACAGCGGAAACCCGCAACGTATCATAGACATATTCTTACATCCTATGCTTAAGATTGGTCTAGCTTGCTGTGAGGATTCCCCAAGGCACCGAATGAAGATGAACGATGTAGTCAAGGAGCTGAATGCCATAAAGAAGGTGTGCGCCCCTCATATGCATGTTCATGGATTTCGAGCAAGCGCTTGATCTGGATGAGCAATGAAGTGCTACGATCATCTCTACAGCTCTGTTGTTGTCACCCTGTGGCGATGTGGTTACAAGCATGTCCCAGTATGTTTGGTGACCATTCCTGTTTTCTGTTTTAAGAATATGCAAGAGCATTGTCGTGTGTCATTGTATTAGAAGCATAAGTAGTTTACTTTGCAATCCTCGTAGAAAATAAGTTTGGCGGCAATTTTTCATGGCATCTGGACTGTATTGAGTGGCTCCTACTCCTAGCAGATTTTCAGTTCTCCTTGCCGTTGCATCATCTTTAGAATTTCCTGAATTGCAACATTGGTTCAGATAGCTAAAGTTGAAGATAATGCTTGTTGCAATCAGGTTACTGCTTTGATTCCAGTGGCTAATGAAAAACAGTGCTTTGAGTTTTCGGGTACTGGATACAAATCCAATGACATCAAGTTTATATACCCATTACACCCACAATCTTGGTCATTGGTTCTTGGGGTATGAGCTTTTTAGTAATCCAGCGACTGCTTGAACCCAAACAAATCTCCATAAAAATATGGGTTCTAGATCCCCTTCCTTTGCTGATACACTAGCTAGTACATGCATGTTCAATCATCTCACTAGGTACAGATAAGCGACTACATAACAAATGAATTTGACACAAGTTGAAGAGACACCAAAATGATCCACACCAAAGTACATAAACTTGCCTATATCTCATCTTCTTCATCATCGAATGGGTCCCTCTCCGGAAAGTCACCAACCTGCAAACGAAACTGCTCAATAACACTTCCACTCCTGAATTTTTAACCGGATGGATGATGGCTGAATGTTATAAGAACCAATTAAAAATATACTAATAGGTAAGGTAGGTATGTATCTACCTTCACTTTCTCTGGCCTAACAATTGCTCCATGCCCTTGAGGGCACTCGAAGAAGCGAACTCCTTTCACCCTGCAGCAAGCACCCAACAAGTCAAACAAAATGAGTTGTTTTTCCAAGCGTATGTCGCTACTAGTCGCAAGAAGCCATGATAACTTGGGCACTGGGTATAAATTTATCACTGCCATAGTTTGAGAATGAACATACATGCCATCGTGCTTTCCAAGTGGCTCATCGTATTGCACGCCAACCCAAAATCCACGCCCAAGGGCTTCAGCTTTGCCAACGAATTTCACGGTGCCCCTCTTGGCACCTGGCTCGACTTCACATCTGTCTCCCACCTATGACATAAATGTTCATATTGGATTGTAAAACATTACAAGATAAAGAAGGTGTAATTTCAATTTCATGCTACAGAAGAAGAAAGCTTGCACCCGATGTTCCAGCCTATTCTTTTCAATAGCAAAGGATCTCCACACCAAGGACCAATATTTACTACATACACATGTCTCTGAAAGCAGAGTACCCTGTTTATAAGTGGCCAGTTATGTACATTGGCACAATTCCGTATTCCTTGTGAACTTAGTCAACTACAGATGGTTGGATGGTCTTTTGTTTGGAACATCACCGCGGGGGTGAGTTTCCCCACCTGAATTTTCATTGAATTTGATGGTCACATTTCACGAGTGGGATTCCTAGTGTGCTTTACTGAAACTGCTAGTCAAGCCAGGAAGCTATTAGAAGGAAATATACACTGTATTCTCCCAATAGCTGCTCCAGTTAGCAAAAAACAGAAGGGGAAGATGAAGACACATATTCCTACAAAGTTAGAATAATGCACTGTATGACTGTAGACGGAAGGACAGAATATCCAGCCAATGGTGGAAGTTTGTCAAGTTCATGTGGGTGTCTCAAGTAGATGTGGCCACAGATTCGTACATACTAATTCAGCTTGTTCTATGGGAACAAGTTACTACCAATTGGGCTGCTATACCAGACATCAAATATGAAAAGAATTAGCTCGAGCAGTGATGGGGTGCTAAATCATTAATATGCAGCAAGCTAGGCAATAGAATTTCAAAACTCTGCCTTGGAAAAAACATAGTGGATGCAAGGTAAACAACTTAATCTAACATACATGTGTAAAGCAAATGTACTGACCTTGATGTTGGCACACAATTCCTCCATCTGATTGTCTGACTGCCAAAGAGGACAAGAAACAGAGTAAACAGACCTGTTGAAGCCTTGAAAGGAACAAAGAAGTCCAGAGCATGGGCAGCTTACTTGCTTATCGTCCGATACAGGGTTTTTCGACACCATCTTCTCTTTGAACTTCCGGAAGTTTGCTGCACAATTGCACACAAGTTTAGATGTTATGATCGAGTGAGCCGATTGCAAATGATAAACTGAAGTATACTTCAGACTCCTCTACCAGAGTCTAGAGGTATGCAAGCTTTTTTAGTTAAGGAATAAGCTGAAGTATGTTTCAGACTGAGAATTCTACAAGAGGTATACAAGGTGTCCAAATTCATCTTATAAACTGGAAACAGAATGTGTCCTGAGCTTACTGCCGAGCTTGTCGTACGCTTCGTCCGAGATGGTGTACTTGTCGACGAGCGAGGTGTCCTCCAGCCACCCGCCGGAGGTCACCGAGGAGGGGTCGAGGTCGATGATGTGCAGCCGGTACCTTGAGAGCAGACCATCATCAGTCCAATAGCAGCAGTAGAAAGATACCAGTAGTTAACAAGAGGAGATGCAGGTGGGGTGGGGGAACGGACCCGTCGTAGGGGGAGTAGGCGGCGAGGGGCGCGGCGTCGCGGTCGAGGTCGGCGACCCTGGCGCCGGCCTCGTCCCGGAGCTCCAGCCGCATGGAGCCCACGGCCGTGCCCGTCTTCTTCCACAGCTTCTCCTTGAGCGCCTCCACCGTGGTCTGCGAGCAGAGCGGACCCCGCCGCCATTAGAGATGAGATCCAAGCTGGAGATGAGATCCTGGGTTGGGTTGGTGGCGCGTACCTGCTGCGAGACCCGGATGTCGGAGGCGAAGGAGGTGAGGTTGGAGTGCGTGACGCGCAGCGACACGCTGTCGTCCGCCGGCAGCTGCAGCTTCGACATGTCTCCGGTCCGGCGGTGACCGCGACGACGACTCTCTGGTCTGCTAGTGTGGCGGCGGCCGTCGGAGCAGGAGCGTGCGCCGCCGACGCCGATCTGCGGGAGTAGTAGGGGCTCTAGGTGGGCTCGTCTGCGGGCCGGGCTCAAATGAGGCCCGTGAGAGCGAGCAAATATCTGTCTCCACTCTGTTATCTCCTCGTCTTCTACCTCCAGACCCGCGAACGGATAGTGAAAGTGAAAGATGGCGGCTTTGGCGATGGCGATGGGGGCGGCGCTCATCCCTCGGGCTGCCCAGCTCGCCGGGGGTCAGCCTGCTGGCGGGAGGTGCGTCTCCGTCCGCGCGGCTGCGCCTCCGCGGCAGCAGCGGTCGTCCCGGCCGCCGCCCAGGAACCGCGGCCCTCCTCCGCAGAACCGCCGGCGCGGGCCGCCGCCCAGGCTCCGCGACGACGAAGGCGACAACCAGGGTCCGCCCGGGAGGCGGGGCCCTCCTGGCGCGCCCAGCCGCCACCACCAGGGCCGCGGGCCGCCGCCCAGGGGGCAATCTGGCCGCGCTTCGCCGGCAGGCATGACCCGCTCGCCCGTCGTCGCTCTGCGGCGGGAGGAAGGGGAGTTCGACGACGAGGCGGGGTACAGGGACTACGACGGCGAGGAGGATGAGGAGGAGGGGGAGGGGAGGTTCGCCGGGGGAACCCGGTCGGGTGGCGCCATGCCCAAGCCGCCCGCCGGCTTCGTGCTCGACGACCAGGGCCGGTGCATCGCCGCCGCCTCCAAGCGCATCGTCACCATCGTGAGTTACATCACATTCAGCTTTGTCATAACTAATTCATTCATACTTGAAATGCATTATCCTAAGCTCATCTTGCGAATTTGAGCAGATTGATGACGCTAACAATCGCCCGTTGGAGTGCATAATCAGGAGGGTGTTCAGCAGCACGCAGGATCACGAGTGCTTGCTTCTATGCCCGGTCGACATGTAAACAACGACACTATACATATCTTAGTAGCAATGTTCATGAGAGATTACCCTCTTCTTTCACTTAGCAAGAGTTCCAATTCCATCTTTCAGGCCTGTGCAGGTGCTCAAGAGCACAAACTTCAGTGGATGGATTGCCGTATGTCTCTAGTTCCCTGCATTTTCATCGATTGAGCGCTCCATTCATTTGTAGTTCAAGCATGATTTCAGTTGATGCTAGAAATATTCATTTCTTTGGATATGATATGGTTTTTAATTAGGTAAATGGTGTGTGTTCTTCCATTCTGTTGTAGGTTGACGATGACCAGATTAAGCAGATCATTCCATCGGTTGCGTACGCCCTTGCTAGGGTACATATGCACTTTGTCGAAAGCGGGTAAGGATCACACAGAAAACACCATACAAATGCAAACATCTAACCTTTTTAACTGAACTGAGACAAGGGCATTACAAATGCTTATGTGTACATTTAACCGTGTTCATTGCTTATGTAACACACTGACACTATGGTATTTCACCCTCTGGGCTGTGTGCAGAGGCTGGGGAGAGATCTCCCTTGTCAAAAAAATGATAATAATTCTTGCCCTCTGTTTCAGATTCTGCTATACAGCACGGGGTGGCTTCTGCTTTCCTGAAGATGCCATCCAAGAATTCCACGGTAACCTGAAGCACTAACCTGTCTAGTATTATTGTGTCAGTAATCCCCCCTAAAAATAGGTTCCTGCTTGTAAGAAAAGGTTTCAATGATATCTTTCTTGCTGTGAATTTAAAAGTTTGTGTGTCTCTTATGTGATGTGCTTCTAGTTGTGTAGTTCCCTCTTTGATTTGTCATATTAAAATTGCAGATTCTAGTGGCGGTAGCGGGGAGGCACCTTTTGAAGGTGTAGAGATTTGCAACTTCAATTTGGTGAGCAAATTAGATTCCTTTACTTATCTCCCTGTTTTGTAGCTGTAGCCAAAGAATCATATTCCGACCAAGTAGAGACATGCGGTGAACTGTAATTTATTTGCCTTCTCGGAATAGTTAACATATTCATGTCTTGCTGCTACTGTAAATATCTCACGGTGTTTTTTCAGCATGCCTGTGAATATGTTATTACTGGCACTTAGCGTGGATACTCTGTTTGCAGGACGGTGCACACTATATGATCTATACACCAGTCGATCCGCTTCTATTTGTCGCGGTCAAGGTATATCAGTTGCTCTTTCAGCCTGCTTAGCAACTCTTGGCAGCTAAATGCTTTTATAAATCCCACTTGAAAGAAGTTATGCAGAATTAATGATTGGCATGTCATTGTGCAGGACAAGGACGGTGTGCTACGCATTGCTGAAGATGTAAGTCCAGTTACCACTATTCTTATACACTAGAGAGTGTTTTGATGATTGGCAGTGCAACTTAAAAGCACTTTGTGTATGAATAGCAACTATATACTTACTTACGGTGATCTGTAAACATGCAGGATCTGATGGACGACCCCAGCATTGTGAGCGCCATAGATGAAGAGACAGAGTTCACGGCATTGGTGGTATGTGAGCCGGCGATTGCATTCTTTCTTTCTTTCTTTCTTTCTAGTTGGCTCCTAGCTACTTTTTTCTATTGATGGCCATATTTTTGTACTGACTGGTGTTTGATGTTTTGGTTGCTTTGTGTATGCAGGAGGAGGAGGAGGCCCTTCTCGAATCGATACTGCACGGCGACGATGATGTTAGCTGATGCTTACATGCATGATGAGAATATGAGGATATATAGAGTATATGTTTGTGAGAATGGTTCTCTTTGGAGAATGTGTTGTTAGATCTCGCGTAGTGAGTACGTATTTTGCAGGTAGGGATTATACACATACGTTGGTGCTGTTGTATGTGTTTGTAAAGCGAGTGTAGGTTAAGAAGAAGCTGCAGGCCTTGAATTTGGAGGATGTAATGGTAGATAGTTTTGTTTGCTTGTTATGGCAGTGAAACAAAACAGACATTATTTGTCTATGAGTTGGAGAAATTGATGGATGAGTGGATTTAGTAGTATTGTCGGCTTTTATTACAATCAAAATTGAAGTTTAGAGGGATACACAAATTTTTAGAGTTATTCCAAAATAACTGCATCGTGCAAGGAAAGAGACCACAAATGCATTTTAATAATTTGCAAAAATAATTCCAGTGTATTATTGAACTCAAACTTACTTTTTTTTTACATGTTTGATGTTTCCTACCCATATAAATCTTGGGTATATGAACATCACTTGAAAATATCTTTCTCAATAAAAAAAAGTTTAATAACCACCAACAATATCGTATTTTAACTTATGTATTCATCACTATGTTCATTGCAAAAAGCACTTGTGATACTCGACGCCAAAATTAAGAAATCATTATTATTTTTAGATAAGAGTATATCAACTTGTAAAGATAGAGCAACTTTTTCAACGAACTTAATTGAAAGCTCAATGTGATCTTTTTAGAGTCATGAAACTATCACATTTTTTAATGTCAGTAATAACATTATCAAGCTGAAAATAATGTCTATTTAAATACATGTTTTGAGAAAAGACCATTATGTTAATGTAATAAAGAATGTGTTATTTGTTAATGAATAGGCAACACTAAATTGAACATATAGATTTATGTAAACTATTAAATTACAAATTATTTATATCAACCATAACATGAAATTTATGTTTTAGAAAAATATTAGAGAAGTACAAAAATGACGATAAATTGTAAATTGTATATTGAACAGCCCCAGGTGCACCTGATGATGCTGAGGATTTGTCTAAAGGCCCATTATGTTGCTTCAGTTGTAAATCACAAGCTCATTCTTCTCCAGAATGTTTGTCTCGTTTTTTCTGCTCTTATTTCCTTTGCTTGGGCCATACCTTTTCCTACTGCCTGGATGGTAGTGCAGCCCATTTATATTGAAGGCCTAAGGACCAGAATGCTGATTTGGAAAAGAATACATCTGACCTACAGCATAGCAAAAATTTACATGGGTCGATTGTTTTCTATAGTAAATAATACGAGAAGAAACTCATTGGGAAACAAACACACTCATCAACAGATGATTTGGCAAAATAAAACTTGATAAGAATAATGGCTTAGAGAGGCAAGGTGGAAAATTGATTTCCTCTAATTCTATACCCGCAAAACATCTTTGGAGAGCAAAATCAAATCAACAGCAGACCCGGCAGACGTGATCCTTTCCCATTGGAGATGCCGGTCCGCCTCCTCTGACCACCCTGCCACCCTCGACCAAAACACCCATCACCCAGAACACTATCACAGACCAACCCTCTCCTCTGTTGCATCCCTCACCACTGCCGTCGATGATGGATGGAGTTACGCACAAGGGAAAGAAGAAGAAGGCCCAGGTGGTAATCGACCCAGCTGAACTACGTAGGAGCACCCGTACAAATAGGTATGATGGCTTCAAACCACCATCCATGAATAAGGGCCGCCAGGTGAAGAGCAAGGTTAAGCCACGCAATATTGCAAGGACGCCTGACGTGAAGACAAGCACCTCTGCTATACCTGCCGATGTGCCTCCTCCCACTCCCATTCCTACCATCCAATAGATAGGCACTATCAAATGCGGCATCCCAGCTGAAGACCCGGAGGCTTCCAAGCTTCTAGCCAGCACCGGAGCCACCCCACCCTCTTCGTCCTAATCTCCAATGCCCCCCGGCAGCAGTGGAACATTTTGGTTTGGAACATCCGTGGAATAAATTCAGATGATAAACTCTTAGCTATTAAAAATGCGATCAATGCTTGTGGATGTGATGTAATATGTGTGCAAGAGACCAAGCGCTCCTCTTTTGATCTAGCTTATGTTAAAACTTTCTGCCCTCGCCGCTTTGATAAATTTGCTTTTGTTCCCTCGCGTGGTGCCTCTGGAGGTCTAGTAATGATCTGGAATAGCTCGGCTTTTGATGGAAATGTGGTTTTCTCTGATTTCTTTGCTCTTGGCATCTCCTTTACATCTAAAGCTTAAGGGAATCATGGGCATTTGTATAATATTTATGGACCATGTGCTACTGATGATCGTCTCCTCTTTACGAATTGGTTACCGTGTGCGTGCGCCTGTCATCATACCGCCGGGGCGCATACGATCCACCCCTCGGAAGGGGTGTAAGCACTCGACGATGGTCATCACGGTTGTATCGAGGCTCAAACTGCCCATGGCCTCTGTCCAGGTGCTGGTCCTGGTGATAACCACGGTCTTCACGCCGTAGGGGTGACCTTGGGCTTTGTGCCAAATAATCTGCAACAACTGATATGCTGTGGATTAATCCTGTTGCGCAACTGAGAAACAACAGAGTCCAGCTGCTCTGAGCAGTGCCCGAATTTGCTGTAAAACCTCTGCCAGCCTTAGAGTGGGACGGCTGGATCAATTCTGCCATATGTGCAGCTGCTGCAACATTCTGGATCAGAGTACAGAATACCTGACAATCATCTTTAGGCCTAGTCGGAAATAGTTGCCGATGCCGTCAACTGGAACTTAGAATCTGGCTGCGGGCGCGGTCGTCGAGTTCCCGTTGAAGATTCTTCAAACGCATGCGCTCAGCCAGAGTGGCAACGCGCGCAGCCTCCAAGGCCCGAGCCTCGGAGGTCTCTCCAACGATGGGGATCTGGAGAGCTTCAAAAGCTTGACCTTGCCTTTGCTGCAACTCTTCCCTCTGCTCCACTGTGAGAGCTTCATGATAATACTCGTCGTTGTTGCGCGCACGACTGTCGCTGCCGCCTGCACCACAGGGAAATCCTGGCGGGCTACGATGGGAGTCGACCATCAGAACTTCCGCCGTGGGGTCGTTACTTTCACACTTGGAGAGAGTGTCTGAATGGCCGGTCGACATGTCGAACAAGCCATACAGGGAGTCATCGGGCTCGATTGCCGCGATCTGAGGAGTGGCTGGCTGACCGGCCACCCCGTGCTTCACCCACCGCTGGAACCCGCGAGCGACCAGATCGCTTGCGGCGGCGGGTAGCGGGAAGCGAAGACGCCACGGGAACCGACCGGTACTAAGTCGACGGCTGCTGCAATAGGACGCCGCAGGCACTTACACGGAAGTGCGCCGCCCCGCGGACGGGGAGCGCTTCGATATCGAGGGGGCCCTCCTGGAGCCAGGCCGAGTCGTCAGCGATGAAGGCAAGCGCGCTGAGACGGATCTGGCGGCCCAAAGGCAAACCACCGCCGGAACCATGTTGATGAAGAACAAAAACTGCAACCTCACTGGAAGTCGCTAAGATGCCTGCCCCATGGTGGGCGCCAATGTCGTAGGAGTGAGTCTGACAGTAGAAGTAAGGGGTACATAGGAGAAGGGTCAGGCCCTAGCTACGGCTACACTAGTAGAAAAAGGACCTAATGTGAGACACATTAGTCCCGGTTCGATTTTGGCCCGGTATTAATGATACCATTAGTGCCGGTTCGAACGGCTATGCATTAATGACGGTTCGTGTTGAACCTTTAGTATCGGTTTGTGCCACGAACCAGTACGCCTGCCACCACCCCTTTAGTACCGGTTCGTGGCACAAACCGGTACTAAAGGGCTAGCCTTTAGTACCGGTTCGTGCCACGAACCGGGACTAAAGGGGTCTGGCCTATAGTCCCGGTTGGGGACACAAACTGGGACTATAGGGCAATTTCCAAACTCTACCCCCCCCCCCCCTTGTGTATCGCCATTTCAGTTTTGAAAAAAACAAAAGAAAATGATAAAAAAAATTAAAAAATAAAATTCTTCGAGATGTAGTTATATTACTATATCTACTAGTTAGGAAAATTTAAAAACTTAAATTTGAACATGTTTTGCAAAAACTGTTATGAAAAAGTAAAACGGCTATAACTTTAGCATACAATGTCAGAAAAAACATATAATATATCAAAAAATTCAGCACGAAAATCCGCATCCGGTAATAACTTTTGCATACAAGGGGGGCTTTAGTCTCCATCCTTTAGTGCCGGTTGCAGAACCGGCACTAAAGGCCCTTACGAACCGGTAATAAAGCTCCATTTTCTACTAGTGCTAGGTTGTACACACATGAGTTTACGAGTTCAGGCCCCTCACGGAGAAGGTAATAGCCCTACGTCTCGGTGCCTCGGGAGGCTTTGTTGATTGAAGGGTGGAACAGGGCGTGCGAACCGTTGTGTCTGAGGGGAAGGGTTGCTTATATAGAGTGCACCAGCCCCTTCCCTCCTCAGTTACACGAGGGTTCAATGCGAGTTAAGCCACGCACGTTATGGGTAACACCCATAATGATCTTAATGCTACAGAGTGAATGTCTGACCGTTGCCATTCAGAGGTGACTCTAGGTCTTCTATCTTCCGAGAGGATTCTTGTCTCCTGAGTGAAATAACACCGGTTGAGTGGAATTGGGATATCCGAGTGGAATCACTTGTCGAGTGGATTACACTTCTTGAGGATTCCAGTCGGTATCTTCCTTTTAACTTTATAGGTCTTGGCTTCTTGTGACCTGTCCTTGGGAAGGGCATGTAGGTCAGGCCTAGGACCCTACCCCAGGTACATGTCGCACTATGTGATCTGTACACCAATCGACACGCTTCTGTTTGTCGCAGTCAAGGTATGTCGGTTGTTCTTTCAACTTGTTCAGAATCTCTTGGCAGCTAAATGCTTTTATAAACCCCATAATGAAAGAAATTATGAACAATTAATGATTGGTATGTAGTTATGCAGGACAAGGACCGTGTGCCACGCATTGCTCAAGATGTAAGTCCAGTTTATCACTATTCTTATACGCTGAACAACGTTTTTGATGATTGGTGGTCCAATGTAGAAGCACTTTGTATATGAACAACAACTGTGAACATGCAGGAGCTGATGGACGACCCCAGCATCGTGAGCACCATAGACGAAGAGACAGAGTTCACGAGCGTTGGTGGTACGCCTGGCAGCGATCAATTGCTTTATTTCTTTCCTTCTAGTTGGCTCCTAGTAGCTAGTTTTGCTACTGGTGATCATATTCCGGTACTGATGTGTGTGTTTGTTGCTTTAATTAGTGGTAGAGTACAAGTGTGAGAGGGAGGTATCTCTTGGGAGTACATGTTGTTAGATGCGTAGAGCGCACGTGTTTTTGAGGTAGGTATACATACGCTGGTGTTGTGTGTGTGCGCGCGTATGTGTAGAGAGGGTATAGGTGAAGAAGAAGAAGAAGAAGAAGAAGAAGAAGAAAAAGAAGCTACAAGCCTTGGATTGGAGAATGGAATGGTAGATGTTTGGGCATACACTTGGTGGCCAAATTCACTGTTCTAACCCTTATGTGAAAGTTTAGCACGATTCGACTCTATTTGTAAAAAAAGCTCGAATCTGATCCTTTTTTACGTTAGTGGTAGGATAGAACAGGCTACCGCCATGGTCAATGGCGGTAAGCTTCTAGTCAACATGATGACATGGCAACAATGTGGCAAGTGGCTACCACCACACCTGTTGGCGGTAGGACCTGGCCGAAGTAAATGATAAATAACATGTGTTGCCATGTAGTACTAAGCTGCTTCAGTGGCTTGCTAGCTTGAGCGTGCAGTTAGCAACAATACGCCTTGGGTTCGATTATTGCAAAGGGCAAGTTTCTTTTGGTTTATTTTCTTTGCCCAATAACAATTTAAAAATAGCCTAATTGATGTTACATAAGGGCATGTACAATGGTTGATAAGACAATCTTATCTTAATTCTTGTATGTAATTTAGAGATGACAAAAAAGTACGTCCACAATGAGTTATATCTTAGCCTTATCTTCAATAACTAGCAATTCCTTAAAACATGATGAGACAAATTGTGCTAAGAGATCATCTCTTGTCTTATCTTAAATAAGAGAAGACAAGCCTTTTCTTACGAGTTCTCTCTCCTCCACCTCATTATTTATCCTATGTGGCACTCCTAAGATATCACCATTGTACATGCCCTAAGGATTACTATGGAAAACATTTTTTTTGACCATGTAAATAGAATTTATAAGGATTATTTTAAGGAATGACAGGATAAGATCTTTTCTATTTTCTAGATATAATGACATGATGTATGTTTCCTTATGTGCAAGATATGGTGGCATCTTCATTCAACATCTCCACGGTCCATCGGTTACCATGCCACAATTGTGTCCTATGCTTAGTAAAAATGAAAAGAAAACTAGTCTAATTAATGTTAGATTTGGATTATTGTCAAAAGAATTGCTTATCATTTATAAGGAAAGTGTGTTTTTAAGGAATGATAGGAAAATATCTTCTGTCTTTCATAAATACAATCACACGATGTCAAGGGCAAAAAACTAAACTAGTCTAATTAATGTTAGATATGGAATATTGTAAAAAAAAATTGAGCATCAGTACAGACACAAGCGCTCATATACACACGCATACACTCACCCCTATGAACGCACATACGCACACCCTACCCCTATGAGCACCTCCGAGAGACTGAGCCGGCATATCATCTTGAGATCTACGAAGTCACCGTAGGCGCCTCGTCGTCGACGGAAACGTCTCCTCCCACTGAAAGCGCATCGCCGGAAATCCTGAAATAAATCCAGGAATAATGCGAGCACCAGGATTTGAACCCTGGTGGGTTGGGGATACCACCGTGCACCTAACCAACTCAACCACAGGTTGATTCGCTAATATTGTAAAAAAAAAAGATAACCACAGGTTGTGAATATTGTAAAAAAATTGCTTATCATTTACAAGGAAAAAGTGTTTTTAAGGAATGATAGGAAAATATCTTCTCTCCTTCCTAAAAGATAATCACACGATGCGTGTTTCCTTATGTACAGAATATGGTAAGACATCAAAAACGTTTTTCTTTTTCTTTATTTTCTTTACCATACTAAAACTACATCTGGAGCACTTGTGTTAAAAAAAAGAGTTTTGTGTAGCACTCTCATATGAGTGAACCATATATAATATATAGTGATATGTGTGTGCACTTACCATTTCAACATGTGTGCAATCTAATTAATATTCATGTATGTGCTTTTTATAATTTATGTGAAGATTTCAATCAAATTCTATATATATTTTTGTTCACGACACAAACATGTGTCATGTCATATGTATCACACTTTAAATGGCATTGTAACATTCACTCGATTAGTAGCATACTAGTTAACGTAATTATCTTAGACCGGTTCAATACTGAAAATAAGTTGAAATTACGAAGCGTATGACACAATTGCCGATGGACCTTGAAGATGTTGAATGAAGATGCGCCCATATCTTGCACATAAGGAAACATGCATCCTGCCTTGAAGATGTTGAATGAAGATGCGCCCATATCTTGCACATAAGGAAACATGCATCCTGTGACTGTATTTAGAAAAGATCTTCTCCTGTCATTCCTTAAAAAAGTTTCCTTATAAATGATATTTACATGGTCAAAAAAATGTTTTTGATAGTAATCCGTGTGTAACATTAGTTAGGCTATTTTCGTTGGTAGTATTAGGCAAAATAAACAATAAATATTTGCCCTTGAAAATATCGAACCCAAGACCTACTGTCGCTAATATACACGCTCTAGCTAGCAGCCCATCGAAGCAGTTTAGTACCACTGAGCAACACACATTATTTATTTATAGCATTCAGTTCGTCCCAGGTCCTACCACCCACGACTGTGGTGGTAGCCACTTCACATTGTTGCGATGTCATCGTGTTGACCAGAAGCCTACCGCCATTGACCATGGTAGTAGCCCCTTATATCGTACCGCCAGCATCTACGGCGGTAGAAAAATGTTCAGATCCGAATTTTTTTTACAAATTAGTCTAGTCGTGCTAAATTTTCGCATAAGGTTCAAAACAGTGAATTCGGCCACACTTGGTATGGCCATGCCCATGGTAAAACAAACATTATTTGCATGTCTAATGAAATTCAAAGATGGATGAATGAATGACTTTTGTACTATCTACTTTTATGACAATCAAATATCATCAAGCCATTCTCATATATTGCTATATAGATGTCATGTACAAAAAATACAACAAGAGTGCTTGCTGATAAAATACATTCCATGGAGCATCAACCAGAATACGTGGTGTGGCGTTGGTTCTTATCAATGGGTGCGTCCATTGTTCTTCCCTAATGATAAGTGCCATACATGTGGCATGAAGCAACATGGTCCAAACGCTCTTATTACCATCCATTTATGACGAGGGAAGGGACGCGGTGTGTATATATTGAATCCCACTGATATTGTATCTTACCAACATAGGCAAGAATAGAAACCACATTTGCAAAATTTTAATCACAATGAGACAATGAGTTGTATGGAGTAATGTGCAAGAACAAAGTTAAAGATGATGGACCGGTGATGCTTTTGTCCCGTAGCGAGAATATGACTTCAAACCGTGGGAAGCACGATGGGCAAATTGTCGATGTTATCCACTGCGCCGACATCCTAACCTCGGTCCTAGCATTTAGTGTGATGACAAAGTCCATGGCTAGATACCAGAAATGTCCATCTGGTATTTCCGTGGGGTTGAACCCGACGCGATTGAAATCATAGGTCATACCGGTCTATACCATGCTGTTGAAGCGAATTGCTTGGTTGTTGTGCGCAATTGCTTCCATCTTTGTTCCCTAATATTTTTTTATGAATCATAACAATAATGAGGAAACAAAACTGTTTATCAAACTTATATTTTAAAAATGCGGGCTATTAAGTAGTGATGATTAATGACTTACATGTTGATCGAGTAGTATGCACTAAAGGTACAAGTTTCCCATGCCATTTATCCTTGATTTGAGCCTTCCACAGGACCCTAGCATGAATGATCCAGCAATATTGATATTGTTGGGGAACGTAGCAGAAATTCAAAATTTTCCTACGTGTCACCAAGATCTATCTATGGAGAGACCAGCAATGAGGGGAAGGAGAGTGCATCTACATACCCTTGTAGATCGCTAAGCGGAAGCGTTCAAGTGAACGGGGTTGATGGAGTCGTACTCGTCGTGATCCAAATCACCGAAGATCCTAGTGCCGAACGGACGGCACCTCCGCGTTCAACACACATACAGCCCGGTGACGTCTCCCATGCCTTGATCCAGCAAGGAGTGAGGGAGAGGTTGAGGAAGACTCCATCCAGCAGCAGCACAACGGCGTGGTGATGGTGGAGGAGCGTGGTACTCCAGCAGGGCTTCGCCAAGCACCGCAAGAGACAAGGAGAAAGAGAGGGAGGGCTGCACCAACAGGGAGAGATGAGATCGCGTGTCTTGGGCAGCACCTAGGCCTCATATATATAGGGGAAGGGGAGGAGGGTGCGCTGCCTCTAGGGTTCCCACCCCTAGAGGGGCGGCAGCCCCAAACCCATCTATGGGTGGCGGCCACAAGGGGGGAGGAGAGGGAGGCGCAGGGAGTATGGGCCTTAGGGCCCATCTGCCCTTAGGGTTTGCCCCCTCTCCCCTTCTAGGCGCATGGGCCTTAGTGGGAGGCGCCCCAGCCCACCTAGGGGCTGATGCCTTCTCACACTTGGCCCATGTATGCCTATGGGGCCCATGGCTCCCCCCGGTGGACCCCCGGACCCCTCCGGTGGTTCTGGTACATTACCGATAAACCCCGAAACCTTTCCGGTGACCAAAACAAGACTTCCCATATATAAATCTTTACCTCCGAACCATTCCGGAACTCCTCGTGACGTCCGGGATCTCATCCGGGACTCCGAACAACATTCGGTAACCACATACAAACTTCCTTTATAACCCTAGCGTCATCGAACCTTAAGTGTGTAGACCCTACGGGTTCGGGAACCATGCAGACATGACCGAGACATTCTCCGGTCAATAACCAACAGCGGGATCTGGATACCCATGTTGGCTCCCACATGTTCCACGATGATCTCATCGGATGAACCACGATGTCAAGGACTTAATCAATCCCGTATACAATTCCCTTTGTCTAGCGGTACGGTACTTGCCTGAGATTCGATCGTCGGTATCCCGATACCTTGTTCAATCTCGTTGCCGGCAAGTCTCTTTACTCGTTCCGTAACACATCATCCCGTGATCAACTCCTTGGTCACATTGTACACATTATGATGATGTCCTACCGAGTGGGCCCAGATATACCTCTCCGTCACACGGAGTGACAAATCCCAGTCTCGATTCGTGCCAACCCAACAGACACTTTCAGAGATACCTGTAGTGTACCTTTATAGCCACCCAGTTACGTTGTGACATTTGGCACACCCAAAGCACTCCTACGGTGTCCGGGAGTTGCACAATCTCATGGTCTAAGGAAATGATACTTGACATTAGAAAAGCTTTAGCATACGAACTACACGATCTAGTGCTATGCTTAGGATTGGGTCTTGTCCATCACATCATTCTCCTAATGATGTGATCCCGTTATCAACGACATCCAATGTCCATGGTCAGGAAACCGTAACCATCTATTGATCAACGAGCTAGTCAACTAGAGGCTTACTAGGGACATGGTGTTGTCTATGTATCCACACATGTATCTGAGTTTCCTATCAATACAATTCTAGCATGGATAATAAACGATTATCATGAACAAGGAAATATAATAATAACTCATTTATTATTGCCTCTAGGGCATATTTCCAGCAGATATATATGCTCCATTTGGACATGATGAAAAGTCAAGTTCCTATGCATAGAATAGAAAGAACGTATGAGGTAAATTACTAAGCGGTGATGACAAATAGCTGTACACTATGATTATTCTATCTTGCCTGTTCATCGGAGGGGTGATGGGTTGACTGACGATAGGAACCGGCGGCGATGCCATCACCCTCTTAGAGGTGATCGATCCGTATGAGTTTACCATGGTCATGGAGGAGATGGCCTTTTCTCTGTAGAAAGATGGAGACAAATATGGTGCTGCAAAAAGACGGAGACAAAGATGGTGCCGCGGAGCTTTTTTATAAGCATAATGGGCGGCGGGAAAATGAAAAATGGATAAGAATTTTTTTGGCGGGCTAGGTCCCCGTGGGTGACATATCAATATTCGGATCTTTAATATTCAGAAACATATTAAAAATTGTTTATTTAGCAAGGAAACAGACACTTCAAAATCGGTCCGTGATCAACCCAGTTGATTCACAATATATTAAATTAATGCAATTTTGTGATTTATGATCACTTGCCTTATCAAAACGTAACTGATTTATCACATGCGTATACAATCTCAAATTCTTGCCATAATATATTAAATAAAGGAAATTGACTTTCTTCTTTCAGGATATTTCTTAACATTCACATTAAGTTATTTCCTTTTCCCCTTTTATATTATGTGCACGTCTCGAATGACCAATTATTTAACAAAGCTACCTTGGTTCAAGACGTGCAAGAAAATAATCTACCCGTAACGATTCAACTCAAATGATTTCAGCAGTTGCATTAGCTAGTGACTTGTATTCAGCTTCAGTACTTGACCTGGATACTGTGGCTTATTTTCTGGCTCTCCAAGAGATGAGATTGGAACCAAAGAATACGACTAATCCTCCAGTTGACTTCTTGTCATCACTGCATCCTGCCTAGTCAGCATCAGAGAAGGCACTAACAAGAGTGGAGTTAGAGCGTTTAACTTGAAGGCCTAAGCTCACAATATATCTTATGTACCGTACAATCCTATTTAACAGTTGTCCAGTGTACAGTAGTAGGTGCATGAAGATACTGACAAACCTTGTTAACAGCAAAGGAAATATCAGGTCTTGTTAGCATCAAATACTGTAGGGATCCTACTGCACTCCTGTATTTCGTGATCTCTTCTTCTTTGAGTGGCTCACCTTCAAAGGCTGAAAGCTTTTCTGAAGAGGATAATGGTGTGGGTGAAGATTTACAATCTTTCATCCCCATGCGAGCTAGAAGCTCAGTGGCATATTTTTCTTGGTTCAATGTTATGACATCTTGAATCTTCTTCACCTCAATGCCCAAGAAGAAATGTAGATCACCAAGATCCTTCAAAGCAAACTCTGAACTTAAATCATGCAGAAGAGCATTAATGGCACTTTGTAAAGAACTTGCAACTATGATGTCATCAACATATACTAATACAAATATTGTTTGCCTTATTGTAGATGAATAGTGAAGTGTCAGCCTTAGATGCAACAAAACCAAGACGCCTTAACTGAGAACTTAGCCTTGAGTACCATGCCCTTGGTGCTTGCTTCAAACCATAAAGCGCCTTATCAAGCTTGCACACATAATGAGGTACCTTCTTGTTTGCATACCCAGGTGGTTTCCTTATGTAAACCTCCTCTTCCAGAACACCATGCAAGAACGCGGTCTTAACATCTAGCTGTCTCAAGCTCCATCCCGTAGAAACTGCAACAACTAACACAAGTCTAATAGTTGCAGCCTTAACGACGGGACTGAAAGTATCTTCATAATCTAGACCATAACGTTGTTTAAAGCCTTTTGCAACTAGACGTGCTTTATATCTGTCAATCGAACCATCTACCTTCTTCTTGATTCTGTAAACCCATTTACAATCAATGACAGGTTTACCTCTTTGCTCAGGCACAAGATGCCAAGTTTTAATCCTCATGAGTGCCGAATACTCATCATCCATTGCATTTTTCCACTTTGGATCTCCAAGTGCATCCTCTAGTCTTGTCAGATCCCCTGTAACACACAACATGCCATACGTATAGTGCCATCAGTTCTGATTTTCGGATTGCTTATACCTTTTTGTAGTAGAGTTGTGACACGTGGAGTAGGTTGTGGCTGAACTATGTGACGTGTAGGCTTCTGCACAGGAGATGGTCTAGACGAATCTGCTGTAGAAGATCCCGATGGCATCCTGGAACTACTTTGCACAGCAGATCCTAGATCAGACCCTGTGGCATGCTGTGTGGCTAAAGACGTGACTGCACCCGACTCGGCTGCCACAGAAGTGTTGGAAATATGCCCTAGAGGCAATAATAAAAGCATTATTATTATATTTCCTTGTTCATGGTAATTGTCTTTATTCATGCTATAATTGTGTTATCCGGAAATCGTAATACATGTGTGAATAACAGACACCAACATGTCCCTAGTAAGCCTCTAGTTGACTGGCCCGTTGATCAACAGATAGTCATGGTTTCCTGACTATGGACATTGGATGTCATTGATAACGAGATCACATCATTAAGAGAATGATGTGATGGACAAGATGTTGGGGAACGTTGCAGAAAACAAAAAAATTTCTATTCGTTTCACCAAGATCATCTAGGAGTTCATCTAGCAACGAGTCACGAGATGCATCTACATACCTTTGTAGATCGCGAGCGGAAGCGTTCGTTAGAACGAGGTTGAAGTAGTCGTACACGACGTGATCCAAATCACCGATGACCAGCGCCGAACGGACGGCACCTCCGCGTTCAACACACGTACGGGACGGGAGACGTCTCCTCCTTCTTGATCCAGCAAGGGGGAAGGAGAGGTTGATGAAGATCCAGCAGCACGACGGCGTGGTGGTGGATGCAGGGCGTCACGACAGCAGGGCTTCGCCGTGTACTACGAGAAAGGAAGAAGTAACGGGGAGAGAGGAAGCACCAAAAGCGCGGGGATCAAGTCCCTCCTCTCCCCCACTATATATTGGGGTGCCAGGGGGGGGGGGGCGCCGGCCCTGGTAGATGGGATCTACCAGGGGGGCGGCGGCCAAGGGGTGGGGGGCTTGCCCCCCAAGCAAGGGGTGGCCCCCCTTAGGGTTCCCCCCCAACCCTAGGCGCATGGGCCTTGGGGGGGGGGGCTGGGTTCCCTCCTATTTCAGCCCAAGGGGCCCTCCGGGATAGGTGGCCCCACCCGGTGGACCCCCGGGACCCTTCCGGTGGTCCCGGTACAATACCGGGTACCCCGAAACTTGTCCCGATGGCCGAAACTGCACATCCTATATATAATTCTTTACCTCCGGACCATTCCGGAACTCCTCGTGACGTCCGGGATCTCATCCGGGACCCCGAACAACATTCGGGTTACTGCATATACTTATCTTCATAACCCTAGCGTAACCGAACCTTAAGTGTGTAGACCCTACGGGTTCGGGAGACATATAGACATGACCGAGACGATCTCAGGTCAATAACCAACAGCGGGATCTGGATACCCATGTTGGCTCCCACATGCTCCACGATGTTCTCATCGGATGAACCACGATGTCGAGGATTCAATCAACCCCGTATGCAATTCCCTTTGTCTATCGATATATTACTTGCCCGAGATTCGATCGTCGGTATCCCAATACCTCGTTCAATCTCGTTACCGGCAAGTCACTTTACTCGTACCGTAATGCATGATCCCGTGACCAGACACTTGGTCACTTTGAGCTCATTATGATGATGCATTACCGAGTGGGCCCAGTGATACCTCTCCGTCATACGGAGTGACAAATCCCAATCTTGATCCGTGTCAACCCAACAGATACTTTCGGAGATACCCGTAGTCTACCTTTATAGTCACCCAGTTACGTTGTGACGTTTGGTATACCCAAAGCACTCCTACGGTATCCGGGGGTTACACGATCTCATGGTCTAAGGAAAAGATACTTGACATTGCAAAACTCTAGCAAAACGAACTACACGATCTTTATGCTATGTTTAGGATTGGGTCTTGTCCATCACATCATTCTCCTAATGATGTGATCTCGTTATCAATGACATCTTATGTCCATAGCCAGGAAACCATGACTATCTGTTGATCAACGAGCTAGTCAACTAGAGGCTTACTAGGGACATGTTGATGTCTGTTATTCACACATGTATTACGATTTCCGGATAACACAATTATAGCATGAACAAAGACAATTACCATGAACAAGGAAACATAATAATAATGCTTTTATTATTGCCTCTAGGGCATATTTCCAACAGTCTCCCACTTGCACTAGAGTCAATAATCTAGTTACATTGTGATGAATCGAACACCCATGGAATTCTGGTGTTGATCATGTTTTGCCCTAGGGAGAGGTTTAGTCAACGGATCTGCTACATTCAGGTCCGTATGTACTTTACAAATCTCTATGTCTCCATCTTGAACATTTTCACGAATGGAGTTGAAGCGACGCTTGATGTGCCTTGTCTTCTTGTGAAACCTGGGCTCCTTGGCAAGTGCAATAGCTCCAGTGTTGTCACAGAAGAGCTTGATCGGCCCCGACGCATTGGGTATGACTCCTAGGTCGGTGATGAACTCCTTCACCCAGATTGCTTCATGTGCTGCCTCCGAGGCTGCCATGTACTCCGCTTCACATGTAGATCCCGCCACGACGCTCTGCTTGCAACTGCACCAGCTTACTGCCCCACCATTCAAAATATACACGTATCCGGTTTGTGACTTTGAGTCATCCAGATCTGTGTCGAAGCTAGCGTCGACGTAACCCTTTATGTCGAGCTCTTCGTCACCTCCATAAACGAGAAACATCTCCTTAGTCCTTTTCAGGTACTTCAGGATATTCTTGACCGCTGTCCAGTGTTCCTTGCCGGGATTACTTTGGTACCTTCCTACCAAACTTACGGCAAGATTTACATCGGGTCTGGTACACAGCATGGCATACATAATAGAACCTATGGCTGAGGCATAGGGGATGACACTCATCTCTTCTATTTCTTCTGCCGTGGTCGGACTTTGAGCCGAGCTCAATTTCATACCTTGCAGTACAGGCAAGAATCCCTTCTTAGACTGATCCATATTGAACTTCTTCAATATCTTATCAAGGTATGTGCTTTGTGAAAGACCTATGAGGCGTCTCGATCTATCTCTATAGATTTTGATGCCTAATATATAAGCAGCTTCTCCAAGGTCCTTCATTGAAAAACTCTTATTCAAGTAGGCCTTAATGCTGTCCAAGAGTTCTATATCATTTCCCATCAAAAGTATGTCATCTACATATAATATGAGAAATGCTACAGAGCTCCCACTCACTTTCTTGTAAACACAGGCTTCTCCATAAGTCTGCGTAAACCCAAACGCTTTGATCATCTCATCAAAACGAATGTTCCAACTCCGAGATGCTTGCACCAGCCCATAAATCGAGCGTTGGAGCTTGCACACCTTGTCAGCATTCTTAGGATCGACAAAACCCTCCGGCTGCATCATATACAATTCTTCCTTAAGGAAACCATTAAGGAATGCCGTTTTGACGTCCATTTGCCATATTTCATAATCGTAGAATGCGGCAATTGCTAACATGATTCGGACGGACTTCAGCTTTGCTACCGGTGAGAAAGTCTCATCGTAGTCAACCCCTTGAACTTGTCGATAACCCTTAGCGACAAGCCGAGCTTTATAGATGGTCACATTACCATCCGCGTCTGTCTTCCTCTTAAAGATCCATTTATTCTCTATGGCTCGCCGTTGTACGGGCAAGTCAGTCAAAGTCCATACTTCGTTTTCATACATGGATCCTATCTCGGATTTCATGGCTTCTAGCCATTTGTCGGAATCCGGGCCCGCCATTGCTTCTTCATAGTTCGAAGGTTCACCGTTGTCTAACAACATGATTTCCAAGACAGGGTTGCCGTACCACTCTGGTGCGGAACGTGTCCTTGTGGACCTTCGAATTTCAGTAGAAGCTAGATCAGAAGTATCTTGATCATTATCATTAACATCCTCTCTAGTCGGTGCTGGCACCTCAGGAACATTTTCTTGAGTTGCGCCATTTTCCGGTTTAAGAGGCAATACTTCATCTAGTTCTACTTTCCTCCCACTTACTTCTTTCGAGAGAAACTCCTTCTCTAGAAAGGATCCATTCTTGGCAACAAAGACCTTGCCTTCGGATCTGAGGTAGAAGGTATACCCAATAGTTTCTTTAGGGTATCCTATGAAGACGCATTTTTCCGACTTGGGTTCGAGCTTTTCAGGTTGAAGTTTCTTGACATAAGCATCGCATCCCCAAACTTTTAGAAACGACAGCTTAGGTTTCTTCCCAAACCATAATTCATACGGTGTCGTCTCAACGGATTTCGACGGAGCCCTATTTAAAGTGAATGCGGCAGTCTCTAAAGCATAGCCCCAAAAAGATAGCGGTAAATCGGTAAGAGACATCATAGACCGCACCATGTCTAATAGAGTGCGATTACGACGTTCAGACACACCGTTACGCTGAGGTGTTCCAGGCGGCGTTAGTTGTGAAACTATTCCACATTTTCTTAAGTGTGTGCCAAATTCATGACTCAAGTATTCTCCTCCACGATCTGATCGTAGAAACTTGATCTTCCTGTCACGTTGATTCTCAACCTCACTCTGAAATTCCTTAAACTTTTCAAAGGTTTCAGACTTGTGTTTCATTAAGTAGATATACCCATATCTACTCAAGTCATCAGTGAGAGTGAGAACATAACGATAGCCACCGCGAGCCTCAACACTCATTGGACCGCACACATCAGTATGTATGATTTCCAATAAGTTGGTTGCTCGCTCCATTGTTCCTGAGAACGGAGTCTTGGTCATTTTACCCATGAGGCATGGTTCGCACGTGTCAAATGATTCATAATCAAGAGACTCTAAAAGTCCATCTGCATGGAGTTTCTTCATGCGTTTGACACCTATGTGACCAAGGCGGCAGTGCCACAAGTATGTGGGACTATCGTCATTAACCTTACATCTTTTGGTATTCACACTATGAACATGTGTAGCATTATGCTCGAGATTCATTAAGAATAAACCATTCACCACAGGAGCATGACCATAAAACATATCTCTCATATAAATAGAACAACCATTATTCTCAGATTTAAATGAGTAGCCATCTCGAATTAAACGAGATCCCGATACAATGTTCATGCTCAAAGCTGGTACTAAATAACAATTATTGAGGTTTAAAACTAATCCCGAGGGTAAATGTAGAGGCAGCGTGCCGACGGCAATCACATTGACCTTGGAACCATTCCCGACCCGCATCGTCACCTCGTCCTTCGCCAGTTTCCGCTTATTCCGCAGCTCCTGCTTTGAGTTACAAATGTGAGCAACTGCACCGGTATCAAATACCCAAGAGCTACTACGAGCACTGGTTAGGTACACATCAATTACATGTATATCACATATACCTTTTGTTTTGCCGGCCTTCTTGTCCGCTAAGTATTTGGGGCAATTCCGCTTCCAGTGACCACTTCCCTTGCAATAAAAACACTCAGTCTCGGGCTTGGGTCCATTCTTTGGCTTCTTCCCGCCAGCTTGCTTGCCGGGCGCGGCAACTTCCTTGCCGTCCTTCTTGAAGGCTTTCTTACCCTTGCCCTTCTTGAACTTAGTGGTTTTATTGACCATCAACACCTGATGTTCCTTCTTGACTTCTACCTCTGCTGATTTCAGCATAGCAAATACTTCAGGAATGGTCTTTTCCATCCCCTGCATATTGAAGTTCATCACAAAGCTCTTGTAGCTCGGTGGAAGCGACTGGAGGATTCTGTCAATGACCGCATCATCCGGGAGATTAACTCCCAGCTTAGTCAAGTGGTTATGTAATCCAGACATCGTGAGTATGTGCTCACTGACAGAACTATTTTCCTCCATCTTACAGCTGAAGAACTTGTCGGAGACCTCATATCTCTCGACCCGGGCATGAGCTTGGAAAACCATTCTCAGCTCTTCGAACATCTCATATGCTCCATGCCTCTCAAAACGCTTTTGGAGCCCCGGTTCTAAACTGTAAAGTATGCCGCACTGAACGAGGGAGTAGTCATCGGATCGTGCCTGCCAAGCGTTCATAACGTCTTGTTCGGCAGGGAGGACAGGTGCGTCACCTAGCGGTGCTTGTAAGACATAATCTTTCTTGGCAGCTATGAGGATGATCCTCAGGTTCCGGACCCAGTCCGTGTAGTTGCTGCCATCGTCTTTCAGCTTGGTTTTCTCTAGGAACGCGTTGAAGTTGAGGACTACGTTGGCCATTTGATCTACAAGACATATTGTAAATATTTTAGACTAAGTTCATGATAATTAAGTTCATCAAATCAAATTATTTATGAACTCCCACTTAGATAGACATCCCTCTTCTAGTCATCTAAGTATAACATGATCCGAGTTAACTAGGCCGTGTCCGATCATCACGTGAGACGGACTAGTCAACGTCGGTGAACATCTTCATGTTGATCGTATCTTCTATACGACTCATGCTCGACCTTTCGGTCTTCTGTGTTCCGAGGCCATGTCTGTACATGCTAGGCTCGTCAAGTCAACCTAAGTGTTTGCATGTGTAAATCTGTCTTACACCCGTTGTATGTGAACATCTGAATAAAACACCCGATCATCACGTGGTGTTTTGAAACAGCGAACTGTCGCAACGGTGCACAGTTAGGGGGAACACTTCTTGAAATTAATATGAGGGATCATCTTATTTACTACCGTCGTTCTAAGTAAACAAGATGCAAAACATGATAAACATCACATGCAATCAAATAATAAACGTGACATGATATGGCCAATATCACATAGCTCCTTTGATCTCCATCTTGGGGCTCCATGATCATCTTGTCACCGGCTTGACACCATGATCTCCATCATCATGATCTCCATCATCGTGTCTCCATGAAGTTGCTCGCCAACTATTACTTCTACTACTATGGCTAACGCGTTTAGCAATAAAGTAAAGTAATTACATGGCGTTTCTCCATGACACGCAGGTCATATAAAAGAATAAAGACAACTCCTATGGCTCCTGCCGGTTGTCATACTTATCGACATGCAAGTCGTGATTCCTATTACAATAGCATGAACATCTCATACATCACATATAGATCATTCATCATTCATCACAACTTTGGCCATATCATATCACAAAGCACTTGCTGCAAAAACAAGTTAGACGTCCTCTAATTGTTGTTGCAAGTTTTACGTGGCTGAATTAGGGTTCTAGCAAGAACGTTTTCTTACCTACGTGAAAGCCACAACGTGATTTGTCAACTTCTATTTACCCTTCATAAGGACCCTGTTCATCGAATCCGCTCCAGCTAAAGTGGGAGAGACAGACACCCGCCAGCCACCTTATGCAACTAGTGCATGTTAGTCGGTGGAACCGGTCTCACGTAAGCGTACGTGTAAGGTTGGTCCGGGCCGCTTCATCCCACAATACCGCTGAAGCAAGAAAAGACTAGTAGCGGCAAGAAGGTTGACAAATCCATGCCCACAACGAATTGTGTTCTACTCGCGCAAGAAGAACTACGCATAGACCTAGCTCATGATGCCACTGTTGGGGAACGTTGCAGAAAACAAAAAATTTTCTATTCGTTTCACCAAGATCATCTAGGAGTTCATCTAGCAACGAGTCACGAGATGCATCTACATACCTTTGTAGATCGCGAGCGGAAGCGTTCGTTAGAACGAGGTTGAAGTAGTCGTACACGACGTGATCCAAATCACCGATGACCAGCGCCGAACGGACGGCACCTCCGCGTTCAACACACGTACGGGACGGGAGACGTCTCCTCCTTCTTGATCCAGCAAGGGGGAAGGAGAGGTTGATGAAGATCCAGCAGCACGACGGCGTGGTGGTGGATGCAGGGCGTCACGACAGCAGGGCTTCGCCGTGTACTACGAGAAAGGAAGAAGTAACGGGGAGAGAGGAAGCACCAAAAGCGCGGGGATCAAGTCCCTCCTCTCCCCCACTATATATAGGGGTGCCAGGGGGGGCGCTGGCCCTGGTAGATGGGATCTACCAGGGGGGGCGGCGGCCAAGGGGTGGGGGGCTTGCCCCCCAAGCAAGGGGTGGCCCCCCTTAGGGTTCCCCCCCAACCCTAGGCGCATGGGCCTTGGGGGGGCTGGCGCCCCAGCCCACTATGGGCTGGGTTCCCTCCTATTTCAGCCCAAGGGGCCCTCCGGGATAGGTGGCCCCACCCGGTGGACCCCCGGGACCCTTCCGGTGGTCCCGGTACAATACCGGGTACCCCGAAACTTGTCCCGATGGCCGAAACTGCACATCCTATATATAATTCTTTACCTCCGGACCATTCCGGAACTCCTCGTGACGTCCGGGATCTCATCCGGGACCCCGAACAACATTCGGGTTACTGCATATACTTATCTTCATAACCCTAGCGTAACCGAACCTTAAGTGTGTAGACCCTACGGGTTCGGGAGACATATAGACATGACCGAGACGATCTCAGGTCAATAACCAACAGCGGGATCTGGATACCCATGTTGGCTCCCACATGCTCCACGATGTTCTCATCGGATGAACCACGATGTCGAGGATTCAATCAACCCCGTATGCAATTCCCTTTGTCTATCGATATATTACTTGCCCGAGATTCGATCGTCGGTATCCCAATACCTCGTTCAATCTTGTTACCGGCAAGTCACTTTACTCGTACCGTAATGCATGATCCCGTGACCAGACACTTGGTCACTTTGAGCTCATTATGATGATGCATTACCGAGTGGGCCCAGTGATACCTCTCCGTCATACGAAGTGACAAATCCCAGTCTTGATCCGTGTCAACCCAACAGATACTTTCGGAGATACCCGTAGTCTACCTTTATAGTCACCCAGTTACGTTGTGACGTTTGGTATACCCAAAGCACTCCTACGGTATCCGGGAGTTACACGATCTCATGGTCTAAGGAAAAGATACTTGACATTGCAAAACTCTAGCAAAACGAACTACACGATCTTTATGCTATGTTTAGGATTGGGTCTTGTCCATCACATCATTCTCCTAATGATGTGATCTCGTTATCAATGACATCTTATGTCCATAGCCAGGAAACCATGACTATCTGTTGATCAACGAGCTAGTCAACTAGAGGCTTACTAGGGACATGTTGATGTCTGTTATTCACACATGTATTACGATTTCCGGATAACACAATTATAGCATGAACAAAGACAATTACCATGAACAAGGAAATATAATAATAATGCTTTTATTATTGCCTCTAGGGCATATTTCCAACACAAGACCCAATCCTAAACATAGCATAAAGATCGTGTAGTTCGTTTTGCTAGAGTTTTGCAATGTCAAGTATCTTTTCCTTAGACCATGAGATCGTGCAACTCCCGGATACCATAGGGGTGCTTTGGGTATACCAAACGTCACAACGTAACTGGGTGACTATAAAGGTAGACTACGGGTATCTCTGAAAGTATCTGTTGGGTTGGCACGGATCAAGACTGGGATTTGTCACTCCGTATGACGGAGAGATATCACTGGGCCCACTCGGTAATGCATCATCATAATGAGCTCAAAGTGACCAAGTGTCTGGTCACGGGATCATGCATTACGGTACGAGTAAAGTGACTTGCCGGTAACGAGATTGAACGAGGTATTAGGATACCGACGATCGAATCTCGGGCAAGTAATATATCGATTGACAAAGGGAATTGCATACGGGGTTGATTGAATCCTCGATATCATGGTTCATCCGATGATATCATCGTGGAGCATGTGGGAGCCAACATGGGTATCCAGATCCCGCTGTTGGTTATTGACCAGAGAGTCGTCTCGGTCATGTCTGCTTGTCTCCCGAACCTGTAGGGTCTACACACTTAAGGTTCGGTGACGCTAGGGTTGTGAAGATAAGTATATGCAGTAACCCGAATGTTGTTCGGGGTCCCGGATGAGATCCCGGACGTCACGAGAAGTTCCGGAATGGTCCGGAGGTAAAGAATTATATATAGGATGTGCAGTTTCGGCCATCGGGACAAGTTTCGGGGTACCCGGTATTGTACCGGGACCACCGGAAGGGTCCCGGGGGTCCACCGGGTGGGGCCACCTATCCCGGAGGGCCCCTTGGGCTGAAATAGGAGGGAACCCAGCCCATAGTGGGCTGGGGCGCCAGCCCCCCCAAGGCCCATGCGCCTAGGGTTGGGGGGAAACCCTAAGGGGGGCGCCCCCTTGCTTGGGGGGCAAGCCCCCCACCCCTGGCCGCCGCCCCCCCTGGTAGATCCCATCTACCAGGGCCGGCGCCCCCCCTGGCACCCCTATATATAGTGGGGGAGAGGAGGGACTTGATCCCCACGCCTTTGGTGCTCCCCTCTCTCCCCGTTACTTCTTCCTCTCTCGTAGTACACGGCGAAGCCCTGCTGTCGTGACGCCCTGCATCCACCACCACGCCGTCGTGCTGCTGGATCTTCGTCAACCTCTCCTCTCCCCTTGCTGGATCAAGAAGGAGGAGACGTCTCCCGTCCCGTACGTGTGTTGAACGCGGAGGTGCCGTCCGTTCGGCGCTGGTCATCGGTGATTTGGATCACGTCGTGTTCGACAACATCAACCTCGTTCTAACGAACGCTTCCACTCGCGATCTATAAAGGTATGTAGATGCATCTCGTGACTCGTTGCTAGATGAACTCCTAGATGATCTTGGTGAAACGAGTAAAATTTTTTTTTTGTTTTCTGCAACGTTCCCCAATAGTGGCATCATGAGCTAGGTCTATGCGTAGTTCTTCTTGCGCGAGTAGAACACAATTCGTTGTGGGCATGGATTTGTCAACCTTCTTGCCGCTACTAGTCTTTTCTTGCTTCAGCGGTATTGTGGGATGAAGCGGCCCGGACCAACCTTACACGTACGCTTACGTGAGACCGGTTCCACCGACTAACATGCACTAGTTGCATAAGGTGGCTGGCGGGTGTCTGTCTCTCCCACTTTAGCTGGAGCGGATTCGATGAACAGGGTCCTTATGAAGGGTAAATAGAAGTTAACAAATCACGTTGTGGCTTTCACGTAGGTAAGAAAACGTTCTTGCTAGAACCCTAATTCAGCCACGTAAAACTTGCAACAACAATTAGAGGACGTCTAACTTGTTTTTGCAGCAAGTGGTTTGTGATATGATATGGCCAAAGTTGTGATGAATGATGAATGATCTATATGTGATGTATGAGATGTTCATGCTATTGTAATAGGGATCACGACTTGCATGTCGATGAGTATGACAACCGGCAGGAGCCATAGGAGTTGTCTTTATTCTTTTAATATGACCTGCGTGTCATTGAGAAACGCCATGTAAATTACTTTACTTTATTGCTAAACGCGTTAGCCATAGTAGTAGAAGTAATAGTTGGCGAGCAACTTCATGGAGACACGATGATGGAGATCATGATGATGGAGATCATGGTGTCAAGCCGGTGACAAGATGATCATGGAGCCCCAAGATGGAGATCAAAGGAGCTACGTGATATTGGCCATATCATGTCACGTTTAAATATTTGATTGCATGTGATGTTTATCATGTTTTTGCATCTTGTTTACTTAGAACGACGGTAGTAAATAAGATGATCCCTCATAATAATTTCAAGAAGTGTTCCCCCTAACTGTGCACCGTTGCTAAAGCTCATAGTTTCGAAGCACCACGTGATGATCGGGTGTGATAGATTCTTACGTTCACATACAACGGGTGTAAGACAGTTTTACACATGCAAAACACTTAGGGTTAACTTGACGAGCCTAGCATGTGCATAGACATGGCCTCGGAACACAGAAGACCGAAAGGTCGAGCATGAGTCGTATAGAAGATGCGATCAACATAAAGATGTTCACCGACGTTGACTAGTCCGTCTCACGTGATGATCGGACACGGCCTAGTTAACTCGGATCATGCAATACTTAGATGACTAGAGGGATGTCTAATCTAAGTGGGAGTTCATTATATAATTTGATTAGATGAACTTTACTATCATGAACATTAGTCTAAAAATATTTTACAATATGTCTTGTAGATCAAATGGCCCACGTAGTCCTCAACTTCAACGCGTTCCTAGAGAAAACCAAGCTGAAAGACGATGGTAGCAACTATACGGACTGGGTCCGGAACCTGAGGATCATCCTCATAGCTGCCAAGAAAGATTACGTCCTACAAGCACCGCTAGGTGAAGCTCCCGTCCCACAGAACCAAGACGTTATGAACGCTTGGCAGACACGTGTTGACGACTACTCCCTCGTTCAGTGCGGCATGCTTTACAGTTTAGAACCGGGGCTCCAAAAGCGTTTTGAGAGACATGGAGCATATGAGATGTTCGAAGAGCTGAAAATGGTTTTCCAAGCTCATGCCCGGGTCGAGAGATATGAGGTCTCCGACAAGTTCTTCAGCTGTAAGATGGAGGAAAACAGTTCTGTCAGTGAGCACATACTCACTATGTCTGGATTACATAACCGCTTGACTCAGCTGGGAGTTAATCTCCCGGATGATGCGGTCATTGACAGAATCCTCCAGTCGCTTCCACCAAGCTACAAGAGCTTTGTGATGAACTTCAACATGCAGGGGATGCAAAAGACCATTCCTGAGTTGTTCTCAATGCTGAAATCAGCGGAGGTAGAAGTCAAGAAGGAACATCAAGTGTTGATGGTCAATAAAACCACTAAGTTCAAAAAGGGCAAGGGTAAGAAAGCCTTCAAGAAGGACGGCAAGGAAGTTGCCGCGCCCGGCAAGCAAGCTGGCGGGAAGAAGCCAAAGAATGGACCCAAGCCCGAGACTGAGTGCTTTTATTGCAAGGGGAGCGGACACTGGAAGCGGAATTTCCCCAAGTACTTAGCAGACAAGAAGGCCGGCAAAACAAAAGGTATATGTGATATACATGTAATTGATGTGTACCTAACCAGTACTCGTAGTAGCTCTTGGGTATTTGATACCGGTGCAGTTGCTCACATTTGTAACTCAAAGCAGGAGCTGCGGAATAAACGGAGACTGGCGAAGGACGAGGTGACGATGCGCGTCGGGAATGGTTCCAAGGTCGATGTGATCGCCGTCGGCACGCTACCTCTTCATTTACCTACGGGATTAGTTTTAAACCTCAATAATTGTTATTTAGTACCAGCTTTGAGCATGAACATTGTATCTGGATCTCGTTTAATTCGAGATGGCTACTCATTTAAATCCGAGAATAATGGTTGTTCCATTTATATGAGAGATATGTTTTATGGTCATGCTCCTATGGTGAATGGTTTATTCTTAATGAATCTCGAGCGTAATGCTACACATGTTCTTAGTGTGAATACCAAAAGATGTAAGGTTGATAATGATAGTCCCACATACTTGTGGCACTGCCGCCTTGGTCACATAGGTGTCAAACGCATGAAGAAGCTCCATGCTGATGGACTTTTAGAGTCTCTTGATTATGAATCATTTGACACGTGCGAACCATGCCTTATGGGTAAAATGACCAAGACTCCGTTCTCAGGAACAATGGAGCGAGCAACCAACTTATTGGAAATCATACATACTGATGTGTGCGGTCCAATGAGTGTTGAGGCTCGCGGTGGCTATCGTTATGTTCTTACTCTCACTGATGATTTGAGTAGATATGGATACATTTACTTAATGAAACACAAGTCTGAAACCTTTGAAAAGTTCAAGGAATTTCAGAGTGAGGTTGAGAATCAACGTGACAGGAAAATCAAGTTTCTACGATCAGATCGAGGAGGAGAATACTTGAGTCACGAATTTGGCACACACTTAAGAAAATGTGGAATAGTTTCACAGCTCACGCCGCCTGGAACACCTCAGCGAAACGGTGTGTCCGAACGTCGTAATCGCACTCTATTAGATATGGTGCGGTCTATGATGTCTCTTACCGATCTGCCGCTATCTTTTTGGGGCTATGCTTTAGAGACTGCCGCATTCACTTTAAATAGGGCTCCGTCGAAATCCGTTGAGACGACACCGTTTGAATTATGGTTTGGAAAGAAACCTAAGCCGTCATTTCTAAAAGTTTGGGGATGCGATGCTTATGTCAAGAAACTTCAACCTGAAAAGCTCGAACCCAAGTCGGAAAAATGCGTCTTCATAGGATACCCTAAAGAAACTATTAGGTATACCTTCTACCTCAGATCCGAAGGCAAGGTCTTTGTTGCCAAGAATGGATCCTTTCTAGAGAAGGAGTTTCTCTCGAAAGAAGTGAGTGGGAGGAAAGTAGAACTAGATGAAGTATTGCCTCTTGAACCGGAAAATGGCGCAACTCAAGAAAATGTTCCTGAGGTGCCAGCACCGACTAGAGAGGAAGTTAATGATAATGATCAAGATACTTCTGATCTAGCTCCTACTGAAATTCGAAGGTCCACAAGGACACGTTCCGCACCAGAGTGGTACGGCAACCCTGTCTTGGAAATCATGTTGTTAGACAACGGTGAACCTTCGAACTATGAAGAAGCGATGGCGGGCCCGGATTCCGACATATGGCTAGAAGCCATGAAATCCGAGATAGGATCCATGTATGAAAACGAAGTATGGACTTTGACTGACTTGCCCGTAGAACGGCGAGCCATAGAAAATAAATGGATCTTTAAGAGGAAGACAGACGCGGATGGTAATGTGACCATCTATAAAGCTCGGCTTGTCGCTAAGGGTTATCGACAAGTTCAAGGGGTTGACTACGATGAGACTTTCTCACCGGTAGCGAAGCTGAAGTCCGTCCGAATCATGTTAGCAATTGCCGCATTCTACGATTATGAAATATGGCAAATGGATGTCAAAACGGCATTCCTTAATGGTTTCCTTAAGGAAGAATTGTATATGATGCAGCCGGAGGGTTTTGTCGATCCTAAGAATGCTGACAAGGTGTGCAAGCTCCAACGCTCGATTTATGGGCTGGTGCAAGCATCTCGGAGTTGGAACATTCGTTTTGATGAGATGATCAAAGCGTTTGGGTTCACACAGACTTATGGAGAAGCCTGTGTTTACAAGAAAGTGAGTGGGAGCTCTGTAGCATTTCTCATATTATATGTAGATGACATACTTTTGATGGGAAATGATATAGAACTCTTGGACAGCATCAAGGCCTACTTGAATAAGAGTTTTTCAATGAAGGACCTTGGAGAAGCTGCTTATATATTAGGCATCAAGATCTATAGAGATAGATCAAGACGCCTCATAGGTCTTTCACAAAGCACATACCTTGATAAGATATTGAAGAAGTTCAATATGGATCAGTCTAAGAAGGGGTTCTTGCCTGTGCTACAAGGTATGAAATTGAGCTCGGCTCAAAGTCCGACCACGGCAGATGAAATAGAAGAGATGAGTGTCATCCCCTATGCCTCAGCCATAGGTTCTATTATGTATGCCATGCTGTGTACCAGACCTGATGTAAACCTTGCCGTAAGTTTGGTAGGAAGGTACCAAAGTAATCCCGGCAAGGAACACCGGACAACGGTCAAGAATATCCTGAAGTACCTGAAAAGGACTAAGGAGATGTTTCTCGTTTATGGAGGTGACGAAGAGCTCGTCGTAAAGGGTTACGTCGACGCTAGCTTCGACACAGATCTGGATGACTCAAAGTCACAAACCGGATACGTGTATATTTTGAATGGAGGGGCAGTAAGCTGGTGCAGTTGCAAGCAAAGCGTCGTGGCGGGATCTACATGTGAAGCGGAGTACATGGCAGCCTCGGAGGCAGCACATGAAGCAATATGGGTGAAGGAGTTCATCACCGACCTCGGAGTCATACCCAATGCGTCGGGGCCGATCAAGCTCTTCTGTGACAACACTGGAGCTATTGCACTTGCCAAGGAGCCCAGGTTTCACAAGAAGACAAGGCACATCAAGCGTCGCTTCAACTCCATTCGTGAAAATGTTCAAGATGGAGACATAGAAATTTGTAAAGTACATACGGACCTGAATGTAGCAGATCCGTTGACTAAACCTCTCCCTAGGGCAAAACATGATCAACACCAGAATTCCATGGGTGTTCGATTCATCACAATGTAACTAGATTATTGACTCTAGTGCAAGTGGGAGACTGTTGGAAATATGCCCTAGAGGCAATAATAAAAGCATTATTATTATATTTCCTTGTTCATGGTAATTGTCTTTATTCATGCTATAATTGTGTTATCCGGAAATCGTAATACATGTGTGAATAACAGACACCAACATGTCCCTAGTAAGCCTCTAGTTGACTGGCCCGTTGATCAACAGATAGTCATGGTTTCCTGACTATGGACATTGGATGTCATTGATAACGAGATCACATCATTAGGAGAATGATGTGATGGACAAGACCCAATCCTAAACATAGCATAAAGATCGTGTAGTTCGTTTTGCTAGAGTTTTGCAATGTCAAGTATCTTTTCCTTAGACCATGAGATCGTGCAACTCCCGGATACCGTAGGGGTGCTTTGGGTATACCAAACGTCACAACGTAACTGGGTGACTATAAAGGTAGACTACGGGTATCTTCGAAAGTATCTGTTGGGTTGGCACGGATCAAGACTGGGATTTGTCACTCCGTATGACGGAGAGATATCACTGGGCCCACTCGGTAATGCATCATCATAATGAGCTCAAAGTGACCAAGTGTCTGGTCACGGGATCATGCATTACGGTACGAGTAAAGTGACTTGCCGGTAACGAGATTGAACGAGGTATTAGGATACCGACGATCGAATCTCGGGCAAGTAATATATGGATTGACAAAGGGAATTGCATACGGGGTTGATTGAATCCTCAACATCATGGTTCATCCGATGATATCATCGTGGAGCATGTGGGAGCCAACATGGGTATCCAGATCCCGCTGTTGGTTATTGACCAGAGAGTCGTCTCGGTCATGTCTGCTTGTCTCCCGAACCCGTAGGGTCTACACACTTAAGGTTCGGTGACGCTAGGGTTGTGAAGATAAGTATATGCAGTAACCCGAATGTTGTTCGGGGTCCCGGATGAGATCCCGGACGTCACGAGAAGTTCCGGAATGGTCCGGAGATAAAGAATTATATATAGGATGTGCAGTTTCGGCCATCGGGACAAGTTTCGGGGTACCCGGTATTGTACCGGGACCACCGGAAGGGTCCGGGGGTCCACCGGGTGGGGCCACCTATCCTGGAGGGCCCCTTGGGCTGAAATAGGAGGGAACCCAGCCCATAGTGGGCTGGGGCGCCAGCCCCCCCAAGGCCCATGCGCCTAGGGTTGGGGGGAAACCCTAAGGGGGGCGCCCCCTTGCTTGGGGGGCAAGCCCCCCACCCCTGGCCGCCGCCCCCCCTGGTAGATCCCATCTACCAGGGCCGGCGCCCCCCCTGGCACCCCTATATATAGTGGGGGAGAGGAGGGACTTGATCCCCACGCCTTTGGTGCTCCCCTCTCTCCCCGTTACTTCTTCCTCTCTCGTAGTACACGGCGAAGCCCTGCTGTCGTGACGCCCTGCATCCACCACCACGCCGTCGTGCTGCTGGATCTTCGTCAACCTCTCCTCTCCCCTTGCTGGATCAAGAAGGAGGAGACGTCTCCCGTCCCGTACGTGTGTTGAACGCGGAGGTGCCGTCCGTTCGGCGCTGGTCATCGGTGATTTGGATCACGTCGTGTTCGACAACATCAACCTCGTTCTAACGAACGCTTCCGCTCGCGATCTACAAAGGTATGTAGATGCATCTCGTGACTCGTTGCTAGATGAACTCCTAGATGATCTTGGTGAAACGAGTAGAATTTTTTTTTGTTTTCTGCAACGTTCCCCAACAAGAAGATCCCGCGCCGATCTGTGGATGCATGCGAGGCGGAGATCCCAAGCTGGGCGACGCGGTTTTGGCCGCTGTCGCTTTCGCTGGCCCACGCGTGGGGTGCAAGGCGGATCCGGCAAGTGATGACATGGCGACGCCTGACTGGCGCGGGCGGATCCTGTCCAGCGCGCGATCCAGGGCTGATCCGTGCGCCTGATCTGAGGAATCCTGACGCACAGGAGTTCTAGGTGACACCGGATCGCCCTGGTGTTCAACGCCAGCTTCGTCTTCTTCTAACCCATGAAATATAGGTTCATTTTCACCAAAATTTGGATCATTTTTTGCACTGATTTCTACTGTGTCTTCTGCAAGGCCCTGCACAGGAGTAGATACAACACTAGTACTGCTAGGATCATCAGTTGGATTAGTGCAATTGTCACCCCCTTGATCTATGTTTTGGAGATTGGGTGGAAGGAGAAGAATTTATTTCCTAAGGAGTGCTCCTGCGTTTGGATGAGGGGACTCAAAAGGGTATAAGGATTCATCAAACACGACATCTCGAGAAATATATACCCTACCGGTGGAAACATCTAGGCACTTGACTCCTTTATGGATGGGACTATACCCAAGGAAGACACACTTCTTTGAAGGAAACGCAAGTTTACGTGTATTATATGGACGAAGGTTGGGCCAGCAAGCACAACCGAATACATGTAGTGATTTATAATCAGGAGTAATGCCAACAAGACGTGTGAGAGGAATCTCATAGTTGATAACCTTGCTAGGAAGTAAATTTATGAGATATGTGGCAGTCAAGAAGGCTTCATCCCAGAACTTTAATGGCATCGATGCATTTTCTAGTAGGGCTAGCCCTACTTCAACAACATGACAGTGTTTCCTTTCAACGGAACCGTTCTGTTGATGTGCATGGGGGCATGAAACATGGTGTGAGATGCCAAGTTCCTAAAAAAAATTAAGGTTCTTGTACTCACCTCCCCAGTCAGTCTGCATAGCAATGATCTTTGTGTTTAGTTTTCGTTCAACAAGGTTTTGAAAATTCTTGAAAACTTGAAACACATCAGATAATTTCTTAAGGAGATAGATCCAAGTAAATTTTCTATAGTCATCAATGAAGCTTACATAGTATGAGTGTCTACCAACAGAGGTAGGAGCTGGCCCCCAAACATCTGAAAATACAAGCTGTAGGGGTGCAGAGGAAATGCTGATAGAAATAGGATATGGTAGCTGATGACTTTTAGCTTGTTGACAAGGATCACAAACGGACTCAATGCTAGACTCAAGACAATGGGGAAGTTTATTTCTACTAAGAACAAGCTTAACAATGACTGATGAAGGATGGCCTAATTTACTATGCCACTTTGCTGAAGAAGGCTTGATAGCAACAAAGGCTTGTTTATTCGATCATGTTGATGAAGATATGATTGGATAGAGACCTCCCATGCACTTGCCCCTAAGAAGTACCCTCCTCGTGTCCAAGTCCTTACCCAAGAAAAAATAAGGATAAAACTCGATGAGAACACGATTATCAAGGGTAAATCTATGAATAGAAAGGAGACTTTTTGATGTTTCGGGCACATGTAGAATTCTATAGAGATGAAAAAAAATTGTGGGGGTTTTAACAATTGAACTACCAACATGAGTAATATCCATACCAGAACCACTTGCAGTGTGCACTTGGTCACCTCCACGGTACTTGTCTTGAATTGTCAGCTTGTCGAGCTCCCCCGTCATGTGGTTTGTAGCCCCGGTATCCGCATACCAATTCGTGTCGATGTCATAGGAGTCAGTGACCATGTTGGCCCCCTTCTCCTCCTGTTCATCTTCATCGTACCTGTGCCAACAGTCACGAGCACCTCCTGGATGGTGCTTGTAACATATCTGGCATTCTGGATAATCCTGGGGTTGTTGCTGACGCTGCTGTTGTGGACGAACACGGCCGCCGCCGCTATTGCCACCAGATGGAGTTGGGGAAGGGCGCCTTCCTCGGCCGCAACCCCTGTTGCTACGCCCGCGTCCTCTGCCATCTCCGCGCCCGCGCCCTCTGTACACCATGTTTGCAGAGGTTTTGAAGCCGGTGTCAGGGCCATCGCCAAGCATCTCCATGCACTGATTGAATGCTGCAATCTGAGCGAACAGATCATCCACTGAGATTTGGTTCTTTACTGCACCGATAGCCGCCACAACGGGGTCATAATCTCTGTCGAGGCCGGCAAGAACATAGTCCACCATCTCTAGGTCCGAGACGGGGCGACCTGCCGCTGCAAGCTCATCTCCAGGCTCTTCATCCTGGAGATATAGGCGCTGCTAGACATGGAGCCTTTCTTTGTGTTGGTGATGGCGATCCGTAGGTTGGTGATGCGCGACTGGGACTGCAAGGCGAACAGGGTAGTGATGGCAGTCCAGAGATCGAACATCGTCTCCTTGCTCGCAACTTGGGCGGCAGTGGCGCTAGCTAGGGTTGGGGGGGGGGGGGGGGGCGCACGGGGAGCGACGCGGGCGTGGGCTCTTCTCCTTGAGTTCTAGTTTCAACCAAGCTCTTTGATCGGAAAGTGAGATTCAAGGAAGAAGCAGTTGTACACAGGAGGCCATGTACATACGTAGTCCGGTTAGGACTTAATTTGTCAAGTAGCGGAAACGCTCCTTCACGAGCGAGCGTTGGAACGAGCGATTCCTCTTTCCTCGCGCTCTCGGAAACCAACGATAGATGGGCCCACACATCTTTCCATATCAGCCCACATACGTGCGTACAGCACTGGACCCTCACTCCTTTTCTCTCCCCGTGAAACATAATCTCACCGCCCCCTGATTCCAACGGGTGGGGCCAGGGATGGGGCCAGGATTTACCTCAAACATAATCTCCAAATTTGCTAAAAAGGGTAAGTGTAGCCTGTCTGAAACCGCTCGCTGCAGCGCGCGCGCTAGATAGCAACGCCCGTCAAGTAGTACATGCATGGTTCGGTTAGGAAAGTGTCAAGAGTCCACGATAGTTTGGCTAGCTCATCAGGTTGCTTCCGGCTTGAAAAATGGTAATGGGTACATGATTTTTTTTTTGAAACGGATGGCAAATGTAGAAATAAAAAAATTCACTAAGTACAAGGCAACTTTTTCGTGGTCCATAAGGTGTTTATGCAAAAGAAATTGCCATGTTCTAATTAACGAAATTGCCATATTATTATAAATAATAAAATTTCCATGATACATACAATTAAACTACCATGGTCTATAAACCAAAAAAAATCCATGGCAAAAAACTGTAACGGGTGCATGGCAAAAGTTATAGGATTTTTCCCATGGCAAAAATTATGTTTTTGAAATGGCAAAATTTGTATTGGTGGCAGAGCGAAAAGTAAAAACTGTGTTGGTTACATGGCAAAAAATTGGATTCGGCGCATTCAAAAATAGTTTAAAAGATTTTGCCATGGTTAACAAATTATGAATTGCAAATGAAAATTTTGGCATGGTAGTAGTGGAAAAATGGAAATCGAAGATTTGTCATCTAGTCGATGCATCTTCTAGTTATCTGTGTCCGGCGGCGGCATCGTCCAGGTTGGTTAGTTGCGTCGATTGACAGCGCATTTCTCTCACCCGCCCACATGATCACGGCTTGCTTCACCAACGTCCCCTCGTCAAAATCAAAACAGAAAAACAGACATCTACGGCCGGCCGGTTTCGAAATCTGAACAGAAGACGGAGACCGAGTCCGTGAAGGAGACGTCCCCGAGCCCGAGGAGAGATTACAGATTAAATTCTTGGGCGGCCCTCTTCCTCTTCCTCTTCCTCTTCCTCGCCACCGTACCGTGAGATATCATACAGTAGCACAGGGGAGGGAGGGAGGGAGGGAGATCACGTTGAGGACAAGCGCAGATAGATAGAAAGATGTCCAACTTTTCCGTTGAGGAGGAGATGCATACTACTACCCAACAACAAATCAACAAGGCCGTCGACTCGGCTTACCTTGTTGATAATCCTGGCAAGGCCCTCGGCTTTCTCATACACGAGAGACGCAACGGTTGCGCCGTCGGATTCAGTCCCGGCTGGCATCGCTTCGGAGCAATAATTCTGATGATGAAAAGATCCACCGCGTGCCCTCGGACAAGCTCCAAAAGATGCGTCTCATGTCCACCGCATTGCTTAGCATCTCACAGCTTATAAAGAACCACATATCTCCCTCTCATGACTACAAGGACGTCGACGAAATTCCTTGGGATCTTCGTTTTCACGGTTCCGGCTGGGAGTCCACGTGGGGAAGCCGACCGCCAGCCCATGGCACATTTTACGACACAAGTAAGATTGTTTTTTTCTTGTATATATATATATATGATTCAGTTTCCATATCGACGCAAAAATAATTCCTTTTTCTTGTGTATGCATGCAAAGTTTTAAATTTACGAAATCTACTACTTCCTCCGATCCATATTACTACTTGTTGCTGGTTTAGTACTACGTGTCGCTCGACTAGTTTGATTGACTTCTAAGCCCGCCCGCACTCACTTATTTTAATTAATCTGGTGTTGCAGCTACATGGAGTCCTATGCAGTTTACGCACACGCCTCCTACATTTCCATACTCTTCTATGGTCGGCCGCGCCTTGCAGATCTACTCTATCAAAATCGTCAACCTCAATCCCAATCTTGACTGGCCTCTCCATGTCTACGGCGTGGTTGCCGCACGAGACTGCTTTGACCACAACCGCAACATTCTCTTCCACAGGTCCGAGGCCAATTGCCAACGAGTCACCCAAGATGTATGTACAGTGCCAATCTTCTTCTTATCTAATTTTTTATTAGTCTGTTTCTTTTAAGTATAGTAATAATGATGCTGCTGCTTGCAGGACCCTTTCTTGCACTTGATTGGCCCGTCACGTGCAATTGTGGCCCAAGATCGTGTTATGTTTGAAGTCCAACTAAAAATGAAGTACGGAGCAGAGTCTAAAGATACAGCATTGTTCCCTTCCAGCTATAGTTACGGCTTTGACAGGCGATGTTCCACCATTCTGATCTACAGCCGTTGTTGTATGGCAGAGTTAAGCCTCGAGGGGTGATGTAGTCATATACCTATGGTAGGGACATGGACCCGTCCTAAGAGCCCTATCGTAGGACGTCCTTAGAGGAAGTCATCTTTCAGACAACTTGAAGATATCCCACTCGACGAGGCCAAGGCACTCGACCAAGAAGTTGTCACTCGACCAACAAGCCAACCACTCGACCATCAGGAGACCTCAAATCACTCCCAGGCAAACGGTCAGCCATTAAGTAGTCTTTATGATCATCATGACGCTTTATTAGGGACGTTATCAGTAACGCCCACCTTAAATGTACCTTAAACCCTGCATTACTGAGGACAAGAGAGGGTTGGCGAACTCTATATAAGCCACCCCCCTCCTCAGTATGAAGGGTTCGCACCCTTGTAACCTTACTCACGCATAATCCAATCGACCGCCTCCGGGCACCGAGACGTAGGGCTGTTACTTCCTCAGAGAAGGGCCTGAACTCGTAAACCTTGCGTGCTTATAACTTCCCAATAGCTAAGGTCTAGCCTCTTTATACATACCCCCCTACCTCACTGTCAGACTTAGAACCACGACAGTTGGCGCCCACCGTGGGGCAGTAGTCTTAGCGCCTAATTTGGAGAAGTTGCGATTTTCCTCGATCCACTCGATCATGTTTTCCTGCGGAGCCTTGGCGGCGGGCCGCGAGATCCGTCTCGGCCGACTTACTTTCATCGCCGACGACTCCGCTTGGCTCCAGGAGGCGCCGCTTGACGTCGACGCACTCCCCGTCCGCGGTGCGACGCACTTCCGCGCGTGCGTCCGTGGCGTCCTCCTGAGGCAGCCGTCGACCCCATATCGGTCGAATCCCGTGCCATCTCCCCGTCCTGTCTCCCGCCAGCACAAGCGCTCGGGTCGGTCGAGGCTCCAGCGGTGGATGAAGCGCGCCCTGGCCCGCCAGTCGGCGACCCAGCAGGTCGCTGCAATCGAGCCTGACGAATCCCTCTGCGGCCTGTTCGATCTGTCGACTGGCTCCATGGAGTCCGCTTCCGAGTGCGACAGCAGCGACCCCCTGACAGAGGTCCTGGCGGTCGAGGGGACGCGCAGTCCCCCCGGATTCCCTCGTGCTGACGATGGTGCCGACAGGGGCGATCCGTCGCACCCTCACGACGAATACCTCCCCGAACCTCTTACGTCGTTGCAGCGGGAGGAGCTTCGTCGCCGGAACATGGACGCGCTCTACACACCTATTGTTGGAGAAACCCCCGAGGCACGGGCCTTGGAGGATGCGCGCTTGGCTAATCTAGCCGAGCGCACTCGACTGGAAAACCTACAGCGGGCTCTCGACGAGCAGGCGCGTCAGCGGGCTCCCGAGTCCAGTCGACGTCAGCGGGCTCCCGAGTCCAGTCGACGCCAGCCGGCACCCGAACCCAGTCGACGGCAGCTCTTCCCGTCACCACAGATGTACCGAACTCCGGTTCAGAACTTGGCTGCCGCGGCCCGCATAGCGGAGTCGATCCAGCCCTCCCAGTCGGAGGCCGGAAGAGGATTGCTGCAGATCAGAGCATTGCTCCGAGCAGCGGGGAATCAGAATTCCGCCGTCTCTCAGTCGCGGGACAGGATCCACAGTCGATCCGTCGCAACGGAGACCGTCCAGTCGGCTCACAGCCCGAGATCGCCCCCGAGGCGTGAGGGGCGTGGAGACCGGCACGATCGGTATAGGGGGAACGAGCAATACGATCACCGACTCAACCGTGATGATGGGCGTCGGGTGCCGTCCCCTCCTCCACGGAGTGGATCATATGCACCTCGGCATCGAGACGACAGGCGCCCTCATCACACTGGGCAGAGGGTCCCAGTCGACCCCAGAGACCCATGCTTTGACGCGAGATCCATCCTCGTTCAAGGTTCTGGTGGACAGGAACAGGGCTCATCGAGAGGGCCACAACAGAGATACGCCTACCGACAGCAGGGCACACGCCTCGGGGCCTGAGTGTTTCAGTCGAGCCATCAGAGCCGCGGTGATCCCACCCAACTTCTGGCTGGCGACTGGAATCAGCAAGTTCACCGGCGAGTCCAAGCCTGACACGTGGCTCGAAGATTACCGAGTGGCTGTGCAGATCGGTGGCGGCAACGACGAGGTGGCCATGAAGCATTTACCCCTCATGTTGGAAGGCTCAGCTAGGGCGTGGCTGAATCAGCTGGCGCCCAGCAGCATTTACACTTGGGAGGATCTCTCCCGAGTGTTTGTTACAACCTTCGAAGGGACATGCAAGCGCCCTGCAGGCCTTACAGAGCTGCGGTCTTGCGTACCGAAGCCGAATGAAACACTGAGGGAATACATCCAGAGGTGGATCACACTGCACCACTCGGTCGAGAACGTGCCTGACCATCAAGCAGTCTGCGCTTTCAAGGAAGGGGTCAAGTACAGGGAGTTGAATCTGAAATTTGGCCGGACCGGAGAGATGTCCCTTAATCGGATGATGGAGATTGCCACCAAGTACGCTAATGGAGAAGACGAAGACCGACTCCGAAGCGGCAAACTTAAATCAGTCGCCCAAGAAACCGGAGGAAACTCCAGTCGGAAGCAAAAGCGGAAGGCCGAGCCAGCCGCTCCCGGGGAGGCCCTAGCTGTGGCTCAGGGAAACTTCAAGGGGGAAACCCAAGAGCACTTGGAAGCCCAAGAAAGTCAAGGATCAGGATGGGAATGATGTTTTGGATTTGCCATGTCACATCCACACCAAGAAAGACGAAGAGGGTAATTTTATTTACCCCAAACATACCACTCGACAATGCCGGCTCCTGATCCAACAGTTTCAGGGCAAGCAGCCCAAGGATAAAGAGAAAGAGCCGGACAGAGTTGAGGACAGGGATGATAGTGACGATGGATACCCCCAGGTCAATTCCACCCTGATGATTTTTGCCGATGTCGAAAGCAAAAGTCGACTGAAAGTCATTAACCGGGAGGTGAACATGGTTGCCCCTGCAACTCCCAGTTACCTAAAGTGGTCCCAGACGGCCATCACGTTCGACCAATCTGATCATCCAACACACATTGCCACCCCTGGGAGGCAAGCTTTGGTGGTCGACCCAGTTGTCGAAGGCACTCGACTGACCAAAGTCCTAATGGACGGTGGCAGTGGCCTGAACATACTGTACGCTGAAACCTTGAAAGGAATGGGCATTCCGATGTCCAGACTCAGCGCCAGTAACATGAGCTTCCACAGAGTCATTCCTGGGAAGAAAGCCGAGTCACTCGGCCAAATCGCTCTTGATGTGGTTTTCGGTGATTCAAAGAATTACCGCAAGGAAAAGTTAACGTTTGAAGTTGTGGACTTCCAGAGTGCTTATCACGCCATCTTGGGCAGACCGGCTTATGCACGCTTCATGGCTCGACCATGCTACGTGTATCTTAAATTAAAGATGCCTCGTCCCAAAGGTGTGATCATTGTTACGGGCAACCGGAAGAAGGCAGAAGAATGTTTCCAGAAGGGATCGAAGATCGCCGACGCTCAGATGGCAGTAGTCGAGCTGAAAGAGTACCAGAAGACTGCCGACCCGAGTGAATTGCTGCGGGCTAAGAAGCCTGCCTCCGAATCAGCTTTTCAGTCGGCCGGCGAAACGAAGACAGTCCACATTCACCCGACCGACCCCGACGCAGCTCCGACTCACGTCTCAACGACGCTCGACTCCAAATAGGAAGAAGCGCTCATCCAGCTCCTCCGTGAGAACTGGGACATCTTCGCATGGAAACCCTCTGACATGCCCGGAGTTCCTAGGGGGTTGGCTGAGCACCGCCTACGAGTCGACTCAAAGTTCAAACCCGTGAAGGAACATCTGCGACGGTCCGCCGTCCAGAAAAAACAAGCTATCGGCGAAGAGGTGGCTTGGCTCTTAGCAGCTGAGTTCATTCGAGAAATCTACCACTCCGAGTGGCTCGCCAATGTTGTCATGGTCCCCAAGAAGGACAAGTCACTCCGCATGTGCATTGATTTCAAGCATATCAATCGGGCCTGCCCGAAAGATCATTTTCCTCTCCCTCGCATCGACCAAATTGTCGACTCAACTGCGGGATGTGAGAGATTGTCTTTTCTAGATGCCTACTCCGGGTACCATCAGATCCGTCTGTATGGACCCGACGAAATCAAAACAGCTTTCATCACTCCATTCGGATGCTTCTGTTACGTCACCATGCCATTCGGCCTCAAGAACGCCGGAGCCACATTCATGAGAATGATCCAGAAGTGTTTACTCACTCAAATCAGTCGGAATGTGGAGGCGTACATGGACGATATCGTAGTCAAGTCTCGGAAAGGTTCCGACCTACGGGCTGACCTTACTGAAACCTTCGCCAACCTCAGGAGGTACGATATCAAGCTCAATCCGTCAAAATGCACTTTCGGAGTCCCAGGTGGCAAGCTACTCGGTTTTCTCGTTTCCGAACGGGGAATCGACGCCAATCCTGAAAAAATTGGAACCATACTCCGGATGAAGCGTCCTGTACATGTGCATGATGTCCAAAAACTTACAGGCTGCTTGGCCGCCTTAAGTCGATTCATCTCTCGACTCGGTGAAAAAGCGTTGCCTCTTTACCGACTGATGAAAAAGTCTGACAAGTTCGAATGGACTCCAGAAGCTGATGCAGCGTTTGCGGAGCTCAAAGCTCTGCTCTCCACCCAGCCGGTGCTAGCTGCTCCAATCAGCAAAGAGCCTCTGCTGCTTTATATTGCAGCCACGGGACAAGTTGTCAGTACAGTACTTACGGTCGAGAGAGAAGAGGAAGGGAAGGCCTTCAAAGTTCAACGCCCTGTTTATTATGTGTCTGAAGTTTTGACCCCTTCAAAACAAAGATACCCCCACTACCAGAAGCTTGTATATGGGATTTACATGACCACGAAGAAAGTTGCACACTATTTCTCTGACCACTCCATTACAGTCGTCAGCGACGCTCCATTATCGGAGATCCTGCATAACAGAGATGCAACTGGTCGAGTGGCCAAGTGGGCAATTGAACTCCTTCCTTTAGACATCAAGTTTGAAGCAAAGAAAGCCATCAAGTCTCAAGCGATCGCGGATTTTATCGCCGAGTGGATTGAACAGCAACTTCCGACTCAAGTTCACTCGGAACACTGGACTATGTTCTTCGATGGGTCTAAGATGCTGAATGGTGCGAGCGCGGGGGTAGTTCTGGTCTCCCCCCGAGGAGATAAGCTCAGATACGTTCTCCAGATTCACTTCGATTCCTCCAATAACGAAGCAGAATATGAAGCACTTTTGTATGGGTTGCGCATGGCCATTTCACTCGGCGTCCGTCGCCTCATGGTCTATGGCGACTCAGATCTGGTGGTTAATCAAGTGATGAAAGAATGGGATGTCAGGAGTCCGGCAATGACTGGATACTGCAATGCAGTACGGAAGCTAGAGAAGAAGTTCGAGGGGTTGGAACTCCACCACATCCCTCGACTGAAAAACCAGGCAGCTGACGACTTGGCAAAGATAGGCTCCAAGAGAGAAGCCATTCCAAGCAACGTGTTCTTGGAACACATTCACTCGCCGTCAGTACAAGAAGATCCTTTCACAGAAGAAGTCCCGCAGCCGAAAAGTGCCGCGGACCCGACTGAAGTTGAAGTACCTGCAGTAGTCGACCTGATCATGGAAGTCTTGGCAATCACCCCCGACTGGACGATACCATACATTGCATATATCCTAAGGAAAGAACTCCCGGAGAATGAGGAGGAGGCTCGACAGATCGTCCGCCGATCTAAGGCCTTCACAGTCATAAGGGGACAGCTGTACAGAGAAAGTGCGACCGGAGTCGGCCAGAAATGCATAACGCCAGAAGAAGGTCAAATAATCCTCAACGATATCCACTCGGGAACTTGTGGTCACCATGCGTCCTCTCGGACCATTGTGGCTAAAGCATACCGAGCTGGATTTTATTGGCCAAGGGCAAATGAGATGGCGAAAGAGATAGTCGACAGGTGCGAGGGCTGCCAGTTCTACTCCAACATGTCACACAAGCCCGCGTCGGCCCTGAAAACCATTCCGCTCGTCTGGCCCTTTGCCGTCTGGGGATTGGACATGGTTGGCCCCTTGAGAACGGGCAGGAGTGGGTTCACTCACGTGCTTGTGGCAGTCGACAAGTTTACCAAATGGATCGAAGCTAAGCCCATAAAGAGCCTTGACGCTAGCACCGCTATCAGTTTCATCAGAGGGTTGACATTCAGATATGGAGTCCCACACAGCATCATCATTGATAACGGGTCAAACTTTGATTCGGACGATTTCAGGGCATTTTGCGCTTCTCAAGGCACACGAGTCGACTACGCCTCAGTCGCTCATCCCCAGTCGAATGGACAGGCTGAGAGAGCAAATGGTCTGATTCTCAAAGGGCTAAAACCTCGGCTGATGCGTGATCTCAAGCACGCGGCAGGCGCTTGGGTCGACGAGCTTCCGTCAGTACTGTGGGGATTAAGGACTACCCCTAACCGGTCGACTGGAAGGACCCCGTTCTTTCTGGTTTATGGAGCCGAAGCTGTCCTGCCAAGCGATCTCCTTCACAATGCGCCTCGAATTGAACTTTACACCGAAGATGAAGCAGAGCAGGCCCAGCAAGACGCTGTCGATCTCTTGGAGGAAGAAAGGTAGATGGCAATGATCAGATCGACCATTTACCAGCAGGACTTGCGTCGATTCCACGCCCGGAATGTGAAGAGTCGAGCCTTTCAAGAAGGAGATTTGGTCCTCCGAGTGGATCAACAGAAACCTCACAAGCTCGCTCCCACTTGGGAAGGCCCATTCATCATCACCAGAGTCCTCCACAATGGAGCATATCACCTTTACAATGTTGATCGACAAATCGACGAACCTCGAGCTTGGAACGCGGAGCTTCTCCGCCCCTTTTACACTTAAGTCCACTCTTAAACCAGATGTAATAAGAAAAACTCCCAAGGTTCATTTTTATCAGAAATAAGAGTGTTCCAATAATTGTTGCCACTATTGTATATATCCGAAATCCCCCAGTGGGTGACTTAGCTGCGAATCCGGTTCGCCTAAGTTTCAAAAATCCTACCGAGTGGAGAGCAATCCTCCCACTCGGGGGCTTAGCTGCAGTTCAGCACTCGCCTAAGTTCTCCACGAAGAGACTTAGCTGCAGTCAGACACTCGCCTAAGTTTGAAAAATCCTACCGAGTGGAGTGCAATCCTCCCACTCGGGGGCTTAGCTGCAGTTCAGCACTCGCCTAAGTTCTCCACGAAGAGACTTAGCTGCAGTCAGACACTCGCCTAAGTTTGAAAAATCCTACCGAGTGGAGTGCAATCCTCCCACTCGGGGGCTTAGCTGCAGTTCAGCACTCGCCTAAGTTCTCCACGAAGAGACTTAGCTGCAGTCAGACACTCGCCTAAGTTTGAAAAATCCTACCGAGTGGAGTGCAATCCTCCCACTCGGGGGCTTAGCTGCAGTTCAGCACTCGCCTAAGTTCTCCACGAAGAGACTTAGCTGCAGTCAGACACTCGCCTAAGTTTGAAAAATCCTACCGAGTGGAGTGCAATCCTCCCACTCGGGGGCTTAGCTGCAGTTCAGCACTCGCCTAAGTTCTCCACGAAGAGACTTAGCTGCAGTCAGACACTCGCCTAAGTTTGAAAAATCCTACCGAGTGGAGTGCAATCCTCCCACTCGGGGGGCTTAGCTGCAGTTCAGCACTCGCCTAAGTTCTCCACAAAGAAACTTAGCTGCAGTCAGACACTCGCCTAAGTTTGAAAAATCCTACCGAGTGGAGAGCAATCCTCCCACTCGGGGGCTTAGCTGCAGTTCAGCACTCGCCTAAGTTCTCCACAAAGAGACTTAGCTGCAGTCAGACACTCGCCTAAGTTTGAAAAGTCCTACCGAGTGGAGAGCAATCCTCCCACTCGGGGGCTTAGCTGCAGTTCAGCACTCGCCGAAGTTCTCCACGAAGAGACTTAGCTGCAGTCAGACACTCGCCTAAATTTGAAAAATCCTACCGAGTGGAGTGCAATCCTCCCACTCGGGGGCTTAGCTGCAGTTCAGCACTCGCCTAAGTTCTCCACGAAGAGACTTAGCTGCAGTCAGACACTCGCCTAAGTTTGAAAAATCCTACCGAGTGGAGAGCAATCCTCCCACTCGGGGGCTTAGCTGCAGTTCAGCACTCGCCTAAGTTCTCCACAAAGAGACTTAGCTGCAGTCAGACACTCGCCTAAGTTTGAAAAGTCCTACCGAGTGGAGAGCAATCCTCCCACTCGGGGGCTTAGCTGCAGTTCAGCACTCGCCGAAGTTCTCCACAAAGAGACTTAGCTGCAGTCAGACACTCGCCTAAGTTTGAAAAGTCCTACCGAGTGGAGAGCAATCCTCCCACTCGGGGGCTTAGCTGCAGTTCAGCACTCGCCGAAGTTCTCCACGAAGAGACTTAGCTGCAGTCAGACACTCGCCTAAATTTGAAAAATCCTACCGAGTGGAGAGCTCCGCCACAAATACAATGTACAACAACTGGGTGTTGGATGTGGGTCGACTGCCGCCTTCTCCCGAGAGCTCCGCCACAAATACAATGTACAACAACGGAGTGTGGGTCGACTGCCGCCTTCTCCCGAGAGCTCCGCCACAAATACAATGTACAACGACAGGGTGGGGGTCGGCCATCAAGCCTCTCACGACAGTTCCAGACCACGGAGACATTCAGCAAAAATAAAGTTCGGATAAAACTCAAAAGGCCTCGGGCCCCGAATCAAAGTACTCGAGCCCTCAGCTCGGCAGAGTTTGAACGACTACAAATCCACTCGGCATCCCGAGGCTAATTTAAGGAAAGGTATAAAAAGTTTTCTCACTCCTCAAGAGGAGGGCTGGCAGGAGCGACGAACTCATCCAAGTCGATCCCGTCCGCAATGCGAGTAGCTGCAGCAATGAAGGTCTCCATGAAGTCCTGGAAGCTGTGCCTCTTGGTATTGGCAACTTGGATGGCGGCCAGCTTTTCTTCTCGCGCCTCCTTGCAATGAACACGGACTAAGGATAGAGCCACGTCAGCGCCGCACCGGGCAGAGGACTTTTTCCATTCCTGCACTCGATCGGGGATTTTGTCAAGTCGAGCCATAAGAGACTCGAGATCGTTTTGGAGCGCAGATTCTGGCCAAAGCGTCGAGTCGATCCGCGACACGGCAACCTTCAGTCGAGCCAGGTAATCCACGGCGCCGTCGATTCGAGATTCCAGTCGGAGCAAGTTCATGGCAGTGTCGTCTTTCACCGGGGAATTGATTGGGTCAAGACCCGTTTCGATCCGCCCGGTCTCCTCTTCGAAGTTCTGACAGAATTCTGCACACAAGACCTAAAGATAAGCCAACGACCACAGGATTGAGTCGACACAAAAAGTACAAAATAGTCAAAATTAGAGGTGCACCTTCAAGTTTGATGTACAACCTCTTGGCGAGGCTCCTCAGGAAGCTCTCCAGGTCGTCCCTCCTACGGGCGACGCCTTCCATCTCCTCACCCAAGAGGAGGTGCTTCTTCTTCCAACTGGCAGCCAGCTTGTTGGCATCGGTCAGAGCGGCCTGCAACCTAACGTTCTCTTGCTCCAACTGGCCGACCGAAGCCAGCTTCTGTTCGGCCAGAACCATTTTGTCGTCAGCCACCTTACGGGCGACAGCCAGGTCCTGGTCCTTCCTCGCCAACGCTCTTTCCAATTCACCTATAAAGAAACGGCGATTGAATCAGAAACAGCAAAGGAATGCCCGAGCCTGAAAACAGAACTAGTCGACAAAGTTGCTTTACCTGCGGCGCCCTCCCTGACCTTCTGCAACTCCGTCTTGGCCAGCTCTAAATCAAGGTCCAGCTGAATCTTCTACTTCTCCAATTCAGCATAACGAGCGACAAGTTCACAGGATCTCTGCAAAAGAAAAAACCAGCCGACAGACATTTGAGATAAGTTGCTCCCGAGTAGCTAAGGAACAATGGTGACGTTTCTAAGACCACAGCCGAATAAAAAATATTCGACCGTAGTCTCGGGGACTACACCCAGTGGGTGCACTCAGCGTGCCCCCACTGGTTCGACCAAAAAAAACGACTGCATACAGTCGACAGGCCACGGACCGCTCGACCTGGCAGGGCAGACCGAGTGAAGAAGTTCAGATTCACAACCACAATATACAGACTACAGTCGACTGCCAGCAGTCCACCGTAGTCTCGGGGACTACACCCAGTGGGTGCACTCAGCGTGCCCCCACTGGTTCGACCAAAGAGAAAACACACCCAGTGGGTGTACAAATACAGAAACAAAGATCTTCAAAAAAGGAAGAGAAAGAGAGAGAAAGACTCTTCAAACAAACAAACATCAAATCAACTGACCTGGACGTTACTCTAAAGCGCCGAACTCGCGTCGTAAGCCGCCTGGCTGGCCTCCCGAGCCCTCTTCACATGCTCCATCATGACCCCTGCCTAGTGTATGGCCTCCTTCGCAGCGGCCACTTCGTCTTCAGGGGCAGAGTACGCGACAAAGAGTGAAGTCGGATCGGCAGTCGACGCCGAGGGCTGCGCACTTGACGGAGGATTGGCAGTCGGATCGGCAGCCGACGCCGAAGGCTGCGCACTCGACAGGGGATTGGCGAAGGACACAGAGGCTCGAGGGGCATCGCCGCCGTCCCGTGCCACGGCCTCAGGCGCCAGAGCAGGCTGGGGAGCCTTGTCAGTCGACGGCCTCCTGGTCCTCCCTATCCTCAGCGGCTCATTGTCATCATCATCCGGGAGGTCGATAACTTGAGGAGGAGCTGCAGGAAGAACTTTCAATCGACAAGAATTGCAAGAAACGACCAAGTCAACTCAAAAGCAAAACGTCAATGATCGTACCAGGGTTGGAGGTTGCAGCGTCCCCCATCTCTTGGTCGTCATCCTTGGCTGAGACCTCAGAGGTAGCAGCACTGCAAATTTCGAAGAATCAACCAGTTCAGCATAATGAGTCGACTCAGGATCTGTCCTCCAATCGACGAAAGAAGTCAAAGCTTGTTACCCAGAGATGACAGGGACAGCTATCTTCATCTTCGGCAGAGTCTTGGACGGCTTGGACTGCGTCATGCGCGGTTGCTTGGGAACCTTCCCAGTCGGTGTCGGAGAGGAGGTCCCAGGGCGTTTCGACGATGGCCCGACAGAGGCAGTCGCCTGACCACGTCCCTGCGCCGGGTCGTGCACGAGCTTGGATCGTCTCTCTGGGCGGGGAGGTTCGGCTTCTTCCTCCTCCTCCTCGCTGGAGAAGATGTCGTCGCCTTCCTCTCCTTCGCCGTCTGACTCCCACTCACCCTGGTCGTCGCCGCTCTCGCCTCCGCTCCCCTCACCTTCCTCAGTCGACCCCTGCGCCCCGTTGGGCGTCGAATACATCTCAGTGGTCGCCTAAAAGACAGCAGGCAAAATGGAAAGTCAGTCGACTCGCTCAAAAGAAGACCAGTGCAGAAAGCAAGATTTCAGTCGAAAATGCAAATACACACCTGGTCGACCTCATAAGAGCTGTCGAGTGGAACGACCCTCCTGGCTCCTCGGGGGTTGTCTTTGTTCCCTGTAATGCTTGACAGCCACCCCTCCAGCATCTCGTTGGTGACCTCCTCTGGGTGGACCCGAGTGGAGTCCTCAAGGCCGGAGTACAACCACATTGGGTGATCCCGAGCCTGGAGGGGTTGGATTCTCCTCCTGAGGAAGACTTCGAGCAGGTCCATCCCCGTCACGCCCTCACGGACAAGTTCGACCACTCGACCCGCCAGTATCTTGACATGGGCCTTTTCTTCGGGCGTCACCTTCAGAGAAGCCGGCTTTTCAGCTCGGTCGAGGGTGAAGGGTGGGAGTCCAGTCGACTGCCCCGGGGTCACTTGATCCTGGCAGTAGAACCAAGTCGCCTGCCACCCTCGAACCGACTCCGGGAAAGTGATGGAGGGAAAACAACTTTTCCCCCTTGTCTGGATCGCCAAGCCTCCGCACAACTGGATCACCTGTGTCCTCTCGTCACTCGACTTAGCCTTCTTCACCGACTGAGAGCGAACGGTGAAGATATGCTTGAAAAGTCCCCAGTGCGGGCGGCACCCCAGAAATGCCTCGCACATAGAAATGAAAGCGGCGAGATAGACTATGGAGTTCGGAGTGAAGTGGTGGAGCTGCGCCCCGAAGAAATTCAGGAAATTGCGGAAAAAAAGGGTGGGGCGGCAAGGAGAAACCACGATCAATGTGAGTCGCCAGGAGGACGCGCTCACCGTCACCTGGCTGGGGCTCGATTTCTCTCCCCGGAAGACGCGCCGCCTTGTGGAGGATGACTCCTCCCTCGACCATATCGTCGAGGTCCTCTTGACGAAGCACCGTGGGCATCCAGTTGCCCTGGATCCACCCCTTGGGCAGGGCCGTCCGAGAAGAAGAGCCCCCGCGCGTAGACTTCTTCCCCTTCTCGGCCGCCGCCGCCTTCTTCGCGCGCTCCAGGGCGGTCGTCTTGCTCTTCACCATCGCCGCCGGCAAGGTCTCGGGCTGCTTTTTGTGGTGACGGGGCGAGAGCGAAGGAAGCGGAGGAGACGACGGAGAGACAGAGAGAGGAGCAGAAGAGATGAGCACGCGTACTGAAGAAGGACTTCGGGCCAACTATTTATAAAGGGGCCACTCCCGAGTGGCTGACAGGTAGGCCCGAGCTATCCAGTCAAATCCCTTGGCAGGCGCGCGCGCTGTACGTGGCGAAAAAGGCGGCGCGGGGATCGAGGAGCCTTCGCACTGTCGCTCCCGATTACTGCGGCCGCCCCCGTTCCGCGCGCTTCCTAAAAAATCCGAATCCCGCGATCTCCGCCAGCTGCAGAACAACTTGGCGAAACGGCAATCCCGCGCACGCCAGCGCTCGATGCCTCGCAAGTGAAGAAATCCATTCGATGAAAGACTTGGAACGGATCAAGTCGACTGAAAAAGGTTAATGACGTCATCCGTGACAGTCGACCCAGAATGAAGCACCCGTAATAACCCGAGGGGTCGGATGAAAAGGTCCCTAACCTCTTTTTCCACTCCAGCCTCGATCCGTTCGGGGGCTAATGATGTAGTCATATACCTACGGTAGGGACACGGACCCGTCCTAAGAGCCCTACCGTAGGACGTCCTTAGAGGAAGTCACCTTTCAGACAACTTGAAGATATCCCACTCGACGGGGCCAAGGCACTCGACCAAGAAGCTGTCACTCGACCAACAAGCCAACCACTCGACCAACAAGCCAACCACTCGACCACCAGGAGACCTCAAATCACTCCCAGGCAAACGGTCAGCCATTAAGTAGTCTTTATGATCATCATGACGCTTTATTAGGGACGTTATCAGTAACGCCCACCTTAAATGTACCTTAAACCCTGCATTACTGAGGACAAGAGAGGGTTGGCGAACTCTATATAAGCCACCCCCCTCCTCAGTATGAAGGGTTCGCACCCTTGTAACCTTACTCACGCATAATCCAATCGACCGCCTCCGGGCACCGAGACGTAGGGCTGTTACTTCCTCAGAGAAGGGCCTGAACTCGTAAACCTTGCGTGCTTACAACTTCCCAATAGCTAAGGTCTAGCCTCTTTATACATACCCCCTACCTCACTGTCAGACTTAGAACCACGACAAGGGGCTTACTAAAGCAATCCAGGCCACCATTGTTGGTGTTCGCCTTGTCAAAGGAAAGTGGCCTTGTAAGTATGGATGCCGAGTTTCTTGCTCCTTGTCCCCTATTGAAGAGGCTATTGATTCCACGCCCATGGAAGTTGTGCTGCTTGAATCTCGCGGCAAAGAAATGCCTGCACGTTCAGATGGTTACATACATTTATCAAGGAATGTGGTTTCGGTGGATATACATAGTACATTGAAAGTTTGCATACAAGCTTACTCGAATGCTGGTTCCACTCCTCTACATGGTCATGTGAACTTTCCTGTACAGGAATGCCAAGTAAGCAAGCGGAAATGCTTACTTGGCAACTCTAGGGTGGTGGAGATCATTGTTGCTTGGTCCCTCCTTCCCATGGACGAGCTTGGTTAATAAGTACCGGAGGGATATTGTACCCTGATCGATGTAGAGTGTTGTTGCAGAATTTCCGTATCAAATCTAGCTTATGTTATCCAGTTAATAGTGCACCAACTATGACATGTTGAAGTATCTGTGTATCGACCATCTATCTAAGTGTTTTGAGTACCTGCAGCTTATGTTATCCAACTATTTACTACCTTCTCTTTTTTAAAAACAAACTATACTGACTTATGTGGGGTGAAATATTCTGGTTTGATTATAACTAGCAAAGTGGCCCACACAAATGCGCGGGCTAGCTTATGAGATATTCTGTTTTCATTAAGGTTTAGTTGTGTAGTTATGTTTTAATTAACCCGCAAAGGAGTCTTGTATCACTATGCCTAAAAACATGTACTCTCTAAAATTCTGAGGAGTATCTAGCCGAGCATCCTTTAGTGGAGCAGATTTGCTTTCTAAGAAATGGTCGTTTCTAACCAATCTTCTAAAATTTTGTTTTTTCAAAAAAAAAAATCATCCAATTCTACTTTACATAGCACATTATAACGTACATATTTGCACACATATGAAATCCAAACATATTAAGGTTCACATACTTTACAAATTCATAGTTTCCAAACGAAATTATTACCAATTCAAACACACCAAAGTGTTCAAATGAAGTAAATAGCATGATAAAAGTACAACTACAAAGTGCTATAGAGATGCCAATGATGCTCAACAAGAACATCTTGGAGCTGGTAAAGAACTTCTTGGTTCTTGATCCCGCGATGCTCTTTCAGGAATCTCTGTATCATATTTGCATCATGCTCTGGCTCAACGGAATCCCCATTGGTGATGTACCGATAGTTCTCAAGCATGCATCCCTCATCTTCAATGATCTTGTTATGCAAGATGATGTAACATGTCATAATTTACCATAAAAATTGGGGTTCCAATACTCGGCAGGGCCACGGACGATGGCAAAATGCTTTTGAAGTATATTAATAGCTCTCTCCACATCCTTCCAAGTTGAATCTTGTCGTGTTGCCAAGAGAGACCTTTTGTTACCTTTTGGATGCGGAATTGTTTTGACAAATGTGGCCCATGAAGGATAGATGCCATCCAGAAGGTAGTAACCTATCGTGTACTCACGACCATTGACCATATAGTTGCAAGGAGGAGCCTCTCCATCAACAAGCCTAGCAAACAGTTGTGATCTCGACAACACATTAAGGTCATTGTGAGAGCCAATAATCAGATGAATGAATGCCAAACCAATACATCCTCTGATGCAATTGCATCAAGAATGAGTATTGGTTTGTTGCAGTGGATTTTATACTGACATTTCCACCTTGCAGAGCATAGTGAGGTCTAATGGCCGGCTAGATACGTTGAGCCGCTACTAGCGATCGACGAGGCATGGAGATGACCAGCAAAGTATAGTGAGGAGTCGTGAAGCTCCGAGGAAAAAGATCCGAGCCGCTTTTCAGCGACGGGGTGGATGTGGCGGTGCGGATTTTCAGCTCGACTCCAGCGACGATAGGGGCGTCGGCCAGCAACCGGCTCATACTAGGCAGAAGGGCGGCGAGGGCGAAGGGAAGCAGCTGGGTAGGGCGGGTAGTCGTTAGCACTAGCGCTGGCGACAACGTAGCAGGGGGTGGGGCATGAAAAAGAGTCCCCAACTTTTACTCGGTCGGGAGGAAGCCGAGTATATTTAGGAGTTCACGTTGCCAAGGAGTATATGATCCCCCAAAAAACTTGAAGTCAAATGCACGTACATTCTATATGTATTGATATCTGATTCTTGACTTCTAGCTTCATTCTCGGAAATTGGCAATGGCTCTTAGGTGCATATGCATTCATTGTCTAAATACATATTTCGAAAAATTCTGAACAAAAATCCCGTGTGTATATCCAGACATTCTAAGTGCGTGCGCATAGTTTTCGATGAAAAAGAGGTTTTTTGTGGCTTCTGTAAAAAAGACAATTTCTAATGCTTCATTACAGCTATTCATTTTTGTTGGGGAATGTAGCAGAAATTTAAAATTTTCCTACGTGTCACCAAGATCTATCTACGGAGAGACCAGCAACGAGGGGAAGGAGAGTGCATCTACATACCCTTGTAGATCGCTAAGCGGAAGCGTTCAAGTGAACGGGGTTGATGGAGTCGTACTCGTCGTGATCCAAATCACCGATGACCAAATGCCGAGCGGACGGCACCTCCGCATTCAACACACGTACAACCCGGTGACGTCTCCCACGCCTTGATCCAGTAAGGAGAGAGGGAGAGGTTGAGGAAGACTCCATCCAGCAGCAGCACAATGGCATGGTGATGGTGGAGGAGCGTGGCAATCCTGTAGGGCTTCGCCTAAGCACCACGGGAGAGGAGAAGGACTTGGGAGAAGGGGAGAGCTGCACTAGAACATTGGTATGGCTGCCCTCCCACCCCCACATATATATTGGGGCAAGGGAGAGGGGGGGAGGCGTAGCCTTGGCCCTTCCTCCAAGGAAGGGTGCGGCTAGGAGGAGTCCCTCCTCCCCAAGGCACCTCGGAGGTGCCTTCCCCCTTTAGGACTCTTCCTTTCCCTCTTCTCTTGGCGCATGGGCCTCTTGGGGCTGGTGCCCTTGGCCCATATAGGCCAAGGTGCACACCCCTACAGCCCATGTGGCCCCTCGGGGTAGGTGGCCCCACCCGGTGGACCCCCGGGACCCTTCCGGTGGTCCCGGTACAATACCGATGACCCCGAAACTCGTCCGGTGACCAAAACAGGACTTCCCATATATATAAATCTTTACCTCTGGACCATTCCGGAACTCCTCGTGACGTCCGGGATCTCATCCGGGACTCCGAACAACATTCGGTAACCACATACAAACTTCCTTTATAACCCTAGCGTCATCGAACCTTAAGTGTGTAGACCCTACGGGTTCGGGAACCATGCAGACATGACCGAGACGTTCTCCGGTCAATAACCAACAGCGGGATCTGGATACCCATGTTGGCTCCCACATGTTCCACGATGATCTCATCGGATGAACCATGATGTCAAGGACTTAATCAATCCCGTATACAATTCCCTTTGTTTATCGGTATGATACTTGCCCGAGATTCGATTGTCGGTATCCCGATACCTTGTTCAATCTCGTTACCGGCAAGTCTCTTTACTCGTTCCGTAACACATCATCCCGTGATCAACTCCTTGGTCACATTGTGCACATTATGATGATATCCTACCGAGTGGGCCCAGAGATACCTCTCCGTCACACGGAGTGACAAATCCCAGTCTCGATTCGTGCCAACCCAACAGACACTTTCGGAGATACCTGTAGTGTACCTTTATAGCCACCCAGTTACGTTGTGACGTTTGGCACACCCAAAGCACTCCTACGATATCCGGGAGTTGCACAATCTCATGGTCTAAGGAAATGATACTTGACATTAGAAAAGCTTTAGCATACGAACTACACGATCTTGTGCTATGCTTAGGATTGGGTCTTGTCCATCACATCATTCTCCTAATGATGTGATCTCGTTATCAACGACATCCAATGTCCATGGTCAGGAAACTGTGACCATCTATTGATCAACGAGCTAGTCAACTAGAGGCTTACTAGGGACATGGTGTTGTCTATGTATCCACACATGTATCTGAGTTTCCTATCAATACAATTCTAGCATGGATAATAAACGATTATCATGAACAAGGAAATATAATAATAATCAATTTATTATTGCCTCTAGGGCATATTTCCAACAGTCTCCCACTTGCACTAGAGTCGATAATCTAGTTCACATCGATATGTGATTAACACTCAAGGTCACATCCCCATGGGACTAACACCCAAAGAGTTTACTAGAGTCAATAATCTAGTTCATATTTTGAAGGAAATATGCCCTAGAGGCAATAATAAAGTTATTATTTATTTCCTTGAATCATGATAAATGTTTATTATTCATGCTAGAATTGTATTAACCGGAAACATAATACATGTGTGAATACATAGACCAACAGAGTGTCACTAGTATGCCTCTACTAGACTAGCTCGTTAATCAAAGATGGTTATGTTTCCTAACCATGAACAAAGAGTTGTTATTTGATTAACGAGGTCACATCATTAGTAGAATGATCTGATTGACATGACCCATTCCATTAGCTTAGCACCCGATCGTTTAGTATGTTGCTATTGCTATCTTCATGACTTATACATGTTCCTATAACTATGAGATTATGCAACTCCCGTTTACCGGAGGAACACTTTGGGTACTACCAAACGTCACAACGTAACTGGGTGATTATAAAGGAGTACTACAGGTGTCTCCAATGGCAGATGTTGGGTTGGCGTATTTCGAGATTAGGGTTTGTCACTCCGATTGTCGGAGAGGTATCTCTGGGCCCTCTCGGTAATGCACATCACATAAGCCTTGCAAGCACTGCAACTAATATGTTAGTTGTTAGATGATGTATTACGGAACGAGTAAAGAGACTTGCCGGTAACGAGATTGAACTAGGTATTGGATACCGACGATCGAATCTCGGGCAAGTAACATACCGATGACAAAGGGAACAACGTATGTTGTTATGCGGTCTGACCGATAAAGATCTTCGTAGAATATGTGGGAGCCAATATGGGCATCCAGGTCCCGCTATTGGTTATTGACCGGAGACGTGTCTCGGTCATGTCTACATTGTTCTCGAACCGTAGGGTCCGCACGCTTAACGTTACGATGACAGTTATTATGAGTTTATGCATTTTGATGTACCGAAGGTTGTTCGGAGTCCCGGATGAGATTACGGACATGACGAGGAGTCTCGAAATGGTCGAGACGTAAAGATTGATATATTGGAAGCCTATGTTTGGACACCGGAAACGTTCCGGGTGAAATCGGGATTTTACCGGAATACCGAGAGGGTTACCGGAACCCCCCCGGGAGGTAAATGGGCCTATTGGGCCTTAGTGGAAAAGAGAAAAGAGGCAGCCCTCTAGCTGGCCGGCGCCCCCTAGAGTCCTATTAGGAATAGGACAAGGGGCCGGCCCCCCTTCTCTCTCTTTCCCCCCCGGGAGTCCTAATTGGATTAGGATTGGGGGGAAGGAGTCCTACTCCCGGTGGGAGTAGGACTCCCCTGCGCCTCCCCCTCTTGGCCGGCCAGCCCCCCCTCTTCCAACATATAAATACAGGGGCAGGGGACACCCCAAGACACACAAGTTGATCCTTGAGATCGTTCCTTAGCCGTGTGCGGTGCCCCCTGCCACCAAATTCCACCTCGATCATACCGTTACAGTGCTTAGGCGAAGCCCTGCGTCGGTAGTACATCAAGATCGTCACCACGCCGTCGTGCTGACGGAACTCTTCCTCGACGCTTTGCTGGATCGGAGCCCGAGGAACGTCATCGAGCTGAACGTGTGCTAAGAACTCGGAGGTGCCGGAGTAACGGTACTTGGATCGGTTGGATCGGGAAGAAGACGTACGACTACTTCCTCTATGTTGTGTGATCGCTTCCGCAGTCGGTCTGCGTTGGTACGTAGACAACACTCTCCCCTCTCGTTGCTGTGCATCACCATGATCTTGCGTGTGCGTAGGAAATTTTTTGAAATTACTGCGTTCCCCTACAGTGGTATCAGAGCCAGGTTTTATGGTTTGATGTTATATGCACGAGTAGAACACAAGTGAGTTGTGGGCGATACAAGTCATACTGCCTACCAGCATGTCATACTTTGGTTCGGCGGTATTGTTGGTTGAGATGATCCGGACCAACCTTACGCATACTCTTATGCGAGACCGGTTCCCTCGACGTGCTTTGCACATAGATGGCTTGCGGAAGACTATCTCTCCAACTTTAGTTGAACCAAGTGTGACTACGCCCGGTCCTTGAGAAGGTTAAAACGGAGTCTATTTGACGAACTATCGTTGTGGTTTTGATGCGTAGGTGAGATGAGTTCTTACTTAAGCCCGTAGCAGCCACGTAAAACTTGCAACAACAAAGTAGAAGACGTCTAACTTGTTTTTGCAGGGCATGTTGTGATGTGATATGGTCAAGGCATGATGCTGATTTTATTGTATGAGATGATCATGTTTTGTAACCGAGTTATCGGCAACTGGCAGGAGCCATATGGTTGTCGCTTTATTGTATGCAATGCAATCGCGATGTAATGCTTTACTAGATTACTAAACGGTAGTAATAGTCGTGGAAGCATAAGATTGGCGAGACGACAACGTTGCTACGATGGAGATCAAGGTGGCGCGCCGGTGACGATGGTGATCATGACGATGCTTCGGAAATGGAGATCACAAAGCACAAGATGATGATGGCCATATCATATCACTTATATTGATTGCATGTGATGTTTATCCTTTTATGCATCTTATCTTGCTTTGATTGACGGTAGCATTATAAGATGATCTCTCACTAAATTATCAAGGAGTGTTCTCCCTGAGTATGCACCGTTGCAAAAGTTCTTCGTGCTGAGACACCACGTGATGATCGGGTGTGATAGGCTCTACGTTCAAATACAACGGGTGCAAAACAGTTGCACACGCGGAATACTCAGGTTATACTTGACGAGCTATGCATATAAGATATGACCTCGGAACACGGAGACCGAAAGGTCGAGCGTGAATCATATAGTAGATATGATCAACATATTGATGTTCACCATTGAAAACTACTCCATCTCACGTGATGATCGGTTATGGTTTAGTTGATTTGGATCACGTGATCACTTAGAGGATTAGAGGGATGTCTATCTAAGTGGGAGTTCTTAAGTAAATTAACTGAACTTAAAATTTATCATGAACTTAGTACCTGATAGTATCTTGCTTGTCTATGTTGATTGTAGATAGATGGCTCGTGCTGTTGTTCCGTTGAATTTTAATGCGTTCCTTGAGAAAGCTAAGTTGAAAGATGATGGTAGCAATTACACGGACTGGGTCCGTAACCTGAGGATTATCCTCATTGCTGCACAGAAGAATTACGTCCTGGAAGCACCGCTGAGTGCCAGGCCTGCTGCAAGAGCAACGCCAGAAGTTATGAACGTCTGGCAGAGCAAAGCTGATGACTACTCAATAGTTCAGTGTGCCATGCTTTACGGCTTAGAACCGGGACTTCAACGACGTTTTGAACGTCATGGAGCATATGAGATGTTCCAGGAGTTGAAGTTAATATTTCAAGCAAATGCCCGGATTGAGAGATATGAAGTCTCCAATAAGTTCTATAGCTGCAAGATGGAGGAGAACAGTTCTGTCAGTGAGCATATACTCAAAATGTCTGGGTATAATAATCACTTGATTCAATTGGGAGTTACACTTCCGGATGATTGCGTCATTGACAGAATTCTCCAATCACTGCCACCAAGCTACAAGAGCTTTGTGATGAACTATAATATGCAAGGGATGAACAAGACTATTCCCGAGCTCTTCGCTATGCTGAAAGCTGCGGAGGTAGAAATCAAAAAGGAGCATCAAGTGTTGATGGTTAACAAAACCACTAGTTTCAAGAAAAAGGGCAAAGGGAAGCAGAAAGGGAACTCCAAGAAGAACGGCAAGCAAGTTGCTGCTCAAGAGAAGAAACCCAAGCCTGGACCTAAGCCTGAAACTGAGTGCTTCTACTGCAAGCAGACTGGTCACTGGAAGCGGAACTGCCCCAAGTATTTGGCGGATAAGAAGGATGGCAAAGTGAACAAAGGTATATGTGATATACATGTTATTGATGTGTACCTTACTAATGCTCGCAGTAGCACCTGGGTATTTGATACTGGTTCTGTTGCTAATATTTGCAACTCGAAACAGGGACTACAGAATAAGCGGACACTAGCAAAGGACGAGGTGACGATGCGCGTGGGAAACGGTTCCAAAGTCGATGTGATCGCGGTCGGCACGCTACCTCTACATCTACCTTCGGGATTAATATTAGACCTAAATAATTGTTATTTGGTGCCAGCGTTGAGCATGAACATTATATCTGGATCTTGTTTGATGCGAGACGGTTATTCATTTAAATCAGAGAATAATGGTTGTTCTATTTATATGAGTAATATCTTTTATGGTCATGCACCCTTGAAAAGTGGTCTATTCTTATTAAATCTCGATAGTAGTAATACACATATTCATAATGTTGAAGCCAAAAGATGCAGAGTTGATAATGATAGTGCAACTTATTTGTGGCACTGCCGTTTAGGTCATATCGGTGTAAAGCGCATGAAGAAACTCCATACTGATGGGCTTTTGGAACCACTTGATTATGAATCACTTGGTGTTTGCGAACCGTGCCTCATGGGCAAGATGACTAAAACACCGTTCTCCGGCACTATGGAGAGAGCAGCAGATTTATTGGAAATCATACATACCGATGTATGTGGTCCGATGAATATTGAGGCTCGTGGCGGATATCGTTATTTTCTCACCTTCACAGATGATTTAAGCAGATATGGGTATATCTACTTAATGAAACATAAGTCTGAAACATTTGAAAAGTTCAAGGAATTTCAGAGTGAAGTTGAAAATCATCGTAACAAGAAAATAAAGTTCTTACGATCTGATCGTGGAGGAGAATATTTGAGTTACGAGTTTGGTGTACATTTGAAAAATTGTGGAATAGTTTCGCAACTCACGCCACCCGGAACACCACAACGTAATGGTGTGTCCGAACGTCGTAATCGTACTTTACTAGATATGGTGCGATCTATGATGTCTCTTACTGATTTACCGCTATCATTTTGGGGTTATGCTTTAGAGACGGCCGCATTCACGTTAAATAGGGCACCATCTAAATCCGTTGAGACGACGCCTTATGAACTATGGTTTGGCAAGAAACCAAAGTTGTCGTTTCTTAAAGTTTGGGGCTGCGATGCTTATGTGAAAAAGCTTCAACCCGATAAGCTCGAACCCAAATCGGAGAAATGTGTCTTCATAGGATATCCAAAGGAAACTATTGGATACACCTTCTATCACAGATCCGAAGGCAAGACTTTTGTTGCTAAATTCGGAAACTTTCTTGAGAAGGAGTTTCTCTCGAAAGAAGTGAGTGGGAGAAAAGTAGAACTTGACGAGGTAACTATACCTACTCCATTATTGGGAAATAGTACATCACAGAAAACTGTTTCTGTGAGAACTACACCAATAAGAGAGGAAGTTAATGATGATGATCATGAAACTTTAGATCAAGATACTACTGTACCTCGTAGATCAACCAGAGCAAGATCCGCACCAGAGTGGTACGGTAATCCTGTTCTGGAAGTCATGCTACTAGATCATGATGAACCTACGAACTATGAAGAAGCGATGGTGAGCCCAGATTCCGCAAAGTGGCTTGAAGCCATGAAATCTGAGATGGGATCCATGTATGAGAACAAAGTATGGACTTTGGTTGACTTGCCCGATGATCGGCAAGCAATTGAAAATAAATGGATCTTTAAGAAAAAGACTGACGCTGATGGTAATGTTACTATCTACAAAGCTCGACTTGTCGCGAAAGGTTTTCGACAAGTTCAAGGAGTTGACTACGATGAGACTTTCTCACCCGTAGCGATGCTTAAGTCTGTCAGAATCATGTTAGCAATTGCCGCATTTTATGATTATGAAATTTGGCAAATGGATGTAAAAACCGCATTCCTGAATGGATTTCTAGAAGAAGAGTTGTATATGATGCAACCAGAAGGTTTTGTCGATCCAAAAGGAGCTAACAAAGTATGCAAACTCCAGCGATCCATCTATGGACTGGTGCAAGCATCTCGGAGTTGGAATAAACGCTTTGATAGTGTGATCAAAGCATTTGGGTTTATACAGACTTTTGGAGAAGCCTGTATTTACAAGAAAGTGAGTGGGAGCTCTGTAGCATTTCTGATATTATATGTGGATGACATATTACTCATTGGAAATGATATAGAATTTCTGGATAGCATAAAGGGATACTTGAATAAAAGTTTTTCGATGAAAGACCTTGGGGAAGCTGCTTACATATTAGGCATAAAGATCTATAGAGATAGATCAAAACGCTTAATTGGACTTTCACAAAGCACATACCTAGACAAGATTTTGAAGATGTTCAAAATGGATCAAGCAAAGAAAGGGTTCTTGCCTGTATTGCAAGGTGTGAAGTTGAGCCAGACTCAATGCCCGACCACTGCAGAAGATAGAAAGAATATGAAAGATGTTCCCTATGCTTCAGCCATAGGCTCTATCATGTATGCAATGCTGTGTACCAGACCTGATGTGTGCCTTGCCATAAGTTTAGCAGGGAGGTACCAAAGTAATCCAGGGGTGGATCACTGGACAGCGGTCAAGAACATCCTGAAATACCTGAAAAGGACTAAGGATATGTTTCTCGTATATGGAGGTGACAAAGAGCTCACCGTAAGAGGTTACGTTGATGCAAGCTTTGACACTGATCCGGACGATTCTAAATCGCAAACCGGATACGTGTTTACTTTAAACGGTGGAGCTGTCAGTTGGTGCAGTTCTAAACAAAGCGTCGTAGCGGGATCTACATGTGAAGCGGAGTACATAGCTGCTTCGGAAGCAGCGAACGAAGGAGTCTGGATGAAGGAGTTCATATCCGATCTAGGTGTCATACCTAGTGCATCGGGTCCAATGAAAATCTTCTGTGACAATACTGGTGCAATTGCCTTGGCAAAGGAATCCAGATTTCACAAAAGAACCAAACACATCAAGAGACGCTTCAACTCCATCCGGGATTTAGTCCAGGTGGGAGACATAGAGATTTGCAAGATACATACGGATCTGAATGTTGCAGACCCGTTGACTAAGCCTCTTCCACGAGCAAAACATGATCAGCACCAAGGCTCCATGGGTGTTAGAATCATTACTGTGTAATCTAGATTATTGACTCTAGTGCAAGTGGGAGACTGAAGGAAATATGCCCTAGAGGCAATAATAAAGTTATTATTTATTTCCTTGAATCATGACAAATGTTTATTATTCATGCTAGAATTGTATTAACCGGAAACATAATACATGTGTGAATACATAGACCAACAGAGTGTCACTAGTATGCCTCTACTAGACTAGCTCGTTAATCAAAGATGGTTATGTTTCCTAACCATGAACAAAGAGTTGTTATTTGATTAACGAGGTCACATCATTAGTAGAATGATCTGATTGACATGACCCATTCCATTAGCTTAGCACCCGATCGTTTAGTATGTTGCTATTGCTATCTTCATGACTTATACATGTTCCTATAACTATGAGATTATGCAACTCCCGTTTACCGGAGGAACACTTTGGGTACTACCAAACGTCACAACGTAACTGGGTGATTATAAAGGAGTACTACAGGTGTCTCCAATGGCAGATGTTGGGTTGGCGTATTTCGAGATTAGGGTTTGTCACTCCGATTGTCGGAGAGGTATCTCTGGGCCCTCTCGGTAATGCACATCACATAAGCCTTGCAAGCACTGCAACTAATATGTTAGTTGTTAGATGATGTATTACGGAACGAGTAAAGAGACTTGCCGGTAACGAGATTGAACTAGGTATTGGATACCGACGATCGAATCTCGGGCAAGTAACATACCGATGACAAAGGGAACAACGTATGTTGTTATGCGGTCTGACCGATAAAGATCTTCGTAGAATATGTGGGAGCCAATATGGGCATCCAGGTCCCGCTATTGGTTATTGACCGGAGACGTGTCTCGGTCATGTCTACATTGTTCTCGAACCGTAGGGTCCGCACGCTTAACGTTACGATGACAGTTATTATGAGTTTATGCATTTTGATGTACCGAAGGTTGTTCGGAGTCCCGGATGAGATTACGGACATGACGAGGAGTCTCGAAATGGTCGAGACGTAAAGATTGATATATTGGAAGCCTATGTTTGGACACCGGAAACGTTCCGGGTGAAATCGGGATTTTACCGGAATACCGAGAGGGTTACCGGAACCCCCCCGGGAGGTAAATGGGCCTATTGGGCCTTAGTGGAAAAGAGAAAAGAGGCAGCCCTCTAGCTGGCCGGCGCCCCCTAGAGTCCTATTAGGAATAGGACAAGGGGCCGGCCCCCCTTCTCTCTCTTTCCCCCCCGGGAGTCCTAATTGGATTAGGATTGGGGGGAAGGAGTCCTACTCCCGGTGGGAGTAGGACTCCCCTGCGCCTCCCCCTCTTGGCCGGCCAGCCCCCCCTCTTCCAACATATAAATACAGGGGCAGGGGACACCCCAAGACACACAAGTTGATCCTTGAGATCGTTCCTTAGCCGTGTGCGGTGCCCCCTGCCACCAAATTCCACCTCGATCATACCGTTACAGTGCTTAGGCGAAGCCCTGCGTCGGTAGTACATCAAGATCGTCACCACGCCGTCGTGCTGACGGAACTCTTCCTCGACGCTTTGCTGGATCGGAGCCCGAGGAACGTCATCGAGCTGAACGTGTGCTAAGAACTCGGAGGTGCCGGAGTAACGGTACTTGGATCGGTTGGATCGGGAAGAAGACGTACGACTACTTCCTCTACGTTGTGTGATCGCTTCCGCAGTCGGTCTGCGTTGGTACGTAGACAACACTCTCCCCTCTCGTTGCTGTGCATCACCATGATCTTGCGTGTGCGTAGGAAAATTTTTGAAATTACTGCGTTCCCCTACATATTTACCATATGATCAACACTCGATGAGTTCTGGGTTTGATCATGTTATGCTTGTGAGAGAGGTTATAGTCAACGGGTCTGTACCTTTCAGATCCGTGTGTGCTTTACAAATCTCTATGTCATCTCCTAGATGTAGCTACCACGTTCTATTTGGAGCTATTCCAAATAACTGTTCTACTATACGAATCCAGTTTACTACTCAGAATAATCTGGATTAGTGTCAAAGTTTGCATCGGCGTAACCCTTTACGACGAACTCTTTTACCACCTCCATAATCGAGAAAATTCCTTAGTCCACTAGTTACTAAGGATAACTTTGACCGCTGTCCTGTGATCCATTCTTGGATCACTCTTGTACCCCTTGACTGACTCATGGCAAGGCACACTTCAGGTGCGGTACACAGCATATCATACTATGGAGCCTATGTCTAAGCATAGGGGACGACCTTTGTCCTTTCTTCTCTGTTCTGCCGTGGTCGAGCTTTAAGTCTTAACTTCGTACCTTACAACTCAGGCAAGAACTCCTTCTTTGACTGATCCATCTTGAACACCTTCAAGATCATGTCAAGGTATGTGCTCATTTGAATGTACCATTAAGCGTTTTGATCTATCCATATAGATCTTGATGCTCAATGTTCAAGTAGCTTAATCCAGGCTTTCCATTGAAAAACACTTTCCAAATAACCCTATATGCTTTCCAGAAATTCTACGTCATTTCTGATCAACAACATGTCAACAACATATATTCATCAGAAATTCTATAGTGCTCCCACTCACTTATTTGGAAATACAAGTTTCTTATAAACTTTGTATAAACCCAAAATCTTTGATCATCATCAAAGCATACATTCCAACTCCGAGATGCTTACTCCAGTCCTTAGAAGGATTGCTGGAGCTTTGCATACTTATTAGCATATTTCAGGATTGACAAAACCTTCCGATTGTATCATATACAACCTTTCCTCAAGAATATCGTCGAGAAAACAATGTTTTGACATCCTATCTGCAAGATTTCATAAATAATGTAGTAATCGCTAATATAATTCCAACAGACTCTTAGCATCGCTACGAGTGAGAAAGTCTCATCGTAGTCAACTCCTTGAACTTGTCGGAAAACATCTTAACGACAAGTCGAGCTTTCTTAATGGTGATACTCACCATCATTGTCCGTCTTCCTCTTAAAATCCATCTGTACTCAACAGCCTTACGACCATCGAGCCGTTCTGCCAAAGTCTACACTTTGTTTTCATACATGGATCCTCTCTCGGATTTTATGGCCTCGAGCCATTTATCGGAATCCGGGCCCACCATCGCTTCTCCATAGCTTGTAGGTTCATTGTTGTCTAGCAACATGACTTCCAAGACAGGATTACGTACCACTCTGAAGTAGTACGCATCCTTGTCATCCTACGATGTTTGGTAGTGACTCGATCTAAAGTTTCATGATCACTATCATAAGCTTCCACTTCAATTGGTGTAGGTGCCACAGGAACAACTTCCTGTGCCCTGCCACACACTAGTTGAAGAGACGGTTCGATAACCTCATCAAGTCTCCACCATCCTCCCACTCAATTCTTTCGAGAGAAACTTTTCCTCGAGAAAGGACCTGATTCTAGAAACAATCATTTATTGCTTTCGAATCTGAGACAGGAGGTATACCCAACTGTTTTGGGTGTCCTATGAAGATGTATTTATCCGCTTTGGGTTCGAGCTTATCGGCCTGAAACTTTTTTACATAAGCGTCGCAGCCCCAAACTTTTAAGAAATAACAGCTTAGGTTTCTCTAAACCATAGTTCATACGGTGTCATCTCATCGGAATTACGTGGTGCCCTCTTTAAAGTGAATGTGGTTGTCTCTAATGCCTAACCCATAAACTATCGTGGTAATTCGATAAGAGACATCATGGTATGCATCATATCCAATAGGGTGCAGTTATGATGTTCGGACACACCATCACACTATGGTGTTCCAGGCTGTATTAGTTGTGAAACAATTTCCACAATGTCTTAATTCTGTGCCAAACTCGTAATTAAGATATTCATCTCTATGATCATATCATAGATCTTTTATCCTCTTGTCACGATGATCTTTCAACTTCACCCTGAAATTACTTGAACCTTTCAATAATTCAGACTCGTGATTCATCAAGTAAATATACTCAACATCTACTCAAATCATCTGTGAAGTAAGAACATAACGATATCCACTACATGCCTCAGCACTCATTGGACTGCACACATCAAAATATATTACTTCCAACAAGTTGCTTTCTAGTTCCATTTTACTGAAAAACGAGGCTTTCAGTCATCTTGCCCATGTGGTATGATTTGCATGTCTCAAGTGATTCAAAATCAAGTGAGTCCAAACGGTCCATTTGCATGGAGTTTCTTCATGCATATACACCAATAGACATGGTTCGCATGTCTCAAACTTTTCAAAACGAGTGAGCCCAAAGATCCATCAACATGGAGCTTCTTCATGCGTTTTATACCGATATGACTTATGTGGCAGTGCTACAAGTAGGTGGTACTATCATTACTATCTTATATCTTTTGGCATGAACATGTGTATCACTACGATCGAGATTCAATAAACCATTCATTTTAGGTGTAAGACCATTGAAGGTATTATTAAATAAACAGAGTAACCATTATTCTCCTTAAATGAATAACCGTATTGCGATAGTCATAATCCAATCATGTCTATGCTCAACGCAAACACCAAATAACAATTATTCAGGTTTAACACCAATTTCGATGGTAGAGGGAGCGTGCGATGCTTGATCATATCAACATTGGAAACACTTCCAACACATATCGTCAGCTCATCTTTAGCTAGTCTCCGTTTATTCCGTAGCTTTTATTTCGAGTTACTAACACTTAGCAACCGAACCGGTATCTAATACCCTGGTGCTACTAGGAGTACTAGTAAAGTACACATTAACACAATGTATATCCAATATACTTCTATCAACCTTGCCAGCCTTGTAATCTACCAAGTATCTAGGGTAATACTGCTCCAGTGGCTATTGCCCTTATTACAGAAGCACTTAGTCTCGGGTTTGGGTTTAACCTTGGGTTTCTTCACTAGAGCAGCAGCTGAATTGCCGTTTCATGAAGTATCCCTTCTTTCCCTTGCCCTTCTTGAAACTAGTGGTTTCACCAACCATCAACAATTGATGCTCATTCTTGATTTCTATTTTTGTGGTGTCAAACATCGCGAATATCTCAAGGATCATCATATATGTCCCTGATATATTATAGTTCATCACGAAGCTCTACTAGCTTGGTGGTAATGACTTCGGAGAAACATCACTATCTTATCTGGAAGATCAACTCCCACTCGACTCAAATGATTGTTGTACTCAGACAATCTGAGCACAAGCTCAACAATTGAGCTTTTCTCCCTTAGTTTGCAGGCTAAGAAAATCGTCGGAGGTCTTATACCTCTTGACGTGGGCACAACCTGAAATCCCAATTTCAGCCCTCGAAACATCTCATATGTTTCGTGACGTTTCAAAAACCGTCTTCGGTGCCTCAACTCTAAACCGTTTAACTGAACTATCATGTAGTTATCAAAACGTGTATGTCAGATGTTCGCAACATCCACAGACAATGTTTGAGGTTCAGCACACTGAGCGGTGCATTAAGGACATAAGCCTTCTAAGAAGCAATGAGGACAATCCTCAGTTTACGGACCTAGTCCGCATAATTGCTACTATCAACTTTCAACTAATTTTTCTCTAGGAACATATCTAAACAATAGAACTAAAGCGCGAGCTACGACATAATTTGCAAAATCCTTTTGACTATGTTCAGGATAATTAAGTTCATCTTATGAACTCCCACTCAGATAGACATCCCTCTAGTCATCTAAGTGATTACATGATCCGAGTCAACTAGGCCGTGTCCGATCATCACGTGAAACGGACTAGTCAACATCGGTGAACATCTTCATGTTGATCGTATCTACCATACGACTCATGCTCGACCTTTCGGTCTTCTGTGTTCCAAGGCCATGTCTGTACACATGCGAGGCTCGTCAAGTCAACCTAAGTGTTTGCATGTGTAAATCTGTCTTACACCCGTTGTCTGACCCGAGCATCCAGTTAAATGATGAAGATTTTCCATGGCTACGGCGCAAAGGGACACACGCGAAGAAAAAGTTTCACACCCAAAGATCTGGGATGTGATCGGCTTCACTATCATCACTTTCTTCTATGTTTCACACCCAGGAGGGAATCTTTCTAATAGTTAGGGTAGTTATGTGTTTTGGCATTTGAAACGCGAAGAAATTTTATGTGCAAACAAATTCTTTCATGCATTTACTGATTTTTTCAGCTAAATGCCCCTGAAATTGAAAAGCATTTCAAATGAACTCAGAAAAGGTTGAAAGTTGGCATGGTATCATAATTTCACCCACATAGCATGTGCAAAAAAGTAGAGAGGGTTACCGCAAAAAATGGATGCACTTCATGTACAAAATGAACAATCTCTTTCGAAGTATCAGGGTTTCGGACGAAAACTCATCCGTTACAAAGGCATTTCATTTTTTAAATAACCTAGCGGGATTTTTGCTCGACCAGGTCATAGATCCCAAAGGAGAATACTATTACCTGCTACCATCCCCATGAACCACTTTCAATTGTCATCGTGCTCCGAAGGGACCAATTAGGCTAATGCCACTGGCTCCGAAGGCACCAATTAGGAGAAATTGTATATAGCTAGCTAATATATATATATATATATATATATATATATATATATATATATATATATGTGTGTGTGTGTGTGTGTGTGTGTGTGTGTGTGTGAATTAATTAATGGTGGTTGTGAGACATTCGATGATATATATGATCGGTTCTACTAGAAATTCTATTTATATATATGCATAACATGTACAATATGTAGTATCGTAAAATACCAGCAAACGAAAAAGAATTAAATGGAAAACACAAAATTAAATGAAAAAGAAATCATAAACCCAAAACCCCCCAACCTTTTAATATCGGGTGGTGTCACCAATCGGTACTAAAGGGCTCCCTGCCCCCGGAGCTGGCTCGTGCCACGTGGTTGCCCTTTAGCACCGGTTCGTGCTGAACCGGTACTAAAGGGAGGGGGGCTTTAGTACCCACACTTTAGTGCTGGTTACCGAACCGGCACTAAAGGGCCTTACGAACCGGTGCTATAGCCCGGTTCTGCACTAGTGCCGCCACCCACGCAAGCCGTCGGATGTCACCAATAGCCATGGTCTCCAAGACGACGCCTCCAAGGAGGTAGCGACGAACCTGACGCCATCATCATCCGATCTAGCAAAACAAGATCTTGGGCTTTTGCCCGAAGACACTCTCGAAGGATTTGGATGAACTGAACTCCTCATCAACGCCTTCAAGAAGGTGAACAACACCAAAGATGGCGTCGCCGTCACCGGCATCAACAACAGTTTTTGCAAGGATTTCTCCAGGAGCCAATCACGACCAAATCGCCTGAGATCCAAGACCTGGCACACCTAAGGCCGCCGACGCTGGCCACGAGAGGGGAGCAGAGCACCCCCAACTTACCACGAAAAGGAGCAGAGCCCGTTGCCGTGGATCCACCTCCCATTCCCCCGTACAAGCAAGACTGGCCAGAACAAGAAGCTTGCCATAAGGACCAGCACGGCACAGTCACGAACGAGGGAAGGGATGCAGGAGAAACGCCGCCGCCCGCCAGATCTGGAGCAACACGGAGCAGCAGGGCCAGCACCGGCCGGGCACGGCGCGTCACCCGGCCAGCCGCGCGCGCCCCAGCCTCCACACCAGCGCCGCCAGCCACGGGACGCCCACGCGCCCGAGGCACCGCCCAAATCCACCCACTCGCAGCTCCGCGCCCGCGCGCGTAGCCCCCCGACGCCGCCGCTGAAGCCGGAAGCCGCCGGGACTAGGCCCCTCTCACAGATCGACGCGCCGGCCAACAAGTGACCCCCGCCGTGCCCGAGAGCCGCCCGTTGACGCGACGAGGATCCCTGCCGCTGCCGTCAGCCGCGCGGCTTTGCCTCACGACGTCCTCCGGCAGCGGCAGAGAGAGGATGGATGGGCGGCGGCGGCGGCGCTAGCTAGGGTTGGGGGGGCCGCCCGAGTCGCCCGCACGGGGAGCGACGCGGGCGTGGGCTCTTCTCCTTCAGTTCTAGTTTCAACCAAGCTCTTTGATCTTTTTTTTTGCAAGGTAATACGTTTCTCATTCATAAAATAAAGATCAGGTTACAAGACACGTAAACACCGACATTACAGTACTGAAAGGATAGGATAATCCTACGCAAAAAAACCAGCGCCTGTCCCTCTCCTTCGGCACCACCGAAGCGACCACCAAGAGAGAGAAGACAGATCACCTCTTCACCCGAGCTCGACGCGGCTCCATCGCTGATCTGCAGCTTTACGAACCTCCAAAGTAGTTTGCCAAAAGCAAAACCATTGCCGTTGAAAGAATCAAACCGGGACAACGTGTCCCCGGATACGCCATCGAACTCCAGACCTGACATCCCCGCACGACTACAACGTCGGAGGAGAAAACCAGAACTGTCAGCCTCCAACCACACACCCAGCACAGGATGCACCATCTTCCAGCTGTCAACTGCGCAGGCCACCGTCTGCGCGTACTCCCGGACGATAAAACCTCCCTGCTCCACCATGACGTCAGAGATAACGCCACAGCAACGGGGACAGAGCAGAAGGAGAGACACACCTGATGGAGTCGCCACCGCCGCCTCGCCGACACCATCCATGAACCCTAACTTCGCCGATCTGAAGGATCGGCAAACACACGATGCCATCAACTCCGAGACGCCGCCATGAAGGACATCGCCGGTGTGGGAGTGGAGCTGAGGCAGATTTATTCGTCTGGACGCCGCACCCACCACCCCAATGACGCACCACGACATACAAAATCAAAACCTAACTACAGAGCGGAGGAACGGGGTCCCCCCTCCCTCCCGCCGCCGAAGCAGCAGACGGAGGGAGAGAGGACCAGCGATCCCGCCGGTGAAGATCGGTGGTAGGCTGGTCGCCTGCCTCGTCGCCTGGCGGCGGCTAGGTCAGGTGATTTAATTTTCTCTCCTTTAACCAAGCTCTTTGATCGGAGAGTGAGATTCAAGGAAGAAGCAGTTGTACACAGGAGGTCATGTACATACGTAGTCCGGTTAATTAGGACTTAATTTGTCAAGTAGTACATGCATGGTTCGGTTAGGAAAGTGTCAAGAGTCCATGATATATTAGTTCAGTTTTGCTAGCTCATCAGGTTGCTTCCGGCTTGAAGTAGCACTTGTCCAAGTATACGTACGCGCGTGTAGGTCTATGTTTCATAGTCGGAGTAGGATTGAGGTGGTCGTGAGTCTTGGTTGCCGGATGTGTATATCTATATATAAATACACGGGTTTCCAAGAGTAAATTCTCTAGCTGGAAAGATCTGAAACACCATCGTGGAGATCCAAGCTAGCGCCGGCCGGAAAGATCCGAGGACCAGACGGACAAGATAATGGACTACCCATCCAAAATCAAACCAACCTCGAAATCCAGCGCTGCTGCCAGGGGCGACGACGTGGATTTCATCTTGCAAGACATGGAGAAGTTGGGCCATCGGATGCTATCCATGTTACATTCCCTGAAAACATCCAACGGCCACATATTTGCTCCCTCCATATGCTCCTACCAGGCCAGGGAGCTCTGTTGCACCACGTCCAGGTTAGACAGGGTCATCTCCAAGGAATTCCCCATTGATCAGCAGGACCATGAGCGCGACCCACGGCTTGTGGAGGAGGAGGAGGAGGAGAGATTTCTAAATATTTTCAACAAGTACTATGAGTTTCCTGAGCATTACGAGAAGGAGCTGGCGCGGCTAGTTGTTGCACAAGAAGAGGATGCGCAGGAGGAGTATCCCGAGGAGGTTGGGATGACGTTCGACGAGCTCGTGAAGAAGGAGGAGGAGGAGCAGGCGCACCTGGATAAATCCTCAATGGAGTACCTCATAAAGAGGATGGAATCCGAGCAGATAGACTTGGCCTATGAACGCAGATTCTGGGAAGATTCATGGGGCAGCAAGACCGGAAGGTGCGGTGACTTCGGAGATACAAGTAAGTCAACATACATACATACATACATGTTTCTCCTTGTGTAAGTCAAGGGAATGGCAGAAATGTTTAATTTGCTTACTTTATTTACTTATTCATATTAGAATCCTGATAGTAAACACTTGTCTTTGCTGCTGCTGCCACATTGAGTCCTATGTACTTTACACACTACACACCCGGTGTCATCCCATCCCCAGCTGCCGTCGCCGCTAGCACCTTGCAGGTCTACTCCATCAAAATAACGGTTCCTAAAGACTTCAACTGGCCACTCAAAGTGTACGGCACGGTCGCTGCTCGAGACACTGTGGATCGCAACCTTAACATTCTCTTCTCTCGATCAAGGTCTAAGTACCAAGAACTCACCCAAGAAGTATGTACTCTGTTCAGTTTTCTCGTCATTCTCCTTTGTTTCTTGTTCCTACATTTGTAGTCCATTACGATTAAGTATTTTTGTTTCTTTAACGAGAAGCATTCTTTTAGTATAATGATGATATGATGCTTGCAGGATTGTTCTTTATGCTTGACTGGTCCGTCTCGTGCGATTGTTGCTATGGACCCTGTTGACTTTGAAGTTGCACTCACGGTTGAGGGGGTGGACAAATATAGCGTGTCGATCACCCTTGACCACCGCGTTGAAGATGGCACCACTTTCTCGCTCTCCAGTGACCGTTGTGTCGCAGAGTTCAACATTCAGCAGCTTGATAGATCGCTCCAGGCTACTATCTTGGGTGTACGCGTGACAAAAGGACGGTGGCCTTTCAAATGTGGATGCCGAGTTGTCTGCTCGTGGTCTCCCTTGGCTGCAACGGAGGATATTCGTACCACTTACAGGCAAGTTGTGTTGCTTGACCACTGTGGTAAAGGAATGCCTATAGGATCAGATGACTACCTTCCTCTCTCCAGGAAAGTGATTTCAGTGGAATCACATGGAACACTAAGAGTGGCCATCGAAGCATATGGGAAGTCTCGACACTGGATTGCTCGAAAGGCTCACATTGACTTCGATGTTCAACACTGCCAAATAAGCATGCGCGAGTGTTCAATTGGGGATGCCACAGTGGAGGTTGCCGTAGCCTGGTCGTTGCTTGTCAATGAAAAGGCAGACCTCTTCCTCGGTTGATTGCGCAGCCATGTAGTAAGATGGCTATGTAAGATGTCAAAACTAACTGTTGTGTATCGTCTAGTCTAGGATGTGTTAGTCATATAATTATCTACTACTCATCAACTTGGTACTGACTACAACAACTTGTATGCTGTGAATCATTGTGCTCTGAGTCACTGATCTGATCGATTGTTTTTCTTCCATTTTACTACTATTATTACTATACAAAATCATTATATGTCAGCTTCTTCTGGCAAGGGTGGTGTGGAAATCTCTTTTCTATTATGGTGTATGTTTTGTGAAATGACATCTATTATTTTCAGACATAAAATTGACAAGTACCCCTCTTTGTGCAAGTCTTATGTATGTTTGACCAAGATTATAGATAAAATTGTATTTCACTACCAATCGGACGTCATATTTTTTATCAAGAAATTTTACCTCTCTCGCATTTGATCGAACATGTTGTCGATGCCGGTGGAGTTGAAGGGACCATGGGGTACATGGGCCACCGGACTGGGTGGAGGGGGCGCCCGTCCTCGAGTCGTCGTTGCCTTGCCCTTCCTCGGCCCCTTTGGCTTGATTTCGCCCGTCTGCAGGAGGGGTTGGAGGAAGCACCCGTCCTCGGGCCGGCACCCAAGATGGTACCACCGTGCGCGGAAGGGAGCGTGGCGCCCATGGTTGGAAGGGTCCTTACTCCATGGAGGACGTGGTTGCCTTGTCATTCCGTTTCACCCCGGCGGTGGAAGGGATTGGCGCGGTGGCAAGGAAGTTGGCAGTGGGAGACGCGGAAGGTTGAGGCAGCATCAATGGGTTCAGTGAGGCATGAAAACCAATGGGCGATGGCTACGGGTGGTCAACGCCATCATGGCGCGGCGGCGGGGAGAAAGGAGTTTTTTTGAACGATAACAGGAGAGTTGTTATATTCATTGTAAGAAGAAGACGGTACGAGGACCCGAACTGCTCGGTTTATAGAGGGAAACCGTGAAGGAAATATGCCCTAGAGGCAATAATAAAGTTATTATTTATTTCTTTATATCATGATAAATGTTTATTATTCATGCTAGAATTGTATTAACCGGAAACATAATACATGTGTGAATACATAGACAAACAGAGTGTCACTAGTATGCCTCTACTTGACTAGCTCGTTAATCAAAGATGGTTATGTTTCCTAACCATGGACAAAAGAGTTGTTATTTGATTAACGAGGTCACATCATTAGTTGAATGATCTGATTGACATGACCCATTACATTAGCTTAGCACACGATCGTTTAGTATGTTGCTATTGCTTTCTTCATGACTTATACATGTTCCTATGACTATGAGATTATGCAACTCCCGTTTGCCGGAGGAACACTTTGGGTGCTACCAAACGTCACAACGTAACTGGGTGATTATAAAGGAGTACTACAGGTGTCTCCAAAGGTAGATGTTGGGTTGGCGTATTTCGAGATTAGGATTTGTCACTCCGATTGTCGGAGAGGTATCTCTGGGCCCTCTCGGTAATACACATCACTTAAGCCTTGCAAGCATTGCAACTAATGAGTTAGTTGCGGGATGATGTATTACGGAACGAGTAAAGAGACTTGCCAGTAACGAGATTGAACTAGGTATTGGATACCGACGATCGAATCTCGGGCAAGTAACATACCGATGACAAAGGGAACAACATATCTTGTTATGCGGTCTGACCGATAAAGATCTTCGTAGAATATGTAGGAGCCAATATGGGCATCCAGGTCCCGCTATTGGTTATTGACCGGAGACGTGTCTCGGTCATGTCTACATTGTTCTCGAACCGTAGGGTCCGCACGCTTAAGGTTTCGATGACAGTTGTATTATGAGTTTATGAGTTTTGATGTACCGAAGGAGTTCGGAGTCCCGGATGAGATCGGGGACATGACGAGGAGTCTCGAAATGGTCGAGACATAAAGATCGATATATTGGACGACTATATTCGGACATCGGAAAGGTTCCGAGTGATTCGGGTATTTTTCGGAGTACCGGGTAGTTACGGGAGAAGTAATGGGCCTTGATGGGCTTTAGTGGGAAGAGGAAAAGGCTGCTGCGCCCCCCTCCCCTTTGGTCCGAATTGGACTAGGGAAAAGGGGGCCGGCCACCTCTCCTTCTCCTCCTATTCCTTCTCCCTTCCTCCCCTCTTGATGGACTCCTACTAGGACTTGGAGTCCTAGTAGGACTCCCATCCTGGCCGCACCTTATGCCTTGGCCGGCCTCCTCCTCCTTCATCCTTTATATACAGGGGCAAGGGGCACCCCATAGACACAAGTTGATCCTTGAGATCGTTCCTTAGCCGTGTGCGGTGCCCCCTGCCACCAAATTCCACCTCGATCATACCGTTGTAGTGCTTAGGCGAAGCCCTGCGTCGGTAGTACATCAAGATCGTCACCACGCCGTCGTGCTGACGGAACTCCTCCCCGAAGCTTTGCTGGATCGGAGCCCGGGGATCGTCATCGAGCTGTACGTGTGCTAAGAACTCGGAGGTGCCGGAGTAACGGTGCTTGGATCGGTCGGATCGGGAAGAAGACGTACGACTACTTCCTCTACATTGTGTGATTGCTTCCGCAGTCGGTCTGCGTTGGTACGTAGACAACACTCTCCCCTCTCGTTGCTATGCATCACCATGATCTTGCGTGTGCGTAGGAAATTTTTTGAAATTACTACGTTCCCCAACAGTGGTATCAGAACCTAGGTTTTATGGTTTGATGTTATATGCACGAGTAGAACACAAGTGAGTTGTGGGTGATATAAGTCATACTGCCTACCAGCATGTCATACTTTGGTTCGGCGGTATTGTTGGATGAAGCGGCCCGGACCGACATTACGCGTACGCTTACGCGAGACCGGTTTCCCCGACGTGCTTTGCACATAGGTGACTTGCGGGTGACTGTTTCTCCAAGTTTAGTTGAACCGAGTGTGGCTACGCCCGGTCCTTGCGAAGGTTAAAACGGAGTCTATTTGACAAACTATCGTTGTGGTTTTGATGCGTAGGTGAGATTGGTTCTTGCTTAAGCCCGTAGCAGCCACGTAAAACTTGCAACAACAAAGTAGAGGACGTCTAACTTGTTTTTGCAGGGCATGTTGTGATATGATATGGTCAAGACGTGATGAGATATAAGTTGTTGTATGAGATGATCATGTTTTGTTGAAGTTATCGGCAACTGGCAAAAGCCTTATGGTTGTCTCTTTATTGCATAAGATGCAAGCGCCAAATAATTGCTTTACTTTATCGCTATGCGATAGCAATAGTTGCAAGAGCAATAGTTGGCGAGACGACCGTGTGACGACACATTGATATAGATCAAGATGATGGAGATCATGGTGTCATGCCGGTGATGACAGAGATCATGACAGTACTTTGGAGATGGAGATCAAAGAAGCAAGATGATGATGGCCATATCATGTCACATATTTTGATTGCATATGATGTTTATCTTTTATACATCTTATTTTTGCTTTGATTGACGGTAGCATTATAAGATGATCTCTCACTAAATTATCAAGAAGTGTTCTCCCTGAGTATGCACCGTTGCGAAAGTTCTTCGTGCCGAGACACCACGTGATGATCGGGTGTGATAGGTTCTACGTTCAAATACAACGGGTGCAAAACAGTTGCACACGCGGAATACTCAGGTTATACTTGACGAGCCAAGCATATACAGATATGGCCTCGGAACACAGAGACCGAAAGGTCGAGCGTGAATCATATAGTAGATATGATCAACATAACGATGTTCACCATTGAAAACTACTCCATCTCACATGATGATCGGTTATGGTTTAGTTGATTTGGATCACGTGATCACTTAGAGGATTAGAGGGATATCTATCTAAGTGGGAGTTCTTAAGTAATATGATTAATTGAACTTAAATTTATCATGAACTTAGTCCTGGTAGTATTTTGCAAATTATGTTATAGATCAATAGCTCGCGTTGTTGCTTCCCTGTGTTTATTTTGATATGTTCCTAGAGAAAATTATGTTGAAAGATGTTAGTAGCAATGATGCGGATTGGATCCGTGATCTGAGGTTTATCCTCATTGCTGCACAGAAGAATTATGTCCTTGATGCACCGCTAGGTGACAGACCTATTGCAGGAGCAGATGCAGACGTTATGAACGTTTGGCTGGCTCAATATGATGACTACTTGATAGTTTAGTGCACCATGCTTAATGGCTTAGAATCGGGACTTCAAAGACGTTTTGAACGTCATGGACCATATGAGATGTTCCAGGAGTTGAAGTTAATATTTCAAGCAAATACCCGAGTTGAGAGATATGAAGTCTCCAACAAGTTCTATAGCTAAAAGATGGAGGAGAATCGCTCAACTAGTGAGCATGTGCTCAGATTGTCTGGGTACTACAATCGCTTGAATCAAGTGGGAGTTAATCTTCCAGATAAGATAGTGATTGACAGAATTCTCTAGTCACCATCACCAAGTTAGCAGAACTTCGTGATGAACTATAATATGCAAGGGATAACGGAAACAACTCCCAAGCTCTTCGTGATGCTGAAATCAACGAAGGTAGAAATCAAGAAAAACATCAAGTGTTGATGGTTGACAAGACCACTAGTTTCAAGAAAAGGGCAGAGGGAAGTAGGGGAACTTCAAGAAGAACGGCAAGCAAGTTGCTGCTCAAGTGAAGAAGCCCAAGTCTGATCCTAAGCCTGAGAATAAGTGCTTCTACTGCAAAGGGACTGGTCACTGGAAGAGGAACTACCCCAAGTGATTGGCGGATAAGAAGGATGGCAAAGTGAACATAAGTATATTTGATATACATGTTATTGATGTGTACTTTACTAGTGTTTATAGCAACCCCTTAGTATTTGATGCTAGTTCAGTTGCTAAGAGTAGTAACTCGAAACGGGAGTTGCAGAATGAACAGAGACTAGTTAAGGGTGAAGTGACAATGTGTGTTGGAAGTGGTTCCAAGATTGATATGATCATCATCGCACACTCCCTATACTTTTGGGATTAGTGTTGAACCTAAATAAGTGTTATTTGGTGTTTGCGTTGAGCATGAATATGATTTGATCATGTTTATTATAATACAGTTATTCATTTAAGTAAAAGAATAAATTGTTGTTCTGTTTACATGAATAAAACCTTATATGGTTACACACCCAATGAAAATAGTTCAGTGGATCTCGATCTTAATAATACACATATTCATAATATTGAAACCAAAAGATGCGAAGTTAATAATGATAGTGCAACTTATTTGTGGCACTGCCGTTTAGGTCATATTGGTGTAAAGCGCATGAAGAAACTCCATGCTGATGGGATTTTGGAATCACTTGATTATGAATCACTTGATGCTTGCAAACCATGCCTTATGGGCAAGATGACTAAACGCCGTTCTCCAGAACAATGAAGCAAGCAACTGATTTATTGAAAATCATACATACTGATGTATGTGGTCCGATGAATATTAAGGCTTGCAGCAGGTATCATTATTTTCTGACCTTCACAGATGATTTGAGCAGATATGGGGATATCTACTTGATGAAACATAAGTCTGAAACAGTTGAACAGTTCAAAGAATTTCAGAGTGAAGTGGAAAAACCATCGTGACAAGAAAATAAAAGTTTCTACGATATGATCGCAGAGGTAAAATGTTTGAGTTACGAGTTTGGTCTTCAGTTAAAACAATGTGAAATAGTTTCACTACTCACGCCACCTGGAACACCACAACATAATGGTGTGTCCGAACGTCATAACCGTACTTTATTGGATATAGTGCAATCTATGATGTTTCTTACCAATTTACCACTATCGTTTTGGGGTTATGCATTAGAGACAGCTACATTCACGTTAAATAGGGCACCATCTAAATCCGTTGAGACGACACCGTGTGAACTACGGTTTGGCAAGAAACCTAAGCTGTCGTTTCTTAAAGTTTGGGGTTGCGATGCTTATATGAAAAAGTTTCATCCTGATAAGCTCAAACTCAAATTGGAGAAGTGCGTCTTCATAGGATATCCAAAGGAAACTATTGGATACACCTTCTATCACAGATCCGAAGGCAAGACTTTTGTTGCTAAAATTCGGAAACTTTCTGGAGAAGGAGTTTCTCTCGAAAGAAGTGAGTGGGAGGAAAGTAGAACTTGACGAGGTAACTGTACCTGCTCCCTTATTGGAAAGTAGTACATCACAGAAAACTGTTTCTGTGACACCTACACCAGTTAGTGAGGAAGCTAATGATGATGATCATGAAACTTCAGAACAAGATACTACTGAACCTCGTAGATCAACCAGAGTAAGATCCGCGCCAGAGTGGTACGGTAATCCTTTTCTGGAAGTCATGCTACTAGATCATGATGAACCTACGAACTATGAGGAAGCGATGATGAGCCCAGATTCCGCGAAATGGTTTGAGGCCATGAAATCTGAGATATGATCCATGTATGAGAACAAAGTATGGACTTTGATGGATTTGCCTGATGATCGGCAAACCATAGAAAATAAATGGATCTTCAAGAGGAAGACGGACGCTGATAGTAGTGTTACTATCTACAAAGCTAGAATTGTCGAAAAAGGTTTTCGACAAGTTCAAGGTGTTGACTACGATGAGTTTTTCTCACTCGTATCTATGCTTAAGTCTGTCCGAATCATGTTGGCAATTGCCGCATTTTATGAATATCTGACAAATGGATAAACAAAACTGCATTCCTTAAAGGATTTATTAAAGAAGAGTTGTATATGATGCAACGAGAAGGTGTTGTCAATCCGAAAGGTGCTAACAAAATGTGCAAGCTCCAGCGATCCATCTGTGGATTGGTGCAAGCATCTCGGAGTTGGAATATACGCTTTGATAAGTTGATCAAAGCATATAGTTTTATACAGACTTGCGATGAAGCCTGTATTTACAAGAAAGTGAGTGGGAGCACTACAGCATTTCTGATAAGTATATGTGAATGACATATTGTTGACCAGAAATAATGTAGAATTATTCTGTAAAGCATAAATGAGTGTTTGAAAGGAGTTTTTTCAAAGAAAGACTTCGGTAAAGCTGCTTACATATTGAGCTTCAAGATCTATAGAGATAGATCAAGACGCTTGATAAGTTTTTCAATAAGTACATACCTTGACAAAATTTTGAAGTAGTTCAAAACGGAACAGTCGAAGAAAAAGTTTCTTGCCTATGTTACAAGGTGTGAAGTTGAGTAAAGACTCAAAGCCCGACCACGGCAGAAGATAGAAAGAGAATGAAAGTCATTCCCTATGCCTCATTCATAGGTTCTATAAAGTATGCCATGCTGTGTACCAGATCTATTGTATACCCTGCACTGATTTGGCAAGGGAGTACAATAGTGATCTAGGAGTAGATCATTGGACAGCGGTCAGAATTATCCTTAGTGAAATAAGGATGTGTTTCTCGATTATGGACGTGACAAAAAGGTTCGTCGTAAAGGGTTACGTTGATGCAAGTTTTTGACACTGATCCAGATGAATCTAAAGTCACAATCTGGATACATATTGAAAGTGGGAGCAATTAGGTAGAGTAGCTCCGTGCAGAGCATTATAGACAAAGAATTTTGCAAAATACTTACGGATCTGAATGTGACAGACCCGTTGACTAAAATTATCTCACAAGCAAAAACATGATCACACCTTAGTACTCTTTGGGTGTTAATCACATAGAGATGTGAACTAGATTACTGACTCTAGTAAACCCTTTAAGTGTTGGTCACATGACGATGTGAACTATGGGTGTTAATCACATGGTGATGTGAACTATTGCTGCTAAATCACATGGCGATGTGAACTAGATTATTGACTCTAGTGCAAGTGGGAGACTGAAGGAAATATGCCCTAGAGGCAATAATAAAGTTATTATTTATTTCCTTATATCATGATAAATGTTTATTATTCATGCTAGAATTGTATTAACCGGAAACATAATACATGTGTGAATACATAGACAAACAGAGTGTCACTAGTATGCCTCTACTTGACTAGCTCGTTAATCAAAGATGGTTATGTTTCCTAACCATGGACAAAAGAGTTGTTATTTGATTAACAAGGTCACATCATTAGTTGAATGATCTGATTGACATGACCCATTCCATTAGCTTAGCACACGATCGTTTAGTATATTGCTATTGCTTTCTTCATGACTTATACATGTTCCTATGACTATGAGATTATGCAACTCCCGTTTGCCGGAGGAACACTTTGGGTGCTACCAAACGTCACAACGTAACTGGGTGATTATAAAGGAGTACTACAGGTGTCTCCAAAGGTAGATATTGGGTTGGCGTATTTTGAGATTAGGATTTGTCACTCCGATTGTCGGAGAGGTATCTCTGGGCCCTCTCGGTAATACACATCACTTAAGCCTTGCAAGCATTGCAACTAATGAGTTAGTTGCGGGATGATGTATTACGGAACGAGTAAAGAGACTTTCCAGTAACGAGATTGAACTAGGTATTGGATACCGACGATCGAATCTCGGACAAGTAACATACCGATGACAAAGGGAACAACGTATGTTGTTATGCGGTCTGACCGATAAAGATCTTCGTAGAATATGTAGGAGCCAATATGGGCATCCAGGTCCTGCTATTGGTTATTGACCGAAGACGTGTCTCGGTCATGTCTACATTGTTCTCGAACCGTAGGGTCCGCACGCTTAAGGTTTCAATGACAATTGTATTATGAGTTTATGAGTTTTGATGTACCGAAGGAGTTCGGAGTCCCGGATGAGATCGGGGACATGACGAGGAGTCTCGAAATGGTCGAGACGTAAAGATCGATATATTGGACGACTATATTCGGACATCGGAAAGGTTCCGAGTGATTCGGGTATTTTTTCGGAGTACCGGGTAGTTACGGGAGAAGTAATGGGCCTTGATGGGCTTTAGTGGGAAGAGGAAAAGGCTGCTGCGCCCCCCTCCCCTTTGGTCCGAATTGGACTAGGGAAAAGGGGGCCGGCCACCTCTCCTTCTCCTCCTATTCCTTCTCCCTTCCTCCCCTCTTGATGGACTCCTACTAGGACTTGGAGTCCTAGTAGGACTCCCATCCTGGCCGCACCTTATGCCTTGGCCGGCCTCCTCCTCCTTCATCCTTTATATACAGGGGCAGGGGGCACCCCATAGACACAAGTTGATCCTTGAGATCGTACTTAGCCGTGTGCGGTGCCCCCTGCCACCAAATTCCACCTCGATCATACCGTTGTAGTGCTTAGGCGAAGCCCTGCGTCGGTAGTACATCAAGATCGTCACCACGCCGTCGTGCTGACGGAACTCCTCCCCGAAGCTTTGCTGGATCGGAGCCCGGGGATCGTCATCGAGCTGTACGTGTGCTAAGAACTCGGAGGTGCCGGAGTAACGGTGCTTGGATCGGTCGGATCGGGAAGAAGACGTACGACTACTTCCTCTACGTTGTGTGATCGCTTCCGCAGTCGGTCTGCGTTGGTACGTAGACAACACTCTCCCCTCTCGTTGCTATGCATCACCATGATCTTGCGTGTGCGTAGGAAATTTTTTGAAATTACTACGTTCCCCAACAAACCGGGCAAAAACCTAAACAACGGCAAGCCACACCTAGCAACCTAGGCCTAAAGTACCACAATACATACAAGACACCGGGAAGGCAGACAACAAGTCTGCCATGAGCATATTCATCAACCTCATCAGCACCTGAGAGAAACTACATGCTCGAAAGGAGGCGGACATATGTCGCTCTGATTCCACGAGAAACGACCAACATAGCACATCTGGCGCTCCTCGCATTTGAAGGGTGCTCAAGCTACCCAACCTCGACGGCCGACGTGCATCCGCTCCACCCATGAGCCACGGGTCCCTCTGGCCAGATCCAACTCCAAGACAATGCCCTCAAGAGGGAGGATGAGGGCTGCACATCAACGTTTCCAACAAGAATACGATGTTTGAAGGCGCAGCTGTCGATGACTCTGGCCACAGCCGAAGTACGATTTTCACCGGCAGCCTCAACCATCCAAAGCCAAGGACCGGCCATCCCATCTGACCAACCACCTCCGTGTGCACGCCAGTCGCCAGACCTCCTGCCGCCAGCACCACGCCATTCAGAAGCAGCAGCGCCGACGGCCCCTCCACGCAGGCCGGCGCCCGTGCACCCAGCCGCCAGCACCCCGACCGCGCCACCACCACCAAGGGGCATCCCTGGCCGAGCGCCCACCTAGATGCCAGCCCCGCGCCTCAGATCAGGGAGGACCCGGATCCAGGACACCGGGCAGGACGCCGGCACCCAGGCGACATCGGCGCACGCGCCGCGACCACCAGGTCCTTCGGGCGGCCGCGCAGGGTCCTTTCCACGGCACCGCCGCCCGCAGATCTAGAGGCACCTCGCTACGGCCCAGCGCCTCACACCCACGCCCTGAACTGCCCTGCTGCCAGCTTCCTTGGGACATCCCGAGCTTCGCTCGGATGCGCACTCCAGTGGCGGCAGGACGAGAAGAGGAGGGGGGAGAAAGCTGCTGCGGCTAGGGTTTTCTCCCCCGAGCCGCCAGGGAGGCTACGCGGGGGTTGCTTATTGCACGGGCCTTTTCATAGTCGAGGCAGTGTTGTTTCGACCGGGAAGAAAGGAGTTGAAATGTCACTCCCGCCAACTCGCACGAGAGATAGGGGAAACGGAAAATGGCGACGGAAACTGAACATATGCGACAATCGAGGTCGAATATACCGCTCCCGAGACTGGGCCTATTTCCGGGACCTGCTCGGGTTGTTTTTCTGCTCTGGAACCCTAAAACGGCGGGATGGGGCTTTTTGTAGGATGTGCTAGAGATGGTCTAACCAAGACTCTTGGGCAAGTGAAATTCTCGGAACTCGGGAGAAGATAGGTATGGTGGATGACAAGCAGGTTTAGGCGGGAGAATGTTACTAGTATAAACCTTGATCTGGTCTTGTGAAGTACTAGTACGTGTCTATGTGTTGCACAAGCGTACAAGTTAGTGTGTGACATGTTTCATTTGTTGGAACAGTCATGAGTGTGTTTCATGGACATGGTCCAGAGCGTTGTATGTGTGAAAGAGTAAAACGAGAGAATTGATGGATCGCAGGGCAAAAAACTGATCTGAAGAACTCAATTTCGAGCTAAGCAAACCCTAAACTTACAAACAAGAAAGAAGATAATTTGGTGCAGCAATACGAGCTGCTTTTCGTGGTCCTTTTCATTGCATTATATAGGGATACAAATCACGTCCAACACGGCACAGGCCCAACACGACGCGACCCGGTACAACGCCGGTTTACAAACCTTTCCTAATACGACCTAACCTCGTACGTATACTGAACCGACTCAAACAATTCCTAACACAGCACGTCACCTAACCTGAAGCTTAATTGCTAACATTCACCCCCTTAAGCTTAAGGTGGTTCTTTCACAACTCGTAGACCAATCCTCTTCCTCATCTCCAAGAATTTGACTCTTCCCAATGGCTTCGTCAATATGTCTGCGAGTTGATCTTTAGTGCTCACATATTCAACTTCAATCTTGCCTTCTTCAACGCAATCCCGGATGTAATGATATCTTACATCAATATGCTTGCTCCGGTCATGATGCACCGGATTCTTGCACAAAGAAATAGCAGATTTGTTGTCCATGTTCAACACCACCTTCCCTGGATCTCGGTTGAGAAGATTGCCAAGAAGATACTCCAACCAGACCCCTTTACACGCTGCTGTAGTTGCTGCCATGTATTCAGCCTCACATGAAGAGAGTGCTACTACTTTTTGTTTCTGTAACAGCCAAGACACCATGCTAGTGCCAAGAAAAAATCCCATGCCGGTCTGCTCTTTCGATCATCAACATCTCCGGCAAAATCATTGTCACTATACCCTGTCAAACGAGGTTCACCATTGTCTTTCTTTTTCTCATAGCAGCAGCCGAGCCCCATGGTCCCCTTGACATACCGTAATATTTGTTTCACGGCTGCCATGTGTTCAGTCGTGGGGGATTCCATGTACCTGCTCACAATTCCAACCGAATATGCCAAATCCGGTCTTGTGTTCACAAGGTACCTTAAGCTCCCAACAATGCTTATGTACATGGTTTGATCAACTAGAGGTGACGAGCTCTGCTTGCTCAACTTGAGGCGAGCTTCCATCGGAGCTTGTGCTGGATAACAATCATCCATCCCATGTTCTTCGAGAATTTTTCTTGCATATGCTTCCTGGCAAAGTGTAGTATAACCTGGCATTTGATGTACTTCGATGCCCAGGTAATAACTCAACAAGCCAAGGTCGCTCATCTTGAACAAATCTTTCATCTGCGATTTGAACTTTTCTATCTCGAGTACTTCGGCTCCCGTGATCACCAAATCATCCACGTACACACCTACAAGCAAACTGGATTTACCTTGTCCATGCTTGTACATTGCATGCTCATGAGGGCACCTCTCAAAATTGAGTGATAACAATGTGTCATGCAGCTTAGCGTACCACGCTCTGGGCGCTTGATGCAATCCATACAATGCCTTCCGAAGCTTCAAGACCTTGTGCTCACCTCCTTTCTGAACAAAACCCGGTGGTTGGCTAACATACACCTCCTCCTTCAATTCCCCATTGAGAAAAGCCGACTTGACGTCCATGTGATGTAACTGCCATCCTTCATGAGTTGCCAATGCAATCAACAGTTTCACGGATTCCGTCCTTGCAACAGGCGCAAAAACTTCCTCGAAGTCAATACCATGCTGCTGCAGAAAGCCCTTTGCTACTAGACGTGCCTTGTGTTTCACAACGGCACCATTGGAATATTTCTTTACTTTGTAGACCCACTTGACTCCTATAGCACGCTGCCCATCCGAAAGATTAACGAGTGACCAAGTATCATTTTCCTCGATTGAGCTCATCTCCTCTTCCATTGCCCGCTGCCAGCTTTCTTCTTCTATTGCTTCATCAAAAGTTGCTGGCTCCTCCATGACGAACATGTATCTTCCCCCTCGCGTCGCCCGTTTCTCAGCTTGAGTAATCTTGCGGCGCACCGGTGTTGGGTACAAGTCCAGTACTGACTTCAGTTTCACCGGCGTTGGGGGTTGCTGTTGTGCACCATGTGTTGACGACGGTACAGCGGCCGATGCCGTCGGCTCGTGCTCGGTTCCTACTGAGGCTGCTGCACTGGTTCCTGCCATGGCAGCGTTGCTGCTTGCCATGGCAGCGTTACTGCTTGCCGTGGCAGCGTTGCTGCTCTGGTCGTCCAACACAATTTGAGATTCCAGTGTTCCGGGCGTGCTTGGATCAGTTTCTGTTGCACCACCATGCGCCAAGGGAGTGCCTGGAGGTCCTTGATCAACATCATGATGGTGTTCATGAGCACCGCCGTGACCTGCATCATCAAGTTGATCATATACAACATGAAAAATTTCATCTGATCTTGCTACCTCTGGTTCATTTGATCCGCCCCAAGTCCACGCCTTCTCTTCCTCGAAAATTACATCTCGAGTTACTTGGACTTTGCCTGTTGCTGGGTTGTACACCCGGTACGCCTTTGAGCCCGTCTCATAGCCAATCATGATCATTGGTGTACTCCGGTCGGCAAGTTTGCCTACATGACCAGCCACTGTTTTCACATGTGTGACACACCCAAAGGTGCGAAGATGATCCACTGTAGGTTTGCGCCCACACCATGCCTCGTACGGAGTCATGCCAACGACACTCTTCGTCGGCGCGCGGTTCAGCAAGTACACGACCGTCGTCACCGCTTCTCCCCAAAACCTTGCCGGTAGACCCTTGCTCTTCATCATGCTTCGAGCCATTGCTACAACGGTTTGGTTCCTTCGCTCCACTACACCGTTCTGTTGTGGAGAATATGGCGCGGTCAGATAACGCTTGATCCCGTGCAATTCACAGAAGGCGGTGAATTCTTTTGACGTGAACTCACCCCCCTGTCCGTACGAAACGCTTTCAACTTGGCTTCTGCTTCGACCTCTGCTGCGGTCTTTATTAACTTGAAGGCTTGCAACGCCTGGTCCTTGCTCTTCAAAAGCACAATCCACATGTACCTGCTGTAATCATCAACAACGAGCAAGAAATACTTGTTTCCACTTGGGGTTGCTGGTGTAATTGGGCCACACAAGCCACCATGCATCAACTCGAGCACCTTGCTTGCCCTGTACACTGCTTCACGTGGGAACGATGCCCTTCGTTGCTTACCAACTAGGCAGCTGTCACACAACTGCTCAACATGATCGATGCTAGGAATTCCATGAACCATATTTTTCTGTCCGAGTTGCCGCAACGACTGGAAATTCAGATGTCCATATCGTGCATGCCACTTCCATGCCGTGTCCTCAAAACTTGCCAGTAAACAAATCGGATCAGATCTATCGAGGTTCAGAATATAGAGACAATTCGTTGATCTTTTCACTTTCATCAAAAGAATCCTTTGCCGATCATAGCCCCATAAGAAACCATCCTCCAAGACAATCTTGCAACCACGTTCCTCTAGTTGTCCGAGACTTATAATGTTGCTCTTCAACTTTGGAATATAATATACCTCGGTCAGCGCCTTATGCTCGCCATTGCGAGCCTCGAACAGGACAGTACCTCGTCCCTCAATTCTGACAGTTGAACCATCTCCAAACCGCGCCGTTCCACCCACGGCCAAATTCAACTCGGAGAACTGCGATTTATCGCCTGTCATATGATTACTTGCGCCTGTATCGAGATACCACACGTTGCTAGCTGTCTTGGCCCGTTCCTTGTCGTGGAGATACACCTTCTCCTCGACTAATGTCACCGATTCCATGACTCCTGTTTGAGGACTTGTTGGTTCCTCCTCCATGAGCTCACAAGCTTCTATCATCAGCAGATGCACACCTTCATCACCGCCCTTGGCAGCAATGAGGGCCTTTTCCTTCACCGGTTTTTGACACTCAGATTTAAAGTGCCCGAGTACATTGCAATTGTGGCAGCGAATCTTGCGCTTGTCAAACCTTTTCTTTGGCTTCTCGCGCTGATCATCACCCCCCGGCATAATTCTTTTTTGCTGGGTTGTAATTCTCCTTCTTGCCGCCACTACCAGACGCGCCGTCGTTCCTTTTTTCTTTCGCGATCATCGCCTGTAGCTGACTGCACGTGAGCATGAGATACTCGTCTTGCTTCCCATCGCTTGATGTTAGCTTCATCCGCTCATCATGAGCCTTGTAACGACCGACCAGGTCATCCACCGTCAACGTCTTCAAGTCGACGCACTGCTCGATTGCCGATACTATTGGCAAATATCACGACGGCGCTGCCCGGAGGAAACGTCGCACGACTGAGATCTCTTCCAGATTTTCGCCGAGCGTACGTATGCTGTTGACCAGGGTTACCACCCTTGCTGCAAACTGCTCCACAGTCTCATCATCTTCCATCTTCAGCGTCTCATATGTTCTCATCATAGACTGCAGAGTGGCTTCTCGCACTTTGTCGTGACCAAGCTGCAAAGTTTTCAATGTATCCCACACGTCCTTGGCTGTTTCCTTGGAGATGAGATGCTGCATGATATCCATCCGCATAACCGAGTAGATTGCGCTTGCTGCCTGACGATCTCGCCAGCGCTGCGCTCCATCCTTCTTGAACTCGTCACCGCCGGGTTCGACGATGTGCCAGAGCATGTGCGACTCCATGGCGCACTGCATAGTTGCTGCCCAAACAACAAAGTTCTCGCGGTCAAACCGCAGGAACTGCGTCGGTGGTGCCGCCGCCGCCGGCGGAGCTAGCGCCGCAGCGCCCGACGCCTCCGTCCCCTTCCTCTTGTCGTCGTCGGCCATGCCTTCCCGTTACTAGGTTAGCACGCAGCCAGGCTCTGAATACCAACTGATGGATCGCAGGGCAAAAATCTGATCTGAAGAACTCAATCTCGAGCTAAGCAAACCCTAAACTTACGAACAAGAAAGAAGATAATTTGGTGCAGCAATACGAGCTGCTTTTGGTGGTCCTTTTCATTGCATTATATAGGGATACAAATCACGTCCAACACGGCACAGGCCCAACACGACGCGACCCGGTACAACGCCAGTTTACAAACCTTTCCTAATACGACCTAACCTCGTAGGTATACTGAACCGACTCAAACAATTCCTAACACAGCACGTCACCTAACCTGAAGCTTAATTGCTAACAAGAGCGAATGATTGGAATGAATAGTCTTCTCATTGATTGAAGATTAGGGGTATATATACCCAGTACAAAGGCGGTTTACAAAAGAGGCAGTTGTCAAAGAGACAACCGACAACCGACATAGCAGGGATTAACTTAATTAATTAATTCCTAACAGTATGCATTGCAGCTTAATGAGATTGTGGAGAGCTGTGTTAAGAGTTGGGTTGTGTCCGTGTCTAAATGAACCACCATTTGCTGCTGGAGAAGTAGAATGAAAATTGGCATTGGTTGCCTGAAAAATCTCATCTGTTCCATCTCTTTCTTTTCTTTCAGTTAATTACTCGACGGAGGACAGAGAGAGTACATTCCATGGAGCAGCAAGCTGCAGGCACTGGATTTTAGGAAGAAAAGAGACATGGAAGACAAGAGAGCATCTGAGTTGCTGTAATCCAATCTAAAATCAAGAGTTGTGACTTAGAGGAGGCCGCGACGGCGGGCGAGCGCGAGGAAGTCCTCGACGGCATTCTCATTGCTGCTGCTGCTGCTCCTGGCGGTGGCGGTGGCGCCGGTGAGGGCACCCACCATTTGCACAGCCCTGTAGAGGGGATCCGCATCCGCATCCGCATGGGGCTGCTGCTCTGCTTGCTCCGGCGGTTGGGCTGGCTGTTGCTGTGGCTCCGGCGGTTGGTCGGGGCTGGGCGTCGGGGTGCGGATCTTGGCGCCCCTGACCCTCACCTTCCTGACGCACACCCTTGGCTTCCGGCGCGCATGGTGACGGGAGGGGGTGGAGGGGAGGGTGCGCATGGTGACGGCGTCCTCCTCCTGCTGCTGCTGCTGCTGATGGGGGAGATCGGCCAAGACCTCCTCCTCCTCCTCCTCCTCGCCGCCGTCGTCTTTGTGGCCCAGGAAGGGGGCTGGGGGAGGCGACCTGGTGGGGGAGGGGGTTGAGGGGAGGGTGCACATGGTGACCGTGTCCTCCTCCTGCTGCTCCTGCTGGGACAGATCGAGAGGGGTGGCGAATACCTCCGACTCATCGCCGCCGCCGGCGCCGAGGAATGGGGTGCCGGCGAGGGCGTCCTCCTGGGAGGCGGAGATGTCGCCGCCGCACTCGCACTCGCACTCGCGCATCCTCGACCCGGCCATGGTCGGCGGCGGATTGGGGATACGAATCGAATCGGAAGGAGAGCGAGAGGCGCGTCGGTTACAAACGTAACTTACAATGCTGACTGCGATTCAAAACTGCTCTCCTCTGTTTTCTGTTTTCAGAAGAAGAAAAAAAGGCAAGCCAGAGGACGCGGTGCGGTTAGCCTTCTTTCTCTCTGTCTCCCTCTCCCTCTCCGGCGGACACGCAAATTAAGAGTGACACAACTCCGGCCGGCCGGCGACTCCATTAGCACCACCCACACATATCCTAGTACTAGTACAGGTTGGTCGGTGGCGTCCATGCGGATGCTGATGCGAGGGACGGACTGAAGAAGAATCAAGCAGAGCAGCAAATGGGGAACGTGTTGGGGTCGCTGTTGTCGGGGTTCACCAAGGTCCTCGCCGACCTCCTCTCCAAGCCCATCGACTTCCTCTCCGGCAAGGCATGCAGGTACGTTGCTACATCTCCACCTGTCTAATCTCCATGGCCAACTGCATTTTCCTGCTTACTGCAATTCTCACACCTCCGTCGCCATGGCATGGCAGCACGGCCTGCGGCCCGATGTGGGACATCGTCTGCTACGTCGACAACTTCTGCGTCGCCAGCCTCGCCAAGACCGCCGTCACGCTCTTCCTCCTCTACCTTGGTAAGCGGAGAGGCACACACAAATGCACATATACTACTGCGTCTGCGTCAGGATATCTACTTCTGCTTGCATCACAAATGACATGTCAAGAGAATGCAGTGCTGCTCTTCTTGTACGTCGTCTACAAGCTGGGCATATGCCGCTGCGTCTGCCATGTCATCTCCAAGATGCTCTGCTCCTGCCTCTCCTGCTGCTCCTCGGCATGCAAGCACGGCTGCGCGCGTATCTGCAACAAGATGAGGAGCATCAAGGACGCTCGCCGGAGGCGACCGAGAAGAAGGCGCCCACGCCACGACGACGACGTCGAACAAGGGCACTTCAGCTCTAGCGACAGCGACTCCCCAGAGGACACCGCCACCACTCGGCATAGGCATGCCATGGCAAGGCACGGCGGCTTTCAAGGATCATCATTGTCAAGGAAGAGGGTTTATCTGGAGAGGTCACTGAGGCCCAGGAACCACCGGGTCACCGTCGGCGTCAGCCGTCGTTCCGACATCATCATCAAGGAGGGGAGGAAGGAGCCCAGGGTGAGCCACAGGCATGATGGGAGCGACAGGGAGCTTCACCATCATCACGGCATCAGGGTGACCCACACCTCGCGGTTCGCGCGCAAGGCCAGTGCCAAGATAAGAACGAGCAGACCATAGAAAGGAGCAGCAGTAATACTCTTACAACTTGGAACAAGCCCAGCCTCATTCACTTCTTCTGTTGGTGAAGAAAGATCCAATGCTGTGGAGGTTTTCAATAAATCAATAAAAATGCTAAATATAGACATCACTGTATTCGTTTTGCAACACTGAACAGTAGCAGTACTCTAGCCATGTCTTCTTGACCAAACATGTACATCTCACATACTCCAGCTAAAAAAAATAGCACGTCCATGGTATAGCTAGCGGCGAATATAGACAGGGGTGCAATACCTAACTCTGTCGTGGACGCTACCCTTGCGACGCCGCGGTCCTAAATCCTCATAACGCCTGACTGAGGGCACAGTCGATGTAATCATCATGAATTGCGGCGGATGGTGCGGGTTCGCGAGGCCCACACTCCAAACACGAGGAACCAGGACACGAACAGGATCCCCCAGTATCGCATCGACCCAAACTGGATTCTTGGGAAGACCTGCAGGTGTAAAAGGACGGTGGGAATTACACCATAAGTAGGCAGAAACAGTGCCACCACCACCAGCAACTATCATCTGAATAAGTGCTAGCAGTAAGAAGTTCAGAACAAACCATATGTGTTAAGCATCCTAGTTTACTTACAAATCTCAGCGAGATTATTATCGTCAACGAGCAAAGGCCTCCCAGAAGCATGTGAAGAAGGATCGCAGCCGCTCTCTGCACAGAAATTTGAAAAAACAAAATCAATACAGAGATTATTATGGTCAAATATTTTGAATCCAATAATGAGTATGGTTTATACATGCAGATCACACCATACACAATACAGAGAAATGAAAACATTTGCAGTCACAAACGTGATGAGCTTACAACCTGAGAATATATATGTAGTCATGGCTGGCTGCATCTAAGTTTTGTGCTTCAGACTATCTTAGCTTAGATCTACAAACAATTCAGTGCCCTACACTACTGACACAACTTTTGGGTAAAGACAAGACACATTAACTTCTGACGTATCACTAGCCGTTACTGTAATACTCTGTCTTGAGGAGAGAAAAAAATGCAAGAGACCTATCATTACATACAAAAGTATGCGTTTGTGCACAATAGCAGTGGGCACTGATTTATTTATTTTAAGATGCACACCACATTCAAAAGATAAAGTTGGGGGAAAGTGCAAGATTTAAACAGCTGCCTATGTCTCTACAAATGCCATCAGTTCATCTTAGAATGGATGGGCAACTGAATGTTCATCCCAAATAATTGTATGTATGTAATTGTTTGAACACACATGCAAGGTTTGTCTATTATTACATGACAATGTATGAGTTGGTGCATAACAGCAACGCGCACTGATAATTTTAAGATGCACACAACATTCAGAAGATAAATTCGATAAGGACCACAAGACAAGATTATGAAAAGCTGCTCTCTATGCCTCTAGCAATATCATCAGGTTCTTTCAAGAACGATGTGCAGCTGGAATGATTGTATTTGTACGTGATTCTGTTGGACACAGATATACCTATATAAGGTTTGTCTATCTGCGCTTGTGAACAAAATTACGAAGAAATTTGAATGGTCCTACTCCTCTCCAGAAGAGGAGTTTTATCTTTGTAATGAAATGCCACAGCATACACAGACACAAGAATGAAGCTTTGAGGGGTAGATTGATTACCTTGCCAACGTGTGGAGCAACAAACCATGCAAGAATAACGAAAGCTAGGGCGATAGCAACAAAAGCTCCGGTACTCCCGACACTCGGCCCCCCGTGTGCTGGCCCCCAAGCCGAAACACTATAGTCTGCAGAGTTATTACTTGGGCTAACTGGCACCTCTTCATTGTAGCTGCTGTGCCTCTGACTGTGAGAAAACACGAAATGTGCATTGTGAGGGTTGAACCATGACGATATCTCGCAGAGCCGCTGTCTCCGTACTGCGGCGAGGGCGACCGGGTCGACGGACGCCTCCGCCCTGTAGTGCAAGTAGGAGAGACCCCCGGTGGAGGTCCTTTCCCTGAGAGCTTGGTAGTCCTTGAGTGACGCAAGCACCATGTTGTAATCCTGTGGCCGCACGTTGGTGGCGGCATCACTGCATATCTCGCACACGGTCGACCCGTGGCTGATGAACCACTTGAGCGCGCACGCGTAGTGCGCGAGGGCGAGCTCGTTCTTGCAGGAGCATCCGAGGTTCACGATGGCGTCCTGCGGGCAGAAATGGCCTGATTCGATGTCGGTGGCGCACTTGAAGATCTCCCCCTCGGGGCCTATGAACTCGAGAAATGTGGGAGCGTTGGAGGCATCCTTGGTGGCGTCGTTGCCCGGGTCCTTGAGGCAGGATGGGTGAGGGGAAGGCGGCACGATGCCTAGGAAACCCAGAGCAGATGCGCCTGTCAGGTCAGGCTCCGTGCATTGGCACACCCGGCAGATGGCGTGGCCGTCGTCGTCCTTGTCCGTGCTGCAGGTCGACGCACGGGGGTTGCTCGGTGGTGTTTGCTGACCCTGTTCCGGAGGCGGTGGCTTGGCGCTGGCGGCATCAGGCTTTCCGCCGCCACCGTCCGGTTGCTGCACGGCTTGCTCCTCGACGCCCATTGCGCCAACTGATGGACCACCTCTAGAATCTGAAAGGAAAGGAAACAAAAAACAGTTGAGTAACCAAGCAGTGTGCTTGATGGGTGGTTGATGGTGAGAGAAAGGAATGCAGGTTGTCAGTGAGTAAGTGAGGTGAAATTATTCAGTGACCCAGATGAAATGGTGAATCGGCAGCAAGCAACCAACCTCATTCACCGGCGTGTGTTGCAATCTAGTCCTGACGGACGGCGCAAAATTAGATGGGATCCGGCTTAGATTAGATAAGCATAAGCAAGAAGAAACACTAGAGGAGCGGAACGGGCAGAGGAGACAAATCTGGGGTACCTGCGCTGTCCTGTCCTGTGGTGGTTGAGGGGTTGGATCCGGCGGCGGAGCCCAAGGGGGAGGGGAATGGCGCCGGAGACGAGGAACTGGGGAAGGGAAGGGAAGGGAAACCCGGTGAGACGGCCGGCAACCCACAGGCAGCAGGGGAGCGAACGGAAGGAGAGGAAAGGCGGATCCTTTAGTACCTGGCTTGCTCGGAGCCGAGCAGGAAACCCTGGCCCTGACGGCGACGGCGAGGAGGCGGGGGACCGCCGGAGCAGGGCGAAGCGAAGCAGGTTGTTGCGGCGCCGGAGCTTGCGGAATCTGCTCTCTCGGAGGGCAAGGCCAGATTTTTCCCCCTCTCCTCTCCGCTCCCTCCGGCGTTGTTTAATTTTAATCGTTAATCGGTGGCGAGGCGTGGTGAGGAGGAGGAAGACGGAAGACGGAGGGGGAGAAGGGTCAGTCACCCGACAGTCGCTGGCTGGCTGGCTGTTTCGTGGGCCCGCCGGAATCTGGCGGCGATGTGGGCCCCGCTTCCAGCTTGACTCCAGTCCAGTCCAGTCCAGTCGACGGTGTTTTTTTTTTTGAACGCGTTAAAATCTCCAGCATAGATAACTGTACTCCCTCCCCGTCCGGTGCAGAGATTTTAGGACAAATTATAAAGTGAAATGCAAAATGCATTGAAAAATGCAAGCCACCATCTCTTTCCTCTTTAATTAACCAACCCCCAATGAGCTAAGTGCATGTAGAAATTAAAAAAACCATGCGTAGATTGTTATTGGTCTTGATTACCATGCGATGAGAGAGAAATACAAGTTATATTCTTTTTGAGACAAATTTTGAAGTCAAACGTACATCCTTTATTCGACGGAGGGAGTACTAGTGATTCAAACGCTTTTATATTTCTTTACAAAGGGAGGGAGCAGCAGCATTCACTGTGCTCAAGATTTTTCTTGATCCTCATACCTGTTTGGTGCGTTGCATTCTCACCGTAGCATCATTGTTCCCATGTGACCAACATGTTGAGAGCATCTTCAACAGTTGATCTTCGATAGTTGATGTAAAACAAATCAGGCTGTTCCTTTGACTTTTCTTTTCTAAACACAGTACAAACGCAAACGTTTATATACACACGCGTACACTCATTCATATAAGGCACATCCTACCCTCTATGAGCACTTCCAAGAGGCTAGGTCGACATATCATCTTGAGATTTTACAAAGTCGTCAAAGACGCCTCGTAGCCGACAGGAACGTCTCGGGCTGTTTGGCTAATGATGTTCTCATGTTCTTCAAGCCAAGCCAGGCCAGCGTTGAAACCGTCAGGACACAAACCAAACAGAACAGACCACAGGCAGATCCCATCCCAGGGAAAACAAACAGCCCCTTAGACCATATAAAAGGCCCTGCTTCATTCGGATCACTTATTCTGGTGAAGAAAGATCCACCAGCTATGGAGGTTTTCAATCAAGAAAAAGAGCTAAATATAATATATATACATTACTGTATTGTTTTGCAACACTGGCCAGCCCAGTACTACACCAGCCATGTCTGAAACCACCAGCAGATTCCCACAACACTCGATATTTCGATAACATAACTTCCCTTGTTTTCTTGCCCAAACATGTAGTACATCTTACATACTCCAGCTACAAAAAATAATAGTACGTCCATGGTATAGCTATAGCTAGCGGCGAATATAGACGGGGGTGCAGTACCTAACGCTGTTGTGGACGCTACTCTTGCGACGCGCGGTCCTAATTCCTCATGACAACTCACTGAGGGCACGCTCGATATCATCATGAAGCGCGGCGGGCGGTGCGGGTTCGCGAGGCCCACACTCCGAAGACGAGGAACCAGGACACGAACAGGATCGCCCAGCATCGTATCGACCCGAACTGGATCCTCGGGAAGACCTGCAAATGTACCAGGATGGCGCAAATTACACACCATTGCAGAAACTGGAAGAGGAAGCATCATCTGAACAAGTGCTGGCAGTAAAATTTCAGAGCATGCCAATTAAGTATGTTTGAGGATCATAGCTTACTAACAAATCTTAGTGAGATTATTATAGTCAGTGAGCAGAGGCCTCCCAGAAGCATATGAAGAATGATCGCAGCAGCTCTCTGCACAGAAATTCCAAAGAAGAGGAAAGGCGTCACACTTCTGGTCAATATTCGATCCACAGGAATATTGTTTATGCAAGCAGATAACACCATACACGATAACAGAGAAATGAAAACATTTGCAGCTTCAAACATGATGAGCTTAAAACCTAGAGTCATAGGCTGCATCCAAGTTTTGTACTTCAGAGTTCAGACTAGCTTAGCTTAGATCTACAAACAGTTTAGTGCCATGATCTCACACAACTTTTTAATAAAGAAGATACAGCACAAAATTAACTTCTGACATGTCTACTGCAGTGGCTGCTCCACTGCTCTATTTTGTGAAAAGAAAAGAAAAAACATAAGAGGCCTATCCTTACATACACAAGTATGCATTAGTGCACAATAGCAATGTGCACTGATAATTTTAAGATGCAAACCACATTCATAAGGTAAAGTTGATAGGAACCACAAGATTTCAAACTACTTGGACACAAATATAAGGTATGCCTATCTGCAGTTCTGCACTTGTGGACAAAAAAATAGAAGAACTTCCAATGATCCTGTCCAGAAGAGTGGCACCAATTTTTATCTTTGCAATGCCACAGCATGGACAGAAATAAGAATGAAGCTTTGAGGGGTAGATTAATTACCTTGCCAACATGTGGAGCAACAAACCATGCAAGAAGAACAAAACCCAGGGCGATAGCAACAAAAGCTCCACTACTCCCGAACTTCCGCCTCGCATGTGCTGCCCTCGCAGCCGTAACACTATAGTCTACAGAATTATTACTTGGGCTGACTGGCACTTCTTCGTTGTGCCTCTGAGAAAACACGAAATGTGTATTGTGAGGGTTGAACCATGACGATATCTCGCAAAGCCGCTGTCTCCGTACTGCCGCAAGGGCGACCGGATCGACGAACGCGTCCGCCCTGTAGTGCAAGTAGGACAGATCCCCGGTAGACGTCCTTTCCCTCAGAGCTTCGTAGTCCTTCAAGGACGCAAGCACCATGTTGAAATCCTCGGGCCTCACGTTTGTGGCGACATTTCCGCAAATCTCGCACACGGTGGACCCATGGCTGATGAACCACTTGAGCGCGCACGCGTAGTGCGCGAGGGCCAGCTCGTTCTTGCAAGAGCATCCGAGGTTCACGATGTCGTCTTGCCGTTGCAAATGGCCTGATTCGATGTCGGTGGCGCACTTGAAGATTTCCCCTTCGGGGCTTATGAACTCAAGAAATGTGGGAGCATCCTTGCTGGTGGAAGTTTTGGTGGTGTCATTGGTTGGGTCCTTGTCGGGCGAGGGGTCTGGAGAAGGCGGTACGATGCCTAAGAAACCCAGTGCAGACTCGCCTCTCAGATCAGGCTCCACGCAGTGGCACACCCGGCAGAGAGCAAGGCCATCGTCCTTGTCAGTGCTGCAGGTTGATACACGGGGGTTGCTCGGTTTTTGCTGACCGTGTTCCGGAGTTGGTGACTTGGCGGCGGTATCAGGCTTTCCACCGCCGTCCGGTTGCTGCACATCTTGCTCCTCGACGCCCATCGAGCCAATGGGCTAGTGGTGACCTTCAACACTTGAAATTGTCCCTGATATAGCACTTGACTTGACCTGTAAAAAATGAAGAAGAAAAAAAACATAGGAAAAGTTGAGTAACTAAATGTTGTGCTAGTACAGACTAGAGATAGGTAGGTAATGAGAGAAAGAAACTCAAGCAAGATGTTTGTCAGTAAGTGAGGTAAAATGATTCAGTCAGGATTAGTAGTGACTAGTAAGTACGTAGTATAAGCAAATCTGCAGCTAGAGGAGGGAGCAGTGGGCAACCCACCCAAATGACCCAAATGATGGATGAGTAATTGGTGGAGCACAGGATTAGTAGTAGATGCAAATCACGGGCAAAATTGATGGGATCCGGGCTAGATAAGCAACAAGAGGATGGATTTTACTCCGGACTAGTGGTCAGGTCAGGGCAGAGAGGCTGTAAACAGATAAATCTGGGGGATGGGAGGGGATACCTGTCCTGTCCTGGCCTGGCGTGGGTGAGGAAATCGAGCGGCGCAGCCCAGGAATGGCGCCTGCAGAAAGGGGGGGAGAAGAGAAATCCGGTGAGGGGATGAACAGGCGGCAGGGCAGGGGAAAGAAAGATGGATCCTTGGTTCCTTACCTAGCTTCCTTGGAGCCGAGCAGCGGCGGCAGCCTTGGACGGACCGGAGCAGGGCGAGAAGCGAAGCGAAGCACCTGGCGGCGCCGGAGGAGCAAGGCAAGGCCAGATTTTTCTTTTATTTTCTTTCGTTTCCCCTCTCCCTCCGGCGTTGTTTAATCTTAATTGGTGGCGAGGTGAGGTGAGGTGACGGGAGGAAGAGGAAGACGGAAGAGTCAGTGGTCGCCTGCTGGCTCGCTCGCTCGCTCTTTGGTGGGGCCGCCCGCGATGTGGGCCCCGCTTCCAGCTTGCTTCGACGGCGATGGCCATTTTCACGCGTTAAAAAATCTCCACCATAAATAATACTACTAGTACTAGCAGATATTATGCACAAGATTTTTTTTCTTTTCCTTTTTTAGATCCACAAGATTTTTCTTGATTTGAAATCAGTGTATGCAATTTCGTTAAATAAAATCGGAGCAAGGTTACAATAGTCTTTACGGCATGTCCAACACCATCCTTCGAACCGCCCGCAAACGTCCGGATCACCTGGTTCCGACGTGTTCTGCTCTGCTGTCACCAACGCAGTCATGTATCAGTTCGCTCGACAGTATAAACGCATTTTTTCTTGCAAACCGGAGACAAAGTGTGTGTGTGGGGGGGGGGGGGGGGGGGGGGGGCGGTGTTGCGAGCGTCCGGACTGCTGCCACGCCCGCTTCTGACTGCCTTGATCCACCCAAAAATCCGAACTGCGGACAAGGGCAAGTCTGTCGCCGTCGACAGCGGCCAAGGCGGCCCTCCGCACCGTGCAACAAAGAGGTGAAGTGTCTCCTCCACGAACGGCAGGCAGCCGCCGAACAAGGCTGCCGCGTGATATTTTCTTCTTGCTTATCTATTTTTCCTACAGGTGACTCTGGAAAAATAGGTGCAGGATACTCTTTTCTAAAGACAGCCGCCGGTTATGAAGTGGCATATTTTGATTGGATTAATGGGTGTGAGGGGCCTCACCCGGATGAAAATCGGGGGGCATTGAGAGTATTTAAGGAAGGGCTTATCAGTGTAGCATTTTTGTTTGGAACTCCACCGTTCTTCACCTGTTATCATCCTCCGACACGGATTTCTGACTGTTTTTTCCTTCTGCCGAAAATCGCATGTGCCAACTCTAAATTGGTTTTTTTCGTTGCATTCCTTAAAGAATACGAAAAAGAAATAATTATGTTGAAAAGGAGAGTTGAACCTAGGTCTATTATGCAGCAAGTAAGCCCAATAACCAACTTAACCACCTTTACTTGTTGAATGCTATACATAAACAGTGGTATTTGCTGAAGGAAATATGCCTTAGAGGCAATAATAAAGTTATTATTTATTTCCTTATTTCATGATAAATGTTTATTATTCATGCTAGAATTATATTAATCGAAAACATAATACATGTGTGAATACATAGACAAACAGAGTGTCACTAGTATGCCTCTACTTGACTAGCTCGTTAATCAAAGATGATTATGTTTCCTAATCATAGACAAAGAGTTGTTATTTGATTAACGGGATCACATCATTAGGAGAATGATGTGATTGACTTGACCCATTCCGTTAGCTTAGCACTCGATCGTTTAGTATGTTGCTATTGCTTTCTTCATGACCTATACATGTTCCTATGATTATGAGATTATGCAACTCCCGTTTACCGAAGGAACACTTTGTGTGCTACCAAACGTCACAACGTAACTGGATGATTATAAAGGAGCTCTACAGGTGTCTCCAAAGGTACATGTTGGGTTGGCGTATTTCGAGATTAGGATTTGTCACTCCGATTGTCGGAGAGGTATCTCTGGGCCCTCTCGGTAATGCACATCACATAAGCATTGCAACTAATGAGTTAGTTGCGAGATGATGTATTACAGAACGAGTAAAGAGACTTGCCGGTAAGGAGATTGAACTAGGTATTAAGATACCGACGATCGAATCTCGGGCAAGTAACATACCGATGACAAAGGGAACAACATATGTTGTTATGCGGTCTGACCGGTAAAGATCTTCATAGAATATGTGGGAGCCAATATGAGCATCCAGGTTCCGCTATTGGTTATTGACCGGAGACGTGTCTCGGTCATGTCTACATTATTCTTGAACCCATAGGGTCCGCACGCTTAAGGTTTCGATGACAGTTATATTATGAGTTTTAATGTACCGAAGGAGTTCGGAGTCCCGGATGAGATCGGGGACATACGAGGAGTCTTGAAACGGTCGAGATGTAAAGATCGATATATTGGATGACTATATTCGGACATCGGAAAGGTTCCGAGTGATTCGGGTATTTTCGGAGGTACCGGGGAGTTACGGGAATACGAGGACGAAGCAATGGGCCTTAATGGGCCTTAGTGGGAAGGACCAGGAGGTGGCGCGCGCCCCTCCCAAGCCCAGCCCGAATTGGACAAGGGATTTGGGGCACGGCCCCTCTCTCCCTTCCTTCCCCTCTTCCCCCCTTTCCCCTCTTCTCCTAGTTGGACTAGGAAAGGAGGAAACCTACTCCAACTAGGAGTAGGAATCCTACTCCCTGGCGCGCCCCTCCTAGGGCCGGTCTCCTCCCCCTTGCTCCTTTATATACGGGGGCAGGGGGCACCCCAAAGACACACAAGTTGATCCACGTGATCGTTTTCTTAGCCGTGTGCGGTGCCCCCTTCCACCATAATCCTCGATAATATTGTAGCGGTGCTTAGGCGAAGCCCTACGACGGTAGAACATCAAGATCGTCACCACGCCGTCGTGCTGACGGAACTCTTCCCCGACACTTTGCTGGATTGGAGTTCGAGGATCGTCATCGAGCTGAACGTGTGCTAAAATTCGGAGGTGCCGTAGTTTCGGTGCTTGATCGGTCGGGCCGTGAAGACGTACGACTACATCAACCGCGTTGTGCTAATGCTTCCGCTGTCGGTCTACAAGGGTACGTAGATCACACTCTCCCCTCTCGTTGCTATGCATCACCATGATCTTGCGTGTGCGTAGGAAATTTTTGAAATTACTACGTTCCCCAACAGTGGCATCCGAGCCTAGGTTTTATGTGTTGATGTTATATGCACGAGTAGAACACAAGTGAGTTGTGGGCGATATAAGTCATACTGCTTACCAGCATGTCATACTTTGGTTGTTGGGGAACGTAGTAATTTCAAAATTTTCCTACGCACACGCAAGATCATGGTGATGCATAGCAACGAGAGGGGAGAGTGTGATCTACGTACCCTTGTAGATCGACAACGGAAGCGTTTGGTTGATGTAGTCGTACGTCTCCACGGCCCGACAGATCAAGCACTGAAACTACGGCACCTCCGAGTTCTAGCACATGTTCAGCTCGATGACGATCCCCGGACTCCGATCCAGCAAAGTGTCGGGGAAGAGTTCCGTCAGCACGACGGCGTGGTGACGATCTTGATGTACTACTGTCGCAGGGCTTCGCCTAAGCACCGCTACAATATTATCGAGGACTATGGTGGCAGGAGGCGCCGCACACGGCTAAGAATAAGATCACGTGGATCAACTTGTGTTCCTCTGGGGTGCCCCTACCTCCGTATATAAAGGCTCAAGGGGGGAGGCCGGCCGGCCATCATAGGCGCGCCAGGAGGAGTCCTACTCCCTCCGGGAGTAGGACTTCTCCCCCCAATCCTAGTTGGAATAGGATTCGCGAGGTGGAAGAGAGAGAAGGAGAGAGAGAGAGAGAGAGAGAGAGAAGGAGGGGGCGTCGGCCCCCTCTCTCCTTGTCCTATTCGGACTAGGGGGGAGGGGCGCGCGGCCCAGCCCTGGCCGCCTCTCCTCTTCTTCCACCAAGGCCCACTAAGGCCCATATAGCTCCTGGGGGTTTCCAGTAACCTCCCGGTACTCCGGTAAAATCCCGATTTCACCCGGAACACTTCCGATATCCAAACTGTTGGGGAACGTAGTAATTTCGAAAAATTTCCTACGCACACGCAAGATCATGGTGATGCATAGCAACGAGAGGGGAGAGTGTTGTCTACGTACCAACGCAGACCGACTGCGGAAGCGATCACACAATGTAGAGGAAGTAGTCGTACGTCTTCTTCCCGATCCGACCGATCCAAGCACCGTTACTCCGGCACCTCCGAGTTCTTAGCACACGTTCATCTCGATGACGATCCTCGGGCTCCGATCCAGCAAAGCGTCGAGGAAGAGTTCCGTCAGCACGATGGCGTGGTGACGATCTTGATGTACTACCGACGCAGGGCTTCGCCTAAGCACTACAACGGTATGATCGAGGTGGAATTTGGTGGCAGGGGGCACCGCACACGGCTAAGGAACGATCTCAAGGATCAACTTGTGTGTCTTGGGGTGTCCCCTGCCCCCGTATATAAAGGTTGGAGGGAGGGGGGCTGGCCGGCCAAAGAGAGGGAGGCGCAGGAGGAGTCCTACTCCTACCGGGAGTAGGACTCCCCCCTCCAATCCTAGTCCAACTAGGAATCCTTTAAAGGGGAGAGAGAGAGAGGTGGCCGACCCCTCTCCTAGTCCTAATAGGACTAGGGAGAGGGGGGGAGGCGCAGCCCTATGTGGGCTGCCCTCTCACCTTTCCACTAAGGCCCATGTTGGCCCATTTGGCTCCCGGGGGGTTCCGGTAACCCTCCCGGTAATCCGGTAAAATCCCGATTTCACCCGGAACACTTCCGATGTCCAAACATAGGCTTCCAATATATCAATCTTTACGTCTCGACCATTTCGAGACTCCTCGTCATGTCCGTGATCTCATCCGGGACTCCGAACTCCTTCGGTACATCAAAACTCATAAACTCATAATATAACTGTCATCGAAACCTTAAGCGTGCGGACCCTACGGTTCGAGAACAATGTAGACATGACCGAGACACGTCTCCGGTCAATAACCAATAGCGGGACCTGGATGCCCATATTGGCTCCTACATATTCTATGAAGATCTTTATCGGTCAGACCGCATAACAACATACGTTGTTCCCTTTGTCATCGGTATGTTACTTGCCCGAGATTCGATCGTCGGTATCCAATACCTAGTTCAATCTCGTTACTGGCAAGTCTCTTTACTCGTTCCGTAATACATCATCTCATAACTAACATCTTAGTTATTATGCTTGCAAGGCTTATGTGATGTGTATTACCGAGAGGGCCCAGAGATACCTCTCCGACAATCGGAGTGACAAACCCTAATCTCGAAATACGCCAACCCAACATCTACCATTGGAGACACCTGTAGTACTCCTTTATAATCACCCAGTTACGTTGTGACGTTTGGTAGTACCCAAAGTGTTCCACTGGTAAACGGGAGTTGCATAATCTCATAGTTATAGGAACATGTATAAGTTATGAAGAAAAGCAATAGCAACATACTAAACGATCGGGTGCTAAGCTAATGGAATGGGTCATGTCAATCAGATCATTCAACTAATGATGTGACCTCGTTAATCAAATAACAACTCTTTGTTCATGGTTAGGAAACATAACCATCTTTGATTAACGAGCTAGTCTAGTAGAGGCATACTAGTGACACTCTGTTTGTCTATGTATTCACACATGTATTATGTTTCCGGTTAATACAATTCTAGCATGAATAATAAACATTTATCATGATATAAGGAAATAAATAATAACTTTATTATTGCCTCTAGGGCATATTTCCTTCAGTCTCCCACTTGCACTAGAGTCAATAATCTAGTTTCACATCGCCATGTGATTTAGCAGCAATAGTTCACATCACCATGTGATTAACACCCATAGTTCACATCGTTATGTGACCAATACTTAAAGGGTTTTCTAGAGTCAGCAATCTAGTTCACATCTCTATGTGATTAATACCCAAAGAGTACTAAGGTGTGATCATGTTTTGCTTGTGAGATAATTTTAGTCAACGGGTCTGTCACATTCAGATCCGTAAGTATTTTGCAAAATTCTTTGTCTATAATGCTCTGCACGGAGCTACTCTAGCTAATTGCTCCCACTTTCAATATGTATCTAGACCGAGACTTAGAGTCATCTAGATTAGTGTCAAAACTTGCATCGGTGTAACCCTTTACGACGAACCTTTTTATCACGTCCATAATCGAGAAACATATCCTTATTTCACTAAGGATAATTCTGACCGCTGTCCAGTGATCTACTCCTAGATCACTATTGTACTCCCTTGCCAAATCAGTGCAGGGTATACAATAGATCTGGTATACAGCATGACATACTTTATAGAACCTATGGCCAAGGCATAGGGAATGACTTTCATTCTCTTTCTATCTTCTGCCGTGGTCGGGCTTTGAGTCTTACTCAACTTCACACCTTATAATACAGGCAAGAACTCTTTCTTTGACTGCTCCATTTTTAACTACTTCAAAATCTTTGTCAAGGTATGTACTCATTGAAAGAACTTATCAAGCGTCTTGATCTATCTCTATAGATCTTGAAGCTCAATATGTAAGCAGCTTCACCGAAGTCTTTCTTTGAAAAACTCCTTTCAAACACTCCTTTATACTTTACAGAATAATTCTACATTATTTCTGATCAACAATATGTCATTCACATATACTTATCAGAAATGCTGTAGTGCTCCCACTCACTTTCTTGTAAATACAGGCTTCACCGCAAGTCTGTATAAAACTATATGCTTTGATCAACTTATCAAAGCGTATATTCTAACTCCGAGATGCTTGCACCAGTCCACAGATGGATCACTGGTGCTTGCACATTTTGTTAGCACCTTTTGGATTGACAAAACCTTCTAGTTGCATCACATACAACTCTTCTTTAATAAATCCATTAAGGAATGCAGTTTTGTTTATCCATTTGCCAGATTTCATAAAATGCGGCAATTGCTAACATGATTCGGACAGACTTAAGCATAGATACGAGTGAGAAAAACTCATCGTAGTCAACACCTTGAACTTGTCGAAAACTTTTGCGACAATTCTAGCTTTGTAGATAGTAACACTACTATCAGCGTCCGTCTTCCTCTTGAAGATCCATTTATTTTCTATGGCTTGCCGATCATCGGGCAAATCCATCAAAGTCCATACTTTGTTCTCATACATGGATCAAATCTCAGATTTCATGGCCTCAAACCATTTCGCGGAATCTGGGCTCATCATCGCTTCCTCATAGTTCGTAGGTTCATCATGATCTAGTAGCATGACTTCCAGAGAAGGATTACCGTACCACTCTGGTGCGGATCTCACTCTGGTTTACCTACGAGATTCGGTAGTAACTTGATCTGAAGTTACATGATCATCATCATTAGCTTCCTCACTAATTGGTGTAGGTGTCACAGAAACAGTTTTCTGTGATGTACTACTTTCCAATAAGGGAGCAGGTACAGTTACCTCGTCAAGTTCTACTTTCCTCCCACTCACTTCTTTCGAGAGAAACTCCTTCTCCAGAAAGTTTCCGAATTTTAGCAACAAAAGTCTTGCCTTCGGATCTGTGATAGAAGGTGTATCCAATAGTTTCCTTTGGATATCCTTTGAAGACGCACTTCTCCGATTTGAGTTTGAGCTTATCAGGATGAAACCTTTTCATATAAGCATCGCAACCCCAAATTTTAAGAAACGACAGCTTAGGTTTCTTGCCAAACCATAGTTCACACGGTGTCGTCTCAACGGATTTAGATGGTGCCCTATTTAACGTGAATGCAGCTGTCTCTAATGCATAATCCCAAAACGATAGTGGTAGATCGGTAAGATACATCATAGATTGCACTATATCCAATAAAGTACGGTTATGACGTTAGGACACACCATTATGCCGTGGTGTTCCATGTGGCATGATTTTGTGAAACTATTCCACATTGTTTTAATTGAAGACCAAACTCGTAACTCAAATATTTTACCTCTACGATCATATCGTAGAAACTTTTATTCTCTTGTCACGATGATTTACCACTTCACTCTGAAATTCTTTGAACTTTTCAAATGTTTCAGACTTATGTTTCGTCAAGTAGATATACTCATATCTGCTCAAATCATCTGTGAAGATCAGAAAATAATGATACCTGTCGCGAGCCTCAATATTCATCGGACCACATACATCAGTATGTATGATTTCCAACAAATCTGTTGCTCGCTCCATTGTTCCGAAGAACGGAATTTTAGTCATCTTGCCCAAAAGGCATGGTTCGCAAGCATCAAGTGATTCATAATCAAGTGATTTCGAAAGCCCATCAGCATGGAGTTTCTTCATGCTCTTTATACCAATATGACCTAAACGGCAGTGCCACAAATAAGTTGCACTATCATTATTAACTTTGAATCTTTTGGTTTCAATATTATAAATATGTGTATCACTATGATCGAGATCCAACGAACTTGTTTCATTGGGTGTATGACCATCGAAGGTTTTATTCATGTAAACAGAACAACAATTATTCTGTGACTTTAATGAATAACCGTATTGCAATAAACATGATCAAATCATATTCATGCTCAACGCAAAAACCAAATAACACTTATTTAAGTTCAACACTAATCCCGAAAGTATAGGGGAGTGTACGATGATGATCATATCAATCTTGGAACTACTTCCAATACACATTGTCACTTCACCCTTAACTAGTCTCTGTTTATTCTGCATCTCCCGTTTCGAGTTACTAATCTTAGCAACTGAACTAGTATCAAATACTAAGGGTTTGCTATAAACACTAGTAAAGTACACATCAATAACATGTATATCAAATATACTTATGTTCACTTTGCCATCCTTCTTATCCGCCAATCACTTGGGGTAGTTCCGCTTCCAGTGACCAGTCCCTTTGCAGTAGAAGCACTTAGTCTCAGGCTTAGGATCAGACTTGGGCTTCTTCACTTGAGCAGCAACTTGCTTGCCATTCTTCTTGAAGTTCCCCTTCTTCCCTTTGCCCTTTTCTTGAAACTAGTGGTCTTGTCAACCATCAACACTTGATGTTTTTCTTGATTTCTACCTTCGTTGATTTCAGCATCACGAAGAGCTTGGGAGTTGTTTCTGTTATCCCTTGCATATTATAGTTCGTCACGAAGTTCTACTAACTTGGTGATGGTGACTAGAGAATTCTGTCAATCTCTATCTTATCTGGAAGATTAACTCCCACTTGATTCAAGCGATTGTAGTACCCAGACAATCTGAGCACATGCTCACTAGTTGAGCGATTCTCCTCCATCTTTTAGCTATAGAACTTGCTGGAGACTTCATGTCTCTCAACTCGGGTATTTGCTTGAAATATTAACTTCAACTCCTGGAACATCTCATATGGTCCATGACGTTCAAAACGTCTTTGAAGTCCCGATTCTAAGCCGTTAAGCATGGTGCACTAAACTATCAAGTAGTCATCATATTGAGCTAGCCAAACGTTCATAACGTCTGCATGTGCTCCTGCAATAGGTCCGTCACCTAGCGGTGCATCAAGGACATAATTCTTCTGTGCAGCAATGAGGATAAACCTCAGATCACGGATCCAATCCGCATCATTGCTACTAACATCTTTCAACACAATTTTCTCTAGGATCATATCAAAATAAACACAGGGAAGCAACAACGCGAGCTATTGATCTACAACATGATTTGCAAAATACTACCAGGACTAAGTTCATGATAAATTTAAGTTCAATTTAATCATATTACTTAAGAACTCCCACTTAGATAGACATCCCTCTAATCCTCTAAGTGATCACGTGATCCAAATCAACTAAACCATAACCGATCATCACGTGAGATGGAGTAGTTTTCAATGGTGAACATCGTTATGTTGATCATATCTACTATATGATTCACGCTCGACCTTTCGGTCTCCGTGTTCCGAGGCCATATCTGCATATGCTAGGCTCGTCAAGTTTAACCTGAGTATTCTGCGTGTGCAAAACTGGCTTGCACCCGTTGTAGATGGACGTAGAGCTTATCACACCCGATCATCACGTGGTGTCTGGGCACGACGAACTTTGGCAACGGTGCATACTCAGGGAGAACACTTCTTGATAATTTAGTGAGAGATCATCTTATAATGCTACCGTCAATCAAAGCAAGATAAGATGCATAAAAGGATAAACATCACATGCAATCAATATAAGTGATATGATATGGCCATCATCATCTTGTGCTTGTGATCTCCATCTCCGAAGCACCGTCATGATCACCATCGTCACCGGCGCGACACCTTGATCTCCATCGTAGCATCGTTGTCGTCTCGCCAATCTTATGCTTCCACGACTATCACTACCGCTTAGTAATAAAGTAAAGCATTACATCGCAATTGCATTGCATACAATAAAGCGACAACCATATGGCTCCTGCCAGTTGCCGATAACTCGGTTACAAAACATGATCATCTCATACAATAAAATCAGCATCATGCCTTGACCATATCACATCACAACATGCCCTGCAAAAACAAGTTAGACGTCCTCTACTTTGTTGTTGCAAGTTTTACGTGGCTGCTACGGGCTTAAGCAAGAACTCATCTCACCTACGCATCAAAACCACAACGATAGTTCATCAAATAGACTCCGTTTTAACCTTCTCAAGGACCGGGCGTAGCCACACTTGGTTCAACTAAAGTTGGAGGGACAGTCTTCAGCAAGCCATCTATGTGCAAAGCACGTCGAGGGAACCGGTCTCGCGTAAGAGTACGCGTAAGGTTGGTCCGGATCGTCTCGTCCAACAATACCGCCGAACCAAAGTATGACATGCTGGTAGGCAGTATGACTTGTATCGCCCACAACTCACTTGTGTTCTACTCGTGCATATAACATCAAACCATAAAAACCTAGGCTCGGATGCCACTGTTGGGGAACGTAGTAATTTCAAAAAATTTCCTACGCACACGCAAGATCATGGTGATGCACAGCAACGAGAGGGGAGAGTGTTGTCTACGTACCAACGCAGACCGACTGCGGAAGCGATCACACAATGTAGAGGAAGTAGTCGTATGTCTTCTTCCCGATCCGACCGATCCAAGCACCGTTACTCCGGCACCTCCGAGTTCTTAGCACACGTTCAGCTCGATGACGATCCTCGGGCTCCGATCCAGCAAAGCATCGAGGAAGAGTTCCGTCAGCACGACGGCGTGGTGACGATCTTGATGTACTACCGACGCAGGGCTTCGCCTAAGCACTACAACGGTATGATCGAGGTGGAATTTGGTGGCAGGGGGCACCGCACACGGCTAAGGAACGATCTCAAGGATCAACTATGGTGTCTTGGGGTGTCCCCTGCCCCCGTATATAAAGGTTGGAGGGAGGGGGACTGGCCGGCCAAAGAGAGGGAGGCGCAGGAGGAGTCCTACTCCTACCGGGAGTAGGACTCCCCCCTCCAATCCTAGTCCAACTAGGAATCCTTTAAAGGGGAGAGAGAGAGAGGTGGCCGCCCCCTCTCCTAGTCCTAATAGGACTAGGGAGAGGGGGGGAGGCGCAGCCCTATGTGGGCTGCCCTCTCACCTTTCCACTAAGGCCCATGTTGGCCCATTTGGCTCCCGGGGGGTTCCGGTAACCCTCCCGGTAATCCGGTAAAATCCCGATTTCACCCGGAACACTTCCGATGTCCAAACATAGGCTTCCAATATATCAATCTTTACGTCTCGACCATTTCGAGACACCTCGTCATGTCCGTGATCTCATCCGGGACTCCGAACTCCTTCGGTACATCAAAACTCATAAACTCATAATATAACTGTCATCGAAACCTTAAGCGTGCGGACCCTACGGTTCGAGAACAATGTAGACATGACCGAGACACGTCTCCGGTCAATAACCAATAGCGGGACCTGGATGCCCATATTGGCTCCTACATATTCTACGAAGATCTTTATCGGTCAGACCGCATAACAACATACGTTGTTCCCTTTGTCATCGGTATGTTACTTGCCCGAGATTCGATCGTCGGTATCCAATACCTAGTTCAATCTCGTTACTGGCAAGTCTCTTTACTCTTTCCGTAATACATCATCTCATAACTAACATCTTAGTTATTATGCTTGCAAGGCTTATGTGATGTGTATTACCGAGAGGGCCCAGAGATACCTCTCCGACAATCGGAGTGACAAACCCTAATCTCGAAATACGCCAACCCAACATCTACCATTGGAGACACCTGTAGTACTCCTTTATAATCACCCAGTTACGTTGTGACGTTTGGTAGTACCCAAAGTGTTCCTCTGGTAAACGGGAGTTGCATAATCTCATAGTTATAGGAACATGTATAAGTTATGAAGAAAAGCAATAGCAACATACTAAACGATCGGGTGCTAAGCTAATGGAATGGGTCATGTCAATCAGATCATTCAACTAATGACGTGACCTCGTTAATCAAATAACAACTCTTTGTTCATGGTTAGGAAACATAACCATCTTTGATTAACGAGCTAGTCTAGTAGAGGCATACTAGTGACACTCTGTTTGTCTATGTATTCACACATGTATTATGTTTCCGGTTAATACAATTCTAGCATGAATAATAAACATTTATCATGATATAAGGAAATAAATAATAACTTTATTATTGCCTCTAGGGCATATTTCCTTCATAGGCTTCCAATATATCAATCTTTATGTCTCGACCATTTCGAGACTCCTCGTCATGTCCTTGATCTCATCCGGGACTCCGAACAACCTTCGGTACATCAAAACGTATAAACTCATAACATAACTGTCATCAAAACCTTAAGCGTGCGGACCCTACGGGTTCGAGAACAATGTAGACATGGCCGAGACATGTCTCCGGTCAATAACCAATAGCGGGACCTGGATGCCCATATTGGCTCCTACATATTCTACGAAGATCTTTATCAGTCAGACCGCATAACAACACACGTTGTTCCTTTTGTCATCGGTATGTTACTTGCCCGAGATTCGATCGTCGGTATCCAATACCTAGTTCAATCTCGTTACCGGCAAGTCTCTTTACTCGTTCCGTAATACATCATCTCGCAACTAAATCATTAGTTGCATTGCTTGCAAGGCTTAAGTGATGTGCATTACCGAGAGGGCCTAGAGATACCTCTCCGACGATCGGAGTGACAAATCCTAATCTCGAAATACGTCAACCCAACACGTACCTTTGGAGACACCTGTAGAGCACCTTTATAATCACCCAGTTACGTTGTGACGTTTGGTAGCACACAAAGTGTTCCTCCGGCACACGGGAGTTACATAATCTCATAGTCATAGGAACATGTATAAGTCATGAAGAAAGCAATAGCAACATACTAAACGGCTGGGTGCTAAGCTAATGGAATGGGTCATGTCAATCAGATCATTCAACTAATGATGTGATCCCGTTAATCAAATGACAACTCTTTGTCCATGGTTAGGAAACATAACCATCTTTGATTAACGAGCTAGTAGAGGCATACTAGTGACACTCTGTTTGTCTATGTATTCACACATGTATTTGTTGGAAATATGCCCTAGAGGCAATAATAAATAAGTTATTATTATATTTCCTTGTTCATGATAATCGTTTACTATCCATGCTAGAATTGTATTGATAGGAAACTCAGATACATGTGTGGATACATAGACAACACCATGTCCCTAGTAAGCCTCTAGTTGACTAGCTCGTTGATCAATAGATGGTTACGGTTTCCTGACCATGGACATTGGATGTCGTTGATAACGGGATCACATCATTAGGAGAATGATGTGATGGACAAGACCCAATCCTAAGCATAGCACTAGATCGTGTAGTTCGTATGCTAAAGCTTTTCTAATGTCAAGTGTCATTTCCTTAGACCATGAGATTGTGCAACTCCCGGATACCGTAGGAGTGCTTTGGGTGTGCCAAACGTCACAACGTAACTGGGTGGCTATAAAGGTACACTATAGGTATCTCCGAAAGTGTCTGTTGGGTTGGCACGACTCAAGACTGGGATTTGTCACTCCGTGTGACGGAGAGGTATCTCTGGGCCCACTCGGTAGGACATCATCATAATGTGCACAATGTGATCAAGGAGTTGAACACGGGATGATGTGTTACGGAACGAGTAAAGAGACTTGCCGGTAACGAGATTGAACAAGGTATCGGGATACCACGATCAAATCTCGGGCAAGTATCGTACCGATAGACAAAGGGAATTGAATACGGGATTGATTAAGTCCTTGACATCGTGGTTCATCCGATGAGATCATCGTGGAACATGTGGGAGCCAACATGGGTATCCAGATCCCGCTGTTGGTTATTGATCGGAGAACGTCTCGGTCATGTCTGCATGTCTCCCGAACCCGTAGGGTCTACACACTTAAGGTTCGATGACGCTGGGGTTATAAAGGAAGTTTGTATGTGGTTAACGAATGTTGTTCGGAGTCCCGGATGAGATCCCGGACGCCACGAGGAGTTCCAGAATGGTCCGAAGGTAAGGATTTATATATGGGAAGTCCTGTTTTGGTCACCGGAAGAGTTTCGGGGTTTATCGGTAACGTACCGGGACCACCGGGAGGGTCCCGGGGGTCCACCAAGTGGGGCCACCAGCCCCGGAGGGCTTCATGGGCCAAGGGTGGTTATGGACCAGCCCCTAAGTGGGCTGGTGCACCTCCCACAAGGGCCCAAGGCGCATGGGAGAGTGGGAGGGGGCAAACCCTAGGTCCAGATGGGCCTTAAGGCCCACCCTAGGGGGCGCCTCCCCTCTCCCCCTCTTGGCCGCCCCCTTTCCCATCTAGGGCTGCCGCCCCCCTAGGGGTGGGAACCCTAGAGGGGGTGCACCCTCCTCCCTCTCCCCTATATATAGTGAGGCCTAGTGCTGCCCATAACACGCGATCTGATCTCTGCCTGTTGGTGCAGCCCTCCCTCTCTTTCTCCTCATATCCCGTGGTGCTTGGCGAAGCCCTGCAGGATAGCCACGCTCCTACATCACCACCACGCCGTTGTGCTGCTGCTGGATGGAGTCTTCCTCAACCTCTCCCTCTCTCCTTGCTGGATCAAGGCATGGGAGACGTCACCGGGTTGTACGTGTGTTGAACGCGGAGGTGCCGTCCGTTCGGCATTTGGTCATCGGTGATTTGGATCACGACGAGTACGACTCCATCAACCCCGTTCACTTGAACGCTTCCGCTTAGCGATCTACAAGGGTATGTAGATGCACTCTCCTTCCCCTCGTTGCTGGTCTCTCCATAGATAGATCTTGGTGACACGTAGGAAATTTTTGAATTTCTGCTACGTTCCCCTACAGTGGCATCATGAGCTAGGTCTATGCGTAGTTACTATGCATGAGTAGAACACAAAGTAGTTGTGGGCGTCGATATTGTCAATTCTCTTGCCGTTACTAGTCTTATCTTGATTCGGCGGCATCGTGGGATGAAGCGGCCCGGACCGACCTTACACGTACTCTTACGTGAGACTGGTTCCACCGACTGACATGCACTAGTTGCATAAGGTGGCTAGCGGGTGTCTGTCTCTCCCACTTTAGTCGGATCGGATTCGATGAAAAGGGTCCTTATGAAGGGTAAATAGCAATTGGCATATCACGTTGTGGTTTTGCGTAGGTAAGAAACATTCTTGCTAGAAACCCATAGCAGCCACGTAAAACATGCAAACAACAATTAGAGGACGTCTAACTTGTTTTTGCAGGGTATGCCATGTGATGTGATATGGCCAAAAGGATGTGATGAATGATATATGTGATGTATGAGATTGATCATGTTCTTGTAATAGGAATCACGACTTGCATGTCGATGAGTATGACAACCGGCAGGAGCCATAGGAGTTGTCTTAATTTATGACCTGCGTGTCAACATAAACGTCATGTAATTACTTTAGTTTATTGCTAACCGTTAGCTGTAGTAGTAGAAGTAATAGTTGGCGAGACAACTTCATGAAGACACGATGATGGAGATCATGGTGTCATGCCGGTGACGATGATGATCATGGAGCCCCGAAGATGGAGATCAAAAGGAGCACTATGATATTGGCCATATCATGTCACTATTTGATTGCATGTGATGTTTATCATGTTTATACATCTTATTTGCTTAGAACAACGGTAGTAAATAAGATGATCCCTCTTTAAAATTTCAAGAAAGTGTTCCCCCTAACTGTGCACCGTTGCGACAGTTCGTTGTTTCAAAGCACCACGTGATGATCTGGTGTTTGATCCTAACGTTCACATACAACGGGTGTAAGACAGATTTACACACGCGAAACACTTAGGTTGACTTGACGAGCCTAGCATGTGTACAGACATGGCCTCAGAACACAGAAGACCGAAAGGTCGAGCATGAGTTGTATAGAAGATACGATCAACATAAAGATGTTTACCGATGTTGACTAGTCCGTCTCATGTGATGATCAGACACGGCCTAGTTGACTCGGATCATGTAATCACTTAGATGACTAGAGGGATGTCTATCTGAGTGGGAGTTCATAAGATGAACTTAATTATCCTGAACATAGTCAAAAGGTCTTCGCAAATTATGTCATAGCTCGTGCTTCAGTTCTACTGTTTAGATATGTTCCTAGAGAAAATTTAGTTGAAAGCTGATAGTAGCAACTATGCGGACTAGGTCCGTAAACTGAGGATTGTCCTCATTTGCTTCATAGAAGGCTTATGTCCTTAATGCACCGCTCAGTGTGCTGAACCTCGAACGTGGTCTGTGGATGTTGCGAACATCTGACATACACGTTTTGATAACTACGTGATAGTTCAGTTAAATGGTTTAGAGTTGAGGCACCGAAGACGTTTTTGAAACGTCACGAAACATATGAGATGTTTCGAGGGCTGAAATTGGAGTTTCAGGCTCATGCCCACGTCAAGAGGTATAAGACCTCCGACGAATTTCTTAGCCTACCAACTAAGGAGAAAAGCTCAATTGTTGAGCTTGTGCTCAGATTGTCTGAGTACAACAATCATTTGAATCGAGTGGGAGTTGATCTTCCAGATGAGATAGTGATGTTTTCTCCGAAGTCATTACCACCAAGCTGCTAGAGCTTCGTGATGAACTATGATATATCAGGGACATATATGATGATCCTTGAGATATTCGCGATGTTTGACACCACGAAAGTAGAAGTCAAGAAGGAGCATCAATTGTTGATGGTTAGTGAAACCACTAGTTTCAAGAAGGGCAAGGGCAAGAAGGGATACTTCATGAAACGGCAAATCAGCTGCTGCTCTAATGAAGAAACCCAAAGTTGAACCCCAACCCGAGACTAAGTGCTTCTGTAATAAGGGGAACAACCACTGGAGCAGAATTACCCTAGATACTTGGTAGATTAGAAGGCTGGCAAGGTCGATAGAAGTATATTGGATATACATTGTGTTGATGTGTACTTTACTAGTACTCCTAGTAGCACCAGGGTATTAGATACCGGTTCGGTTGCTAAGTGTTAGTAACTCGAAATAAAAGCTACGGAATAAACGGAGACTAGCTAAAGGTGAGCTGACGATATGTGTTGGAAGTGTTTCCAATGTTGATATGATCAAATATCGTACGCTCCCTCTACCATCGAGATTGGTATTAAAACCTAAATAATTGTTATTTGGTGTTTGCGTTGAGCATAGACATGATTGGATTACGTCTATTGCAATACGGTTATTCATTTAAGGAGAATAATGGTTACTCTATTTATTTGAATAATACCTTCAATGGTCTTACACCTAAAATGAATGGTTCATTGAATCTCGATCGTAGTGATACACATGTTCATGCCAAAAGATATAAGATAGTAATGATAGTACCACCTACTTGTGGCACTGCCACTTAAGTCATATCGGTATAAAATGCATGAAGAAGCTCCATGTTGATGGATCTTTGGGCTCACTCGTTTTTGAAAAGTTTGAGACATGCGAACCATGTCTATTGGTGTATATGCATGAAGAAACTCCATGCAAATGGATCATTTGGACTCACTTGGTTTTGAATCACTTGAGACATGCAAATCATACCACATGGGCAAGATGACTGAAAGCCTCGTTTTCAGTAAAATGGAACTAGAAAGCAACTTGATTGGAAGTAATACATTTTGATGTGTGCAGTCCAATGAGTGCTGAGGCGTGTAGTGGATATCGTTATGTTCTTACTTCACAGATGATTTGAGTAGATATTGAGTATATTTACTTGATGAATCATGAGTCTGAATTATTGAAAGGTTCAAGTAATTTCAGGGTGAAGTTGAAAGATCAACGTGACAAGAGGATAAAAGATCTATGATATGATCATAGAGATGAATATCTGAATTACGAGTTTGGCACAGAATTAAGACATTGTGGAAATTGTTTCACAACTGATACAGCCTGGAACACCATAGTGTGATGGTATGTCCGAACATCATAACTGCACCCTATTGGATATGATGAATACCATGATGTCTCTTATCGAATTACCACGATAGTTTATGGGTTAGGCATTAGAGACAACCACATTCACTTTAAATAGGGCACCACGTAATTCCGATGAGATGACACCGTATGAACTATGGTTTAGAGAAAACTAAGCTGTCATTTCTTAAAAGTTTGGGGCTGCGATGCTTATATGAAAAGGTTTCAGGCTGATAAGCTCGAACCCAAAGCGGATAAATGCATCTTCATAGGACACCCAAAACAGTTGGGTATACCTCCTGTCTCAGATCTGAAAGCAGTAAGGGATTGTTTCTAGAATCGGGTCCTTTCTCGAGGAAAAGTTTCTCTCGAAAGAATTGAGTGGGAGGATGGTGGAGACTTGATGAGGTTATTGAACCGTCTCTTCAACTAGTGTGTGGCAGGGCACGGGAAGTTGTTCCTGTGGCACCTACACCAATTGAAGTGGAAGCTTATGATAGTGATCATGAAACTTCAGATCAAGTCACTACCAAACCTCATGGGATGACAAGGATGCGTACTACTTTAGAGTGGTACATAATCCTGTCTTGGAAGTCATGTTGCTAGACAACAATGAACCTACGAGCTATGGAGAAGCGATGGTGGGCCCAGATTCCGTTAAATGGCTCGAGGTCATATAATCCGAGAGAGGATCCATATATGAAAACAAAGTGTAGACTTTGAAAGAACTACTTGATGGTCGTAAGGCTGTTAGGTACATATGGATTTTAAAAGGAAGACGGACAATGATGGTAAGTATCACCATTAAGAAAGCTCGGCTTGTCGTTAAGATGTTTTCCGACAAGTTCAAGGAGTTGACTACGATGAGACTTTCTCACTCGTAGCGATGCTAAGAGTCTGTTGGAATTTTATTAGCGATTACTGCATTATTTATGAAATCTTGCAGATAGGATGTCAAAACATTGTTTCCTCGACGATTTTTCTTGAGGAAAAGTTGTATGTAATACAACCGGAAGGTTTTGTTAATCCTGAAAGATGCTGATAAGTATGCAAAGCTCCAGCAATCCTTCTAAGGACTGGAGTAAGCATCTCAGAGTTGGAATGTATGCTTTGATGAGATGATCAAAGATTTTGGGTGTATACAAAGTTTATGAGAAACTTGTATTTCCAAAGAAGTGAGTGGGAGCACTATAGATTTTCTGATGAGTATATGTTGTTGACATATTGTTGATCAGAAATAATGTAGAATTTCTGGAAAGCATATAGGGTTATTTGAAAAGTGTTTTTCAATGGAAAGCCTGGATTAAGCTACTTGAACATTGAGCATCAAGATCTATAAGGATAGATCAAAACACTTAATGGTACTTTCAAATGAGCACATACCTTGACATGATCTTGAAGGTGTTCAAGATGGACCAGTCAAAGAAGGAGTTCTTGCCTGAGTTGTAAGGTATGAAGTTAAGACTTAAAGCTCGACCATGGCAGAATAGAGAGAAAGGACGAAGGTCGTCCCCTATGCTTAAGACATAGGCTCCATAGTATGCTATGATGTGTGCCGCACCTGATGTGTGCCTTGCCACATGTCCGGCTAGAGGGTACGAAGGTGATCTAGGAGTAGATCACTAGATAGCGGTCAAAATTATCCTTAGAGGAATAAGGATATGTTTCTCGGTTATGGAGGTGATAAAGAGTTCGACGTAAAGAGTTACGTTGATGCAAGCTTAACACCTATCCGGATAGCTCTGAGTAGAGATACCGGATACATATAATGGAGCAACAATTTAGAATAGCTCCAAGTAGAACAGTTATTTGGAATAGCTCCAAATAGAGCATGGTAGCTGCATCTAGGAGATGACATAGAGATTTGTAAAGCGCACACGGATCTGAAAGGTTCGGACCCGTTGACTATAACCTCTGTCACAAGCAACATGATCAAACCTAGAACTCATTGAGTGTTAATCACATAGTGATGTGAGCTAGACTACTGACTATAGTAAACTCTTGGGTGTTAGTCACATGGCGATGTGACCTGTGAGTGTTAATCACATGGCGATGTGAACTAGATTATTGACTCTAGTGCAAGTGGGAGACTGTTGGAAATATGCCCTAGAGGCAATAATAAATAAGTTATTATTATATTTCCTTGTTCATGATAATCGTTTATTATCCATGCTAGAATTGTATTGATAGGAAACTCGGATACATGTGTGGATACATAGACAACACCATGTCCCTAGTAAGCCTCTAGTTGACTAGCTCGTTGATCAATAGATGGTTACGGTTTCCTGACCATGGACATTGGATGTCGTTGATAACGGGATCACATCATTAGGAGAATGATGTGATGGACAAGACCCAATCCTAAGCATAGCACTAGATCGTGTAGTTCGTATGCTAAAGCTTTTCTAATGTCAAGTGTCATTTCCTTAGACCATGAGATTGTGCAACTCCCGGATACCGTAGGAGTGCTTTCGGTGTGCCAAACGTCACAACATAACTGGGTGGCTATAAAGGTACACTACAGGTATCTCCGAAAGTGTCTGTTGGGTTGGCACGAATCAAGACTGGGATTTGTCACTCCGTGTGACGGAGAGGTATCTCTGGGCCCACTCGGTAGGACATCATCATAATGTGCACAATGTGATCAAGGAGTTGATCACGGGATGATGTGTTACGGAACGAGTAAAGAGACTTGCCGGTAACGAGATTGAACAAGGTATCGGTATACCGACGATCGAATCTCGGGCAAGTATCGTACCGATAGACAAAGGGAATTGAATACGGGATTGATTAAGTCCTTGACATCGTGGTTCATCCGATGAGATCATCGTGGAACATGTGGGAGCCAACATGGGTATCCCGATCCCGCTATTGGTTATTGATCGGAGAACGTCTCGGTCATGTCTGCATGTCTCCCGAACCCGTAGGGTCTACACACTTAAGGTTCGATGACGCTAGGGTTATAAAGGAAGTTTGTATGTGGTTAACGAATGTTGTTCGGAGTCCCGGATGAGATCCCAGACGTCACGAGGAGTTCCGGAATGGTCTGGAGGTAAAGATTTATATATGGGAAGTCCTGTTTTGGTCACCGGAAGAGTTTCGGGGTTTATCCGTAACGTACCGGGACCACCGGGAGGGTCCCGGGGGTCCACCAAGTGGGGCCACCAGCCCCGGAGGGCTTCATGGGCCAACGGTGGTTAGGGACCAGCCCCTAAGTGGGCTGGTGCACCTCCCACAAGGGCCCAAGGCGCATGGGAGAGTGGGAGGGGGCAAACCCTAGGTCCAGATGGGCCTTAAGGCCCACCCTAGGGGGCGCCTCCCCTCTCCCCCTCTTGGCCGCCCCCTTTCCCATCTAGGGCTGCCGCCCCCCCTAGGGGTGGGAACCCTAGAGGGGGCGCACCCTCCTCCCTCTCCCCTATATATAGTGAGGCCTAGGGCTGCCCATAACACGCGATCTGATCTCTGTCTGTTGGTGCAGCCCTCCCTCTCTTTCTCCTCATATCCCGTGGTGCTTGGCGAAGCCCTGCAGGATAGCCACGCTCCTCCATCACCACCACGCCGTTGTGCTGCTACTGGATGGAGTCTTCCTCAACCTCTCCCTCTCTCCTTGCTGGATCAAGGCATGGGAGACGTCACCGGGCTGTACGTGTGTTGAACGCGGAGGTGCCGTCCGTTCGGCATTTGGTCATCGGTGATTTGGATCACGACGAGTATGACTCCATCAACCCCGTTCACTTGAACACTTCCGCTTAGCGATCTACAAGGGTATGTAGATGCACTCTCCTTCCCCTCGTTGCTGGTCTCTCCATAGATAGATCTTGGTGACACGTAGGAAATTTTTGAATTTCTGCTACGTTCCCCTACAGTATTATGTTTCCGGTTAATACAATTCTAGCATGAATAATAAACCTTTATCATGATATAAGGAAATAAATAATAACTTTATTATTGCCTCTAGGGCATATTTCCTTCAGTCTCCCACTTGCACTAGAGTCAATAATCTAGATTACACAGTAATGATTCTAACACCCATGGAGCTTTGGTGCTGATCATGTTTTGCTCGTGGAAGAGGCTTAGTCAACGGGTCTGCTACATTGAGCTCCGTATGTATCTTGCAAATCTCTATGTCTCCCACCTGGACTAGATCCCGGATGGAATTGAAGCGTCTCTTGATGTGTTTGGTTCTCTTGTGAAATCTGGATTCATTTGCCAAGGCAATTGCACCAGTATTGTCACAAAAGATTTTCATTGGACCCGATGCACTAGGTATGACACCTAGATCGGATATGAACTCCTTCATCCAGACTCCTTCGTTTGCTGCTTCTGAAGCAGCTATATACTCCGCTTCACATGTAGATCCCGCCACGACGCTTTGTTTAGAACTGCACCAACTGACAGCTCCACCGTTTAATGTAGACACGTATCCGGTTTGCGATTTAGAATCGTCCGGATCAGTGTCAAAGCTTGCATCAACGTAATCGTTTACGATGAGCTCTTTGTCACCTCCATATACGAGAAACATATCCTTAGTCCTTTTCAGGTATTTCAGGATGTTCTTGACCGTTGTCCAGTGATCCACTCCTGGATTACTTTGGTACCTCCCTGCTAAACTTATAGCAAGGCACACATCAGGTCTGGTACACAGCATTGCGTACATGATAGAGCCTATGGCTGAAGCATAGGGAACATCTTTCATTTTCTCTCTATCTTCTGCAGTTGTCGGGCATTGAGTCTGACTCAACTTCACACCTTGTAACACAGGCAAGAACCCGTTCTTTGCTTGATCCATTTTGAACTTCTTCAAAATCTTGTCAAGGTATGTGCTTTGTGAAAGTCCAATTAAGCGTCTTGATCTATCATTAAGGTATAGATCTTTATGCCTAATATGTATGCAGCTTCACCGAGGTCTTTCATTGAAAAACTCTTATTCAAGTATCACTTTATGCTGTCCAAAAATTCTATATTATTTTCAATCAGTAATATGTCATCCACATATAATATCAGAAATGCTACAGAGCTCCCACTCACTTTCTTGCAAATACAGGCTTCTCCGAAAGTCTGTATAAAACCAAATGCTTTGATCACACTATCAAAGCGTTTATTCCAACTCCGAGAGGCTTGCACCAGTCCATAAATGGATCGCTGGAGTTTGCACACTTTATTAGCTCCCTTTGGATCGAAAAAACCTTCCGGTTGCATCATATACAACTCTTCTTCCAGAAATCCATTCAGGAATGCAGTTTTGACATCCATCTGCCAAATTTCATAATCATAAAATGCGGCAATTGCTAACATGATTCGGACAGACTTAAGCATCGCTACGGGTGAGAAGGTCTCATCGTAGTCAACCCCTTGAACTTGTCGAAAACCTTTTGCGACAAGTCATGCTTTGTAGACAGTATTATTGCCATCAGCGTTAGTCTTCTTCTTGAAGATCCATTTATTCTCAATTGCTTGCCGATCATTGGGCAAGTCAACCAAAGTCCACACTTTGTTCTCATACATGGATCCCATCTCAGATTTCATGGCTTCAAGCCATTTTGCGGAATCTGGGCTCACCATCGCTTCTTCATAGTTCGTAGGTTCATCATGATCTAGCAGCATGATTTCCAGAACAGGATTACCATACCACTCTGGTGCGGATCTCACTCTGGTTGATCTACGAGGTTCAGTAGTATCTTGTCCTGAAGTTTCATGATCATTATCATTAGCTTCCTCACTAATTGGTGTATGTGTCGCAGAAACAGTTTTCTGTGATGTACTACTTTCCAATAAGGGGGCAGGTACAGTTACCTCATCAAGTTCTACTTTCCTCCCACTCACATCTTTCGAGAGAAACTCCTTCTCCAGAAAGTTTCCGAATTTAGCAACAAAAGTCTTGCCTTCGGATCTGTGATAGAAGGTGTATCCAATAGTTTCGTTTGGATATCCTATGAAGACACATTTCTCCGATTTGGGTTCGAGCTTATCAGGTTGAAGCTTTTTCACATAAGCATCGCAACCCCAAACTTTCAGAAACGACAACTTTGGTTTCTTGCCAAACCATAGTTCATAAGGCGTCGTCTCAACGGATTTTGATGGTGCCCTATTTAACGTGAATGTGGCCGTCTCTAAAGCATAACCCCAAAATGATAGCAGTAAATCAGTAAGAGACATCATAGATCGCACCATATCTAGTAAAGTACGATTACGACGTTCGGATACACCATTACGCTGTGGTGTTCCGGGTGGCGTGAGTTGCAAAACTATTCCGCATTGTTTCAAATGTACACCAAACTCGTAACTCAAATATTCTCCTCCACAATCAGATCGTAGAAACTTTATTTTCTTGTTACGATGATTTTCAACTTCACTCTGAAATTCTTTGAACTTTTCAAATGTTTCAGACTTATGTTTCATTAAGTAGATATACCCATATCTGCTTAAGTCATCTGTGAAGGTGAGAAAATAACGATATCCGCCACGAGCCTCAATATTCATCGGACCACATACATCTGTATGTATGATTTCCAACAAATCTGTTGCTCTCTCCATAGTACCGGAGAACGGTGTTTTAGTCATCTTGCCCATGAGGCACGGTTCGCAAGTACCAAGTGATTCATAATCAAGAGGTTCCAAAAGTCCATCAGTATGGAGTTTCTTCATGCGCTTTACACCGATATGACCTAAACGGCAGTGCCACAAATAAGTTGCACCATCATTATCAACTCTGCATCTTTTGGCTTCAACATTATGAATATGTGTGTCACTACTATCGAGATTCAATAAGAATAGACCACTCTTCAAGGGTGCATGACCATAAAAGATATTACTCATATAAATAGAACAACCATTATTCTCTGATTTAAATGAATAACCGTCTCGCATCAAACAAGATCCAGATATAATGTTCATGCTCAATGCTGGCACCAAATAACAATTATTTAGGTCTAATATTAATCCCGAAGGTAGATGTAGAGGTAGCGTGCCGACCGCGATCACATCGACTTTGGAACCGTTTCCCACGCGCATCGTCACCTCGTCCTTAGCCAATCTTCGCTTAATCCGTAGTCCCTATTTCGAGTTGCAAATATTAGCAACAGAACCAGTATCAAATACCCAGGTGCTACTGCAAGCATTAGTAAGGTACACATCAATAACATGTATATCACATATACCTTTGTTCACCTTGACATCCTTCTTATCCGCCAAATACTTGGGGCAGTTCTGCTTCCAGTGACCAGTCTGCTTGTAGTAGAAGCACTCAGTTTCAGGCTTACGTCCAGACTTGGGTTTCTTCTCTTGAGCAGCAACTTGCTTGTTGTTCTTCTTGAAGTTCCCCTTCTTCTTCCCTTTGCCCTTTTTCTTGAAACTAGTGGTCTTGTTGACCATCAACACTTGATGCTCCTTTTTGATTTCTAGCTCCGCAGCTTTCAGCATTGCGAAGAGCTCGGGAATAGTCTTATTCATCCCTTGCATATTATAGTTCATCACGAAGCTCTTGTAGCTTGGTGGCAGTGATTGGAGAATTCTGTCAATGACGCAATCATCTGGAAGATTAACTCCCATCTGAATCAAGTGATTATTATACCCAGACATTTTGAGTACATGCTCACTGACAGAACTGTTCTCCCCCATCTTGCAGCTATAGAACTTATTGGAGACTTCATATCTCTCAATCCGGGCATTTGCTTGAAATATTAACTTCAACTCCTGGAACATCTCATATGCTCCATGACGTTCAAAACGTCGTTGAAGTCCCAATTCTAAGCCGTAAAGCATGGCACACTGAACTATCGAGTAGTCATCAGCTTTGCTCTGCCAGACATTCATAACATCTGGCGTTGCTCCTACAGCAGGCCTGGTACCCAGCGGTGCTTCCAGGACATAATTCTTCTATGCAACAATGAGGATAATCCTCAAGTTACGGACCCAGTCCGTGTAATTGCTACCATCATCTTTCAACTTTGCTTTCTCAAGGAACGCATTAAAATTCAACGGAACAACAATACGGGCCATCTATCTACAATCAAACATACATAAGCAAGATACTATCAGGTACTAAGTTCATGATAAATTTAAGTTCAATTAATCAAATTACTTAAAGAACTCCCACTTAGATAGACATCCCTCTAATCCTCTAAGTGATCACGTGATCCAAATCAACTAAACCATGTCCGATCATCACGTGAGATGGAGTAGTTTCGTTGGTGAACATCACTATGTTGATCATATCTACTATATGATTCATGCTCGACCTTTCGGTCTCCGTGTTCCGAGGCCATATCTGCATATGCTTGGCTCGTCAAGTATAAACTGAGTATTCCGCGTGTGCAACTGTTTTGCACCCGTTGTATTTGAACGTAGAGCCTATCACACCCGATCATCACGTGGTGTCTCAGCACGAAGAACTTTCGCAACGGTGCATACTCAGGGAGAACACTTCTTGATAATTTTAGTGAGAGATCATCTTATAATGCTACCGTTAATCAAAGCAAGATAAGATGCATAAAAGATAAACATCACATGCAATCAGTATAAGTGATATGATATGGCCATCATCTTGTGCCAGTGATCTCCATCTCCGAAGCACCGTCTTGATCACCATCGTCACCGGCGCGACACCTTGATCTCCATCGTAGCATCGTTGTCGTCTCGCCAATCTTATGCTTCCACGACTATCACTGCCGTTTAGTGATAAAGTAAATCATTACAGCGCGATTGCATTGCATACAATAAAGCGACAACCATATGGCTCCTGCCAGTTGCCGATAACTCGGTTACAAAACATGATCATCTCATACAATAAAATTCAGCATCATGTCTTGAACATATCACATCAGAACATGCCCTGCAAAAACAAGTTAGACGTCTTCTACTTTGTTGTTGCAAGTTTTACGTGGCTGCTACGGGCTTAAGCAAGAACCAATCTTACCTACGCATCAAAACCACAACGATAGTTTGTCAAGTTGGTGCTGTTTTTGTTGGGGAACGCAGTAATTTCAAAAAATTTCCTACGCACACGCAAGATCATGGTGATGCACAGCAACGAGAGGGGAGAGTGTTGTCTACGTACCAACGCAGACCGACTGCGGAAGCGATCACACAACGTAGAGGAAGTAGTCGTACGTCTTCTTCCCGATCGACCGATCCAAGCACCGTTACTCCGGCACCTCCGAGTTCTTAGCACACGTTCAGCTCGATGATGTTCCTCTGGCTCCGATCCAGCAAAGCGTCGAGGAAGAGTTCCGTCAGCACGACGGCGTGATGACGATCTTGATGTACTACCGACGCAGGGCTTCGCCTAAGCACTACAACGGTACGATCGAGGTGGAATTTGGTGGCAGGGGGCACCGCACACGGCTAAGGAACGATCTCAAGGATCAAGTTGTGTGTCTATGGGGTGCCCCCTGCCCCCGTATATATATGTTGGAAGAGGGGGGCTGGCCGGCCAAGATAGAGGAGGCGCAGGGGGAGTCCTACTCCCACCGGGAGTAGGACTCCTCCCCTCCAATCCTATTCCAACTAGGACTCTTGGGGGGGAAAGGAGAGAGAGGGGGCCGGCCCACCTCTCCTAGTCCTACTAGGACTTGGGGAAGGGGGGGCGCCGGCTAGGCTTGTGGGCTGCCTCTTCTCTCTTTTCCACTAAGGCCCAATAGGCCCATTAGCCTCCCGGGGGGTTCCGGTAACCCTCCCGGTATTCCGGTAAAATCCCGATTTCATCCGGAACACTTCCTATGTCCAAACATAGGCTTCCAATATATCAATCTTTACGTCTCGACCATTTCGAGACTCCTCGTCATGTCCGTGATCTCATCCTGGACTCCGAACAACCTTCGGTACATCAAAATGCATAAACTCATAATAACTGTCATCGTAACGTTAAGCGTGCGGACCCTACGGTTCGAGAACAATGTAGACATGACCGAGACACGTCTCCGGTCAATAACCAATAGCGGGACCTGGATGCCCATATTGGCTCCTACATATTCTACGAAGATCTTTATCGGTCAGACCGCATAACAACATACGTTGTTCCCTTTGTAATCGGTATGTTACTTGCCCGAGATTCGATCGTCGGCATCCAATACCTAGTTCAATCTCGTTACCGGCAAGTCTCTTTACTCGTTCCGTAATACATCATCTCACAACTAACATATTAGTTGCAGTGCTTGCAAGGCTTATGTGATGTGCATTACCGAGAGGGCCCAGAGATACCTCTCCGACAATCGGAGTGACAAACCCTAATCTCGAAATACGCCAACCCAACATCTACCATTGGAGACACCTGTAGTACTCCTTTATAATCACCCAGTTACGTTGTGACGTTTGGTAGTACCCAAAGCGTTCCTCCGGTAAACGGGAGTTGCATAATCTCATAGTTATAGGAACATGTATAAGTCATGAAGAAAGCAATAGCAACATACTAAACGATCGGGTGCTAAGCTAATGGAATGGGTCATGTCAATCAGATCATTCTACTAATGATGTGACCTCGTTAATCAAATAACAACTCTTTGTTCATGGTTAGGAAACATAACCATCTTTGATTAACGAGCTAGTCAAGTAGAGGCATACTAGTGACACTCTGTTGGTCTATGTCACTTTGCGGAATCTGGGCTCACCATCGCTTCTTCATAGTTCGTAGGTTCATCATGATCTAGCATCATGACTTCCAGAACTGGATTACCGTACCACTCTGGTGCGGATCTCACTCTGGTTGATCTACGTGGTTCAGTAGAATCTTGATCTGAAGCTTCATGATCATCATCATTAGCTTCCTCACTGATTGGCATAGGTGTCGCAGAAACAGTTTTCTGTGATGTACTATTTTCCAATAAGGGAGCAGGTACAGTTACCTCGTCAAGTTCTACTTTCCTCCCACTCACTTCTTTCGAGAGAAACTCCTTCTCTAGAAATGATCCATTCTTAGCAACGAATGTCTTGCCTTCGGATCTGTGATAGAAGGTATACCCAACAGTTTCCTTTGGGTATCCTATGAAGACACATTTCTCCGCTTTGGGTTCGAGCTTATCAGGTTGAAGCTTTTTCACATAAGCATCGCAGCCCCAAACTTTAAGAAACGACAACTTTGGTTTCTTGCCAAACCATAGTTCATAAGGCGTCGTCTCAACGGATTTTGATGGTGCCCTATTTAACGTGAATGCGGCCGTCTCTAAAGCATAACCCCAAAACGATAGCGGTAAATCAGTAAGAGACATCATAGATCGCACCATATCTAGTAAAGTACGATTACGATGTTCGGACACACCATTACGCTGTGGTGTTCCGGGTGGCGTGAGTTGCGAAACTATTCCACAATTTTTCAAATGTATACCAAACTCGTAACTCAAATATTCTCCTCCACGATCAGATCGTAGAAATTTTATTTTCTTGTTACGATGATTTTCAACTTCACTCTGAAATTCCTTGAACTTTTCAAATGTTTCAGACTTATGTTTCATTAAGTAGATATATCCATATCTGCTTAAATCATCTGTGAAGGTGAGAAAATAACGATATCCGCCGCGAGCCTCAATATTCATCGGACCACATACATCGGTATGTATGATTTCCAACAAATCTGTTGCTCTCTCCATAGTACCAAAGAACGGTGTTTTAGTCATCTTGCCTATGAGGCACGGTTCGCAAGTACCAAGTGATTCATAATCAAGTGATTCCAAAAGCCCATCAGTATGGAGTTTCTTCATGCGCTTTACACCGATATGACCTAAACGGCAGTGCCACAAATAAGTTGCACTATCATTATTAACTTTGCATCTTTTGGCTTCTACATTATGAATATGTGTATTACTATCTTCGAGATTCAACAAGAATAGACCACTCTTCAAAGGTGCATGACCATAAAAGATATTATCCATATAAATAGAACAATCATTATTCTCTGATTTAAATGAATAACCGTCTCGCATTAAACAAGATCCAGATATAATGTTCATGCTCAACGCTGGCACCAAATAACAATTATTTAGGTCTAATATTAATCCCGAAGGTAGATGTAGAGGTAGCATGCCGACCGCGATCACATCGACTTTGGAACCGTTTCCCACGCGCATCGTCACCTCGTCCTTTGCTAGTGTCCGCTTATTCCGTAGTCCCTGTTTCGAGTTGCAAATATTAGCAACAGAACCAGTATCAAATACCCAGGTGCTACTGCGAGCTCTAGTAAGCTACACATCAATAACATGTATATCACATATACCTCTGCTCACTTTGCCATCCTTCTTATCCGCCAAATACTTGGGGCAGTTCCGCTTCCAGTGACCAGTCTGCTTGCAGTAGAAGCACTCAGTTTCAGGCTTAGGTCCAGACTTGGGTTTCTTCTCCTGAGCAGCAACTTGCTTGCTGTTCTTCTTGAAGTTTCCCTTCTTCTTCCCTTTACCCTTTTTCTTGAAACTAGTGGTCTTGCTAACCATCAACACTTGATGCTCCTTTTTGATTTCTACCTCCGCAGCTTTCAGCATTGCGAAGAGCTCGGGAATAGTCTTGTTCATCCCTTGCATATTATAGTTCATCACGAAGCTCTTGTAGCTTGGTGATAGTGATTGGAGAATTCTGTCAATGACGCAATCATCTGGAAGATTAACTCCCATCTGAATCAAGTGATTATTATACCCAGACATTTTGAGTATATGCTCACTGACAGAACTGTTCTCCTCCATCTTACAGCTATAGAACTTATTGGAGACTTCATATCTCTCAATTCGGGCATTTGCTTGAAATATTAACTTCAACTCCTGGAACATCTCATATGCTCCATGACGTTCAAAACGTCGTTGAAGTCCCGATTCTAAGCCGTAAAGCATGGCACACTGAACTATCGAGTAGTCATCAGCTTTGCTCTGCCAGACGTTCATAACATCTGGCGTTGCTCCAGCAGCAGGCCTGTCACCCAGCGGTGCTTCCAGGACGTAATTCTTCTGTGCAGCAATGAGGATAATCTTCAGGTTACGGACCCAGTCCGTGTAATTGCTACCATCATCTTTCAACTTTGCTTTCTCAAGGAACGCATTAAAATTCAACGGAACAATAGCACGAGCCATCTATCTACAAGCGACATAAACAAGCAAGATACTATCAGGTACTAAGTTCATGATAAGTTTAAGTTCAGTTAATCAAATTACTTAGGAACTCCCACTTAGATAGACATCCCTCTAATCCTCTAAGTGATCACGTGATCCAAATCAACTAAACCATAACCGATCATCACGTGAGATGGAGTAGTTTTCAATGGTGAACATCGTCATGTTGATCATATCTACTATATGATTCACGCTCGACCTTTCGGTCTCTGTGTTCCGAGGCCATATCTGCATATGCTAGGCTCGTCAAGTATAACCTGAGTATTCTGCGTGTGCAAAACTGGCTTGCACCCGTTGTAGATGGACGTAGAGCTTATCACACCCGATCATCACGTGGTGTCTGGGCACGACGAACTTTGGCAACGGTGCATACTCAGGGAGAACACTTCTTGATAATTTAGTGAGAGATCATCTTATAATGCTACCGTCAATCAAAGCAAGATAAGATGCATAAAAGGATAAACATCACATGCAATCAATATAAGTGATATGATATGGCCATCATCATCTTGTTCTTGTGATCTCCATCTCCGAAGCACCGTCATGATCACCATCGTCACCGGAGTGACACCTTGATCTCCATCGTAGCATCGTTGTCGTCTCGCCAATCTTATGCTTCCACGACTATTACTACCGTTTAGTAATCTAGTAAAGAATTACATCGCGATTGCATTGCATACAATAAAGCGACAACCATATGGCTCCTGCCAGTTGCCGATAACTTAGTTACAAAACATGATCATATCATACAATAAAATCAGCATCATGCCTTGACCATATCACATCACAACATACCCTGCAAAAACAAGTTAGACGTCCTCTACTTTGTTGTTGCAAGTTTTACGTGGCTGCTACGGGCTTAAGTAAGAACTCATCTCACCTACGCATCAAAACCACAACGATAGTTCGTCAAATAGACTCCGTTTTAACCTTCTCAAGGACCGGGCGTAGTCACACTTGGTTCAACTAAAGTTGGAGAGACAGTCTTCCGCAAGCCATCTATGTGCAAAGCACGTCGAGGGAACCGGTCTCGCGTAAGAGTACGCGTAAGGTTGGTCCGGATCGTCTCAACCAACAATACCGCCGAACCAAAGTATGACATGCTGGTAGGCAGTATGACTTGTATCGCCCACAACTCACTTGTGTTCTACTCGTGCATATAACATCAAACCATAAAACCTAGGCTCGGATGCCACTGTTGGGGAACGCAGTAATTTCAAAAATTTTCCTACGCACACGCAAGATCATGGTGATGCACAGCAACGAGAGGGGAGAGTGTTGTCTACGTACCAACGCAGACCGACTGCGGAAGCGATCACACAACGTAGAGGAAGTAGTCGTATGTCTTCTTCCCGATCGACCGATCCAAGCACCGTTACTCCGGCACCTCCAAGTTCTTAGCACACGTTCAGCTCGATGACATTCCTCTGGCTCCGATCCAGCAAAGCGTCGAGGAAGAGTTCCGTCAGCACGACGGCGTGATGACGATCTTGATGTACTACCGATGCAGGGCTTCGCCTAAGCACTACAACGGTACGATCGAGGTGGAATTTGGTGGCAGGGGGCACCGCACACGGCTAAGGAACGATCTCAAGGATCAAGTTGTGTGTCTATGGGGTGCCCCCTGCCCCCGTATATATATGTTGGAAGAGGGGGGCTGGCCGGCCAAGATAGAGGAGGCGCAGGGGGAGTCCTACTCCCACCGGGAGTAGGACTCCTCCCCTCCAATCCTATTCCAACTAGGACTCTTGGGGGGGGGGGGAAAGGAGAGAGAGGGGGCCGGCCCACCTCTCCTAGTCCTACTAGGACTTGGGGAAGGGGGGGCGCCGGCTAGGCTTGTGGGCTGCCTCTTCTCTCTTTTCCACTAAGGCCCAATAGGCCCATTAGCCTCCTAGGGGGTTCCGGTAACCCTCCCGGTATTCCGGTAAAATCCCGATTTCATCCGGAACACTTCCTATGTCCAAACATAGGCTTCCAATATATCAATCTTTACGTCTCGACCATTTCGAGACTCCTCGTCATGTCCATGATCTCATCCGGGACTCCAAACAACCTTCGGTACATCAAAATGCATAAACTCATAATAACTGTCATCGTAACATTAAGCGTGCGGACCCTACGGTTCGAGAACAATGTAGACATGACCGAGACACGTCTCCGGTCAATAACCAATAGCGGGACCTGGATGCCCATATTGGCTCCTACATATTCTATGAAGATCTTTATCGGTCAGACCGCATAACAACATACGTTGTTCCCTTTGTCATAGGTATGTTACTTGCCCGAGATTCGATCGTCGGTATCCAATACCTAGTTCAATCTCGTTACCGGCAAGTCTCTTTACTCGTTCCGTAATACATCATCTCACAACTAACATATTAGTTGCAGTGCTTGCAAGGCTTATGTGATGTGCATTACCGAGAGGGCCCAGAGATACCTCTCCGACAATCGGAGTGACAAACCCTAATCTCGAAATACGCCAACCCAACATCTACCATTGGAGACACCTGTAGTACTCCTTTATAATCACCCAGTTACGTTGTGACGTTTGGTAGTACCCAAAGTGTTCCTCCGGTAAACGGGAGTTGCATAATCTCATAGTTATAGGAACATGTATAAGTCATGAAGAAAGCAATAGCAACATACTAAACGATCGGGTGCTAAGCTAATGGAATGGGTCATGTCAATCAGATCATTCTACTAATGATGTGACCTCGTTAATCAAATAACAACTCCTTGTTCATGGTTAGGAAACATAACCATCTTTGATTAACGAGCTAGTCAAGTAGAGGCATACTAGTGACACTCTGTTGGTCTATGTATTCACACATGTATTATGTTTCCGGTTAATACAATTCTAGCATGAATAATAAACATTTATCATGATATAAGGAAATAAATAATAACTTTATTATTGCCTCTAGGGCATATTTCCTTCAGTTTTAACCTTCGCCAGGACCGGGCGTAGCCACACTCAGTTCAACTAAAGTTGGAGAAACTGTCACCCGCAAGCCACCTATGTGCAAAGCACGTCGGGAGAACCAGTCTCGCGTAAGCGTACGCGTAATGTCGGTCTGGGCCGCTTCGTCCAACAATACCGCTGAACCAAAGTATGACATGCTGGTAAGCAGTATGACTTATATCGCCCACTACTCACTTGTGTTCTACTCGTGCATATAACATCAACACATAAAACCTAGGCTCGGATGCCATTGTTGGGGAACGTAGTAATTTCAAAATTTTCCTACGCACACGCAAGATCATGGTGATGCATAGCAACGAGAGGGGAG